>JAEQBH010000540.1:1200000-1887479 GCA_016808115.1 Tetrastigma voinierianum | reverse complement strand
GGGATAGTTTCGAATGAGTAAAACTAAAAGCTAAAAAAAGAATCATTGCTATAGCTGACATGGTATTTGTTAACACTTGAGAAAGATGTGTAAAAACTAAAAAGATGGGTGGAGCCATGGTGATGGGGCTGTTGTGGGACTGCCTCTTTGTTTTACTTGAAACCCATTTCATGTTTGCCACTTAAAAAAAAGAAAAAAATTGAAACAATGGCCCCGTTTGGTTATGTTTTAAAATTGTTAATGAGAATAATTTTTTAAAAATATAAAGATAGTAGTGTTTCGGACTCTAAATTTAGGATTGTTTGTGTTTTGTATTTTTAGATTAAAAAAACTAGGAATTAAATGTGTTTTTATGTTTTTTATTATTCTTGTTTTCCAGAAAAATAGTTTTAAAATCATAAACAAATAGGCTTAATAGTTACTAGTTTTGCTTTGGATGATTTGATTAAAATACCTTTGAAAATCCTAATTTTGGAAATTTGACTCTTATTAATTTTTTGGTCTGAGTTGGATAAAAATATATATTTTATTTTTATAAATAACATTTTCTTCTAAGAGAAATTAATATAAATATAAAAATGAAAAAAATTATTTTTATCCAAAATAAATTACTTTTTAAAAACACACGGGAAAAGTTAGATTCACAAATTAGATTTAGGTTATTTGACTATTTCTTTTCTTTTGGTTTAGCTATATCTTTCTTTGTGGGACATTTCTTTAGTGTATCAGCGTGATAACCATAGAACAAATCAATATATGACCTCGAGAGGTGAGGCAGTGGCCGACCATCAAAAAAAATAAAGTATCAATTACTATAAAAATTTTGGGGGAGGGAAGGAGTAGTTGGACTTGGAAGCGGAAATACTCTTGATGTTATTCTTGTTGTTGATATATAACGAAAAACCCGAGGGGTTCGATTTTGATATGGGAAAATAAAAAAAAAAAAACTGTGTACTTCAGACCCGGTGGTCCGCTGGGACCTCCCCTACAACTTACAACTTACAGGTAGTAATAGAGTAGTAGATATAATAACTAAAAAATCCTACAGTTGAAGATTCACCCCATCCAGATGCAAAGATAAAAATAAATAAATGGCCAAGACACGGAGGACTGATAAAATATATGGAAACAAAAGCGAGGTGATCTCGAATATCTTCTCTCTCTCTTCCTCGTCTCTCTACCCGAGGCGAGGAAGGGAGTTTAAGTTAGAGGCGGGGGAGCCTTCTTCTCGAAGGTTACGTGTATTGGTCAGGAGTCTGGTCGGGCGGTCCAATCGGGCGTGGGAAGAAAGTGCATGAAACTCGGAAAAAGGCCGGAGGATGGTGCGGCTTGATCGAAATGCTCTATGTTGCAACCATTTCGTTGTGAGGTGAAGCACAAGTCATTTAAGCCGGTTTGGCGGAAATGGGTCTGAATTTTCGAGTTGGGTTTGGAGGAAATCAAAGTGGGAGAGATGCGTCGAGTGGTGGCCCAGGAGATGGGGCGAAGAATCAGGCAGCGATAGCGTTAGGAGCAGAAGAAGTAGAAACGAGGGTTTGTATCCATCTTACGTTCTCACCGCCTAGCAACTCTTGCTAACCGTCACGAGATCTGCACTCCGTCGGTCATCATCCCTCATCACGTCGGTTACGGGGTTGTGGCCTCGGAGGAAGAAGCGAAAAACAGAGCGGAAAACGAGACCACCAACACCACAACTCCGCATCGTAAAGCGGTACGGCGAGAGATTCGGTGACTGCGAGAATCGAGAAGCAGTCGAAGCTGAAAGAGACTCAGATATTTGAACCCAGTCGAATTCGACGGTGAAAGAAGAAGCACAAAACTCCCAGACCCAACAAGCAGGGAAAGACCCTGCTATTTTGTACTCACAGTGTAAATCGGGGGCAGCGAGAACCGGTGCCAAACTGACCCAGACACCACTCATTTCAATATATTGTTCGAGTTTACGTACAAAAAAAAAAAAAGATTAAGTTTGTCAAGGAAGCAATATGGATAATTTGAAACTCCTTTGTCATTTTTAGTTTCATCACATTCTTTTTAAATACTTTTGAAGACTAAATATAGAGATTCGAAGAAGGTTTGTACCCTAAAACATGTCTTTAGTAGTTTTCTAAGTTTTATTGGCGGGTTTATTTATAGAAAGTTGTTGCTGCCTCTTTATGCTATCATTCCTCTTCAACATATGAAAATTAAGCTTTTGTTCTTATATGAATAAATTCCATAGGAAGAAATTTGAGACTCTGATTTTGTGGTTGGTAAAATACAGAAAAAGCATTCTTTTTTTAGCGATGGAACATGTAAGATCCTTTCTATATGAATGCCATGACACTAACATTTATCAACGTGACAGAGCATATACATTCTATATGAATGTTCTCATGTCATGCTAATGTCATTGACTCTTTCACACATGCTCCGTCATGTATGAAAACTTTCATTTCCAAAACAAAAGATTTTGTTTTATATTTCCAAGTCCTTTGACGGAGTCTCAAAAACCGCCTTCAGCCATGTATCTTTGTGGGTAATAGACTTTCCAGGGGTCTCATCGCGGGTGTTGTACGACTTTTCCAGAGCACTTTGCGAGTTTCACTGCCGTGGATACATATGTCTGGCTAAGAATACAGACTTTTCACCTGAGGGGGTGTCTATCCCTTCTTGCTACTACGGGCCATAATTTCCAAATTGTGACTCTAGGGCGTTGATCCTTTTTCAGAGACCACCATTTAAACACCAAACACAGTATTCTTTCATGTCATGCACACACACCCGGTTCACGCGATGTCCCCATGCATATGCAATGCAGAATGTCATTGCTTGTTCTTTCATGTTACATGGTGAGCTACATGCAACATTTATGATTTATGGATAATCATATATACAGAATACAATTTACATCCATAATACAACTCATGTAAATACACTCACATTAGCAAGCAAGCATTCTACACTCCACATTTTTTCCTTTATGATGAATACAAGTTTTCTAGAATTGAATTAAAAACTATTAATTTGTTTTCCACACTATACTTCTCATAAATAGTGCTTTTGAGTTTACATTGTCAATTTATTCATTTATTTTCAGAAGAAATAATCCGATTAGTTTGAATCTTTTGGGTTAGTATTGGTCTTCTATAGTTGTAACACTTTTTAACATTTTTTTAAAATGGGCAAGTAATAATACAACATGCAGGAAAAAGGTTCCGATGCACATGGAGTATACAAAGGCACTATAACCCAGTCAAACACTAGGGCTAACCCTCATTAATGAACTTTATAGCCTACCTATCAAATAATAATAATAAACTTTATAGCCTAATGTAAAAATGCACAAAAGATCGAGATTTTGAGTATGCTTGAATTTTTCTGTATTTTCAAATAACTTGAAATTCCTCTCCTTTTAGTGGTCCAAAATAAGCACAAGAGAGCATCCTTTATGCATATGTGTGTGTATTTATATATACATCATAAAAAGTCTAATCTTGGATTCAATGGGGTTTCTCACTTATAGATGAGGATCTACTAGTACTAACAAATGCAGATCTTGTTTATTATATGTAGAAAGATGTGATAAACTCATGATTTTCACCCTAGCAAAGATAGCATAAATTATCAGAAAGTTTATCTCCTTTTAAATGATCCGAGGTGGTCACTCCTATAAGTTTCTTCTCAAATAAGAACTCTACTTTCTTCGTACAAATTTTTTACGATAAGTGTATGTGTGTGTTTGCATTGTATATCCTCTTCTCTTCTTGCTCATTAGTTCCCATGTCAACCTATTAACACATCCTCGAAAATGAATAATTCATGAGTTGCAAAAAAAAAAAAAAAGGTGTCATAACTCTAGCATTCTTAGAACGGATGAAGATGATGCGCTATATCACTTGCATTTTACAACATAACTGTCAAAGCTAACCCTCTCATCATAACTAGCCATAAAGTGCATTTGATTTACCAATTAATCGAAATCCAATTCCCACATGTTTTGATAGTGATTATCAAGCGTCTTGTGTTTCTTTGTAATGTTTTAAGAGTCTACAATTCTCAGTATTATAAAAAAAATCATTCTATTGTGATTGTTTAAACAACATCAAATGTGGTAAACTTTTTTTTTTTTTTTCACTAAAAGTTTTCATCATTTGTTTTTGAGCTTTCTAATTAGCATATTTTGTGGATTGCTCAAAATTGATTCAAAATGTAAAGACCATTTTACTTTGGTACCTACTGAGAACTAAGATATAATATTTAATGTCTATTGTCTACTTGTTCCTTGGAGACAACACTGATCCCACATAAGGTTCTACATTTTTGTATGAATGCTGGTATATCTGAGAAAGATTCAGTTCACATTCTTACATCTAGAACTTAAATCTGGGAAGTCTCAAGGTTGCAAGCCCTTGTTTTTCCTGGCTTGAGTCTCTTGGGAAGTTCTGTTTCTTCTAGATTAACCCTTGCTATTCATTGGTGTAATGTCTGGTTCAATTGGTATGAGGTGCTTTGAAACCTAATACTATGATAAAATGACTTATCATTTTCTATACTTTGTAAAGGGAGATTTTTGTTTGGGAGGCAACTTGGAAGAAATTTGAGTGTTGGACCACCTTAGATCCAGTCTTGGAATCATTGGGTTCCCTCCAAAGCAGGTTTTGTTGTTTGGAAAGCTTGGTGGACAGTGGGGTAGAGTCTTGACCTTGGACCAGCTCAAGAGGAAGGGCTTCTCCCTTGCAAATAGGTGTTCCTCTATGTGGGAAGGAAGAAGATAACATTGAGCATTTTCTGATACATTATCCCATGGTTTGGGGTATCTGGTCTTATTCTTGCTTGGCACTGGAATTGTAGGTGCCCTCTTTGGTCCATCAAAGATTGGATTATTAAACTGGAGCAGTATCTGGCGGAAAAGTTGAAAGAAAGGCGAAGAATTTGCTCCCTTTAGTATGTTACGAGCAATTTGGAAGGAGAGGAATAGAAGAATGAGGTTTTTTTGTAAAGGCAGGAAAATTCAATTCTCTGAAAAGGATAAAGCAGTGGTCGGGTTGAAAACACGGAATTTTCTAGATTTCGGATGACGAAAGCGGACCACTTGGATTAAGGTCGTCTCATGAATCTAATTACCAGTCAATTTACCGTCGGATTCGAGATAATCGAATTTCACGTTTTGAGCAGAGTGTAAAGAAAGCTGACACATGGCACTTGGTTGAATGACTCATTTAGAGCCATGTGTCAAATGCAGAGATAAGTCAAACAAAAAGGGGAAGTCTAAGGGGGACCCATGGAGGCCATGTGTCAAGCCCCTAGAGGAAGAAAATCAAAGTCTTTGGATAAAGAGATAAGATGAGAGAAAGAAAGCTAATGAGAAAGGGACATGGCAAGGAGGAAGGTGGGAGGAATTTCCCACTTGAATCAAGTTGCAACAATTTGGTGGGAGAGAAGGAAAAGAAAGAAAGAAAGAAATAAAGAAAAAGAAAGAATAGAAAGAAAGAAAGAAGGAAGAAAAGAGGAGTGAAGCTCGACCTTCTACAGGATTTCTGAGTCGGGCCATCGGTTTCGGTTGGAGCAGAAGACAAAGTTCATCTGCGCGGCGAGGCCGGCGTGGAAGTGCGAGAATCGGGGTTTTCTCCAAACTCCGAGAGGTAGGGGTTTTTCTCCTACTTTGGTTATTCTTGGTTTAAGAGCCATTTAAATGTCATGGAGTGTTTTGGGGCCGTGAGTGGCCATACGGTTTAGTCCCAAAATTTTGGGACTAAACCTTTGGAATTTCTGATTGTTTTGAGTAGTCAGGGATTGATTTTCGACGGTGTGTGGATTCTATGTGTTATTGCTAAAGTGAATAATATGTTGGTTGTGTGAAAATCAAGTTGATATGTGCTTATTTGATATAACAACATGGAATTTATGATGGATGTAAATTATATGTAAAAAAATATAATTATCCATGATTCATTAATGTTGCATGTAGCACTCATAATGCATGTAACATGAATTGACATGAAATGACATTCCACAATATTTCATATGCTTTGAGAGACATCGCGTGAAGCGGGTGTGAGTGCATGACATGGGTTTTAGACGGAGGTGATATCGGAGGGTTGTCCAACAAATAAATTATATCGGAGTATGTCCATTAAAGTTTGTCGGAGTATGTTTAATAAATTATATCGGAGGGTTGTCCACCTGAGTTTTAGCCAGTTATGTCCGATAAATTATATCGGTTGTCCGATAAATTATATTGGAGATTGACCTGATGAGTTTTCAAAACAAAAATCTTTTTGTTTTGAAAATAGTTTTTCATACATGACAAATGCATGTGAGGAGTTGGTGAGAACTTTCGAGAAACATAGGGCATGACATGTAGACGACCGTGTAGGAGATATTATACTTTTACTTGAATGTCCCATGTGTGTATTTGCCATTACATGTGTACATAGGTGGAGAGTAGCTCGTAGGAGAATTCATCACTAGGTATTGCTCACTTAGTGGAGTGGGAAAATGTTACCAGTCTTTGGAGGTACAGCGGGTGATGAAACATCAGGCTTAGTTGTGAAAAAGGCCCGGTGGCTTCATTAGTGTGTTTGTAAAGTGCGGGTATTAAATGAGAGTGTTGTAATAAAAACTTATTTTGACAATTGATGTGTGTTGGGAAGTTTTCCCATATTTTATCTTTGTGTATAAAATGTATAGAGGCCCAGTATTGAATTCTGATAGTAATTGAGGGAGGCTGGAGTGCATAAATGGCCGGAAAGTACGCATTTTCGGGTTTGGGTTGTGACGAGCCTCTTGGCTCCTATGTCACGACATGGTTCAAGGTACGGCGATTCTTGGGTCGCGACATGAGGTTTTCTTAGTTGCGTGAGGGGGTCCTCCCTATGTCACGACAGTGTTTTATTCTCTGTCGTGACAATGTCCCGATAGAGGGTCCTTGTCTGTAGGAGCAAGAAGGTCGGGGTTCTGATAGGTTGGGTCTTGGCTGGGGATTTCTAGGTCGCGACAGGACTTTTCTTGTGCGATAGAGAATGAAGTAAAGTGAAGGTTTTGTCAAGCGGTAAGTATTTTTATGTCGCATTAGAGTTGGCGAGCCAAAGAAAAATTATGTCGTGACAAAGCAAATTTTATGTTGCGATAAAGTTGGCAAGGGTAAGGAGAAGTGCGTGCGACGAGAGGATTTTTAGGTCGCGGCGGCGCCTGACACAGGTGCTCTATTTGCACGATGGCGGCGCCACCTATGACATGCGCAGTGGCGGGATGCGTGCCGCAGCCGGAGTTCTGGCGGCGCGGCAGGGGAACCCTGTCATTACAGAAAATTCTTTGTCGCGACAGACCTTGGATAGGGCTTGAGGTGCGCAAAAAAAAGACCCTCGGGATTTGGGGCGTCACAGTTTTCCCTCAACAGGCTTAAAAGAGCTTTTGTTTTTTCTTTTTGTTCTTGTCAAGGTTGGTTGTAAATTCTGAGTCTTTTGTAGTTAATCAACTGATCTTATTGGCTAGGCTGGTGGGTCTTCTCTTGTTTTTAAGTTTTTGTAAGGATGGGTGTTTGTATGCTCATAGTTGTGAAGACGTGCTAGGCTGGTCGAGAAGTGCGTAGTGGCACCTCGCTGGCGGTAGACGCCCTTTCACGAGAGGCCTTGATGAGGCGGCAAAGGCATGCGCCTTTCATGAGGCACAAAGCCCTCCACAGGCACGCCATCGACCAAGTATGTATTCTTCCTCTTCTTCTTCCTTTTCTTCTTTCGCTTTCTCTTTTTCTTCGTCTGGTTTTTTTTTCTGCGCGTCGTCACATTTGCAGGGACGAGGGTTCTTGTTTGATCGAACTCAGGCCAAAACGATGTCGTTTGGTCTCTCTGGGACATAAAACGACGTCGTTTTGGCCTTTTTTTATTTTTTTAAAACCCCTCCCAAAACGACGTCGTTTTGGGATGTCTGAGAAATTAAAAAATTCTTTGCTGTAACCTGAAAACAATATTTGTTTTGTATCATAAGCGATCAGCTTGAAAGTGGTTGAACATGGGCCACAAAATTGTTTTTGGTGTTCCAACCCTCATTTTGCCCTCTTTCAAGCCAAACCAAACCTTAACACTCAATAATGGTATCGAAGAGAAGAAGAGGCGAAAATCAGCAAAATAGCAAAGAAAATTAATGAAACAAGGAAAAATCTCTCTTATTTCATTGGTATTTGGCTTCCCTTTCTCTACTTTTAATTTTTTTTCTTTCTTCCATTGGTATTCATTTATTTTATTTTTGTAGTAAAATGACTCAAGTAACTGAAGTCTTATGACCATGAGTCCGACAGCAAAGTCATATGACTCATTTGAATTTTTTTTAATATTTTATATTAAATGTCTCCAATTTGTATTTTTCAATTATTATTGTGTTGTGATTTGACTTGTTTCAAAGTTGGAAGGAAGAATGGATTCAATGGCAATGAAAACAGGCTGAAGCTCTAGACCCATGTCTTCTCTTTCATTAATAGATGAAGATGAAGAAATGATTATTGAAATGGGAGGGATGAAGGCTACAATGATGATGATGATCATTATGTAGATGTGAGGATGAATGAGGATCGGTTGTTGTGGACAAATTAAATTCATTTAATTTGTTTTATTTGGATGATTTATGAATTTGGACAAGGAATATGTGTTTGCATGTTGACATGTTCTATTGACAATTTCTATGGATTTTTAGAAACTTTGGAGATGGGATTTGTTAGATTTGTTGACATGTTTTATGAATTTTTATGCTTAGAGGTATTGTTTATGTGTTTTTATTGATTGGATTGATATTTTTGATGATATTTGATGATAAATGATTGTTATATTTGATTATATTTTAAATATATATATAAAATAGAGGTCGCCTTACATAAAAAAACCCCGCGTCTTAAGGGCGCCTTGCACCTTAAGGCTCTAGGAGGCTTTTGCGCCTTGGTGTGCTTTAAGGCTCTAGGAGGCCTTTGCGCCTTGGTGTGCCTTGTGCCTTTCACAACTATGATATACTCCCTGTATGCTTCCCTTTGGACTGGGTTGTTCAGCCCCTTTTAATGATATTTTTGTTTAGCGTATCAACAAAAAACAAAAGAAAAAAAAAAAGAAGAAGAAACAGGGGTGGCTGGCTGATAGCTAGTAGGTGTTTCTGCTATAATCAGGATTGGGAGGGATCAAAGCTGATCTGATTTTGATTATAGGTCTGTTTTATTGTGATCATGGATCAACTTTGTTGCTTGGTCAAGGAGCTTTTGTTAAGTTGGAGCAGGCACTTTATGAGTAGTTGGAAGTTTGCCGTGGAGGATGGTGCCTCTTTCCTTTTTGTAGTCTCTATTTGGGGAAAGTGTAATATAAAATGTTCTGGGGATTTTAGGGTAGTCTTTTTCCCGGTTGCATTTTTTTTTCAACTCCTTTATCGATTTCATTGGCTGTTTAGGCTGGGGTTGAGGCAAGTATACATGTATTTGCCTTAGAGCAGTTACCTCTTCCTCATTTCATTTGGGCCTCTTTGTTATTCCTGTGTATGGGTTTGCACCCTTTTCATTTGATGCTTCTTAAGGCAACTTTATTCGCATCACAAAGAAAAAGAAAAGGAATGGTGGCTTTCATTGTGTAACTGTTCTTGACATTTTATTTTTTTGTACAAGAAGGTTTACATTACTTTATGTGGTTCAGATTATTATGAGGTCAGTGTCTTTTTGGTGCATGGTTTTTCTCTTCATCTTGAAACACAATCCGTTTGTTTTGACTACTATTCTTTGTAGTCAATGTGAGAGTAGAACTGTGACAAGGTCCTGTACTGATTATGCTGTCATTCTTAACTTGTGGTTGTTAGATGGTATTGCTGTGCTAGTGTCAGTAATGGGCATCTCTCATTTATTTAGTTGAATGAGCTTCTAGAATTTTATAACATAAATGCTGCCAATTTCTTGATTTACTTCTGGCTCATCAAAGCTAAATGGACAAGCTCGATGTAGATGTTTCTCTGAAAACAGTAGAAGGTAGGATGAAGGAAATTAGAATTGCTTTAGGGGTATTTTCTGACTATATAATGCCAAATCCTTGTTGATTTAAAAGGGAAATTCCATAAGATGGGCCAGTCATGCTTTATTTATTTATTTTTTGATAGATAAGCAAGACAAAAGAGCTCTAGTAAATAGGGATTATGCAGGCAGCCAAGAGACAAGCAAAACAAAAACCTCACAAACCCCTCAATTTGGGGCCACCCACTCCAAGAAACATACAAGTGAAGAGGCTCTTCACCTATATACAAACTATTCCTACTCCACAAATTAGATACAAAAGAATGCTTTAACCTTTGTATAACTTAAGTCCCATCCCTAACCGCTATGCGGTTTCTTTCCTTCCAAATCATCCAAAAAATGCTAAGGGGAACAGATTTCCAGATCTTTAGCCTCTTTTCCCCCACGAAAGAACCCTTCCAACTAAATAAAGCCTCCTTGACTGTCTGGGAAGATTTGGAAATGCCAACAATAGAGAAGATAATCTCCCATAGGGGGCTGACCACCGGGCAATGAACTTTGGGCAGTCATGCTTCATGGTAGTGAACTTTGGGCAGTGAGGCAAAAAAAAGAAGTGCATGAAATGTCATAGCATCGCTGGAACAAGGATACGGAGATGGATTTTTGGGAAAACAAAACCAATGAAAATGATAAGTGAATGTTTCATGAGGAAGTTGGGTTAGACTGATTAAGGCCAGGGATATGGAAGATTTATTGTGTTTGGTCATACGCCAGAAAGAGTAGATGTAAAGGTGGTACAAAGGACAAAGATAAGTCAATACTTTGGAGAGAAAAAAGAAGAAAAGAACCCATTAGTATAAATATAGAAATTTGATAGTTTAAAATGTCGTAAGCCACCTGTGAAATAAAGGATTAAAAGTTAGCAGCAACAGAGAGCATAGCGTGCACTTGTAAATATTTAGCTCACACCCATTCATCTGCAGCATGCATATCTTGGCAGACATGCTCAAAATAAATGCACTTATTGATTCATTTTGGAAACTCTTTTTATTACCAATAGTACTCTATAATTCTAATTTTCCTACTTTCCTTGCTTCTTTTCCAGGTAAGATGATCCAGATTTATGACCCAGGATTTTTTTGTCTGGGTATCTATAAGAACATGATGCACTAAGTGACTGCTGCTATTGTTTGAATCTTTTCCTTGGTAAAAAGCATTGGGAAGCCAGCAGCTGGAGAAGAAAGTAGCTTATATTACTTGTATTGTGAACATATTTAATAAGATACTTGCCGATGATTTGTAAGATTTAAAGAACAGTTGCTTGGTATAGTATAGATTCTAATGTAGAACCTGGTCTTTTAATTGAGGACTGAGAACCATGATTATGATCCTCTTTTGAAAACTGGGGTGATATATGAGAACTTACAATCACTATTTTTTTTTTTTGGAGAATCTCTGATGCAACTTATTTTTAAAAGAAAACTGGATTCTAAATCAAGGCATACATTTGCATTCTGCCTTTTTGAAACTTAAATTCTTTAATTCACAGGGATAAAATTAGGCTCACTGCTAGCCTCTGATTCCATTCCTAATGAGGAGAAAATGGGTAGGGAAGAGTCCATGTCAATTCTTAAGTATGGGTGTAATCGGAGTTATATACATGGCCAGAAATCACGAGCTCAACTAGGCCTAAAAACTCGAACTAAACTCAATTTAAGTCTGAGTTTTTACTTTGAATGTTCGACTTGATTCGAGAAAAATAGTTGAGTTATTCGAATTTGGCTTAACAAAGCTCGAATAGATTAAAATAATAAATAATTATACTCGAATTTGATTTGATTAACAAAAATGGTAAGGCTCGATGGCTGCGAGTAACTTCGAATTAAAGATATTATGATACTTAAACTTGATTAAATTAACTTGAGTTTAGATCAAACATTCTCAACATTAGCTCATAAGTAGAAAATTATATTAAAAACCAATTCTAGGAGAATTTAAACAAGAAATAGTATTTGACCAATTCTCTTTACTATTTTGTTAGGGTTACTTTTAAAATGTATTCTTAAAAAAAAATAGTGTTAAATTTAGTAATTAAAAAAATAAAATGAAAATATCGTAATTCTTCTTATTTCATTAAATTGAGTTTGTCTTTTTAAAATATGAGTTTACTCTTATATCAAAATTGTTTTTTCTATTTAAAATTTAAACAAGAAATAAAATATTCGACATATTCTCTTTACTATTTTGTTAAGGTTACCTTTTAAAATGTATTCTTAAAAAAATAGTGTTAAAATTTAGTAATTAAAAAAATAAAAATGAAAATATTTAATAATTACTTATTTCCTTAAATTGGAGTTGGTCTTTTTAAAATATGAGTTTACTCTTATATCAAAATTGTTTTCTATTTAAATTTAAACAGCCAAATGAAATATTAAAATGAGACTATACTATATTTTGTTAGGATTACCATTTAAAATGTATTTTTAAAAAAAATAGTGTTAAAATTTAGTAATTAAAAAAAAAAAAATGAAAATATCGTAATTCTTCTTATTTCCTTAAATTCATTTGGTCTTTTTAAAATATGAGTTTACTCTAATATCAAAATTGTTTTTTCTATTTAAAATTTAAACAAGAAATAAAATATTCGACAGATTCTCTTTACTATTTTGTTAGGGTTACCTTTTAAAATGTATTATTAAAAAAATAGTGTTAAAATTTAGTAATTAAAAAATAAAAATGAAAATATCTTAATTCTTTCTTATTTCCTTAAATTGAGTTGGTCTTTTTTAAAAAATATGAGTTTACTCTTATATCAATTTTTCTATTAAAATTTAAACAATAAATAAAATATTTGTGATTCTCTTTCATATTTTGTTAGGGTTACCTTTTAAAATGTATTCTTAAAAAATAGTGTTAAAATTTAGTAATTAAAAAATAAAAATGAAAATATCATAATTCTTCTTATTTCCCCTTAAATTGGTTGGTGTTTTAAAATATGAGTTTACTCTTATATCAAAATTGTTTTTCTATCTAAAATTTAATAATAAATAAAATATTAAATGATTCTTCTTATTTTATTTAGGGTTACCTTTTAAAATGTACATTCTTAAAAAAATAGTGTTAAAATTTGGTAATTAAAAATAAAAATAGAAAATAATTGTAATTTCTTCTTATTTCCTTAAATTGAGTTAGATAACTTTAAAATATGAGTTTACTATTATATCAAATTGTTTTCTATTTAAAATTTAAACAATAAATGAAATATTAAACCAGTTATAACTTTACTATTTTGTTAGGATTACCTTTTAAAATGTATTTTTAAAAAATAGTGTTAAATTTAGTAATTAAAAAAATAAAAATAAGAAAATATCGTAATTCTTCTTATTTCCTTAATTCATTTGGTCTTTTAAAATATGAGTTTACTCTTATATCAAAGTTAATTTTTCTTAAAATTTAAACAAAAGAAATAAAATATTAAATGATTATAACTACTATTTTGTTAGGGTTACACCAAAATGTATTATTAAAAAATAGTGTTAAAATTTAGTAATTAAAAAAATAAACGAAATATCTTAATTCTTCTTATTTCCTTAAATTGAGTTGGTCTTTTTTAAAATATGAGTTTACTCTTATATCCAGAATTTTTTTCTATTTAAATTTAAACAATAAATACAAAATATTAAACCAGTTCTCTTTACTATTTTGTTAGGGTTACCTTTTTAAAATGTATTCTTAAAAAAATAGTGTTAAAATTTAGTAATTAAAAAAATAAAAATAGAAAATGTAATTCTTCTTATTTCCTTAAATTGAGTTGGTCTTTTTAAAATATGAGTTTACTCTTATATCAAAATTGTTTTTTCTATCTAAAATTTAAACAATAAATAAAATATTCGACAGATTCTTTTTACTATTTTGTTAGGGTTACCTTTTAAAATGTATTCTTAAAAAAATAGTGTTAAAATTTAGTAATTAAAAAAATAAAAATGAAAATATTGTAATTCTTCTTATTTCCTTAAATTGAGTTGGTCTTTTAAAATATGAGTTTACTCTTATATCAAATTGTTTTCTATCTAAATTTAAACAAGAAATAAAATATTCGACATATTCTCTTTACTATTTTGTTAGGGTTACCTTTTAAAATGTATTCTTAAAAAAATAGTGTTAAAATTTATTAATTAAAAAAATAAAAATGAAAATATCTTAATTCTTCTTATTTCCTTAAATTGAGTTGGTCTTTTTAAAATATGAGTTTTACTCTTATAATAATTTTTTCTATTTAAAATTTAAACAATAAATAAAATATTAATGATTCTCTTTCTTATTTGTTAGGGTTACCTTTTAAAATGCATTCTTAAAAATAGTGTTAAAATTTAGTAATTAAAAAATAAAAATAAAAATATCGTAATTCTTCTTATTTTCCTTAAATTGAGTTAATTGTTTTAAAATGTAGTTTACTCTTATATCAAAATTGTTTTTCTATCTAAAATTTAAACAATAAATAAAATATTCGACCAGTTTCTCTTTACTATTTGTTAGGGTTACCTTTTAAAATGTATTCTTAAAAAAATAGTATTGAAATTTAGTAATTAAAAAATAAAAATGAAAATATAAGTAATTCTTCTTATTTCCTTAAATTGAGTTGGTCTTTAAAATATGAGTTTACTCTTAGCATAAAAATATAAGTTTCTATTTAAAATTTAAACAATAAATAAAATGACAGATTTCTCTCTACTATTTTGTTAAGTTTACTTTTAAAATGTATTCTTAAAAAAATAGTGTTAAAATTCTAAATATTAAAAATATAAAAATGAAAATATCGTAATTCTTCTTATTTCCTTAAGTGAGTTGGTGTTTTAAAATATGAGTTTACTCTTATATCAAAATTGTTTTTCTATTTAAAAATTAAACAAGAAATAAAATATTCAACAGATTCTCTTTACTATTTTGTTGAGGTTACCTTTTAAATGTATTCTTACAAAAATAGTGTTAAAAATTTAGTAATTAAAAAAGAAATAAAAATGAAAATATATTAATTCTTCTTATTTCCTTAAATTGAGTTGATCTTTTTAAAATATGAGTTTATATTATATCAAAATGTTTTTATTAAAATTTAAGCAAATAAAATATTCATTGATTCTCTTTACACTATTTTATTACGATTTACCTTAAAAATGTATTCTTAAAAATAGTGTTAAAATTTAGTAATTAAAAAATAAAAATGAAAATATAGTAATTCTTCTTATTTCCTTAAATTGAGTTGGTCATTTTAAAATGTAAGTTTACTCTTATATCAAAATTGTTTTTCTATTTAAAATTTAAGTAAATAGTATTGTATAATTTGTCAATAAAACCTAACTCAAATGGTTAAAGGTTCAGTCGGACATGAGAATAGAAAGGGGTTCGAGGATTATAGTTTCGAGTAAAGGGAGAATAAATTTATAAGGAATATATTACTATGATGTAAGCGGGAATGAATAAATATAAAAAATAAAAAATAAAAAGTACCAACATAATTTAAAATTTTATTTATATTACAGTATTTAAGAACATAATTGAGTTACGTTAACGTTTTGGTCTCCAGCACTTAGGTGTGTATATTTGTGTTAAAGGCCGGCGAATAAGCGTGGCATATAATAAATTATTTTGAGAAAGAAAATATTACTTGCAATAATGATGTTATTTATTAATGTCACGAAATATTTACCATTTAATGCTTCAATAAAACCCAAGCGAATTATTATATTTATGGGAGGAAGCGATCCTTTAGGGAGGATGAAGATATGAAAAGCAGAATGGGAAGAGAGGCAAAGAACCTTAAAAGTTGAATGCAAAAGATTGAAAGCGGGAAGCGTGACTTGGGAAGTCAGGCAAACCACTTTCGGACCTACGTACCCATATTAAAGATCAAGGCCATAATCGACTCACTCTTCTTCCCCCCTCGCTGGATTCAATGTGGCAAGTTCTCTTAGCGGCTGGCATCGCGAGGAGCAGGGATCACGTACTAAAAACCTCTTTCAACAAAGTCGCAGTCCAAGCTTCACCTCCACGCCACAGTGACAAAAAAACACATGATAAATACGATTAGAATCGCCGTAACCATTTCTTCTCGTTCTGTCTCTAATAGGTGTTAGTCAATCAAATCAGTGGAGATGTTGGGAGCAGAAGAGACTTAGGTTTTCAGGTTCTGCATTTCAAAAACCGGAACGACCCTTGTGGATCCAAGAAGAAGGTTAAAGTTGAGAGATTCTCTCGTTGTTTCAGAAGAAGAGGACCCGACAAAGGCACTTTTGTAAGTCATCTTGGTTGGTTTCTTTGATTCCTTTTTCGCTGTTCTCTCTACATTCGATTTTCCACGAAAATGCAGGCGGGAAATCAAACTAAGCATTCGGATTAATCATCTATAACATTTAGTTTGTAAGCTTGGAAACAATCTTTTGGTTTTGTTTTTGTTTTTGTCTTCAATTTTATTTTGATACAAAATCGACTTTATATTCTTGCGGATGTTTATTGATCTCCAGTGATGCATCTAGCTACTTGGGTATTTAGCGATTGTCCTCAAAATTGAATTTAGCATTTTTAAGTGTTCTATCGGTACCCTTTATTTAATATTTTCTCGCTGATTTTAGGAAATGGCTTTGATTAATTAGACAATAAATTAGTTGCTGACATATCTTCTATGTTTTCTTGTGTTTTTGCTTTGATCATCATTCCCTATTAGTGTGTCAATTAGGTCACCAACATTGCGAAGCTCAGGGACCCACCCACATATCATGGCTTTCTCTTAAATATAAAGCAGAAAGCAAGTGGGATTTTAAGACAATGTTAAGACCGATTAAAAAAGAGACAATATGAAGTATGTCATTGTTCAAAAAAGTTTGAGGAGAGGAAAGAAAATAGAAGCTTGGAAAGAAAAGTGAAGGAAAATAACAACTAGATTTTAGGATAGATAAATGACTTTTATATACAATTTTAAACTAATTTAATTGATTTTATCTCTTTTATATACAAATTAAATAATTTAGAAATGTATACATTGTTTACTATTTATAATTAACCATTTTTAAATATATTTTTCACAGTAAAAGCAAAAATAAAAAAAAATTGACAAGTGATTGTTCCTAGAAAGAGTAACAACATTTTAGTGATTTACAAGTAAAAATGAATTATTAACTTTTATAAAAGAATACGGTTTCTTGTAGGTTTCTTGGGCCGATTTTTGAATTGAGAAGAAATAAGAGCGATACATTTAGTGGCAGTAAAGGAATTATAACTTTTATAAAGCGAGTAAAATGATGTAATGCGAATGTGTAACACAAATTGGATTTGATGCTACTCCAAAAAATGATTCATGTGGCTAAAATTGGAGGTTCTATTGAACTCTGAAAATAAAGAGAGAAGAAAAAAGAAAAAAGCTGGCCTTTGATTTACTTGAGAGTGCATAAGGTAGACTGGCCATCAATCCTTTGTGTGCTTGTTGAATGATGAGAGCTGCAACAATGGGGCTTTTGTAAGTTTCTACCTGGGTAGACTTAGAAAAATTAATAACTAATTGCTTCCAAAATTTTTTTGTTCTCACAGAAAGATTTTTGTCTATGCTTTTCAGTGGTTTGCACCTAAACTGGTTTTATCACTTTGCATCTTAATAATGTAGCGTGATGATTCTCAGGTTTATATTTGATTTATCTATGTTATTTAGCTGACTGGTTCCAAATTTTCATTCAAAACCATGTTATAAGTAACAGATGGCTCAAGTTTTGTTCTGGGGCTTGGCATTGATCATGTACATGATGTATCGTTTGGAAGCCCAGAAATCGGGAAAGATGAAAGCAAGCATGGATGAAATTTGCAAAGTGGTTCGGGGAATTAAAAGTGAAAGAACTTTCCAAAGAAAATCATCCTGTAATACGCAAGTTTCGATTGAAGCGGAGACACTAGTCAAAGAAAATTAGAGAGACAACATACTTCAGCCAGTCGTTGCTAAGTCAATCTGAAACGAATCCCCCAATGATACAAATATTTTATTCTCTTCCTTTAATTGAGGATGGTGAGTATACAAGTAGTGTTCTTCTTGAAGAGCCACGCGAGAGGTCATGAATTGGATCAGTGGACGAGCTTGAGTTTGAACTACAAAAACTTGCTTGTTGCGCCACGAATGCTCCACAGGTATGAAGAAATAAGACCCGGTTGGGTGAGCTGAGGTATGCCTTTTCTTATATTCCCATATGCTTAGTTGTTTTAACTAAAAATATAAAGTGTCTATCATGTTGTGCTTGCATTCAGCTTTGCCAACCATTAAAGATAAAGTATCCGTATGGATTATTTCTTTGGGATTCTGATTTTAATTTTAGTTTCTTAACATAAAGTTTCTATCTATAAATGCAGTTGTAGATGTCACTTGACAAATCTCTTAAGGTCATTCAGATGTTGGATCCTTCATGGGCTGGTCATTCTATTTTAAGCAGAATTGAGACTTGATAAACTAAATAATGACTCATGAGTAAAGATGCATGTGTCTTTTGTTCTAGTTGGTGATTTATAACATCCCTGTTGCAGACACTATCAAGTAAACTGTATGAGAAATAGGATAATTCCCTTACATTGTGGCTTTTGGTGTTTACACATTTGTGGGTTAAGCGGAAGTGATTGTCATATAGTAAGACATTCCGTAGGCTCATATATTAATATGTATGATGAATGGTCGAGTTTGTTCCTCCCTTAAACTATGCTTCTTCCCTAAATACAATGTGTTGTCTTAGATGGACCTGGAAAATGTTGTGCACGCTCAAGAAGTTTCAACCAAAGGTTTAAATGAAATGGAAGGTCGAGTTCGGATTCTTGCTCCCGGTTCCATGGTGTATTACCCGGTTAAACTGGATCGGTGTGCCATGTGCTCATTGAGCAATGGGGAAGAAATCAAATGGTGGAGCTGGAGTTTGAACTGTGCTGGCCAGGTCAAACTATGAAAAGGAGCAGAACTCCGGGCGAAGAGGCCAGGTGTTAAGCGCATAAATGAATTGCTTTATGTCGACTTCCTCGAACAATATTTCCTTACTCTAAATAATGCATAAGTTCTTGGTTCTATTCATTTTTTTCTTTAATTCTTCACTTGCTACAAGTATTGGAACCTTTGCATGATGATGAAATGGCCTAATGTCGAATTGACACCACGGTTTCTAAGGCGCTTGACGTTGTTTACAGATGATGAGAGAAATTTGAATCACCGGTGGAACAGAGCCCCATCAATGGAAATTCGATTCGACACTTCCGGAAAGCGACTTAAAGATCATTGTTGGGATGAAAAGGGCCCACTGATTACGGCGTCTAGTTACTATGTAAAACGACACTTATTCCCAGGTAATTGATTATGAATATTATAGTTATTGATTATGATTTTAATTTAAAAAAATTTCTAATACTATAACCAATACTTCTATATTAATTAAAATTTTTAATGGTGTAGATAATGATCGTAGCGTTAATAATGTGTATGACAATATGATCGAAACGCATTGTTTTGAATGTTATTTTGGTTTTTAATTTATATTTATATATCTATTTTTAAAATAATTTATTTTTATCCAAAACTCTAATGTAATCAAAGTCTTTTAAGAGCAAGCGAGCAGGCAATAAGCGTGGCAGTGCGGTGTGGTAGTAGTAGTAGTAGTACTCAGAACATCTCCAACCCACTCTCTGTTTCTTCTCTTTTAGCCACTTTATCTAGCCAAATACAAAACATTCTCTCGGCCTCTATTCAAGCTCTCCCATTTCCTAGTTGGCCCAAATGGCTGCGCCAAGTGGTGAGCCATTTGAACTCTCTCTAAATTCTCTCTCTCTACCTTTTTTTCTCTATCTCTCTCTATATATATGTTTGACTTTTAAATTATTGGAAGTTAGTGAAAATTTAGTGTAAAATAGAGAATATTAGTTGTAATGAATTTTAAAAGTTGCAACTAAAATAGTGAATTTAATATTTAAATATATTTTGAGTAGCTAATTTGTTGAGTGTGGTTGGAGATGCTAACTACTAAGTACTAACTAAAGCCTTAATTTAAAAAGAGATAAATCCATCGGCCATCGGCCATCGGCCATACAATGATGATGGATGGATTGAGTGAGCGAGTGGAACTGGCTGAACCACAGCCTCCTCCTCCTTATCTATCTTCAGCGCCCATCATCATCACAATCTTGATCCAACGGTCGTATTACGATAAATGTTCCGCTGCGAGATGCGGATGTGTGTCATGCCATGTATGTCTGATAATATCTGAGGATATTTTTCCTTAATTCCCAAAACTTCCCTTGTTCACTTGCAGGTGCTCCTGTATGAAGAAATAAAAGGCGAGATTTGGGTGAGCTGGTATGCCTTTTTCTTATTCCCATATGCTTATTCGTTTTAACTAAAAATATAAGGTGTCTATCATGTTGCGGCGCGTGACTGCTAACCATTAGATAGAGTATCGTATGGATTATTATTTCTTTGGGATAGGTTTTCATTTTGAGTTTCTTAATGAGAAAGTTTCTATATAAATCTGGTGTAGTGTCGCGACCAATCTCTTAGGTCATTCGGATGTTGGATCCTTCATGCGTTTGGTCATTCTGACACAAGCGGGGTGAGACTTGATAAACTAAATAATGACTCATGGTAAAGATGCATGTGTCTTTTATTTCTAGTTGGTGATTTATAACATCCCCATTACGAACCTTTATCAAGTAAGCGTATGAGAAATAGGATAATTCCCTTCGATATGGCTTTTAGATTATTTTTTACGTTGTGGAGTTGGCAGAAATTAGATAATCATAGTAAGACATTCCTTAGGCTCATATATTAATATGTATGATGAATGGTCGAGTTTGTTCTCCCTTAAACTATGCTTCTTTTTGTCTGATATGTTGTCTTAGATGGACGGAAAATGTTGTGCACGCTCGAAGTTTCAGTAAAGGGTTTCACATGAAATGGAAGGTCGGAGGTTCGGATTCTGCTCCAGTTCCATAGTGTACCCGATTATTGGATGAAGCGCTGCCATATGCTCATTGAGCAGCCCAGGGAAAGATCAAAATGGTGGGGCTGGGTTTGAGCTGTGTGGCGGTCGACTACATGAAAAAGGAAGCGAGAACTCCGGGCAAGACAGTGTTAAGCGCTAAATGAATTCTTTATGTCGACTTCTTAGGCAATGTTTCCTTACTCTAAAATAATGCCTTAAGTTCTTGCTTCCTATTCATTTTTTCCTTTAATTCTTCACTTGCTACTACAGAGTATTGGAACCTTTTGCATGATGATGAAATGGCCTAATGTCAAATTGTGACACCACAGTTCTAAGGCGGCGACATTGTTGCAGCGAGATGATGAAGCTGAATCACCGGTGGAACAACGAGCCATCAATGGAAATTCAAATTACGACCTTTGGAAGCTGACTCAAAAGATCATTTGTTGGGATGAAAAGGGCCCTTGATTCTGACGTCTAGTTACTATATGCGACACTTATTCCAGGGTAATTGAACAGAAAAATCATATAATGATGTCAAATAAAGTAAACTATAGATTGGGGCCATACAAATAAACTCATTAGGAGCTCTCTTGTACATTATGCTTCTCTACCTCTTTGATAGTATCGACATTTTCATTTCTCTTTTCATTACCTATCAAAAAGCATTTTCATCCTCTTTTTGCTTGCATTCAGCATGTCATCCTTTTGAATATTAATATCATAGGGACATGGGATATTCAGGTTAGCCCCCTTGAACTTGAAAACTTTGCGGATTAGGATCTTTGGCGCCATGAACTTCCCTGACCATGTGCTCTTTGCTACTACCTTGAAACCTGATAATTTATTAGTATTTATTTATTTATTTATGGTCTTTATTTTTTTTTGGCTAGTGTGGTGAGCTAAACTCTCCTTTGCGGTGTTCGTTGACTTTGGCTATCTTGCTGCATCTACGCCTCGATGGCCAAGCTCATTTTTGAGTGCCAGAAAGGGTCCTGAAACCTTGGGTTGACTTTTTGTGTCCTTTTTGGGGGTGAGAATATGGCTCACATGTCCTTTCAATAGGAAATTACTAGTTCAGATTGAGCACTCCAGAAGTAGGTTTGGGTTCAGAAGGGATAGTTTCGGAAATGAGTAAAAACTAAAAAAAAAGAATCATTACTTTATGGCGACATGGTATTTGGTAGCACTTGAGAAAGATGTGTAAAAACTAAAAATATGGGTGGAGCCATGGTGATGGGGCTGTTGTGGGACTGCTACCTCTTTGTTTTTACCCACTGAAACCCATTTAATGTTTGCCACTTGAAAAAAAAGAAAAAAATTGAAACAATGGCCCTGTTTGGTTATGTTTTTTAAAATTGTTATTGAGAATAATTTTAAAAATATAAAAGATAGTAGTGTTTTACGGACTCTAGAATTTAAGTTGTTTGTGTTTTTGTATTTTTTAGATTAAAAAAACTAGGAACTAAATGTGTTTTATGTGTTTTTCTTGTTTTCAGAGAAAAATAGTTTTTAAATGTAAACAAATAGGCTTAATATAGTTACTAGTTTTGCTTTGGATGATTTGATTAAAAATACCTTTTGAAAATCTAATTTTGGAAATTTGACTCTTATTGAAGAATTTTGAATTAAGGTTAGATAAAAATATATATTTTATTTTTTTATAAATATAACATTTTCTTCTAAGAGGTAATATAAATATAAAAATGAAAAAATTTATTTTTATCCAAAATAAATTACTTTTAAAGAAACACACGGGAAAAAGTTAGATTCACAAATTAGATTTAAGGTTATTTGACTATTTCTTTTTCTTTTGGTTTAGCTATATCTTTGGTTGTAGGGGCATTTCTTTAGTGTATCCATGGCCCAGTAACCATGAAACAAATCAACATATGACCTGTTTGAGCAGAACATACATACATCTTAAGAAGACGTAAAAAAAATAAAGTATCAATTACTATGAAAATTTAGGGACTTGAGCAAATACTCTTATTTAAAACGAGGTTCGATTACGATATGGGAAAATAAAAAAAAAGCGTATTACTTGAGACCGGTGGTTTTGAGTTTCAACTTTGTTAGCCAGCAAGCTGCCATAGCAATGAATGCTAGTTGTGGCTTTGGCCTTTGTGATTGAAAGAAGCAATTGGAAGTATAGAAAAATGAGTCTTCTACCAAACCTATTCAAATAAAAAAAAAAAAAAAATCAAAATAGATTAAAAAGCAAATTAATGTTAAAAGTAGTGTCTATGATAAATTTTTTTTTAAATCAATATTATAGTTATTGATTATGATTTTAATTTAAAAAAATTTCTAATACTATAACCAATAACCTCGATATTAATTTTAAGTTTTTTAATCTTTGTAGATATGTCGTAGCGTTAATAATAGAAGGATCCGGCCGGATTAACCTCATAGACGAGGGACCTCGGCACTCCAGCGGATATAGAAACTTCCTTAAAACCATAAATTAAAATCAAGTGAAGCGAACCCCTTTACAATTCTTCACATATCTTTTTAAAAATAATGCGAGCGAAGTGCTAAAAAAAAATTTCTTTTTTCTTTTCTTTTCAAACAGATTTTTTTCGGGGAAAATCGAAGTGAGTTTTACTCTGTTTCGGAGGCTCCCAAATTTCTGAGCTTTGATGAAAACATTTAAGAAACACTTCTAAACTTCAATTCATCAACTTCCATATTAGGGACTCTCGTCCACAACCCAATCAAACACAATATACATATATATACATTATTTCTTTCAAATCGTCAAAACATTTAAACCTTCTTCAAATTCTGTGTTTATCAAAACATGACAAAATATTCATATACAATATGCAGAGTGTTTCAATGCGGTCACATCGTCGTCTCTCGATGGCTGACTCTTTGCCACCGGAGGAATGCTTTCTAGATCACCTTTTGTCTCGGGTGCAGAAAATGTTGTTGAAACATGGAAAAGTGAGGCTAAGCAATTTCCGGTGAGTGTACATTTTCATTTATATAACATTTTGTTACATATCAAAATAATACATACTTATACAATTAAAATCCATTTATACATTAAACATTTAGCACTTGTAAACTTTCTTTCCATAAATGCTTATACCATTAAAATCGGTTTTATGCTTTAAACATTTATACATAAACTTTTCTTTCAATAAATACTTATGCATTTAAAATCCATTATCTTTAAGAACTTATGCCTTAAACTTTCTTTCCATAAATATAGCCATTTAAAATCCATTTATGCTTTAAGAATTTATGCCTTAACTTTCTTTCCATAAATACTTATGCATTTTAAATCCATTTTATACTTTAAAGCATTATGCCTTCTTTCTTTTATTTCTTTCTTTCATTCTTTTACGATGGAACTGGGAGATAAAACACGAGAGCAGTTTCCGAATGCGACGGTGAGAATGATCCACATTCTGATCATAACCACTGTTGCGGAGAAACTTCATAACGCTGCTGGAGTTCAGTCACTGAAAATACTTTATCACATATGAGATATTACTCTAGACACCTATTTCCCTCCCTCGATTAGTAACCTATAACTACCTCTTAATCCTTACACGCCCAAAGTACTTGACCGATACTCGGTCATACTTGATCATAGGGGTTTAGGGTAACCATCGGTAAAACATTTCTTCAATACATTTATAAATACATTTAAATCCTTTACTTTATCATTAAAACACATATGCATACTTTAAACATTTTAAACTTTCGCAATACCTTAACATATGCATACATATTTAATACACATATAAATATATGCATTGATGCAAAAGATAAAACAATGCAATATAAAACATTTCCATATGCCTTAACATTTTATAAAAATTTACATTAAACTTTCAGTTTAACATTAAAACCATTCACTTTTAAAAACTAAATTCTGAAATATCATTTTTCACTCACAGGTTCACCGCTCAATCCCGCTTGCTTCCGTCAATTCCGTTTCCCGTCCGATAGTCCTTTTCACCTTTCCAAGAAAACCACAACTATACATTAATCATAACTTCCATTTCAATCCACCATACATTCATTTAAATCCAAATGAACAATTACTGTAAGCACTAAAAACTCATTCATTTTGGCTAACCTTTTTCCAACCATACCCTATAGACTTTATGACTCAAAAATTATTCAAACAGTGTTAAAATTTATGAAACTCTCCAGATCAGTTCTTTGATATATCAAATAACATCTCTTCAAATTTTCAATTTAAAATTCCGTCTCTAAAGCCCTCAACCCGCCATAGTGATCTGCAACAAATAACTCAGTTTGGCAGAAACAGAATCTGCACATGGCTCACTTTGAACCATTTTATGGGCACTTTAAGTTTACAATTTGCATGAACTTACTTCAGATATTTTCCCCTAGAAGTCTATTTTACCCAGAATTTTGAATCCACTCAATTCAGATCTGAAATGAGCAAGTTATGGCCAAAAATACCAAAACTGGTCAAAACAGAAAACAGGACATTCCTGTACCGAGACTGCTACTTGGTACAAATTGTGTTTCTCTTCATTTTTCTTTCACTCCTAAACACTTAAATCTGATGCATTATACCATTTCAACATATCACACAAGTCTACATCAAACCTAACCATTCATTCACTTGGTTGTAAAACCTAATCTAATCCATGGCTTTCTCAATTTATCTCAAAATCATCATCATTTCAACCCCTAAATGCCACTAATTTACTGTCATACAAGAAAAATCAATCCATTAGGCATGAAAAACATAAAATCCAACTTTCCACCGTGAAAAACACTTGTTTCTTGGGTTTCCCTTGTCTTCTCTTCCTTGATTCACTTGGAGCTCACTTGGAAGCGAAAGGAGATAAAAATTCACCTCTACCACTTTGCCCTACCTTTCTCCTCCTCTTTCTCCTTTCTTCCCTTTCTTTTTCTATCTTTCTCCTTTCTCTCCTTCTCATGGGCGTGATCTCTCTCTTTGGAGCACTTAAATCCACAATTTTAGACTTTAAAATATTCTTCCAAAAGTACCCTTAAATTAAATAATTCCATTGGTTAGTTTAAAGAGTGGTTTACACTTTTATCAAGCTTCTCATTGGTCCATTCTCATGAGACCAAGTCATTTACCATGATTTAAATCATAACTTAGCCATTAAGAAAGGTTTTAGTGGCTCTCATAATAATATATCTCCGCATAGTGACTTTTATGCAGGTTCACCTTATCTTGCTTTTATCTGGAGTTAAATGTCAAAAATATTCTTTGGTCGTCCTAAACTTCAAATTAACCATGAATTATTCAAATTAAATCCTTCACCAGTGAATTCAGACTCTGAAATCAAAAATCGAATTTAAAATCATTAAAAATCGGAAATTCGGACAATAGCGTATTATTCAGTTACGTTCGGATCGCTGGAAACTATCCAAACGGACCCGTTCCCTCCGTTTGAGTTCGTTAGACTCTATGATTGATTACGGACATTTTCGTATTTCGGCCCAATTTAGAAAAATTTAAACCAGAGACTCCAATTTTGATCGAATGCTATTCATAAATCTCCCATTATCTTCTAAATATCGGTTCAAAGTCATAAGAACGAAATTTTCTTAAAAAATCCCTTTGCAACCCCTCCATCGGATAAAATAAGAAAAAATCACTATTCATTAGGGCACCAGGTTACAATTTTAAATTTTCACTTCATGCCCAAATGATGTCCCAAAGCGTTCTAAATTCTAATCCACTCTAGCTATCATTAGACCTCAAATCAGTTCAATAACTACTATTACCAATAACATTCAATAAGGTTTGGGGTTTACAATCACCCCTCCTTATATAAAAATTTAGTCCTCGAAATTTAAATTCTCATGTTGCTTCCTCTCTGTGATTCTCCAAAACACCTTTACTAAAGGAATCACTTTGTTTAAGAACCCTAATCATTTCGATCAACAATTTCTTAGGTCTTTCTTCATACGATCAAATCTTCTTTCCAATTCAACCGGTTGATCTCTTAACACATGTGAAGAATCATCATATACTTCCCGAAGCATAAAATGTAAAATATATCATATGATACGGCCCGAATTCGAATTCTTAGCCTCGACCAAAACGCTACCTCTCAATTATTTGCATAATTTCATAAAGTCCCATATAGAGAGGACTTAACTTCCCTTTCTTCAGTCTCGACACCACTTTCCCGGGGTGATATCCTCATAAATAACTTATCCCCCACCTGAAATTCCAAATCTCTCCTTCGGTTATCAACATAACTTTTCTATCAATCTTGAGCTATCTTTAATCTATCCGCGATAACTTTAACATTATACATTTGTAGCACGAACAATTATGAACCTAAAAATTTTCTCTCCCTTCCTCATCCCAACATAATGGAGTCTACACTTCCTTCCATATAAAGGCCTCGTAGGCGCCATTTCAATGCTTGCATGATAACTATTATTGTAGGAAAACTCCATTAATGGTAAATGTCTTTCCTAACTTCCTTTAAACTCTAACACACAAACCTTGAGCATAGCACAATGCGTATGGCTCTTTGGATTGGTCGTAGTGAGAGTCGTACAATCTCTTTTATATACAACTCGACCCGACTTCTCAACTAAGTCACTATTTTTCCATAGGTAGGAAATTAGTGATTTAGTCAATCTATCCACAATCACCTATATCACATCATAACCACTGCGTGAGTGGAAAAAAAAAAAAATCCATCATGATTCTCTCCATTTCACTTGAGGGATCGGAAGGAAACTATAGAACCACACCAAATCTTTGATGCTCAACCTTAACTTTTTGACAAGTGAGACATTTAGAAATAAGTGCAACATCTTCTTTATACCCCTCACCTTTAGTATTCCCTTAGGGCATGATATATTTTAGTGTTTCCACGTGCATCGCATATGCGGAAAAGTGAGCCTCTCCATAATTTATTTCTTTAATCTTCCATCTAGTACTCAGCTGTGACCTATCATCACTATACCATATGCAGTACTAAAAATCCTCTTAAGCGCGGACTCGGCTTCCCGTTTCAATTTAATCATGATTGTATCTTGAGTCCTATAGCTCCTTATCTTGTCTATTAGTACGGGACTAACATAAATGTAGCTAGTAAAGGCTCAATATCATCAACTTTTAGTTTCGCACCTAAAGACCTCAATTCCATAAATCTGGGGTACACACAACCTTTAGGTGAGATATGGAGCATTAGGCTTCTACCTAAGAGCATCAGTTACCACATTAACATTTCCCTGATGGTACTCAATAGTGCACTCATAATCCTTAATGAGTTCAACCCATCTCCTCTGTCTCATATTTAACTTTTTCTATGTGAATAAATATTACATGTTCTTGTGATCTGTAAAAATTTTATGCAACTCCATATCAGTAATGCCTCCATATACGTAGAGCAAAGACTACGACAACCAACTCTAAGGTTATGTCTCGAGATAGTGCTCATGCTTTTCAATTGCCTTAAATCATATGCTATCACATTTTCATGTTGCATTAACTCACCTAAGCTACGCGAGAAGCATCCTGACCTCTTTGTATATCCTTCTTGCCACGTGAATTGTAAGAACTAGGGTAAGGTCGAATTCCTTTTTTTAGTTCATCGAATCTTTTCGACATGTCTCTTGCACCATACAAACTTTTCATATCTTGTCAATTTGGTCAAAGGATCATTCTTTGAAAATCCCATAACAACTTGTAGATAATACCCTACTTAACCTAGAAACTTTGTATCTCTGTCACATTCGTAGGTGGTTTAGTTCACCATTTTCTCGATCTTTTTGAGGATCATGAAACCCTTCACTGAAATCATGCCTTAGAAAGGCAACAACGTCTAACGAACTAGAATTTACTAAGTTTGGCATACTAGAAATAAATAGAATTTACTTAGATGCTCTACATGATCTTCATTCTTGTAAATATAGATTAAATGTCATCAATGAATACTATAACAAAGCGATCTAAATAAGCTGAAAGATCCTATTCATAAGATCCATAAAAGCGGCTGAATATAGTTAGTCCAACTAGCATGACTAAAAACTCATAATGCCCCTATCACAGTGTTTTTCAAAGTTGTCATAGGAACATCCTCTGACCTAATCTTTAATTGATGGTAACTTTGAGCTTGATCCATTTTCAAAAATACCCTCGTTCCTGTAATTGATCAAAAGATCATCAATCAGTGTAAATGGGTGTTGATTCGTATTTTCACTTTATTCAACTCTACGTAATCAATATACAATCTTAAACTTTCATCGTCATTTTTTTATAAGCAGGCAGGCACTCCCGAGGCGAAGTACTCGGCTAACAAAACCCTTACTCACAAGCTCATCCATTTTATACTTTTCAATTCTTTCAATTCTTTCAACTTTAGGAGCCATCATATAAGGTGCCTTAGCAATTGGTTACGTCCTAGGGGTCATTTCAATCTAAAAATTAATATATATATATATATATATATATATATATATATATATATATATTTTTTTTTTTTTTTTTTTTTTATATATATATACCTAGAAGATCCTCTGGAAATACATCAGGAAGTATTTGACTATCGGAATATCTTCCATTAGACTACCATTATCACACCTCAATAGCATAAGTGGGGTACCTTTTATATAAATTTGATATTTTACTAGCCCACATAAGCGTCATATTATTGTTAGGTAGTATTTTCCGTAACATAAAACAACCCTCTCTGTCTTCCTTGCTTATAGAGACCTAACCTCTTTCCTATAACAATCCTTTGTAGCATGATGTCTAGATAGTAAATCCATACCTAATATAACATCGAAAGTCATGGATATCTAATATCAAATGCAAAAGCTCCTAGCCTCAGTAATCACTCTTGTTGTAACAATCAACTTTTCCATACTTTTCCTAGGGTGGCAAAAATCCTACACAGTACATTCATCATTATGTCTTCAATTTCTTCAATTTTCTTTCAACAATTACAATTAACAATTCATAATGTCATTGATTCATAAGCTAAATTAAACCCATGCATTTTCAATTAACCATCTCATTACCCTCCCCAGCCACGACCATTGCCTTTCAGGATCTCCTATACCATCATAATTTCTTGCCTCCTAATTTCCTTATCCTCTCGTGGACCTTGTCGGCTCACGGGGCTGATTAAATGTTGGCTAACATCGAATATCTGCTCCTAAAGGTGTCTGTCCTCCCCTCGGCCTCGGGAGGCGCGGTGGCGACCTTAGTATGCTGCGGGTGGAGGAACATCACAACGAGACTCATCAACATGTTCCTCGGGGTGGTGGTACTCACGCCTCGGGAGCTCCTCCTGGTGGGTGTGGTCGGCCTCGACGAAGCAGCATTTTACGTAATTCAAAATTTTAATATGTCATGTAATGCATATATGATTTTTAAATCATAAATTTTTTGTTTTTTGTTTTAAATCTTAAAGAAAACATTAAAACAATCATATAAAAATAAAAATTTTCAAATCTTCTCTTTGTTTTCCAAAACTTAGCTCGATACCATGTTGAAGGATACAGGCCGGATTAACCTCACGGTGAGGGGACCTCCCAGCACTCGAAACGGATATGGCTTTTCCTTAAAACCATAAATTAAAATCAGTGGAAGCGGAACCTTTACAATTCTTCACATATCTTTTAAAAAATAATGCAGGCGAAGTGCTAAAAAAAATTTCTTTCTTTTCTTTTCCAACACTTAGATTTTCGGGAGAAAATCGACGGAGTTTCCTCTTGTTTTTTGGACTTTCCCAAATTTACAAAACACAGTGAAAACATTTAAAAAACACTTCTAAACTTCGATTCATCAACTTCCGCTATTAGGACTCCTCGTCCACAACCCGATCAAACCTGATATACATATATATATTTATTTCTTTCAAATCATCAAAAACATTTCAACCTTCTTCAATTCCATGCATAATTTTATCAAAACATGACAAAATATTCACATATACAATATGCAAATTATTTTCAATGCGATCACATGCGTCGTCTCTCGATGGCTCGACTCCTTTGCCGCGGGAGGGGTACTCTGGAGTACTTTTTGTCTCGGAGTCCTGAGAAATATTGTTGAAACATATGGAAAAGAGTGAGCTAAACGAGCTCGGTGAGTGTACATTTTCATTTATATAACATTTCGGTACATATCAAAATAATACATACTTATACAATTAAAATCCATTTATACATTAAACATTTTATGCCTTAAACTTTCTTTCCATAAATACTTATACCATTAAAATCGATTTATGCTTTAAACATTTATACCTTAAACTTTCTTTCAATAAATACTTATCAAATTTAAAATCCATTTTATGCTTTAAAATTTATACCTTAAACTTCTTTCCATAAATACTTATGCATTTAAAATCCATTTTAATAACTTTAGAATTTATACATAAACTTTCTTTCCATAAATACTTATGCATTTAAATCCATTTATGCTTTAAAAAGCATTTATGCCTTAAACTTTCTTTCTTTATTTCTTTCTTTCATTCTTTGATGGGAACTGAGAATAAACACAGAACGATTTTAGATGCGGCGGTGAGGACGATCACATTCGGTCATACTTGGCTCTGCTGGAGAAACTTCGCAGCTGCGTAGGATTAGGTCGTAATCTTTTTATCGCGTGTAAGGATATTACTCTAGACACTATTCCCTCCCTCGGTTAGTAACCTATAGCTTTACCTCTTAATCCTTACCTGCAGCAAGTACTTAGACGATACTCCGGTCCTGCCGGTCATAGGGGGTTTAGGGTAACCATCAGTCAAAACATTTCTTCACGATACATTTACTCTGTGCATTTTAAATCCTTTACTTTATCATTAAAACACATATGCATACTTTAATTGTTTTTAAACTTTTCATAATACCTTAACATATGCATACATATTTAATACACATATAAATATATGCATTGATGCAAGATAAAACAATGCAATATAAACATTTCCATATGCCTTAACATTTACATAAAAATTTATTAAACTTTCAGTTTAACATTAAAACCATTCACTTTTAAAAAACTAGAATTCTCAAAATATCATTTCACTCCTTGGTTCGCTCAATCCCGCTTGCTTCTATTCAATTCAGTTTCCGTCCGATAGTCCTTTTCACCTTTTTCAAAGAAAACCACAACTATACGGTAATCATAACTTCCATTTCAATCCACCATACACATTCATTTAAAGCCAAATGGTCATTACCTTAACATAAAAACTCATTCATTTTGGCCAACCTTTTTCCAACCATACCCTATAGACTTTATGGCTCAAAAATTATTCAAACGGTCTTCAAAATTTATGAAACTCTCCAAATCAGTTCTTGATATATCAAATAACATCTCTTTAAATTTTCAATTTAAAATTCCGTCTCTAAAGCCCTCAACCATATAACACAATCTGCACAACAAATAACTCAGTTTGTGGGAACAGAATCTGCACATAGCTCCACTTTGAACCATTTTCTGGGCACTTTAAGTTTGAATTTGCATGAACTTGCTTCCAGATAAATTTTTTCCCCTGAAGTCTATTTTGCCCAGAATTTTGAATCACTCAATTCCGATCTGAAATAGGCAAGTTATGGCCAAATACAAAACTGGTCGAACGAGAAATAGGACATTTCCTGTACCGAGACTGCTGCCCAAAAATTTACCAAATTGTGTTCACTACTTCCATTTTTCTTTCTTTCTAAACACTTAAATCTGATGCATTTATCACGTTTTGACGTATCACGAGTCTACATCAAGCCCCTAACCATTCATTCACTTGATTTGTAAAACCCTAATAATCTAATCCATGGCTTTCTCAATTTATCTCAAAATCATCATCATTCAGCCCTAAATGCCGCTAATTTAACATCGTACAAGAAAATCAAATCATTAGGCATGAAAAACATAAAAATCAACTTTCCCTACATGAAAAACTTACTTGTTTCTTGGGTTTCCCTTGTCTTCTCTTCATGATTCACTTGGAGCTCACTTGGGCGAAAGAATAAAAATTCACCTCTACCACTTTGCCCTACCCTTTTCTCCTCCTCTTTCTCCTTTCTTCCCTTTCGTTTCTATCTTTCTCCTTTCTCTCCTTCTCATGGACGTGATCTCCTCTCTTTAGGAGCACTTAAATCCTAATTTTAGACTTTAAAATATTCTTCCAAAAATTGCCATAAATTAAATAATTCCATTGGTTAGTTTAAAGTGGTTTACACTTTATCAAGCTTCTCATTGGTCCATTCTCATGAGACCAAGTCATTTACCATGATTTTAAATCATAACTTAGCCATTAAGAAAGGTTTTAATTGGCTCGTAATAAAATATCTCGCTATAGCAGAACTTTTATCTCGGTTTAACATCTTTGGCTTTTATACAGATTAAATGTCCAAAAAATATTCTATAGTGCCGTCTAAACTTCAAATTAACCATGAATTATTGAGTAAATCCTCACCCAGTGAATTCAGACTCTGCGAAATCACCGAAATCAGATTTAAAATCATTAAAATCGGAGTGCCGGATGATAGCGTATTATTGTTGAGATTCACGTTGGATCGCTGGAAACTATCAAGCGGACCGGATTTCCTAGTTCAGTTTCGTTAGACTCTATGATTGATTACAGCGGACATTTCGTATTTAAAATGATTTAGAAAAATTTCATACAGACTCCAATTTTCGGTCAAGGAAATCGCTGTTAACTTAAATCTCACATTATCTTCTAAATATAGGTTCAAAGTCATAAGATGAAATTTTTCTTAAAATCCTTTGCAGCCTCCATCGGATAAAATAAGAAAAAAATCCTTTGTCATTCGGCGGTTGATTTGAGGGGTACTAAGCCATTTGCCCAAATGATGTCAGGGCGTTAAGTGCAATCCGCTCTAAGCACATCATTTAGGCGCCAGGCTCCAGTTGATAACTGCTATTATAACATTCGATAAGGTTGAGGTTTACAAATAATGTGTATGACAATATGATCGAAACACATTATTTTGAATGTTATTTTTGTTTTTAATTTATATTTATATATCTATTTTTAACATAATTTATTTTTATCCAAAACTCTAATGTAATCAAAGTCTTTTAGGCAAGCGAGCCAAGCAATAGCGATGGCAGTGCAAAAATTGTGGTAGTAGTAGTAATCAGTAGTGAGAGCATCACTGCCATTCTCTATTTTTTCTCTTTTAGTCACATTAGCTATCCAAATACAAAATTTATCTCCAACTCATTCTCTGTTCTCTCTATTTCCTAGTTAACCCAAATGACTCACTAAATGTGGTGAGCCATTTTGAGCTCTCCTAAATTCTCCTCACATTTTCTCTCTATCTCTCTCCTATATATATGTTTTATTTTTTAAATTATTGGAAGTTAGTGAAAATTGGGGTGTAAAATAGAGTGTGGTTGAAGTGTATTTTAAAAAGTTATTAATTAAAATAGTGAATTTAATATTTAAATATATTTTAAAGACTGTCTGTTGATTGTGATTGAAGATGCTCAACTAAGTACTAACTAAAGCCTTAATTTAAAAAAGAAAAATCCATCGGCCGTGACCATCGGCCCTTCTAATGATGATGGATGGATTGGTGAAAGCGGTGGACAACTTGAACCCGCAGCCTCCTCCTTATCTATCTTCAAGCATGGTATCACATCACAATCATCTTGATCCAACGGTCGATATTGCGATAAATGTTCACTTCTTGAATCTGAATGTGTCATGCCATGTATGTCTGATAATAATCAGGATATTTTTTGCTTAATTCCAAAAACTTCCTTGTTGCGCCATGAATGTCTAATTTATGAAGAAATAGGACCAGATTTGGGTGAGCTGAGGGTATGCCTTTTCTTATATTCCATATGCTTAGTTGTTTTAACTAAAAATATAAGGTGTCTATCGTGTTGACGCGTCGACACATAATATTAAGATAGAGTATCGAGTATGGATTATTTCTTTGGGACTCTGGAGTTTTCATTTGGAGTTTCTTGACCAGTTTCTATCTATAAATGCGGTTGTAGATGTCCTTGACAAATCTTAGGTCATTAGGTCATTGGATCCTTCATGGGTTTGGTCATTCTATTTTAAGCGAGTGAGACTTGATACACTAAATAATGACTCACGAGTAAAGATGCGGTGTCTTTTGTTCTAGTTGGTGATTTATAACATCCTGTTGCGAAAGTATTTCTAAATGGGTTGAACTTTAGGTTTAGCATTTGTAGTAGCCACCATATCTAAATTGTTGTGTATAAATTGGTTGTAAAACCAAAACCTTACGACTCGATCTTATGGTTAACCCATTTTCATTTCTTATTTTGAACTATTCTTTAGATTTTCATCTGATTATTACTTCTTTCAGTGGACTTATTAATTTTGTGGATTTTGAAAAAACCTTCAGTCAGTAAAACCTATGCTTAATATGTATGATTAATATGTATGATGAATGGTCGAGTTTGTTCCTCCCTTAAACTATGCTTCTTCCCTAAATACAATGTGTTGTCTTAGATGGACCTGGAAAATGTTGTGCACGCTCAAGAAGTTTCGACGAGGGTTTTACCGTGAATGGAAGGTCGGAGTTCGGTTATTATCGGTTCATTAGTGTATTACTGGTGGCTTGGATCAGAAAGCGTGCCATGCTCATTGAACAACAGGAAAATCAAATGGTGGAGCTAGAGTTTGCCTTTGTGCCAACCCACTCAGACACTTGCAAATGAAGCGAACTCTAGGCCTTTGGCTCTTGTGTTAAACGCTTTAAATAGATTCTCTATGTCGACTTCCTCGGGCAATATTTCCTTACTCTAAATAATGCCTTAAGTTCTTTTGGATTTCTATTCATTTTTTCCTTTAATTCTTCACTTGCTCTAGTATTGGAACCTTTTGCATGATGATGAAATGGCTAATGTCAATTGACACCACGGTTTCTAAGACACTTGACATTGTTCGCGGATGATGGAAGGCTGAATCACGGGTGGAACAATGAGCCCCATCAATGGAAATTCGATTCGACACTGAAGCGACTCAAAAAGATCATTTGTTGGGATGAAAAGATTTTATGATTCTACGGCGTCTAGTTACTATGTAAGCGACACTTATTCCCGGTAATTGAGCGGAAAAATCATATAATGATGTCAAATAAAGCTAAGCTATAGATTGGGCCATACAAATAAACTGGTAGGAGCTCTCTTGTACATTATGCCTCTGCATATAACCGATAGTATCGACATTTTCTGTTCTCTTTTTATTACCTGCTCCGAGAAAAAAGCATTTTCATCCTCTTTTTGCTTGCATTCAGCATGTCATCCTTTTGAATATTAATATCATAGGGACATGGGATATTCAGGTTAGCCCCCTTGAACTTGAAAACTTTGCCGTTAGGATGCTGGCTGCCATGAACTTCCCCCAACCATGTGCTACTGCTACCACCTTCGAAACACAATAATTTATTAGTATTTATTTATTTATTTATGGTCTTTATTTTTTTGGCCTAGTGTCGTGAGCTGAACTCTCCTTTAACAGTGATTCCTGATTGACTTTAGCTATCTTGCCTACATCTCTGCCTCGATGGCCAAGCTCATTTTTGAGTGCCAGAAAGGGCCCTGAAACCTTGGGTTGACTTTTTGTTTCCTTCTTGGGGGTGAGAATATGGCTCACATGTCCTTTCAATAGGAAATTCTTAGTTCGATTAGGCGATTTCAGAAGTAGGTTGGGTTCGAGAACAAGGACAAAAATCGTTTTTTGCGGGTTTTCGGCAAAAAATCGGTTCTCGGTTGGGTTGGAAATGATTTTGAGAAGGAAAAATCGAAAGTAAAAAAATCGGAGAAAAATCATTGATTTTTTTTAGATAAATCTGCGTTTTTCCTATAATCTGGAAGTATTTCCCAGATAAAATGGAGTATTTTCGAAAAACCGATTTTCTGGAAAAAAATTTAAGTTTTCCATGTTTTTCCTTGGCTCCAAAAATATGAAAAAATTGCTTATTGGTTTCAATTCCACAGGAAATGCACGAGTAGCACCCTCCAACCCTGAGTCATTGATTGCTCTTATTATATATAAATACAAACTTTTTTATATTCTCTTATTATTTATTTGTTCATAATCCCTTTATAATATTTTATTTTTATTTTATTTTTATTTTACATTATAACTTATAATATTTTAAATCAAATATTAATTTGAGAAAGAAATAAAAATAATATCATTTAAAATTTTAAAAATTATAATATATAATATTTTGAATCTCCTCATTATCACATAATATTTATAATAATAACGAAAACAAATAAATAATATCTCTTTAACATAATAATATCTGAATAATATAATAATACAATGTATATTTAATTTAATAATTACTAATCCATTTGATTTTAATCTACCTTAATTAAGATAAGAATCATATCTCATAATCTATATAATTAAAATATGAAAAATTTTAATAACCAATATTTTTGTAAAAATATTCATAGGTATTTACGATATTTCGATATTTTCGTAAATCCAATTAGATATATCGTTGTTTCAGATATTTTTATCCTTGGTTCAGAAGGGATAGTTTCGGAAATGAGTAAAAACTAAAGCTAAAAAAGAATCATTCTTTATAATGACATGGTATTTGTTGCTTGCCCGAGAAAGATGTGTAAGCAAAAGATGGGTGGGCAGCTATGGTGGTAATTTATTGTGGGGCTAGCTGCCTCTTGTTTACCCTTTGAAACCCATTTAATGTTTGCCACTTAAAAAAAAAGAAAAAAATTGAAACAATGGCCTATTGGTTATTGATATGGTTCGGAAAATAAGGCATATAGGCCCCTATCAGACCCCGAAGAGCCGATGACGAAACATTGAGGTAAGTCAAGCTAAACCAAAGGAGAGACATGTCCATTAGACATTCGAGGGCCTTTACATTGCCAACATTCAAGCCCTCTGGTACCGACCCCAGAATGACGTTAGATTATTGAGCCAGGTGTAAGTCTATGGTATATAAAATAGAATAATCACTAATAATATATTATTCCACAAATCCTAACCAAACTTCACGATAAGGAAAGAAAGAACGTAATCATCGACATCAAATCGGATCCGCAATAAGGAAGGAAGATTTATCCCATATATTGCTCTTTCTATATCCGTCACCCAAATCAGATATCGATAATAATAAAGAATATCCCATCCAGTAGAGACAAATCTAATCACCGTCAAGCCCCGGTTGAACATCACATAAATATAAGGTCACCCCATCGGGTGAAATGCTTCACTCATCGTAGACATCGCAACATATTCGCTCTCTAAGCATTCTCTCTTTTCTCGCAAAGCCGGCAGAAAAGCCGGGCGGCTCTGAGGCGAAGCCCTCGCAGAGCCCCTTCTTTCTTGTTTTGGCGGGAGGTGATATCTTCAAACCGAAGTCGCCAACCATGGCACTGGCGATCCTACTTTAGCCTGACTGATCCGACCTCCTGAATGACCACATTGCTTGGTGAGCCAATGACGCCCATGCCTTTCAGAGCGAGTTCAGGTTGAAAAAAGCAACATCGGTTGGCAAGTCGTAGGAGCAGCAGGTTTCCTTTACAAATATAACTAATTTCGATTCTTGATGGTAGCGATTTCGAGGAACCTGGCGAACAACGCTAATCCTCCAAGGATGCGAGATCCAGCCGAGAGGCGGCGCGAAGCGGTAGGCCTCAGGCATGTTAAAGTAGCAATGCGGCGCGACCACGGGCCGAGGTGGGCACTCATGCCTCCTGTCGTCCCAGCGAAGAGTTAGAACCACGGACGATCCGACGACCCGCGGGAGCGCGACAAACTCGGGAAGGCCATGATATTCCCCATGAAGGATAACCTGATATCGATTGCTCCACGAAGAGTGAGCGGGGCGAATCAGTAGGGCCGAGGGGCACATACCATCTAGCCCACGGAGAAGCAGCGAGCAACACTTGAAGAGCACGTCGGGACGGAGGAATTGTGCCATCCTTAGCAAGGAAGCGAGACAATCATGGGAACGAGAGGACCAAGGAGGCCTCCGGCGAGCTCGGCCGTGTGAAGGTGGTGAAAGGGCGTGCTCACGACCTTATGGACACCTTGGTCACGACAAAGTAGTCACCTTACAAGTAGGGGTACTCACTTCCCCCTTCCGGTAATGATTCGAATGCCAACGGGTGGAAGCGTTGACCCGGTATTAGAGGATCCGTCGATCATCTCAACACTTACAAAAAACCAAATGGGCGCATGGTGTCGAGATCCGGTGCGTCTGACTTTAAGCTATCACCACAAAAGGCCCAGCCTTGGCGTGGTTCAATAGACTTCCACCGTCATCAATCTCCTCATTCAGGGAGTTATCCATTGCATTCGTCTCTCACTTCATTGGGGCGAGCGTACAGAAAGCCAAGTTATCATATGTTGACCATCAAGCAGGGCTCATGAAAGCTGAGGTCTTATGTCAGCGATTGATGTCGAGTCTCCCCAAGGTAGATATACCGATGAAATTCGCGATCTTGCGTTCATTGATGGCTTAGGGATTCGGTCGAAAGACAATGTTTTCCATCTCCAAATCCCGAACAAGCATGGCGGAGGTGCTCTAAGCGAGAAATATATTAACGGTGAAGAGGCCCTCATATCCGAGAAAGAGAGCTCTTCCACTCCTGAAAAAGGAAAGAAGCGGGGCAAACAAGCGGCGGGGCGAAGCCCCGAGACAAGCGACGAGAAGGATCTACAAGAAAAATGAAGCGATCTCAGGCGTGGAAGCCTCGGGGTGTCTAGGTCCATCGTAATTCGAAAGAACTGACGGCGTTATTCGCCTCGGCGTTTTACCCATGCTGACCTCGGTGTCACGGGTTCAGCGCGAAGTACGAAGCGGCGGAGTTCTGAGGTGGCCAGCGAATAAGTCAGACCCTACATGAAGATAACTCCAAGTAATGCGAGTTCCATAGGGACTCACGGACCTGCCACGGACGTGCATACGGATCAAGAGAGAAATAGAGTACTTGATACGCGGCGGACCACCTCGGCGCTTTATATCCCACGAAAATCGGGTCGAATCAAGCTCGAGCCGGCTTCGCCCGCCAGCCTGCCTCAGCGGGGGCGGCGACTCAGCACCAACAATCCCTAGGTGAAATCCAAGTAATCTCAGGAGGATTCGCAGGAGGAGGGGAATCCAGCTCAGCTCGAAAGGCCCATCTACGCAGCATTAGGTCGACAGAGATAGCGGAAATTCAAGCAATGTACAAACTCACAGGAGCTCGACACATCCATCCGTTCTCATTTCAGTCTAGAGGATGCCAACACCCATGACCAACGGTAGTTCGCGCGGTTAATGGCCAACAAAACAATTCACCGGGTGCTAATAGACAACGGGAGTTCAGCCGATATCATCTTCGCGTCAGCCTTTGATAAAATGGGCATCGGAAGGGAAAAACTAGAACCCGTCAATACTCCTCTACGGGGGTTCTCCGGGGAAAAGGTATTACCACTAGGCTCAATATAATTGGTACTCACATTGGGAGATTCCCATTACCCGGCGGCATTCGATAAGATTCCTCGTCGTGAAGCGCTTGGAAATCTATATAACATGTTCTTTGAAGCCGGACATACTCAATGCATTAAAAGCCATCCCTTCCGCATATCACACTGATGATCAAATTCCCTACCGTAAACAGGGTAGGAATAGTTCGAGAGACCCGGTAGTGGCTAGGGAATGCTACTTAGCATCATAGAGCAAGCGGTCGACAACATATACGTGGACGAGCTCGACATGCGTGACGAGGTACTCACTCGACCTAAGCCCTCAGAAGAACTTGAACCGGTATTGTTGGATGACGACCCTGAACATCTCGCCTATATCGGCTCTAAACTAGTGGAAGACCTCAAAAACCTCCTTATCCATTTTATAAGACAAAGCGAGCGTCTTACCGTAGACGAGGCGGACATGGGAGAGGAATTGATCTACGGTAATCACCCGTAGGTTGAGCGTCGGCTCGTCCTTTAAGCGATCAAACAAAGAGGAGGGCTGCGCGAGAGAAAGACAAAAGCCATCGAAGAGTCAACAAACTCCTACGGGCGGGACGATCAGGGGAAGTAGAATACCTGAATGTTTAGCCAATGTCGTAATCATCAAAAATGACGCGAGGAATGCGGCTCTGCGGCCGAGCTTGCGAGCATCAACAAAGCGTGCCGAGACAGGTTTCCTACGCGAATCGACCTCATCGTAGATGCCACCGCGGGCATGAACTCCCTCGGTTTTATGGATGCCTTCTCATTTGCAACCGGATCGATATGGACCCGGGTGACCCGAAAAGGCGTCGTTCGTCACAGCCCACGGGGAACTGTGCTATCGATGTGATGCCGTTCGAATTGGGCTCAAACGCAGGAGTTACATATGTCGAGGTTGGTGAATTGGATGTTCGGAACCAGTTAGGCACAACTATGGAAGTATACATAGATGACATCTTTGGTAAAATCCCACCTCAATTTGGGCTCCACATGGCAAGCCCCATGCAGGCGTTCGAGATCTTGGCTTACAACATGGCGAATCGACTAAGTGTGCCTTTGGAGTATCGCTGAGGGAAATTCACGGGTTTCATAGTCAGCCGTCGGGTGAAGCAAATCCATACAAGATAAAGCGTACTTTCGACATGCCTTAGTCAAGTATAAAGGAAGTTCGTAGCAGAGGAAGGATTGCCCCGGCCCAAAGCTAGGTCGTATCGGGGCAAGTGATAAATGCCGGCCTTTCTTCCCGGAGTCTGAAGAGGCTTTTCAATGGGATGCGAAGTGCGAGGAGCATTTTCAGCTATGAAACATATTTAAGCTCCCCCCCCCCATTATAGTAAGTCTTATTGAAGGGGAGCTCCTCGCCCCTCTTATGCACAGCCAGTCATCTCGGACTTCTCGACCGGTGTTGTCCTCGTCGAAACAAGAGCGGGGCTTACCGGTTCTTGTGGGAAGGCTTTAAGAGGAGCGGAATAGATACCCAAAGGATGGAGAAACTATTTTGGCCTTGGTAACCGCCTTCGAAACTCAGCCCTTACTTCGGGCTCACACCATAGAAGTCAGCCGGAATACTAGATGAAGCAAGTGTTACATAAACCGGAAGTCTCAGGAAGGTTGATGAAGTGGGCCATAGAGTGAGTGGAGTTCGACATCGGATACGAGCCAAAAGCTGCGATAAAAGGGCGGGTCTTAAGCTAGACTTCATCATGGAGTTCACCTTGGCGGAACATGCCAGGCAGCTCGAGAGCAGCAGATGACCTCCCCATGTCCCAGGAAACTCTACGTAGATGGAGCCTCAGCCTTACGAGGCGGGCGGTATAATCTTGACCTCTCGGAAGGAATAGACATGGAAATGCCTTTTCAGTTAGTTCTAAGCCTCCGACAAATGAGTAGAGAGTATGGCGTCATGTAATTCAAACCTCGCTCATTCATGAAGTTGACCCGATAGAGTCTCACCGACTCGGTTGGTAGTAAGGCAAATAGAAAATACCTACGAGGCTAAAAGTGGAAGGATGATCCTATATCCAAAAGATGCGAGATTTATTAAAAAATTCATACAGTTCGGGTGGAGACATGTCCCAGCTGAGAACTCCCAGCCAGTCCTTGGCAAAGCTAGCGACACAACCTTACGGGAAGACCTCGGTGGACTGACACTGTCGAATGCACAGCCAGAGCCTTTATCGATCTGCGATGTAGGTTGCCAGTCGGTCCGTAGTTGGATGGACCCGTTTGGGATTGTATAATGAACGAGGACGTCTACGGCCGACCGAGACGGCTAAAATAAGGACGAGGTGCACCGGGTTCACTAATCATAAGGGAAGCTGGCCTAAGTGAGTTTCTTCACACGATCCTCAAGTGTATCGCGGGGAAAAAAACATTGAATACGTCCTAAGGGAAGTTCACGAGGGTATATGCGGAAATCACATCGGGGCTCGAGCCTTAGCGGGAAAGGTCTTGAGACAAGGATCTCTTGGCTACAATATTCAAAGATCACAGTAGGCCTAGTCAAGAAATGCAAGATACGCGGGGAGCACGCCAGAGATCTCACGCCTCCCATGGAGCCCTTGACGTCGATCACGAGCCCGGCCCTTCAATGATAGGAGTTTTGGACATGCGGGACTGTGCCCCTTGGGAAGGGCTAATGTAGGATTCATCATCGTCCTTGATGATTACTTCACCAAATGGGCTGGTAGAGCCTTTAGCCACAATCACGGAAACGAGAATGCCTTGATTTTGTGTGGCGGTATCATATGCGAGGTTTGGTATCCCAAGATCCAGTGTCGGACAATGGAAAACAATTGACAACGTCCCGAATTAGAGATTTAATGCAGGGCTGAATTAAAATTACTACTCGTCACCGGCACATCTGCTTGAGTCCTATGATAAGTAGTCACCAGCCGGAACCCTTAAAGTAAGCTGAAGACCAGGTGGAAGATCTCAAGGAAAGTGGGTGGGCACCTCCAGTGCTATGGGCTTCTGAGGTTGACCACGATCGACCACGAGGGGAAACCGGATTCGCGTAGCCTTCGGCACGGGCGATAGCCCTGTCGAGATCGATTTAAAATCCCCAAAGGATCGAGGAGTTGCGGTGGAGCCTGATGACGGGCTCTCGGGTCTAAATTTGGATCTCTTAGATGAAACGCTGAGCAAGTTCTAAGGCGTGCGAGAAGAATACCAAGGAAGGCAATGAGTCTTATAACGAAAAGTAAAACCCGGGAGCTAAGTAGGGTGATTTGGTCTTAAAAAGCTCTTGCCCGGCCAAGAGATAATCCAACCATGGAAAGTGGGCCCCAGGCGGGAGGCCCACATCTCTCGGTCGTCGGACGGTGAATTACAGCTCCCAAGCAGAGGAGGGAAAAATTTTGTATGCAGATGGAACATCTTAAACGTTTTTATCGGTAGACCTTGGTTTGTAATCTTAAATGGAGATTTATCAATTTTCGAGTTAGCGATTCAACCATTCTTGAGATTGTCTGTTAAGGCGTCACAAACGGACATATAATGCTCGGAAAAATTACATGCGATAGAATGAAAGCTCGTAGACGTAAAAGGAAAATTCTCTCTTTATTCCATTCAGTTACATTTAGCTCTGATGAGTAGTGTCATCGATTACATCTTAGAGCACTCGAGTACAAGCGACTCCCTCGAAAAAAAAAACTGAAAAGGAAATAAGGAAAAAAACGAAAAAAGGCCAGAAAGGTGGAAAAGAGGAGAAGAAGAAGAAAGGGATGGAAGGAGTTTGTGCAAAAGTGGGAGAAACAGATGTGGAAGAAGAGGAAAACAAGAGAAAAAGGGTGGAAGGAGTTTGTGCGAAGAAACAAAAGGGAGAATGAGATGTGGAAGAAAAGGAGTAGAAGAAGGAGAAGGAGAAAGGAGAAAGAAAGAAAGAATGGGGAAAATGGAGAGAGGCGGCATGAAATGCAGCCCTCTCAGGGGCCTTTCCTTAGCAGACTGGGGAATAACATGACTCCCCATAAAGGGGAGACTAGGGAAAAACACAACTCCCACTGGCATAAGTCCAGCGGGGCCCGAACCGGAGATCTTCGGGTGGATCCCAGTAAAAGACAACGGACCGGCGCTTCATCTCGCCCGGTTGGTTACGCACGGAAGACGAGAATATTCAAAGTATAAACTCCATAGCAATGAGGCCGCCATTTTATAAGAAAGCGAAGCACTTAAAAAGTCGCGAGCGTTCCAAATTCTCCATAAATTAGCATTAAAGGCGTTCGCACCTTTCCAAGAAAATTAGAAATTCGAATGGCGCGCGGCTCACTTTGGCGAGTTGATGCGCTCACGCCGAGGTCACGCTACGAGGAGTCAGATCAGCTTTCGGGCTCACGGCGTAGCCACTCGGCCCTGGTAGCGGAGCCGGCTGACTCACTTTGTGAGGTTGGAATTACGCTGCCGGAGCCAAATGCGACCTAGGAGTCATTCAATTCGAACCGTCGGTGACCAGACCCGATGGCTTGCATTGGCGAGCTCAACGATTCTACGGAGCCGTGCGACCTAGGACTCACATTTCAATTGGAAAATCGGTAAACGGGCCATTTCGCATTGTGAGCTCAGCGACTCGACCACGAGCCATCGCGACCCTGAGTCATTTCAATTTAGGCAAATGAGCCGGCCAGACGGCGGCTCGCATTGGCAGAGCTCAACCCTCGACCGCAGGCCATGCGACCTAAGGTCATTTCAATTCGAACCGTCATTTGAAGGAGCCCGACTCGCATTGGCAGAGCTCGCGATTCGCATAGGCCATGCGGCCTAGGAGTCATTTCAATTCGACGGAGTGTATTGAACCACGGCGGCTTGCATTGTGAACTCCGCGACTCTACACGGGCCATGCGGCCTAGGAGTCATTTCAGCTCGAGACAAATGTCGGTAGGCCAGACCTGGCCGACTCACGTTGAGCTCAAGCGATTCTACAATCATGCGGCCTAGGAGTCTGACTCCCGGTCGGTGAGTCGGTAAGCGGGCCCGGCTCGCGTGGCGAGCTCAACCATTCTACATGGGCCGTGCGGCCTAGGGGTCATTCCAAAGCGGACAAATCGGTAGGCAGACACGGCTGACTCACGTTGGCGAGCTCAACGATTCTACAGGCCATGCGGCACAGGAGTCATTTCAATTCGAGGCAAATTTAGTGAAGCAGACCCGGCTCGTATTGCGAGCTCGACCATTCTACATAGGCCATGCGGCCTAGAGTCATTTCAACTCGGGCGAATCGGTAGGCCAAGACTGACTGACTCCACATTGATGAGCTGTTGCTCACCCTAAGGCCATGGATCCCAAAGGTTTGTTCAGCTCAGGCTACTTAGGCCTTAGAGCCCGAAAGCCTCAGTGGACCAGTTTGAGCAGCTCAACACCTCAACTCAGGCGCCCAATTCAGACCATGTAGATAAGAAGTCGATTCAAATTAAGAAGGCGTCGAGAAGAGCACAGTAGAGCGAAAGAAATGAGGTGCAAAAATGGTATTCATCAAGGACAAGGTTACATATGTTTTGGGGCTGACCAAAAAAAAAAAAAAAAAAAAAAGCATAAGCTAGGCATCGGGTAGGCGAAGACGTGCCACGGGAGATTAGGCACGAGAGGAAGGAGAAGCGAGACGGTGAAGAGGGGAGTGGGCCTCGCGGGGGTGCCGGCTCTCCGGAATGTCGACAAAAGGACCCCTCATCCTCCTGCGATCCTTTGGAAAGGTCAAAGTTAAGTCCAGGCCGAATAGGTAATGCTGACCTTCTTACGAAAGGCGAGCCACCCGAAACCCAGGTGATTAGAAGCCTCGACTCTCAGTCTTCCAATAACCGTCTGGCCCGAGCCACGAAGTTATTTCGCGTGGAGGTCCCGACAACTGCGACACTCCTCATTCGGGCGTTCCACGACGGCGCCTCGTTAGCCTGCGGCGAGCCTTGTCAACAATGTCGTCTTATCCCTTGAGATCGTCTTTGTCGCCGCGCGGCTCTTCCTTAGACTCCGGCTCGCCTTGGGACGTGAAGCTCGTCCCTAACCATATGGGTTCATGGTGGATTGCGGCCGTCCTAACCCCTGCCAGTCGTTACTGCGCAGCCTAAATCATCCGAACCTCGGCTTCGCCTTCGGTCGCTCTCAACTATTAAGACTCGTCTTCCCTACCCTAGGCGACACAGTAAAAGTGGTATGTTTGGATCAGACTTGAGCTTCACGACTCACCGGTCATCGTTGCACGACCTGTATTTCGGCTCGCTGGATGTGAAGCCACCCTCGCCTTATAAGCCGGGCGCTTTGCATGACCTTCGTTTATTTTGGCCTTCGGCCAAACCCAGCTAAATGAGTAGCCACACCCGCATCCCGACCATAGAATCAACATCAACGCAAGTTGAAACTCATCTCAAGTAAGGTCGAATGTGACAAGGTAAGGAACTACGGAGCGACCCTGGAGAGATAGGGCCCAGCCTCATCAACGGGCGTATGGCCAAAGCCTCTTAGATCGAGAATCCTTAAGAATAGACGAGCTGCTGCGCTGGCGCGAGTTCGGCATTGTGAGAAGTAAGGAATCTCGTCTCGCCAATTTGAAGTTAGGATCTTTCCTCCTCTCCTCTTAAGCCCTTCGAGCGACTTAACCTTCTTCGTTGGCGGGTTCCGGGACGGTATTAGGCGTGATCATAACAGCTCAACGACCCCACCCAGGGGACCCTGCGCCTCTGCGGTGGGCCCGAATGGGACCATGAATTTCAAAACTATAGGAGCCATAACCCGCGATTTATGGATATGAGGGCGGGAAGATGTCACCTGACTTAACAACTTTGACCGGCCCAAGCTATCTTTCTCATGAGTCGAGGTTTTGTTTCCCACTTCGGAAGCCAGGACACCATCTCAAGCCCGGGCCAGTTCCCCCTAGTGGGTTTAGCAGCGGAGGGCCCAACGAGAGAAACTTTCATGGTGTAAGGAGGTGAAGGCCTCGGAAGCGGCGGTCGAGTAGACCTTGAACTCGATGGATCGAACATCCGGAAGCTTGATCGGCTCGGCGTAGGGGCGAAGGACACTCTCGATGCGCCAACGCTATGTTATCTTGCTGTGAGATCCAATTCGAACTTTGAAAACATGTAGGCGGTCTGAGAATCGGGAATGTACCCAATGACCACACACAGTTATAACCAAAAGCAGAGCGAAGACACTCCACGAGATTCGCCGGGGGTAGTCCAGCTACCGGGCATGAGTTTCGTCCTTGTCGAGAGGGTCATACTCCCAATTACGGCCGCTAACGAAGAAGTAGCATCCCTTCCACAGCCTGTGGGAGGAGGGAAGATCGGAAATCACCAGAGGAGCGCCGGAACGCCTAGAAAAATAAAGAAAGCCCTCGGATGTCTCCTTCGGGCTAAAAAGGTAAAGAAGCAAGGCTATGCTGGGGACACCGAGCCCCCTGTCCTTAAAGAAAACCAGTAGACTAACCAAAATACCCCAACCATTGGGTGCGAGTTGAGCAGGACACACATTGAAGTGCTGCAAAACCCCTTTTTTGAAGGGATGGGAGGCGAGAGGCGGTGCTCCGAAGGCCACTTTGAAGAAACACACCATCTTAGGCACAGAGACCACATAAAGGGTCAAAACGTCAGGGGACCACACCCGAACGCTAAAGGGAGGCTGATAACGTCTGGCAAAGATGACCCCATATGAAGGACCGACCTTGCTAGGTCCTGGTTAAAGCATCTTCGAGCGGAAAGATCTGCGATATTCAGACGGTATTGTCAGTTCACTTTCCCGCGCGCATCGAGGAAGAGGGAGGCACCTCGGGGCATCTCGAGTTCAACTCAGCCCAAGCGGTCGGAGACGCCGCGGTCGTCCCGAGAACCGACCAATAGGCCCGAAAGTCCGCCAGTCGTCTGAGAGAAGAAGAACGACCCGGACCCATGATGAAAGTGGATAATGAAAATAAAATTCAGCTAACCCAGCGATAACGCCTCGTTGTATCGCCGAAGAGACCAAGAAGAAAACAAGAGCGCGGTGGACCGGAAACCTGACGGGAAAGGCTATCCCGAGAAAGACAGAAAAGACTGCGCACAAAAGAAACCAGACAGACTAAGAAGGAAATTAGAACTAGGCCCAAAGGCAAAGAAGGTCGGAGCGAGGCACGTAAGGCAGGAGGATGTCTTGAAAGAAACAAAAGGGCGAAAGGAGTGGGAGGGTGGTAGCAGCCCAGAAGAGTCATCATTATCATAAGACAAATGACGACCAATACAATTAATCCGACCACAGAGCGGACACGTGAGCGCATCGACGAGACACGATTACAGCCCTTGCCACGTCTGCAGCGTACACAAGGGCTGGGGGCCAATAGGGTTCGAAAAATAAGGCACATGATTTTGCCCGGGCCCGAAAGAGGCCCGGTAGCAGAACATTGAGGCCCATCGCTAAGCTGAGAAGGAGAGACATGCTATTGGAGCACTCGAGGCCTTTACTGCGCTTGACATTGAGCCTCGGTGCCAACCCGAATGAGGCCCAACTTTGATTGGCCTAAAAGGTAGATTATGGGAAGTCTCCTATAGTACAGAAAATAGAGATAATCCATAATAATATATTATTCCACAAATCCAACCAAAACCTCACCAATAAGGAAAGAAGGCGATAATAGATCAAGCATCAGATCGGATCCCCCGATAAGAAAGGAAGATTATCGAATAAAGCACTCTTTCTATATCCATCACCAAATCGATATCGATAATAATAAGAAATATCCATCCAATGGGAACAAATCTAATCACCATCAAGCTGCAGTTGAACATCTCTTGCATAATAGACATTATTAGGGTGAGAAAGATAAATTTTTATCATCTGTGAACATACCGACATTGGCCCTCTAATGGGACTCTCTTTTCTCTCGGGAAAGAAGAGCGACTTAGGCATTAGAGCGTACGGTGAAGCCCTCGCCCAGGCCCCACTATTTTCTTGTTTTTGGTAAGAGGGTGATATCTTGAGCAAATGCGCCCGACCGGCCTTTGCGTGATCTACTTGACCACGGCGATCCGGCATCCTACGGCTCATTACAGTATATGGTAGGCCACTTGACCTTCTGCGCTCCTAGCCCGGTTCGATTGAAAAAAGCATCATCAGTTATGTTTTTTAAAATCGTTATTGAGAATAATTTTTAAAAATATAAAGATGGGAGTGTTTTCTGGACTCTAAATTTAGGATTGTTTGTGTTTTTTGTATTTTTTAGATTAAAAAAAACTAGGAACTAAATGTGTTTTTTATGTTTTTATTGATATTGTTTTCGAGAAAAATAGTTTTTAAAAATCATAAACAAATAGGCTTAATATAGTTACTAGTTTTGCTTTGGATGATTTGATTACAAATACCTTTTGAAAATCTAATTTTGAAATTTGACTCTTATTAATTTTTAGTGCGATTTGGATAAAAATATATATTTTATTTTTACAAATATAACATTTACCCTCTTAGAGGTAATATAAATATAAAAATGAAAAAATTTATTTTTATCAAAATAAATTACTTTTAAAGAAAAACACGGGAAAAAAGTTAGATTCACAGATTAGATTTAAGGTTATTTGACTATTTCTTTTTCTTTTGGTTTAGCTATATCTTTGGTTGTAGGGCATTTCTTTAGTGTATCACTTGTGATAGCAGTAGAAGCCAGTCAACATATGACCTCGGTGAAGAACATCATACATACTAAGAAAATTTGGCGGCCATCAAAAAATAAAGTATCAATTACTACAAAAAATTTAGGGACTTGGAGCAAATGCTCTTATATGACCAAAAAACCAAGGGGTTCAATTACGATATGGGAAAATAAAAAGCTGTGTACTTCCCGGAGGTGGTTTGAGTTTCAACTTGACAAGCGCTTTGCCATGGCAATGAATGCTAGTTGTGGCTTTCAGCACAATGATTGAAAGAAGAGCAAATTAGAGTATAGAAAAATGAGTCTTATACCAAACCTATTCCAAATTTAAAAAAAAAAAAAGCAAAATAGATTAAAAAGCAAATTAATATTAAAAGTAATTATACATGATAATTTTTTTTTAAATCAATATTATAGTTATTGATTATGATTTTAATTTAAAATTTCTAATACTATAACCAATAACCGATATTAATTTAAAAATTTTCCAATCTTTGTAGCTAATGATCGTAAGCGTTAATAATGTGTATAATGATATGATCGAAACACATTGTTTTAGAATCATTTTATGTTGGTTTTAATTTATATTTATATATCTATTTTTAGCAGTGGACAACTGAACCACGCCTCCTCCTCCTTATCTATCTTCCAACGCCCATCATCACATCACAATCATCTTGATCCAACGGTCGATATTGCAGTAAATGTTCCCGCTGCGGATGCGGATGTGTCATGCCATGTATGCAGTAATATCTGGATATATTTTCCTTAATTTAAAAACTTGTTGCGCGAGAGATGCTCCACAGCTATGAAGAAATAAGACCCAGTTGGGTAGAGCGAAGAGGTATGCCTTTTTCTTATATTCCCATATGCTTAGTTGTTTAACTAAAAATATAAGGTGTCTATCATGTTGTGCATTCGACTTTACCAAATACATTAAGATGAACATCATTATGGATTATTTCTTTGGGACTACGAGTTTTTCATTTGAGGTTTCTTGACATAAAGTTTCTATCATAAATGCGTTGTAAATGTCACTTGACAAATCTCTTAAGGTCATTCGGATGTTGGGTCCTTCATGGGGTGGTCATTACATTTAAAGCGAGAATTGAGACTTGATAAGTAATGTGACTCAGCGAATAAAGATGCGGTGTCTTTTGTTCTAGTTAAATGATTTATAACATCCACATTGCCAAGTATTTGTTCTAAATGGGTTGAACTTCAGTTTTTAGCATTGTAGCACCCGCCTCTAAGTTGTTGTGTATAAATTGGTTGTAAAACCAAAAACTTGCAACCTCTGATCTTATGGTTAAACCACATTTTCAGATCTTTAGCCTCTTTTCCCCCACGAAAGAACCCTTCCAACTAAATAAAGCCTCCTTGACTGTCTTGGGGAAGACACAGGAAATGCCAACAATAGAGAAGATAATCTCCCATAGGGTGTGTGAGCGATGAACTTGGGGCGGTCATTACTTCATGGTAATGAACACTGGGCGGTGAGGCAAAAAAAGAGATTTATGAAATGTCATAGCATGTTTACTGGAACAAGGATCTGGAGATGGATTTTGGGAAAACAAAACCAATAAAAGCGTAGTGAGAATATATTCATGAGAAGTTGGGTTAAGGCGATTTAAGGCCGAGGGGATATGGATGATTTATTGTGTTTGGTCATACGCCGAGAAAGAGTAGATGTAAAGGTGGTACAAGAGACGAATGGAAATTGATACTTTGGAGAAAAAAAAAGAAGAAAAGAGCAGAGATAGTATTATAAATATAGGCGATAGTTTAAATGTCGACTAAGCCCATGAAATAAGGGTTAAAAGTTAGCAACCTTGAGAGCATAAGCATGCACTTGTAAATGTTGCTCACCCATTCATCTACTGACATGCATATCTTGAAACATGCTCAAAATAAATGCACTTATTGATTCATTTTGGAAACTCTTTTTTATTACCAATAGCACTCCTATAATTCTGGTGCCCTCACTTTCCTTGCTTCTTTCAGGTAGATGATCGGTTATGACCCGGGGATTTTTTTGTGCGGGTATGTAGGAAGACATTGATTGCCTTAAGTGGCTCTTTGCTATTGTTTGAATCTTTTCCTTGGTAAAAGCATTGGGAAGCCGTGTTTGGAGAAAAGTAACTTATATTACTTGTATTGTGAGACATATTTAATAAGATACTTAGATGATTTGTAAGATTTAAGAACGATTGCTTGGTATAGTATAGATTCCTAATGCTTCGAGGAACATGGTCTTTTAATTTGAGGAATGAGACCATGATTATGATCTCTTTTGGCGGGGTGATATGAGAACTTACAATCACTATTTTTTTTTTTGGAGAATCTACAATGACTTATTTTTAGCCGTTCTAAATCAAGGCATATTGCATCTTTGCCTTTTGAAACTTAAATTCTTTAATTCACGGGGATAAAATTAGAGGCTCCTTTGCTAGCCTCTGATTCCATTCCACCCAATGAGGAGAAAATGGATAGGGAAGGATCCATGTCAATTCTTAAGTATGGGTGTAATCGAGGTTATATACATAGCCGATCTGAGCTTCGACCTGAGCTAAAAACTTCGAACTCGACTCAATTTCGATCTGAGTTTTACTTTAGATATTCGAAACTTGATTCGAAAAATAGTTGAGTTATTCGAATTTGGCTTAACAAAGCTCAGATAAGATTAAAAATAATAAATAATTATACTCGAATTTGATTTGATTAACAAAATGGTAAAGCTCGTCAGGCTTTGCGAGTAACTCGGGTCAGGTATTATGATACTTAAACTTGATTAAATTAACCGAGTTGAATCCAACCATTCTATAATTAGCTCCTTAGGCAAAGTATAATGAAACCAATTCTAGGAGAATTTAAACAAGAAATAAAATGTTGTGATTACTCACTACTATTTTATTGGGTTACCTTTTAAAATGTATTCTTAAAAAAATAGTGTTCAAAATTTAGTAATTAAAAAAATAAAAGAATGAAAATATAAGTAATTCTTCTTATTTCATTAAATTGAGTTGGTCTCTTTTTAAATGTAGGTTTACTCTTATATCAAAATTGTTTTTTTTTCTATTTAAAATTTAAACAAGAAATAAAATATTCGACATATTCTCTTTACTATTTTGTTAGGGTTACCTTTTAAAATGTATTCTTAAAAAAATAGTGTTAAAATTCCCAGTAATTAAAAAATAAAAATGAAAATATTGTAATTCTTCTTATTTCCTTAAATTAGGTTGGTCTTTTAAAATATGAGTTTACTACATATGAAGTGTTTTTCTATTTAAATTTAAACAATAAATGAAATATTATTGATTCTCTTTACTATTTTGTTAGGGTTACACATAATGTATTTTTAAAAAAATAGTGGTAAAATTTAGTAATTAAAAAATAAAAATGAAAATATCGTAATTCTTTATTTCCTTAAATTGAGTTAATTCTTTTTTAAAATATAGAGTTCTCTTACTCTCCAAAGTGTTTTCTATTTAAAATTTAAGCAAGCAAAATATTGATGGATTCTCATGCACTATTTTGTTAGGGTTACCTTTTCAAATGTATTATTAAAAAAATAGGGTTAAAATTTAGTAATTAAAAAATAAAAATGAAAATATCTTAATTCTTCTTATTTTATAAATTAGGTTGGTCTTTTAAAATATAGGGTTTATACATATCAATTTTCTTTCTATTTAAATTTAAACAATAAGTAAAATGTCCGAGATTCTCTTTACTATTTTGTTAGGGTTACCTTTTAAAATGTATTCTTAAAAAAAAATAGTGTTAAAATTTAGTAATTAAAAAAATAAAAATGAAAAATATCATAATTTCTTTCTTATTTCCTTAATTGAGTTAGATGTTTTTAAAATATGAGTTTACTCTTATATCAAAAAATTGTTTTCTATCTAAAATTTAAATAATAAATAAAATATTCGATTCTTTACTATTTTGTTAGGATTTTTAAAATGTATTCTTAAAAATAGTGTTAAAAAATTTAAGTAATTCAAAAAATAAAAATCAAAAATAAGTAATTCTTCTTATTTCCTTAAATTGAGTTGGTCTTTTGAAATATGAGTTTACTCTTATATCAAAATTGTTTTATCTAAAATTTAAACAGAAATAAAATGTTCGATGATTCTCTTTACTATTTTGTTAAGTTTTTTTAAAATGTATTATTAAAATAGTGTTAAAATTTAGTAATTAAAAAAATAAAATGAAAATATCTTTAATTCTTCTTATTTCCTTGAATTAGTTGGTCTTTTAAAATGAGTTTACTCTTATATCAATTTTTCTATTTAAAATTTAAACAATAAATAAAATATTCGATAGATTCTCTTTACTATTTTGTTAGGTTTACCTTTTAAAATGTATTCTTAAAAAAATAGTGTTAAAATTTAGTAATTAAAAAAATAAAAATAAAAATATCGAAATTCTTCTTACCATGCGTGAGTTGGTCTTTTTAAAATATGAGTTTACTCTTATATCAAAATTGTTTTTCTATCTAAAGATTTGACAATAAATAAAATATTGACCAGTTATCTTTACTATTTTGTTAGGGTTACCTTTTAAAAATGTATTCTTAAAATAGTGTTAAAATTTAGTAATTAAAAAAATAAAAATGAAAATATAAGTAATTCTTCTTATTTCCTTAAATTGAGTTGGTCTTTTAAAATATGAGTTTACTCTTATATAAATGGTTTTCTATTTAAAATTTAATAAAAAGAAATAAAATAATCAATGATTCTCTCTACTATTTTGTTAAGGTTACCTTTAAAATGTATTCTTAAAAAATAGTGTTAAAAAATTTAGTAAAATATAAAATGAAAATAATAAATAATTCTTCTTATTTCCTTAAATTGAGTTGGTCTTTTAAAATATGAGTTTACTCTTATATCAAAAATGTTTTCTATTTAAAATTTAAACAAGAAATAAAATATTCGACAGATTCTCTTTACTATTTTGTTAGGGTTACCTTTTAAAATGTATTCTTAAAAAAATAGTGTTAAAATTTAGTAATTAAAAAAATTAAAATGTAAATATCGTAATTCTTCTTATTTCCTTAAATTGAGTTGGTCTTTTTAAAATATGAGTTTAATCTTATATCAAAATTGTTTTTCTATTTAAAAATTTAAACAAGAAATAAAATATTCGACGATTATAACTACTATTTTTGTTAAGTTTACCTTTTAAAATGTATTCTTAAAAAATAGTGTTAAAATTTAGTAATTAAAAAAATAAAAATGAAAATATCGTAATTCTTCTTATTTCCTTAAATTGAGTTGGTCATTTTAAAATATGAGTTTACTCTTATATCAAAATTGTTTTTTCTATTTAAAATTTAGAAGTAAATGGTAACATAATTTGTCAATAAAACCTAACTCAAATGGTTAAAGGTTCAGCCGGACATGAGAATAGAAGGGGTTCAGGATTATAGTTTGGATGAGAATAAATTTATGAGGAATATATTACTATGATGTAAAAGCAGAATGAATAAATATAAAAAAATAAAATAAAAAAGTACCAACATAATTTAAAATTTTATTTATATTACAGTACCAACATAATTTAAGAACATAATTGAGTTACGTTAACGTTTTGGTCTTGACACTTAAGTGTGTATATTTATTATTTAAAGGCCAGCGAATAGCAGCAGCATATAATAAATTATTTTGAGAAAGAAAATATTGCTTGCAATAATGATGTTATTTATTAATGTGCGAAAAATCTTTTACCATTTATTGCTTCCAATAAAACCCAAACGAATTATTATATTTATGGGAGGAAAGCAGTCACTAGAGGGAGGGATGAAGAATATGAAAGAAACGAATGGGAAGAGGAGGCAAAAGAACCTTAAAAGTTGAATGCAAAAGATTGAAAGCGGGAAAGACGTGACTTGAGAATCCAGGCAAACCACTCGAGACTCATTGCCCATATTAAAAAGATCAAAGGCCATATTCGACTCCTCTTCTTCCCTCGTGATTCACAAAAATGTGGCAGGATTCTCTTAGCAATTTCTTGTCGCGAGAAGCAGGGATCTGTCTTAAAAACCTCTTTTTTCAACAAAATCGCGATCCAGCTGCCTCATACGGGAAGAGCAAAACACATGATAAATGCGATCAGAATCGCCATCAACCATTTTCTTCTCGTTCTGTCTCTAATGGTGTTAGTCAATCAAATCAGAGTGGAGATCTTGGGGGAGCCGAAGAGATTTTTATGTTTTCCAGTTCTGGCGTTTCCAAAAAACCGCGGAACAACCCTTGTGGATTCAAGAAGAAGGTTAAAGTTGAGAGATTCTCTCGTTGTTTCAAGAAGAAGAGGACCAGCAAAGCTGCTTTTGTAAAGTCATCTACTGGTTAGTTTCTTTGATTCCTTTTTTACGCTGTTCTCTCTCTATTCGATTTTCCACAAAATGCGGGCAAGAAATCAAACTAAAACGTCGGATTAATCATCTATCACATTTGGTTGTAAAGCTTGAAACAATCTTTTGGTTTTGTTTTTGGTTTTGTCTTCTTGGGGTTCTTGAAGCGATTCCTATTTGATACAAAATCGACTTTATATTCTTGCGGATGTTTATTGATCTCAGTAGATACATCAGCTGCTTGAATTATTTAAGCGCTGTCCTCAAAATTGAATTTAGCATTTTTTAAGTGTTCTATGGGTACCCTTTATTTAATGATACGAAAGTTAATTTTCTCGGTTTAGGAAGTGGCTTTTGATTAATTAAGCGATAAATTGGTTCTTGACATATCTTCTATGTTTTCTTGTGTTTTGCTTTGATCATCATTCCCACTATTAGTGTGTCAGTTAGGTCCCACCAACATTACTGACTCGGGACCCACACCCACATATCATGGAATGCTCTTAAATATAAGCAAGCAAAATTGGGATTTTAAGACAATGTTAAGACTTGATTAAAAAAGAGGAGACAATGTGAAGTATGTCCATTGTTTAAGTTTGAGGAGAGGAAAGAAAATAGAAACTGGAAAGAAAAAGTGAAGGAAAATAACAACTAGATTTTAGGATAGATAAATGACTTTTATAGCACAATTTTAAACTAATTTAATTGATTTTATCTCTTTTTATATACAATTAAATAATTTAGAAATGTATACATTGTTTACTATTTATTATTAACCATTTTAAATATTTTTTTCACAGTAAAAGCAAAAATAAAAAAAATTGACAAATGATTGTTCTAGAAGAGTAACAACATTTTAGTGATTTACAAGTAAAAATGAATTATTAACTTTTTTATAAAAAGAATCTGGTTTCTTGTAGGTTTCTTTGGGCAGTTTTGAATTGAAGAAATAAGAACAATACATTTTAGTGAGCAAGTAAAAAGGAATTATAACTTTATAAAAGAAGCTGATGTGATGTAATGGGAATGTGTAACCTGAGATTGGATTTGTTTTCCTCGAAAAATGATTCATGTGGCTAAAATTGGAGTTCTATTGAACTCACGAAAATAAAGAGAAGAAAAAAGAAAAAATTTGATTTACTTGAGGGTGCATAAGGTAGGCCTTGGCCATCAATGCTTGTGCTTGTTGAATGAGAGGCTGTGACAATGGGGCTTTGTAAGTTTCTACACAGGTAGACTTAGAAAAATATTAATAACTAATTGCTTCCAAAAATTTTGTTCTCACGAAAGATTTTTGTGCATGCTTTCAATGGTTTGCACCTAAATTTAGTTTATCACTTTGCATCTTAATAATGTAGCGTGCTTGATTCTCAGGTTATGTTTGATTTATCTATGTATTTAGCTAAACTACAATTCCAAATTTTCATTCAAAACCATGTTATAAGTAACGGATGGCTCGAAGTTTTTTGATGCAGGAGAAGCCGGCATTGGAATCATGTACATGTCATTTGGGAAAGCCCGAAATCGGAGGCGAGCATAAGCATGGATGAGGCTTGTGAAAGTGGTTCGGGAATTAAAGGCGAACTTTCCAAAGAAATCATCCACATGTCTACGAGTTTCCGATTAAAAGCGAGACACTAGTCCCAAGAAAATTAGAAATGACATACTCAACAGAGTAGATTGCTAAGTCGAATGCGAGGAAACCAGATCTAATAGTACAAATATTTATTCTCTTCCTTTGTTGAGGATGGTGAGTATGCAAGTAGTGTTCTTCTTGAAAGCCCTTGCCAGAGGTCCTTAAATGGATCAAGCTAGGCGAGCTTGAGTTTGAACTCACAAAACTTGCTTGTTGTGCCCGCAGATGCTCGACTATGAAGAAATAAGACCAGATTTGGGTGAGCCTGAGGTATGCCTTTTTCTTATATTCCCATATGCTTAGTCGTTTTAACTAAAAATATAAGGTGTCTATCATGTTGGCGCATTCAGCTTTGCCAACCATTAAGATAGAGTATCCATATGGATTATTTCTTTGGGACTAAAGTTTTTTCATTTTGAGTTTCTTGACAGAAAGTTTCTATCTATAAATGCAGTTGTAGATGTCACTTGACAAATCTCTTAAGGTCATTCGGATGTTGGATCCTTCATAAATTTGGTCATTCTATTTTTAAGCGAAATTGAGACTGATAAACTAAATAATGACTCATGAGTAAAGATGCATGTGTCTTTTGTTCCTAGTTGGTGATTTATAACATCACATTGAGACACTATCAAGTAAAGCCCATGAGAAATAGGATAATTCCCTTAGTATGGCTTTTAGATTATTTTCTGTTGTGGAGTTGGCAAGTGAATGTCATATAGTAAGACATTCCTTAGGCTCATATATTAATATGTATGATGAATGGTCGAGTTTGTTCCTCCCTTAAACTATGCTTCTTCCCTAAATACAATGTGTTGTCTTAGATGGACCTGGAAAATGTTGTGCCGCGCTCCAGAAGTTTCATTGAGGTTCATGAAATGGAAGGTCGAGTTCGGATTCTTATCGGTTCCATGGTGTATTGCAATTTGGCTGGTCGAGCGTGCCATGTGCTTTCATTGAGCGTGGAAATCAAATGGTGGGTACGGGTTTAATTTGTGCCAGCTGGAGTCGAACTACATGAAAAAGTAGAACTCCGAGGCCTTTGAAGAAGCGTATTACTTTAAATGAATTCTTTATGTCGACTTCCTTAGAAGCGATATTTCCCTTACTCTAAATATGCCTTAAGTTCTTGGTTTCTATTCATTTTTCCTTTAATTCACTTGCTACTACAAGTATTGGAACCTTTTGCATGATGATGAAATGGCACAATGTCAATTGACACCCACGGTTTCCTAAGGCGCTTGACATTGTTTGAGATGATGAAGTTGAATCACCGGTGGAGCAGGCCCCATCAATGGAAATTCGATTCACGACCGCTGAGCTTGACTCGAGATCGGTGTTGGGATGAAAGGGCCCTTGATTACAGAGCGTCTAGTTACTATGTAAAAGCGACACTTATTCCCGGAGTAATTGAGCGGAAAAATCATATAATGATGTCAAATAAAGTAACAAGCTATGGGTGGGCCATTCAAATAAACTGATAGGAGCTCTCTTGTACATTATGCTTCTCTCGCATCTCTTTGATAGTATAGACATTTTCATTCTCTTTTTATTACCTATCAAAAAGCATTTTCATCCTCTTTTTGCTTGCATTCGACATTTAAGTCGCTTTTGGAATAATATCATAGGGACATGGGATGTCGGGTTAGCCCCCTTGAACTTGAAAACTTTGTCGTTAGGATCTTGTTTGCCGTAGACTTCCACGACCATGTCTTCTGCGCTACCACCTTGAAACACAATAATTTATTAGTATTTATTTATTTATTTGTGGTCTTTATTTTTGGCCCTAGTGTCATAATTTGAACTCTCCTTTAGCGATGATTCCGATTGACTTCATTATCTTGCTGCGTCTACTGCCTCGATGCGAGCGCTCATTTTGAGTGCCAGAAAGGGTCCTGAATTACTAGTTCAGATTGAGCACTCCAGAAGTAGGTTTGGGTTCAGAAGGGGTAGTTTCGGAAATGAGTAAAAACTAAAAGCTAAAAAAAAGAATCATTACTTTATGTGACATGGTGACTATTGTACCCAGAAAGATGTGTAAAAACTAAAAAGATGGGTGAGCCATGGTGATGGGGCTGTTATTGGAATTTGCTACCTCTTTGTTTTTACTGACATTTAATGTTTGCCACTTAAAAAAGAAAAATTGAAACAATGGCCTTGTTTGGTTATGTTTTTAAAGTGTTATTGAAAATAATTTTTAAAAATAAAGATGGTAGTGTTCACGGACTCTAAATTTAGGATTGTTTGTGTTTTTGTATTTTTAGATTAAAAAAACCTAGGAAGCCCCAAATGTGTTTTTTATGTTTTATTATTCTTGTTTTCCGAGAAAAAAATAGTTTTTAAAAATCATAAGCAAATATGGAAACTAATATAGTTACTAGTTTCTTTTGGATGATTGATTAAAATACATGCGAAATCTAATTTTGGAAATTTGACACTTATTAATTTTGAATTACGAGTTGGATAAAAATATATATTATATTTTTTTTTATAAATATAACATTTTCTTCTAAGAGGTAATATAAATATAAAAATGAATAAAATTATTTTTATCCAATATAAATTACTTTTAAAAAAACACACGGGAAAAAGTTAGATTCATAAAATTAGATTTAAGGTTATTTGTTATTCTTTTCTTTTGGTTTAAACTATATCTTTGGATTTGTAGGGACATTTCTTTAGTGTATCACTTGTGATAAGCAGTATAGTAGTGATATATGACCTCAGAGGTGAACGAAAGCCAGCCATCGAAAAATAAAGTATCGATTCTTATAAAAAATTTTAGGGAGGGAGGGGGAAGGAGTAGTTGGACTTGGAAGCGAATACTCTTGATGTTCTTGTTTGATATATAGCCTTAAGGGGTTCGATTTTGATATGGGAAAATAAAAAAAAAAAACTGTGTACTTCCAGACGGTGGTCCCGCCTGGGACCTCCCCTACAACTTACAACTTACACCGTAGTAGTAGAGTAGTAGATATAATAACTAAAAAAATCCACACAGTTGATTCACCCCATCCGTGCAAAGATAAAAATAAATAAATGACCGGAGCACAGAGGGACAATAAAATATATGGAAACAAAAACGAGGTGATCTCGATATCTTCTCTCTCTCTTCCTCCAATCTCTCCTGCAAGGCAGGGAAGGAGTTTCCGATAGGGGCAGGGAGCCTTCTTCTCCAAGGTTACGTGTATTGGTCAAGTACGAGTCCAGGCGGTCCACTCAGGGCAGTGGGAAGAAGGCTGCTAAGGCTCGGAAAAAGGCCAGAGGATGGTGCAGCTGGATCAGAAATGCTCTATGTTGCAACCATTTCGTTGTGAGGCTGAAGCCTAAGTCATTTCGACCGGTTTGGCGGAAATGGGTCTCGTTTTTCCGAGTTGGGTTTCGGAGGAAATCCGAAATTAGGGAGGATTCGTCGAGAATTGAATCGAAACTGGGAGATGGAGGCGAAGAATCAGAGCAAAGCGATAGCGTTAGGAACGAAGAAGTAGAAGCAAGGGTTTTGTATCCATCTTCGTTCTCACCGCCCAAAAACGCTTTACTGCTAACCCGATGCAGATCTGCTCCGTACAGGTCATCATCCTCGCCATTCGGTTCTGAGGTTCGCCTCTGGCCTCAGAGGAAGAGCGAAAAACAGGAGCGGAAAGCGAGACCACCAACACGACAACCCGCATCAGTAAACGAACCCGGCAGCAGGAATTCGACTGCAGAATCCGAACAGATCCAGAAACTGAAAGACCGAATGGCCCCGAACCAATCTGAAGATTCGAGCAGTGAAAGAAGAAGCACAAAACTCCCCGAACCCAACAAAACAGGGGAAGAAGACCCTGCTCGGCCCCCTGTACTCACCAGGTGTAAATCAGAACCGGCGAGAACCGGTGCCAAACTCAACCCAGACACCACTCATTTTCAATATATTGTTCAGTTTACGTACAAAAAAAAAAGATTAAGTTTTGTCAAGGAAGCAATATGGATAATTTGAAACTCACTGTCATTTTTTGGTTTTATCTGCTGCTTTTTAAATACTTTTTGAGGGCTAAATGAAGATTCAGAAGGTTTGTACCTAAAACATGTCTTTAGTGGTTTTTCTAAGTTTATTGGGCGGGTTTTATTTATAAGAAGTTGTTGCTGCCTCTTTATGCTATCATTCCCTCTTCAACATAATAAAATTAAGCTTTGTTCTTATATGAATAAATTCCATAGGAAGAAATTTAGGGCTACAGATTTTGTGGTTGGTAAAATGCTTATTCTTTTTAGCCAAGGAACATGTAAGATCCTTTTCTTGCCTTGATGTCCTCCATAGTCTCAATTCCATTTTTGTTTTTATTTATCATCTGCAGTGAAGAAACATACGTGGCTCAATTTTTTTTTTTTTTTTTTTGATGTAGTGAGCGTCACAAGCGGGAACTGGGTGTCTGGCTGTCATGGTACATGAAGTTAATAATTGGAGTAAAATGGCTGGGGGCTGAATCGATGGCCAGATTTAGATTGCTTGCAGTTTCGATGAGCACAGCCGTGGAGCTATCCACTAGGGTTATATGTGGCCCAATTCTTGGCTCACCTTTTTCCTTTTATGATGAATATGGGTTTTACAGGTGAATAAAGCTAACGCTTTGCCAATGCGCACCATCTGAGCTCACCACCAGGCTATATGTGGCCCCTGATTCACGCTCCATTTTCCTTTTATGATGAATACAAGTTTCTAGGAGTGAATTAAAACTAACAATTTGTTTTCCACACTTATACTTCTCATAAATAGTGCTTTTGAGTTTACATTGTCAATTTATTCATTTATTTTTCCAGAAGAAATAATCCAATTAGTTTGAATCTTTTTGGAGTTCTATTGGTCTTCTATGGTTGTAACACCTTTTAACATTTTTTTAAATGGGCAAGTAATAATACATGTAGGAAAAAGGTTCAAATTGCACATGGAGTATACAAAAGGCACTATAACCCAAGTCAAACATAGAGACTAACCCTCATTAATGAACTTTATGGCCTACCTATCAAATAATAATAATAATAATAAACTTTATAGCCTAATGTAAAAATGCACAAAAGATCGAGATTTTGAGTATGCTTGAATTTTTCTGTATTTTCAAATAACTTGAAATTCCTCTCCTTTTAGTGGTCCAAAATAAGCACAAGAGAGCATCCTTTATGCATATGTGTGTGTATTTATATATACATCATAAAAGTCTAATGCCGATTCAATGGAGTTTCTCTTATAGATGAGGATCTACTAGATGCTAACAAATGCCACAAGATCCTTGTTTATTGCTATGTAGAAAGATGTGATAAACTCATGATTTTTCACCCTAGCAAAGATAGCATAAATTATCAAAGTTTATCTCCTTTTAAATGATCAAAGTTGTGGTCACTCCTATAAGTTTATTCTCAAATAAAGAACTCTACTTTCTTAATTTCATTTTTGATAAATTGTATGCGTGTTTGTGTATATCCTCTTCTCTTCTTGCTCATTAGTTCCCATGTCAACCTATTAACACATCCTCGAAAATAGAATAATTCATGAGTTGCAAAAAAAAAAAAAAAGGTGTCATAACTCTAGCATTCTTAGAACGGATGAGAAGATGATCTGCTATATCTTTTGCATTTTTACAACACTAACCTGTCAAAACTAACCTCTCATCAAAACTAGCCATAATGCATTTTGATTTACCAATTAATCGAAATCAATTCCCACATGTTTTGATATAGTGATTATCAAAAAGCAATATTGTGTTTGCTGTAATGTTTTAAGAGTCTACAATTCTCAGTATTATAAAAAAAAACATTCTATTGTGATTGTTTAAACAACATCAAATGTGGTAAACTTTTTTTTTTTTTTTTCACTAAAAGTTTTCATCATTTGTTTTTGAGCTTTCTAATTAGCATATTTTGTGGATTGCTCAAAATTGATTCAAATGTGAACCATTTACTTTGGTACCTACGAGAACTAGATATAATATTTAATGTACATCGTCTACTTGTTCCTTGGAGACAACACTGATCCTACATAAGGTTCTACATTTTTGTATGAATGTGGTATATGCAGAAAATTCAGTTCACATTCTTACATCTGGAACTTAAATCTGGGAAGTCTCAAGGTTGCAAGCCCTTGTTTTTCCTGGCTTGAGTCTCTTGGGAAGTTCTGTTTCTTCTAGATTAACCCTTGCTATTCATTGGTGTAATGTAAGTTCCCGATTGGTATGAGGTGCTTTGAAACTAATACTATGATAAAATGACTTATCGTTAATACTTTGTAAAGGGAGATTTTTTGTTTGGGGAGGCAACTTGGAAGAAATTTGGAGTGTTGGACCACCTTAGATCCGATCTTGGAATCATTGGGTTCATAAAAGCGAGGTTTTGTTGTTTGGAAAGCTTGGTGGACGATTAGGGTAGAGTGCGACCTTGGGCCAGGAATTTCAAGAGGAAGAGAGGCTCTCCTTATGAATGGGTGTTCTCTATGTGGGAAGGAAGAAGATGCGTTGAAGCGTTCAGCGTCTATTTATCGTAGTTTACAGGGTATCACAGTGCTACATTCTTGCGGCCTTTGGAATTGCTTGGGTGCCCTCTTTGATTGTCAAAGATTGGATTATTAGCTAGAACAGTATCCTTGTCAGAAAAGTTGAAGAAGGCGAAGAACCGCTCCCTTTAGTATGTTAGAGCAATTTTGGAAGGAGGAATAGAAGAGACGAGGTTTTTGTAAAACCGGGGAAAATTCAATTTCTGCGAAAAGGATAAAAGCGATAATTAGATTGAAAACTGCAGATTTTTAGATTTCGGATGGCGAAAGCGGACTTCCGTTGGAATCGTCTCGCGAAATCTAATTACCCGATCCAAATTTGATCGATTTCGAGATAATCGAATTCCGTTTTAATGTAGAGTGTAGAAAGCGACACATAACTTGGTTGAATGGCTTCATTTAAGCGCGTAATGTCAATGCGAGAATAAGTCAAGCAAAGGGAAAGTCCCAGGGACAATGGAGGCCATGTGTCGAGCTACTAGAGGAAGGAAATCAAAAGTTTTGGATAAGGAGATAAGATGAGAGAAAAGAAAGGTAATGAGAAAGGGACATGTAGCGGGGAAGGTGGGAGGAGATTTCCCCTTGAATCAAAGTTAGGAACAATTTGGTGGAAGAAAGAAAAGAAAGAAAAGAAGAAATAAAAGAAAAGAAAGAAAAGAAAAGAAAAGAAAGAAGGAAGAAAGAGGAGTGAGAAGCTCAGCATTACTCTCTAGGATTCTGGAGATCGGGCCATGTCGGTTTGGGTTGGAGCAGAACAAAGTTCATCTGTGACGAGGCTTCGTGTAGTCTGAATCGGGAGGTTTCTCGAACTCCAGGGTGAGGTTTTTCTCCTACTTTGGTTATCTTGGTTTAAGAGCCATTTAAATGACATGGAGTGTTTTGGGCCGTGAGTGGCCATACGGTTCAGTCCCAAAATTTTGGGACTAAACCTTTGGAATTACGAGATTTGTTTGAGTAGTCGGTTGATTTTAGACCCGATTGTGTGTCGTTCTATGTGTTATTGCTAAAAAAGTGAATAATATGTTGGTTGTGTGAAAATCAAGTTGATATGTGCTTATTTGATATATCAACATGGAATTTATGATGGATGTAAATTATATGTAAAAAAATATAATTATCCATGATTCATTAATATTTGCATGTAGCCCTCATAACGCGTAACATGAATTGACATGAAATGACGTGCACATTTCATATGTACGAGACATCGTAAGCAGGTGTGGGAGGTACATGACTTATGGGTTTTGAATAGAAGTGATATCGGAGGGTTGTCAATGAAATAGAATTATATCGGGTATGTCCATTTAAAGTTTGTGAATTATGTTTAATAAATTTATATCTCGGAGGGTTGTCGTTGCAAAATTTTATGAATTATGTCCCGATAAATTATATAGGAGGGTTGTCCAATAAATTATATTGGAGATTGACCAATGAGTTTTCAAAAACAAAAATCTTTTGTTTTGAAAATAGTTTTTCATGCATGACAAATGCATGTGTGAGGGAGTTGGTGAGAACTCGAAACATGGGGCATGACATGTAGACATTCGTGTAGGAATGTGCATACTTTTACTTGAATGTGTGTGTGTTTGCCATTACATGTGCACTTAGGTGGAGAGTAGCTCTCGTAGGAGAATTCATCTCTGGGTATTGCTCACTTGCCCGTCGGTAGGAAAATGATATTTTAAGTCTTTGGAGGTACCTTTGGGTGATGGAAACACATCAAGAGCTTAGTTGTGAAAAAGGCGAGGTGGCACATTAATTGTGTTTTGTAGGTGCGGGTAGTAAATGAGAGAAGTGTTGTAATAAAAACTTATTTTGACTTGTTCAATATTGTGTTGGGAAGTTTTCCCATATTTTATCTTGTGTATAAAATGTATAGAAGTAGTATTGAATTTGCGTGTTAATTGAGAGATTTGGAGGTTATAAATGGCCCAGGAGGCTCTTTGCCCATTTCGGGTTTGGATTTGCGACGAGCCTCTTGGCTCCAGCGTGACGTAGTTACAGGGTTGCGGCGGGCGGTTCTTCGGGTCGCGGCGGGAGTTTTCTGGCAAAGTCTCCGTCCTGACAGGTGTTTATTCTCTGTCGTGACAATGTCACGATAGAGGGTCCCTTGTCACGGCGAGAGGCAAGAGGTCGAGGGGTTGCAATAGGTTGGGTCTTGGCTGGGAGTTTCTAGGTGTATGGAACTTTCTTGTTGCGATAGAATCGGCGTAAAAATGAAGGTTTTAATCGCGTAGGAGTATTTTATGTCGCGATAGAGTTAGCGAACGAAGAAAAATTATGTCGTGACAAAGCAAATTTTATGTTGTGATAGAGTTAGCGAGGTAAGGAGAAGTGCATTGACGGAGGATTTTGGGTCGCGAAGCGGTAGCCCACGACCGCAGGTGCTCTATTGCCCACGATGGCGGGCGCTACAACGAGCATGCGCGCGTGGTAGGATGCGTGCAGCGAGTTACAGCGAGAACTGCTGTCATTACAGAAAATTCTTTGTCGCGACAGACCTTAGATAGGGCTTGAGGTGCGCAAAAAAAAGACCCTCGGGATTTGGGGCATCACAGTTTTCCCTCAGCGAACCCAAAGAGCTTTTGTTTTTCCTTTTTGTTCTTGTCAAGGTTGGCTGTAAATTCTGAGTCTTTTGTAGTTAATCAACTGATCTTATTGGCTAGGCTATAGTTTTGGAGGTTGGTGGGTCTTCTCTTGTTTTTTTAAGTTTTTTTGTAAAGGATGGGTGTTGTATACTCCATAGTTGTGAAAGACGTGCCTAGGCCTAGTCGAAGTGCAGCCGTGGCACCTCGCCTGAGTCGGGCCGACGCCCTTTCACGAAGGCGCAATGAAGGCGGCAAAGGCACGCGCCTTTCATGAGGCACAAAGCCCTCCACAGGCACGCCATCGACCAAGTATGTATTCTTCCTCTTCTTCTTCCTTTTCTTCTTTCGCTTTTTCTTTTTCTTCGTCTGGTTTTTTTGCGTCGTCACATTTGCAGGGACGAGGGTTCTTGTTTGATCGAACTCAGGCCAAAACGATGTCGTTTGGTCTCTCTGGGACATAAAACGACGTCGTTTGACTATTTTTAAAACCCCTCCCAAACGGCGTGGTTTGGGATGTCTTAAAAATTAAAAAAATCTGCCTTCAAAACAATGTTGTTTGTATCATAAGCGATCAACGGCGTCGTTTGGGGTACGTAGAACCATAGAAATTGTTTTTGGTGGACAACCCTCATTTTTGCCTGTAAACCAAACCAAATATAACACTTGACAAGTTATAAGAAGGGCGGAAAATCGCCAAAAATAATGAAAATTGTGGAAAACGGAAAAATCTTATTTCCATTGTGGTATTTGCTTCCTTTCTCTACTTTTAATTTTCTTCTTCCATTTAATTTATTCATTTATTTTATTTTTGTAGTACAAAATGACTCAAAGTATGAAGTCATGTGACCATGAGTCCATGACATGAGTCATATGACTCATTTGAGATTTTTTTAATATTTTATAATAAATGTCTCAATTTGTATTTTTCAATTATTATTGTGTTGTAGTTGATTTGTTTCAAAGTTGGAAGAAGGAAGAATGGATTCCAATGGCAATGAAAATAAGACTCAAGCTCTAGACCCATGTCTTCTCTTTCATTAATAGATGAAGATGAAGATGAAGAAATGGATTATTGGGAAAATGAGGAGGATGAGGAATGCTACAATGATGATGATGATCATTATGTAGATGTGGAGGATGAATGAGGATCGGTTGTTGTGGACAAATTAGTTATTTTAATTTGTTTTGTCTGGATGATTTATGAATTTGGACAAGGAATATGTGTTTGCATGTTGACATGTTCTATTGACAATTTCTATGGATTTTAGAAACTTTGGAGATGGGATTGGTGATTGTTTGACATGTTTATGAATTTTTATGCTTAGAGGTATTGATTATGTGTTTTTATTGATTGGATTGATATTTTTATTGATATTTGATGATAGTGATTGTTATATTTGATTATATTTTTAAAAATATATGCAAAAATAGGAATTTGACCCTTACATAAAACCAGCGTCTTAAGGGCCTTGCCTTAAGGCTCTGGGAGGCTTTGCGCCTTGGTGTGCTTTAAGGCTCTAGAGCCTTTGCATGGTGTGCCTTGTGCCTTTACTTGCGTATGGTATACTCCTGTATCTTGCTTTAATTTGGGTTGTTCGAAGTCCCTTTTAATGATATTTTTAAGTTTAGGCGTATCAACAAAAAACAAAAGAAAAAAAAAAAGAAGAAGAAACAGGGGTGGCTGGCTGATAGCTAGTAAGGTGTTTCTATATAATCAGGATTCAGGAGGTCAGCTGATCTGATTTTGATTATAGGTCTTTTGTTTTGGATGATCATAGGTCTTTTGTTGCTTGGTCCAAGGAGCTTTTGTTAAGTTGGAGCAGGCACTTTATGAGTAGTTGGAAGTTTGCGTGGAGGGATGGTGCCTCTTCCTTTTTGTAGTGTTGGGGAAAGTGTAATATAAAATGTTCACAGGATTTAGGGTAGTCTTTTTCCCGGTTGCATTTTCAACTCCTTTATCGATTTCATTGGCTGTTTAGGCTGGGGTTGAGGCAAGTATACATGTGTTGCCTTAGGCTGGTTACACTCTTTCTCATTCATTTGGGCCTCTTTGTTATTCCTGTGTACATGGGTTGCACCCCTTTTCATTTGATGCTTCTTAAGGCAACTTTATTCTTGCCATCACAAAGAAAAAGAAAAAGGAATGGTGGCTTTCATTATGTAACTGTTCTTGACATTTATTTTTGTACAAGAAGGTTTACATTACACTTTATGTGGTTCCAGATTATTATGAGGTCAGTGTCTTTTTGGTGCATGGTTTTCTCTTCATCTTGAGAAACACAATCCGTTTGTTTGGCTACTATTCTTTTGTGTAGTCCAATGTGAGGTAGAACTGTGACAAAGGTCCTGTACTGATTATGCTGTCATTCCTTAACTTGTGGTTGTTAGATGGTATTGCTGTGCTAGTGTCAGTAATGGGCATCTCATTTATTTGGTTGAATGAGCTTCTAGAATTTTATAACATAAATACTGTAATTTCTTGATTTACTTCTGGCTCGTGAAGCTAAAAATGGACAAGCTCGATGTAGATGTTTCTCATAGAAACAGTGAGAAAGGTAGGATGAAGGAAATTAGAATTGCTTTAGGGGTATTTTCTGACTATATAATGCCAAATCCTTGTTGATTTAAAAGGGAAATTCCATAAGATGGGCCAGTCATGCTTTATTTATTTATTTTTTGATACATAGGCAAGACAAAAAAGAGCTACAAAGTAAATAGGGATTATGCAGGCAGCCAAAGAGACAAGCAAAACAAAAACCTCCTGAACCTCGAACTGAGGCCACCCACTCCAAGAAACATACAAGTGAAGAGAGCTCTTCACCTATATACAAACTATTCCTACTCCACAAATTAGATATAAAAGAATGCTTTAACCTTTGTACAATTGAAGTCCCATCCCTAACTGCTATGCGGTTTCTTTCCTTCAAATCGTAAAATGCTAAGGGAACAGATTTCACCAGATCTTTAGCCTCTTACCACAGAAAGAACCCTTCAATAAATAAAGCCTCCTTGACTGTCTCAGGAAGACACAGGAAATGCCAACAATAAGAAGATAAATCTCCCATGGGGGCTGACCACCGGGCAATAGACTTTGGGCAGTCATGCTTCATGGTAGTGAACTTTGGGGCAGTGAGGCAAAAAGAAGTGCATGAAATGTCGCAGCATCGCTGGAACAAGGATACGAGAGATGGATTTTGGGAAAACAAAACCAATGAAAATATTAAGTGAATATGTTCATGAGAAGTTGGGTTAGACTGATTAAGGCCAGGGATATGGAAGATTTATTGTGTTTGGTCATACGCCAGAAAATTAGATGTAAAGGTGGTACAAGGACAAGATAAAGTCAATACTTTGGAGAGAAAAAAAGAAGAAAAGAACTGTGGCTATAAATATAGAGGCTGATAGTTTTAAATGTAAGCCCATGAAATAAAGTTAAAGTTGCAGCAACAGAGAACGCAAGCGTGCACTTGTAAATGTTGCTCCACACCCACATTCATCTACAGCTGCCATATCTTGAACATGCTCAAAATAAATGCACTTATTGATTCATTTGGAAACTCTTTTTATTACCAATAGTACTCTATAATTCTAATTTTCTGCTTTCTTGCTTCTTTTCAGGTAAGATGATCCAGATTTATGACCCAGGATTTTTGTCTGGGTATCTGAAAGGCACAGTGCACTAAGTGACTGCTGCTATTGTTTGAATCTTTTCCTTGGTAAAAAGCATTGGGAAGCCAGCAGCTGGAAAGAAAGTAAAGCTTATATTACTTGTATTGTGAACATATTTAATAAGATACTTTGCCGATGATTTGTAAGACAAGAACGTTGCCCCAGTATAGTATAGATTCCTAAAGTCGGAGACATGGTCTTTTGAATTTGAGGACTGAGAACCATGATTATGATCCTCTTTTGAAAACTGGGGTGATATGAGAACTTACAATCACTATTTTTTTTTTGGAGAATCTACAATGACTTATTTTTAAAGAAAACTCGTTCTAAATCAAGGCATCTGTTGCATGCTGCCTTTTGAGCTTAAATTCTTTAGTCTAGGGATAAAATTAGAGGCTCACTGCTGGCCTCTGATTCCATTCCCTAATGAGGAGAAGAAAATGGGTAGGGAAGGGATCCATGTCAATTCTTAAGTATGGGTGTAATCGGAGTTGCTATACATAGCGAGTATGGAAACAGCTAGGCTAAAAAACTCGAACTCGACTCAATTTCGATCTGAGTTTTAGATGTTCGAAACTTGATTCGAAAAATAGTTGAGTTATTCGAATTTGGCTTAACAAAGCTCGAATGAATTAAAAAATAATAAATAATTATACTCGAATTTGATTTGATTAACAAAATGGTAAAGCTCGATCAAACTTGCGAGTAACTTCGGGTATTATGATACTTAAACTTGATTAAATTAACTTGAGTTAGATCCAAACATTCTCAAATTAGCTCATAGTAGAAAATTATAATATTAAAAACCAATTCCTAGGAGAATTTAGCGAAATAAAATATTTGTGGTCTCTTTCTTGTTTGTTAGAAATTTCGCTTTTCCAAAATGTGTGCTTAAAAATAGTGTTAAAATTTAGTAATTAAAAAATAAAATGAAAATATCGTAATTCTTCTTATTTCATTAAGTGAGTTGGTGTTTAAAATATGAGGTTACTCTTATATCAAAATTGTTTTTCTATTTAAAATTTAAAAAGAAATAAAATATTCGACATATTCTCTTTACTATTTTGTTAAGGTTACCTTTTAAATGTATTCTTAAAAAAATGATGTTAAAATTTAGTAATTAAAAAATAAAAATGAAAATATTTGTAATTCTTCTTATTTCCTTAAATTAGGTTAGTACTTTAAAATATGAGTTTACTCTTATATCAAAATCGTTTTTCTATTTAATTAAACAATAAAATGAAATATTCGTGATTCTCTTTCTTTATTTTGTTAGGGTTACCTTTAAAATGTCTTTCAAAAAATAGTGTTAAGAATTTAGTAATTTAAAAAATAAAAATGAAAATATCGTAATTAACATTTCCTTAAATTCGGTTGGTCTTTTTAAAATATGAGGTTTACTCTTATATCAAATTGTTTTTCTATTTAAATTTAACAAAGAAATAAATATTGATGAATTCTTTACTATTTTGTTAAAGTTTACCTTTTAAAATGTATTATTAAAAAATAGTGTTAAAATTTAGTAATTAAAAAATAAAAATGAAAATATCTTATTCTTCTTATTTCCTTAAATTGAGTTGGTCTTTTTAAAATATGAGTTTACTCTTATATGTTTTTTCTATTTAAAATTTAAACAATAAAATAAAATATTAAATGATTCTCTTTCTTATTTTATTAGGGTTCATATTTTTTAAATGTATTCTTAAAAAAATAGTGTTAAAATTTAATAATTAAAAAAATAAAAATGAAAATATCATAATTCTTCTTATTTCCTTAAATTGAGTTGGTCTTTTTAAAATATGAGTTTACTCTTATATCAAAATTGTTTTTTCTATCTAAAATTTAAACAATAAATAAAATATTCGTGATTCTTTTACTATTTTGTTAAGTTACCTTTTAAAATGTATTCTTAAAAAATAGTGTAAAAATTTAGTAATTAAAAAAATAAAAATGAAAATAATGTAATTCTTCTTATTTCCTTAAATTAGGTTGAGTCTTTTAAAATGAGTTTACTCTTATATCAAAATTGTTTTTCTATCTAAAATTTAAACAAGAAATAAAATATTGACATATATTCTCTTTACTATTTTATTCAGGGTTACCTTTTAAAATGTATTATTAAAATAGTGTTAAATTTAGTAATTAAAAAAATAAAAATGAAAATATCTTAATTCTTCTTATTTCCTTAAATTGAGTTGGTCTTTTAAAATATGAGTTTATTTTATATCAATTTTCTATTTAAAAATTTAAACAATAATAAAATCAGTCGATAGATTCTCTTTACTATTTTGTTAGAGTTTTACTTTAAAATGTATTCTTAAAAAATAGTATTTAAAATTTAGTAATTAAAATAAAAATAAAAATATAAACAATTCTTCTTATTTCCTTAAATTGAGTTGGTGTTTTAAAATATGAGTTTACTCTTATATCAAAATTGTTTTCTATCTAAAATTTAAACAATAAATAAAATATTCGACCAATTCTCTTTCTTATTTTGTTGGGTTCTATTACTAAGAGAGAATGTGCCCAAAAAATAGTGTTAAAATTTAAAGTAATTAAAAAATAAAATGAAAATATAAGTAATTCTTCTTATTTTCCTTAAATTGAGTTGGGTCTTTTTTAAAATATGGGAGTTTGCTCTTCATAAAAATGTTTTTCTATTTAAAATTTAAACAAAATAAATAATCAACTGATTCTCTCTACTATTTTGTTGAGTTACCTTTTAAAATGTATTCTTAAAAAATAGTGTTAAAATTTAGTAATTAAAATATATAAAAAGTAGAAATATAAGTAATTCTTCTTGTTGCTTAAATTGAGTTGATTTTTAAAATATGAGGTTATAACATATAAAATGTTTTCTATTTAAAATTTAAACAGAAATAAAATATTAAATGATTCTCTTTCTTATTTTGTTAGAGTTACGGCACTAAAATGTATGTAAAATAGTGTTAAATTTAGTAATTAAAAAATTAAAATGTAAATATCGTAATTCTTCTTATTTCCTTAAATTGAGTTGGTCTTTTTAAAATATAGAGTTTAATCTTATATCAAAATTGTTTGTTCTATTTAAAATTTAAAACGAAATAAAATATTAAGCCAATTCTCTTTACTATTTTATTAGGGTTACCAATTAAAATGTATTCTTAAAAAAATAGTGTTAAAATTTAGTAATTAAAATAAAATGAAATATCGTAATTAACCTTTATTTCCTTAAATTGAGTTGGTCATTTTAAAATATGAGTTTCTTTCTTATACTCAAAAAATTGTTTTTTATTTAAAATTTAAGTAAATGGTAACATAATTTAATCGATAAAACCTAACTCAAATGGTTAAAGGTTCGGTAGGACATGAGAATAGAAGGGGTTCCACGATTATAGTTTCGATGAGAATAAATTTATGAGGGAATATATTACTATGATGTAGGAATGAATAAATATAAAAAAATAAAATAAAAAGTACCAACATAATTTAAGAATTTTATTTATATTCGAGTATTTAAGAACATAATTGAGTTACGTTAACGTGTTTTGGTCTTAACACTTAAGTGTGTATATTTATTATTTAAAGGCGTGAATAGCGACGGCATATAATAAATTATTTTGAGAAAAGAAAATGTACTTGCAATAATGATGTGTTTATTAATGTGCGAAAAATCTTTTACCATTTATTGCTTCAATAAAACCCAAGCAATTATTATATTTATGGGAGGAAGCGGTCACTAGAGGAGGGATGGAGAATATAGAAAAGCGAATGGGAAGGAGGCAAAAGAACCTTAAAGTTGAATCTGAAAGGTGAAAGCGGGAAAGAGCGTGAGCAGAGATAAACAAAATTAAACCCCTCAGGACTAAGTGCCCATATTAAAGATCAAGGCCATATTCAATTTCATCTTCTTCCCATCGCGGATTCACAAAAATGTAAGTTCTCTTAGCGGCTGTGTCGCGAGGAACAGGGATGCGTGCTAAAGCCTGCCAACCAATCGCGATCCAGAAAGCCACCTCCACGCACGAGTGAGACAAAACACATGATAAATACGATCGAGAGATCGCCATCAACCATTTTCTTCTCGTTACGTGCTCTAATGGTGTTAGAGTCAGTAAATCAGTGGAGATGTTGGGGAAATGGAAGAGATTTTTTAGGTTTTCCCGGTCTGAGCGTTTCAAAAAACCCTTGAGCGACCCTTGTGGATTCAAAGAAGAAGGTTAAAGTTGAGGAAGATTCTCTCGTTGTTTCAAGAAGAGAGGACCTGACAAAGCACTTTGTAAAGTCATCTTGGTTAGTTTCTTTGATTCTTTTACATTCATTCTCTCTCTCTTCGATTTTCCACAAAATGCAGGCGAAATCAAACTAAAGCGTCGGATTAATCATCTATCACATTTAGTTTGTAAAGCTTGGAAACAATCTTTGTTTTTGTTTTTTGTTTGTCTTCTTAGGGTTCTTGAAACAATTCTATTTTGATACAAAATCGAACATATTCTTGCCGGATGTTTATTGATCTCCAAGTAAGATGCATCCCAGCTACTTGAATTATTTAAGCACTGTCCCTCAAATTGAATTTAGCATTTTTAAGTGTTCTATCGGGTACCTTTATTTAATATTACAGAAAGTTAATTTTTCTCATTGATTTTAGGAAATGGCTTTGATTAATTAGACAATAAATTAGTTCTTGACATATCATACATGTTTTCTTGTGTTTTCTTTGATCATCATTCACACTGATAGTGTGTCAGTTAGGTCACCAACATTGCAAAGCTGGACCCACACCCACATATCATGGAATGCTTAAATATAAAAGCGAGAAGCAAGTGGGATTTTAAGACAATGTTAAGACTTGATTAAAAAAGAAAGACAATGTTAAGACTATGTCCACATTTCAAAAGTTTGAGAGAGGGGAAGAAAATAGAAGCTGGAAAGAAAAAGTGAAGAGAAAATAACAAGCCCCAAGTTTTTAGGATAGATAAATGACTTTTATATACAATTTTAAACTAATTTAATTGATTTTATCTCTTTTTATATACAAATTAAATAATTTAGAAATATACATTGTTTACTATTTATAATTAACCATTTTAAATATTTTCACCAGTAAAAGCAAAATAAAAAAATTGACAAGTGATTGTTCTAGAAAGAGTAACAACATTTAGTGATTCTGATAAAAATGAATTATTAACTTTTATAAAAAGAGATACGTTTCTTGTAGGTTTTACTTTGGGCGATTTTTGAATTGAAGAAATAGACGATACATTTTAGTGATGAGCAAGTAAAAGGAATTATAACTTTTATAAAAGAAGCGAGTAAAATGATGTAATGGAATATTAATAACACAAATTGGATTTGATGCTACTCAAAAATGATTCATGTGGCTAAGTGGAGGTTCTATTGAACTACGAAAATAAGAGAAGAAAAAAGAAAAAGGCGGCCTTTGTTGATTTACTTGAGAGTGCATAAGGTAGGCGGCCCATCAATCGCACTTGTGCTTGTTGAATGATGAGGCTACTTGACAATGGGGCTTTTGTAAGTTTCTACGGGTAGACTTAGAAAGCGGTAATAACTAATTGCTTCAAAAAAAATTTTTTGTTCTCACCGAAAGATTTTTGTCTATGCTTTCAATGGTTTGCACCTAAAGCTGGTTTTATCACTTTGCATCTTAATAATGTAAGCGTACTTGATTCTCGGGTTTATGTTTGATTTATCTATGTTTTAGCTAAACTACAATTCCAAATTTTCATTCAAAACCATGTTATAAATGTGAGATGGCTCGAGTTTTGTTACGGGGCTTGGCATTGGAATCATGTACATGTCGGTGGGAAGCGAAATCGGGAAGCTAAGCATGACATGGATGAGGCGTGAAAGTGGTTCGAATTAAAGTGAACTTTCCAAAGAAAATCATCCTATGTCTACGAGTTTCGGTGAAGCGGAGACCTTTAGTCCCAGAAAATTAGAGAGCGAGCATACTCGACAAGTGGTTGCTAAGTCAGTCTGAGGAAACGAATCCTAATGATACAAATATTTCTTCTCTCCCTTTAATTGAGGATGGTGAGTATGCAAGTAGTGTTCTTGCGAAAAGCCCGCTTGGTCCTTGAAATGGATCAGGCTGAGCGAGCTTGAGTTTGAACTACAAAAAACTTGCTTGTTGTGCCCGCAAAATGCTCTGTATGAAGAAACGGGCCAGTTTGGGTGAGCACGGTATGCCTTTTGCTATATTCCCGTATGTAGTCGTTTTAACTAAAAATATAAGGTGTACATCATGTTGGTAGCATTGACTTTTGACCATTAAGATAGAGTATCCGTATAGTTATTTCTTTGGGACTAAAGTTTTTCATTTTGAGTTTCTTGACGCAAAGTTTCTATGCATAAATCTGATTGTAGATGTCACTTGACAAATCTCTTAAGGTCATTCAAATGTTTAGGATCATGGCCAGGCGGTCGTTATTTTAAAGCGAATTGAGGACTTGATAAATAAATAATGACTCATGGTAAGATGCATGTGTCTTTTGTTCTAGTTGGTGATTTATAACATCCCTGTTGCAGACACTATCAAGTAACCTGTATGAGAAATAGGATAATTCCCTTAGTATGGCTTTTAGATTATTTTCTGTTGTGGAGTTGGCAAGTGAATGTCATATAGTAAGACATTCCTTAGGCTCCTTATATTAATATATGTATGATGAATGGTCGAGGTTGTTCCTCCCTTAAACTATGCTTCTTCCACAAATACAATGTGTTGTCTTAGATGGACACGGAAAATGTTGTGCAGCTCAGTTTCGACGAAAGGGTTTCATGAAATGGAAGGTCGAGTTGAGATTCTTATCGAGTTCCATGGTACTTATTACCCGGTGAGCTGGGTGGCTTGTGCCATGTGCTCATTGAACGACGGGAAATCAAATGGTGGAGGCTGGGTATGAGCGTACTTGGCCCAGGTCAAACTACATGAAAAGGAGTGAACTCGAACCTTTGAAAGGCGCGTGCGCGCTGAAATGAATTCTTTATGTCGACTTCCTCGAGTGATATTTCCTTACTCTAAATAATGCCTTAAGATTCTGCGAGTTTTCTATTCATTTTTCCTTTAGTGCTAATTGCTACTACAGAGTATTGGAACCTTTTGCATGATGATGAAATGGCCCAATGTCGATTGACACCACGGTTTCTAAGGCGCTTGACATTGTTGCGAGATGATGAAGGTGAGATCACCGATTAAGAGCAATGAGCCCGTGATAAAATTCCGAGTTACGACCGCTACTTGGAAACACGACTTCGATCATTTGTTGGGATGAAAAGGGCCGCTGATTCGAGCGTCTAGTTCTTATGTAAGCGACACTTATTCGGGTAATTAGAATTTGAGAGTAGCGAGCCAAAATTTTCGGGCTCGGCTCGGGCTCGGCTGAAAAAGCTCGACTCGAGCTCGGCTCGTGAGCCATGGCCAGAGCTTGAGCTCTGTTAGGCTCGATAAATTTCGGGGCTCGGCTCGAGAACCGGCTTTCGGGCACCGGTCGAAAAACTCGGCTTCGTCTTGGCGGGACCCATCGTCGGCTGGAGCAGGCTTAGCTGGTCTCGACCAATGGTCTGGTCTTCAGGTGCGATCAGGCTCGGGCGTGCCGAAGTGAAATGTGGTCGTGTCGGATATCGATGTCAGCCGGATCCTGAAGCTCTAAATCCGGTCGATATGGATGACAAATCGCGTGAATCCCTCATGAAGCCCAGATTAAGGAGGCGGCAGCGAAGGCGGCCGAACTCAGCGAATCCGCGCGATCGGGCTGGGAGGCCCAATACCTAGATCTCGGATCTGCTCGATGTGGAAATGGTACCTGATAGCGCGAAGGTGTTGGAGACGGTATGTTCCAATGTGGATAGCGTGAAGAAGGTGCCGGCAAAGGGGACGTCGGGGAAGGACATGGATGTTGGGTATGACCCACTGGTATGATCGGTCGATCCTAGTGTACAAGATTCCGATTACAAATATGGGGTATTGGGACTCTGCTGTGGAAACTATAGAGGAAAATTGGCCATGAGCTTAGACAAGGTTTAGATCTTGAGTAGCATTGAGGGCAATGCACGGACCCAGCGTCGATCAATTGACTGATGAACAGGATCGATCTCGAATCTTGGGGTATTGGGGCCGCTTTTGGATGCGTGCTGGACTTAATCAGGCGCATCTAGGCGTGGAGTATGGGTAAAGGCATCCCAAGGGTGATCGTGGGGTGGGTTTCATAGAGAGAGGCTCAAGGAGCGAGCATGCGGGACTACCGAGGCAGACCAGTGTAACGCCCAGGGTGCCAGCGTCATTGCTTGGGTGTGAAAATTTGCGGCCCAAGCCCAGGTTCGACATGGTGGGCGGATTACGGATCTCGGTCCGGTAGTGGTGAAGCCCAGCCCAGAGTGTCATGCGCATCTTGGTAGTCAGGAGGGTGGTGGCCAACTTAACCATGTGCAGCAGTATATTGCAAAATAGTTGTTGTTACTAATGAGTTTAGCAGCGGATCTTGTTGATATATTATTTCTTTATTTAGATAATTGATTAAAACCAATCATGTTTCTTATTGATGATTTCGAGGTATCTTATTTCTTCAGTATGCAATTTCTACTTGTTTTAATTCTATTTCATAATTTTTCGATTCTGGGTTGTTTCGACGATTGGAATTCTGCGTAATCAAAAGCAAATGTTGAAGGAAATTAAGGCTTTAACAACTTTAGCATCGATTTCTAAATCAACTAAGGTAAAACAAATCCCGTAGAAAATTATTTATTAATTGATGTATTTGTTATCGGATTGATTACAAAAAGGTTAAAGTATATGGGTAGGCTTGAGGATTGATTACAATACAAACTTGTATAGGCTCGGGATTGTGCTTGAGCTCGAGGTTAATAGGCTCGTTCATATGGAAAGAAAAAACGAGCCCTAATGAGCTCGAGCCCGAAGCTTTTTTTTTAAATCCAAGCCAAGCAGGCCTAATTTTAAGCTGGATCAAAAGCTCGGCTCAGGGCTCAGGCCGCTCAAAAATTATGGCTGGCTCGAAATGTTGAAGGCTGGTGCCGGCTCGGCTCGTTACCAGCCTGCAGGTGGTGAGCGGAAAAAATCATATAATGATGTCAAATAAAGTAAACTATGGGTGGGCCATTCAAATAAACTGTTAGAGACTCTGCTTTATGCATTTAATAACCACCTACGCTCTCTTTCCAATAGTATCGACATTTTCATTCTCTTTTATTACACTTATCAGCATTTTCGTCCTCTTTTTCTTGCATTGACCTTATCATCCTTTTGAATATTAATATCATAGGGACATGGGAGGTTAGTACATGAACTTGAAAACTTTACTTGCTAGTTAAGGATCTTGGTACATCATGAACTTTGACCATGTGCTACCTGCTACGCATGAAGCGCGATCGTTTATTAGTATTTATTTATTTATTTATGGTCTTTATTTTTTTTTGGCCTAGTGTCGTGAGCTGAACTCTCCTTTGCGGTGATTAGATTGAGCTTTAGTATCTTGCACTGCATCTCTCTCCGATGGCCAAGCTCGTTTGAGTGCCAGAAAGGGTCTAGAGCCTTGGGTTTCTAACTTTTTTGTGTCCTTTTGGGGGTGAGAATATGGCTCACATGTCCTTTCAATAGGAAATTACTAGTTCAGATTGAGCACTCCAGAAGTAGGTTTGGGTTCAGAAGGGATAGTTTCGGAAATGAGTAAAAACTAAAAGCTAAAAAAAAAGAATCATTACTTTATGACGACATGGTGACTGTTGCTTGCCCAGAAAGATGTGTAAAAACTAAAAAGATGGGTGGAGCCATGGTGATGGGGCTGTTGTGGGACTGCTACCTCTTTGTTTTTACCCACTGAAACCCATTTAATGTTTACCCATAAATGAAAAAAAAATTGAAACAATGGCCTTGTTTGGTTATGTTTTAAAAATTGTTAATGAAAATAATTTTTTAAAAATATAAAAGATATTAAAATGTTTTCTACACTCTAAATTTAGGATTGTTTGTGTTTTGTATTTTTAGATTAAAAAAAAGAGAAACACAAGACTAAATGTGTTTTTATGTTTTATTATTCTTGTTTTTCAGAAAAAATAGTTTTTAAAAATCATAAACAAATGAAGCAATATAGTTACTAGTTTTGCTTTGGATGATTTGATTAAAATCGCTTGAAAGCTCCCAATTTTGGAAATTTGACTCTTATTAATTTTTAGTCTGAGTTGGATAAAAATATATTTTATTTTTATAAATATAACATTTTCTTTTAAGAGGTAATATAAATATAAAAATGAAAAAATTATTTTATCCAAAATAAATACTTTTAAAAAGAAGCATGCGGAAAGTAAGATTCGAATTAGATTTAAGGTTATTGACTATTCTTTTAACTTGGTTAGTTATATTTTTTGGTTGTAGGGGCATTTAACAGTGTATACTTGATAGCAATGAAGCGAATCGACATATGACCTCAGAGCTGAACGAAAGCTGAATGAAGGAGTAGTTGGACTTGGAGCAAATACTCTTGATGTAACTGTTTGATATATAACCAAAAAACCAATAGGTTCGATTTCGATATTGGAAAATAAAAAAAAAAAACTGTGTACTTCCAGACGGTGGTCCGCCACCAGGACCTCCCCTACAACACAACCCCACCGTAGTAGTAGGTAGTATAGATATAATAACTAAAAAATCCACACAGTTGATTCTACCCCATCCGTGCAAGATAAAAATAAATAAATGACCGGAGCACAGAGGGACCATAAAATATATGAAACAAGAAACGAGGTGATCTCGATGTCTTCTCTCTCTTCTGCTCAGTCTCTCCTGCAAGGCAGGAAGGAGTTTCCGATAGAGGAGCAGGGGCCTTCTTCTCCAAAGGTTACGTGTATTGGTCAGAAGTACGAGTCGGGCGGTCAATCAGGGCAGTGGGAAAGAAGGCTGCTAAGGCTACTCAGAAAAAGGCCAGAGGATGGTGCAGCTGGATCAAATGCTCTATGTTGCAACCATTTCGTTGTGGGCTGAAGCCTAAGTCATTTCGACCAGGCGGAAATGGGTCTCGTTTTCAGGATTGGGTTTCGGAGGAAATCCCGGTGGGAGGATTCGTCGAGAGTGAATCGAAACGCTGGGAGATGGAAGGCGAAGAATCAGAGCAAGCGATAGCCCCAGGAACGAAGAAGTAGAAACAGGGGTTTGTATCCATCTTCGTTCTCACCGCTAAAAACAACTTTACTGCTAACCCGATGCAGATATGCTTCGTACAGGTCATCATCCACCTCGCCATTCGGTTCTGGGGTTCGCCTCTGGCCTCAGAGGAAGAGCGAAAACAGAGGCGGAAACAGAACCACCAACACGACAACCCCGCATCGGTAAAACGAGCAGCAGCAAGAATCAGGCAGATCCAGAAACTGAAAGAGACTCCGAATATTTGAACCAATCTGAAGATTCGAGCAGTGAAAGAAGAAGCACAAAACTCCCCGAACCCAACAAAACAGGGGAAGAAGCCCCTGCTCGGCCCCCTGTACTCACCAGGTGTAAATCAGAACCGGCGAGAACCGGTGCCAAGCTCAACCCAGACACCACTCATTTTCAATATATTGTTCAGTTTACGTACAAAAAAAAAAGATTAAGTTTTGTCAAGGAAGCAATATGGATAATTTGAAACTCACTGTCATTTTTTGGTTTCATCTGCTGCTTTTTAAATACTTTTTGAGGGCTAAATGAAGATTCAAGGTTGTACCTAAAACATGTCTTTAGTAGTTTTCTAAGTTTAATTGGGCGGATTTTATTTATAGAAAGTTGTTGCTGCCTCTTTATGCTATCATTCCCTCTTCAACATATGAAAATTAAGCTTTGTTTTTATATGAATAAATTCCATAGGAAGAAATTTGGGGCTACAGATTTTGTGGTTGGTAAAATGCAAGCATTCTTTTTAGCCAATGGAACATGTAAGATCCTTTTCTTGCCTTGATGTCCTCCATAGTCTCAATTCCATTTTTGTTTTTATTTATCATCTGCAGAGAAGAAACATATCGTGGCTCAATTTTTTTTTTTTTTTTTGATAACCGTGAACGTCTAGGCAATTTTTTTTTGATAATAGTGAGCGTCACAGGCCAGCTTTGTGTACGCTCTGATAATCAGGTACATAGAGAGAGTTAATAATTGATTAAAAGCGCTTAAGGGAATTTCGAATCGTGTGAATTTAGGTACTTAAGATTCATTGAGCTTTGCCGTGGAGGTTATCATAGTTATATGTGGCCCGATTCTTCACTCGCCTTTATCGCTTTTATGATGAATATGAGTTTTAGGGTGAATAAAAACTAGCAACTTTCTGCGTCTTCCTGGCGTGAAATTCTACCTCGGTATATGTAGCTTTAATTCTACACTCACCTTTTTTTCCTTTTATGATGAATACAAGTTTTCTAGGAGTGAATTAAAACTAACAATTTGTTTTCCACACTTATACTTCTCATAAATGAATTTGCTTGCAGGTTTTACATTGTCAATTTATTCATTTATTTTTCCAGAAGAAATAATCTAATTAGTTTGAATCTTTTTGGAGTTCTATTGGTCTTCTATGGTTGTAACACCTTTTAACATTTTTTTTTAAATGGGCAAGTAATAATACAACATGTAGGAAAAAGGTTCAAATTGCACATGGAGTATACAAAAGGCACTATAACCCAAGTCAAACATAGAGACTAACCCTCATTAATGAACTTTATGGCCTACCTATCAAATAATAATAATAATAATAAACTTTATAGCCCTGATGAATGCACAAAGATCGAGATTTTAGTATGCTTGAATTTTGTATTTTCAAATAGCAAATTCCCTCTCCTTTTAGTAGTCCAAAATAAGCACAGAGAGCATCCTTTATGCATATGTGTGTGTGTATTTACTCTCTCTCATCTAAAAGTCTAATGCCGATTCAATGGGTTTCTCTTATAGATGAGGATCTACTAGATGCTAACCATTACAAGATCCTTGTTTATTGCTATGTAGAAGAGATACTTGATAAACTCATGATTTTCACCCTAGCAAAGATAGCATAAATTATCGAAGTTTATCTCCTTTTTAAATGATCGAAAGTTGGTGCTCCTATAAGTTTCTTCTCAAATAAAGAACTCTACTTTCTTCGTACAAATTTTTTCGATAAGTGTATATGTATTATTGTTTGTGTATATCCTCTTCTCTTCTTGCTCATTAGTTCCCATGTCAGCTTTATTAACACATCCTCGAAAATAGAATAATTCATGAGTTGCAAAAAAAAAAAAAAAAAAGGTGTCATAACTCTAGCATTCTTAGAACGGATGAGAAGATGATCTGCTATATCTTTTGCATTTTTACAACACTAACCTGTCAAAACTAACCCTCTCATCATAACTAATATGAATTACGCATTTGATTTACGGTGTGAAATCAATTCCCACATGTTTTGATATAGTGATTATCAAAAAGCAATACTGTGTTTGTTGTAATGTTTTAAGAGTCTACAATTTCGTGTTATAAAAAAAAACATTCTATTGTGATTAACTAAACAACATCAAATGTGGTAAACTTTTTTTTTTTCACTAAAGTTTTCATCATTTGTTTTTGAGCTTTCTAATTAGCATATTTTGTTGATTGCTCAAAATTGATTCAAAATGTAAAAACCATTTTACTTTGGTACCTACTGAGAACTAAGATATAATATTTAATGTCTATTGTCTACTTGTTCCTTGGAGACAACAACTTTGATCCCATAAGGTTCTACATTTTGTATGAATGTGGTATATGCTAGAGATTCAGTTCACATTCACCCATCTTTGGAACTTAAATGCAGGAAGTCTCGGGTTGCAAGCCCTTGTTTTTCTGGCTTTAGTCTCTTGGGAAGTTAATTTCTTCTAGATTAACCCTTGCTATTCATTGGTGTAATGTAAGGTCAATTGAGCTATGAGAATTTGCTTTGAAACCCTAATACTATGATAAAATGACTTATCATTTTCTATACTTTGTAAAGGGAGATTTTTGTTTGGGAGGCAACTTGGAAGAAATTTGAGTGGACCACCTTAGATCGATCTTGGAATCATTAGGTTCCCTCGAAGCGGGTTTTGTTGTTTGAAGCTTGGTGGAGCCCGGTGGGGGTAAGAGTGCTGACCTTGGACCGGCTCGAGAGGGAAGGGCTTACTCCCTTGCGAATAGGTGTTCCTCTATGTGGGAAGAAGAAGATAACATTGAGCATTTCTTTGACCACTATCCCATAGTTTGGGGGTATCTTATCTTATTCTTGGCAGCACTTTGGAATTGCTTGGGTGCCTCTTTGATTTATCGAATTGGATTAATGCATTTAGAGCAGTATCCTTGTCGAGAAAAGTTGAAAGAAAGGCAGAAGGGAATTTGCTCCCTTTAGTATGTTAAAAGCGATTTGGAAGAGAGGAATAGAAGAATGAGGAGTTTTTGCCTTAAAACCCAGGAAAAGAAATTCAATTTCTACGAAAATGATAATCTGATAATTAGATTGAAAACACGGAATTTTCGATTTCGGATGACGACGAACTCAGATTGGAATCGTCGCGTAATCTGATGCAGTCAATTTGACCAGTTAGAGATAATGAATTTCACGTTTCGAAGACATAAGTGTAAGCCCAAACCATGGCACTTGGTTGAATGACTCATTTAGAGCCATGTCGAATGAATAAGTCGAACAAGGGAGTAAGGGGACGATGGAATGTATGTCAGGCCAGGAAAGGAAATCAAGTCTTTGGATAAGGAGATGAGATGGGGAGAAGAAAGCTAATGAGAGAAGGGACATGTGGCAAAGGGAAGGTGGGAGGAGATTTCACTTGAATCAAGTTAAGGTGATTGGTGGAAGAGAAAGAAAAAGAAAAAGAAAAAGAAAGAAAATAAAAGAAAAGAAAGAAAAGAAAAGAAAAGAAAGAAAGGAAGAAAAGAGAGGTGAGAAGCTCCGCGCCTGCAAGTTCTGGAGATCGGGTAATGAGTTTCGTTTTAGATTGGAGCAAGAGACAAAGTTCATCTACGTGGGTACGAGAATCAGGGGTTTTGCCAGGCATTCAGGAGGTAGGGGTTTTCTCTCTTTGGTTATTCTTGGTTTAAAAGCCATTTAATGGCATGGAGTGTTTTGGGCCGTGAGTGGCCATACGGTTTTAGTCACAATTTGGGGTAAACAACTGAATTTCTGAATTTGTTTCTAGTAGTCCGGGATTGATTTTCAGACGGTGTGTGTCGTTCTATGTGTTATTGCTAAAAGTGAATAATATGTTGGTTGTGTAAATCAAGTTGATATGTGCTTATTTTGATATATCAACATGGAATTTATGATGGATGTAAATTATATGTAAAAAAATATAATTATCCATGATTCATTAATGTTGCATGTAGCACTCATAATGCATGTAACATGAATTGACATGAAATGACATTCCACATTTCATATGTACAGAGACATCGCGTGAAACGGGTGTGAGTGCATGACATGGGTTTTGAATGAAATTGATATCGGAGGGTTGTCCAACAAATAAATTATATCGGAGTATGTCCATTAAAGTTTGCTTCGGAATTATGTTTAATAGAATTATATCGGAGGGTTGTCCACACAGTTTTATCGGAGTATGTCGATAAATTATATCGGAGGGTTATCGATAAATTATATTGGAGATTGACCAATGAGTTTTCAAAAACAAAAATCTTTGGTTTTGAAAACAGTTTTTCATGCATAATGAATGCATGTGTGAGGGATTAGTGAGAACTCGAGGAAACATGGGGCATGACATGCCAGACATTCGAGTAAGATATGCATGCTTTTTACTTGAATGTGTGTGTGTTTGCCATTACATGTGCCTTAAGGTGGAGGAAGTGGCTCGTGGGAGGGATTCATCTACGGGTATTGCTCTTAGTCGTGGGAGAAAATATTTTTAGTCTTTGGAGTGCAACTGGGTGATGAAACACATCGAAGAGCTTAGTTGTGAAAGGCGGAATTTGGCTTTGTGGTGTGTTTCCTTAAAATTAAGGTGTGGAAGTAGGAAGTATTGTAATAAAAACTTATTTGACTTGTTCGATATTGTGTTGTGAAGTTTTCCATATTTTATCTTGTGTGTATAAAATGTATAGAGAGCGAAGTATTGAGATTTGCGATATTGAGTGGAATTTGGAGGTCGCGATGGCCCCGGAGGCTCACGCTTGTTCGGGTTAGGGTGCGGCGAGCCTCTTGGCTCATGTCACGGCGACATAGTTCCAGTGCGAGGGCGGTTGCTCGAGTCGCGACGGGGATTTTTCTGAGTTGCGACGGGGGTCACGTATCACGACAGTGTTTTATTCTCTGTCGTGACAATGTCGCGATGGGGGTCCTTGTCACGGCGGGGCGAGAGGGTCGGGAGTTCTGATAGGTTGGGTCTTGGTGGGAGGTTTCTAGGTCGCGACCAGGAACTTTTCTTGTTGCGATAGAGAATCGCGAAGGAGTTTTAATCGCGGCCAGGAGTATTTTATGTCGCGATAGAGTTATGTGAAATAAAGAAAAATTAATAATAGTGATAAAAACAAAGATTTTATGTTGCGATAGGAGTTAAGCGAGGTAAGGAGAAATAGTGCGGCCAGGAGGATTTTGGGTCGCGACGGAGGTAGCCACGACTCTGAGTGCTCTGTGCCGCGATAGGCGGGCGCACCTGAATGACATCTTGTACGTGAGCGGGATCGTGCACGACCAGGAGTTCTGTGACGAGAGGAACCTGTCATTCCTGAAGAGAAAATTCTTTGTCGCGCCCGGACCTTGGATGGAGTCTTGGGGTCTTGTGAAAAGACCCTCGGGATTTGGGGCGATCACGGTTTTCCCTCGACGAGGAGCTTAAAAAGGCTTTTGTTTTTCTTTTTGTTCTTGTCGGGTTAGGTACATCAAATTACGAGTCTTTGTAGTTAATCAAGGCTGATCTTATTGGCTAGGCTATAGTTTTGGAGAATTTGGTGGGTCTTCTCTTGTTTTTTTAAGTTTTTTTGTAAAGGATGGGTGTTGTATACTCCGTAGTTTGTGAGGCAGTGCCCTAGGCCTAGTCGAGTGCGGTAGTGGCACCCTCGCTGAGAGTCGTGCAGAGCGCCCTTTCATGAAGAGGCGCAATGAAGGCGGCAAAGAGAGCCGCAGCAGGAAGCCTTTCATGGGCGCAAGCCCTCCCGCGGGGGCCGCGCCGCCGACAGTATGTATTCTTCCCTGTTAGCCTTCCTTTTCTTCTTTCGCTTTCTCTTTTTCTTAGTCTGGTTTTTTTTTCTGCGCGTCGTCACATCTGCAGGGACGAGGGTTCTTGTTTGATCGAACTCAGGCCAAAACGATGTCGTTTGGTCTCTCTGGGACATAAAGCGGCGTCGACACAGCTGCGTACTATTTTTAAAACCCCTCCCAAAGCAGTCGTTTGGGATGTCTGCAAAATTAAAGAATACTCTGCCTTCAACGATGCTGTTTGTATCATAAGCATCCAAAGCAGCGTCGTTTGGGAGTACGTAGAGACCCTAAATTGTTTTTTTGGTGTTCGACCCTCATTTTGCCCTCTTTCCAGCTGAAGACCAAACCATGCCTCAAACAACGGTATAAAGAGAGAGAAGAGGCGAGAAAAATCAATGAAATAGCAAAATTGTAAAACAAAGGGAAAAATCTCTTATTCCATTGATATTTGCTTCCTTTCTCTACTTTTAATTTTTTCTTCTTCATTGGTATTCATTTATTTTATTTTTGTAGTAAAATGACTCAAGTATGAAGTCATGTGACCATGAGTCCATGACATGAGTCATATGACTCATTTGAATTTTTTTTTAATATTTTATAATAAATGTCTCAATTTGTATTTTTCAATTAATTGTGTTGTAGTTGATTTGTTTCAAAGTTGGAAGAAGGAAGAATGGATTCCAATGGCAATGAAAATAAGACTCAAGCTCTAGACCCATGCCTTCTCTTTCATTAATAGATGAAGATGAAGAAATGGATTATTGGGGAAATGAGGAGGATGAGGAAGGCTACAATGATGATGATGATCATTATGTGGATGTGGAGGATGAATAAGAATCGATTGTTGTGGACAAATTAGTTATTTTAAGTGAACATGCAAGGATCAGATTTATGAATTTGGACAAAGGAATATGTGTTTTGCATGACATGTTCTATGGATTTTTAGAAACTTTGGAGATGGGATTTGTTAGATTTGTTGACATGTTTATGAATTTTATGCTTAGAAGGTATTATTTATGTGTTTATTGATTGGATTGATATTTTTGATGATATTTGATGATAAATGATTGTTATATTTGATTATATTTTTAAAGTATATATGCAAAATGGGAATAGCGCTACGTAAAAGCCGCGTCTTAAGGCGCCTTACGCAGCTAAGACTCTAGGAGGCTTTTGCGCCTTGGTGCGCTTTAAGGCTCTAGGAGGCCTTTGCGCCTTGGTGTGCCTTGTGCCTTTCACAACTATGGTATACTCCCTGTATGCTTCCCTTTGGACTGGGTTGTTCAGCCCCTTTTAATGATATTTTCGTTTAGCGTATCAACAAAAAACAAAAAAAAAAAAAAAGAAGAAACAGGGGTGGCTGGCTGATAGCTAGTAGGTGTTTCTGCTATAATCAGGATTCAGGAGGAGTCAGCTGATCTGATTTTGATTATAGGTGTTTTGTTTGGGTGATCATGGGTCTTTTATTTGCTTAGTCAAGGAGCTTTTGTTAGTTAGACAGGCACTTTATGAGGTAGTTGGAAGTTGCCGTGGAGGATGGTGCCTCTTTCCCTTTTACTTGTGAGATCTCTATTTGGGAAAGTGTAATATAAAATGTTCTGGGGATTTTTAGGGTAGTCTTTTTTCGGTTGCATTTTTTTCAACTCCTTTATCGATTTCATTGGCTGTTTAGGCTGGGTTAGAGGCAAGTATACATGTGTTGCCTTAGGCTGGTTACACTCTTTCTCATTCCATTTAGGCCTCTGTTATTCTGTACATGGGTTGCACCCCTTTTCATTTGATGCTTCTTAAGGCAGCTTTTTATTCTTGCCATCACAAAAGAAAAAAGATAGTGGCTTTCATTATGCTCAATTATTTCTTGACATTTATTTTTGTACAAGAAGGTTTACATTACACTTTATGTAGTTCAGATTATTATGAGGTCAGTGTCTTTTTGGTGCATGGTTTTTCTCTTCATCTTGAAACACAATCCGTTTGTTTGGCGTTACTATTCTTTGTGTATTAATGTGAGGTAGAACTGTGACAAGGTCCTGCACCAATACTGATTATGCTGTCATTCGCTTAGCTTATGGTTGTTAGATGGTATTGCTGTGCTAGTGTCAGTAATGGGCATCATTTATTTGATTGAATGAGCTAAAATTTTTAACATAAATACTGTAATTTCTTGATTTACTTCTGGCTCGTGAAGCTAAAAATGGACAAGCTCGATGTAGATGTTTCTCATAGAAAACAGTAGCAGGTAGGATGAAGGAAATTAGAATTGCTTTAGGGGTATTTTCTGACTATATAATGCCAAACCCTTGTTGATTTAAAGGGAGATTTCATAAGATGGAGCCCAGTCATGCTTTATTTATTTATTTTTGATAGATAAGCAAAGACAAAAGAGCTACAAGTAAAGTAAAGGGTTATGCAGGCAGCCAAAGAGACAAGCAAAACAAAAAACCTCACAAACCCCTCAATTTGAGGCCACCCACTCCAAGAAACATACAAGTGAAGAGAGCTCTTCACCTATATACAAACTATTCCTACTCCACAAATTAGATACAAAAGATAATACAACAACTGTACAACTGAGTCCATCCCTAACATTATCACGATTTCTTTCCTTAAATCATCCAAAAAATGCTAAAAGAGGGAACAAGATTTCAGATCTTTAGCCCCTCTTTTCCCCAAGAAAAAGAACCCTTCAACTAAATAAAGCCTCCTTGACTGTCTCAGGAAGACACAGGAAATGCCAACAATAGAAGATAATTTCCATAGGAGGCTGACCACCGGGCAATGAACTTTGGGCAGTCATGCTTCATGAAGGTAGTGAACTTTGGGCAGTGAGGCAAAAAAGAAGTGCATGAAATGTCATAGCATCGCTGGAACAGACTGGAGATGGATTTTGGGAAAACAAAACCAATGAAATGATAAGTGAATATGTTCATGAGAAGTTGGGTTAGACTGATTAAAGACCAGGGATATGGAAGATTTATTGTGTTTGATCATACACACACTTGGGAAGAATGAGTGTAAAGTGGTACAAGGACAAGATAGAGTCAATACTTTGGAGAGAAAAAAAAGAAGAAAAAGAACTGATAGTATAAATATAGAGGCTGATAGTTTAAATGTCGTAAGCCCATGAAATAAAGGATTAAAAGTTAGCAGCAACAGAGAACGCAAGCGTGCGCCTTAAATCTTACTCCTTTTACATTCATCTGCCAGCATGCATATCTTGGCAGACATGTCAAAATAAATGCACTTATTGATTCATTTTTGAAACTCTTTTTTATTACCAATATTGCTCTATAATTCTAATTTCCTACTTTCCCTTTACTTCTTTTCAGGTAGATAGTCCAAGATTTATGACCCGGGGATTTTTGTCTGGGTATCTATAGACCAGTGCACTAAGTGACCGCCGCTATTGTTCGAATCTTTCCTTGGTAAAAGTATTTGGAAGCCAAAGACGGAGAAGAAAGTAGCTTATATTACTTGTATTGTGAACATATTTAATAAGATACTTGCCGATGATTTGTAAGATTTAAAGAACAATGTTTGGTATAGTATAGATTCCTAATGTCTGGCACATGGTCTTTTGAATTTGAGGACTCGAGAACCAAGGATTAGACCTCTTTTGAAAACTGGGTGATATGAGAACTCACAATCACTATTTTTTTTTTTTTTTTTTTTGGAGAATCTACAATGACTGCCAAAAGAAAACCTGTTTCAAATCAAAGGCATCCGCTACGTCGCCTTTGAAACTTAAATTCTTTAATTGGCTGGATAAAATTAGAGGCTCACCCGCTAGCCTCCCATTCCGACCTCAACAGAGGAGAAAATGGGTAGGGAAGAATCCATGTCAATTTAAGTATGGGTGTAATCGAAGAGAGGTACATAGCCGAGTACGAGCTCAACTAGGGCTAAAACTCCGAACCTCGACTCCAATTTCGATCCAGCTTTTTACTTTAGATGTTCGAAACTTGATTCGAAAATAGTTGAGTTATTCGACCAGCTTAACAAAGTTTCTAATAATGAAAAGATAACAATTATACTGAATTTGATTTGATTAACAAAATGGTAAAGCTCGATCAAACTTGCAGTAACTCTGGGTCGGGTATTATGATACTTAAACTTTGGATTAAATTAACTTCGAAGCTGGAGCAACCCAAACATTCTCAATTAGCTCATGAGTAGGAAAATTATATTAAAAACCAATTTAGGAGAATTTAAACAAGAAATAAAATATTTGATTTAGATTCTCGCGTTTTGTTAGAATCTTTTAAAATTTAATACTTAAAAATAGCGTTAAAATTTGGTAATTAAAAACTAAATTGGAAAATATCGTAATTCTTCTTATTTCATTAAATTGAGTTAAGTTTTTAAATATGAGTTACCTTATCAAAATTGTTTTTTCTATTTAAATTTAAACAAGAAATAAAATATTCGACATATTCTTTACTATTTTGTTGGGGTTACCTTTAAAATGTATCTTTAAAAAAATAGTGTTAAAATTTAGTAATTAAAAAATAAAAAATGAAAATATTAAATTTTCTTATTTCAAATTGAGTTGGTCTTTTTAAAATATGAGTTTACTCTAATATCAAAATTGTTTTTTCTATTTAAAATTTAAACAATAAATGAAATATTCGATGTATTCCTCTTACTATCGCTTTGTTAGGGTTACCTTTTTTAAAAAATGTATTTCTTTAAAAATAGTGTTAAAATTTAGTAATTTAAAAAATAAAATGAAAATATCGTAATTCTTCTTATTTCTTAAATTCAGTTGGTCTTTTAAAATATGAGTTTACTCTTATATCAAAATTGTTTTTTCTATTTAAAATTTAAACAAGAAATAAAATATTTGATAGATTCTCTTTACTATTTTGTTAGGGTTACCTTTTAAAATATATTATTAAAAAAATAGTGTTAAAATTTAGTAATTAAAAAATAAAATGAAAATATCTTAATTTCTTCTGTAGTTTCCTTAAATTGAGTTGGTCTCTTTAAATATGAGTTTACTCTTATATCACTTCTTTTTTTTTTCTATTTTAAAATTTTAAACAATAAAATAAAATATCTACAGATTCTCTTTACTATTTATTAGTATTACCTTTTTAAATGTATTCTTAAAAAATAGTGTTAAAATTTAATAATTAAAAATAAAATGAAAATATTTCTATAATTTTCTATTTCCTTTAAATTGAGTTGGTCTTTAAAATATGTTTACTCTCATATTAAAATTGTTTTTCATCTAAAATTTAAACACAAATAAAATATTCGACAGATTCTTTTTACTATTTTGTTAGTGGCTAATCTTTAAAACGACTCTTAAAAAATAAATAAGTAAAATTTGAAGAATTAAAAAATAAAAAATGAAAAATATCGTAATTCTTCTTATTTCTTAAATTGAGTTGGTCTTTTAAAATATATGAGTTTACTCTTATATCAAAATTGTTTTTTCTATCTAAAATTTAAACAAGAAATAAAATATTCGATGCATTCTCTTACTATTTTGTTAGGGGTTACCTTTAAAATGTATTATTAAAAAAATAGTAAATTTAGTAATTAAAAAAATAAAAATGAAAATATCTTAATTCTTCTTATTTCCTTAAATTGAGTTGGTCTTTTTAAAATATGAGTTTACTCTTATATCAATTTTTTTTCTATTTAAAATTTAAACAATAAATAAAATATTCGACAGATTCTCTTTACTATTTTATAGCTTTACCTTAAAATGTATTCTTAAAAAATAGTGTCTAAAATTTAGTAATTAAAAAATAAAAATAAAAAATATCGTAATTCTTCTTATTTCCTTAAATTGAGTTGGTGTTTTTAAAATATGGCTTACTCCTTATATCAAATTGCTTTTTCTATCTAAAATTTAAACAATAAATAAAATATCTCTCCTCCTCCTCCATGTATTTTCATGGTTTGTTGCGCTACTTTTAAAATGTATTCTAAAAAATAGTGTTAAAATTTAGTAATTAAAATAAATGAAAATATCAGAATTTTTCTTATTTCCTTAAATTTGAGCTGGTCTTTAAATATGAGTTTACTCTTATATAAAAATGGTTTTTCTATTTAAAATTTAAACAAGAAATAAAATAATCGACAGATTTCTTCTACTATTTTGTTAAGGTTACCTTTAAAATGCATTCTTAAAAATAGTGTTAAAATTTAGTAATTAAAATATAAAATGAAAATATCGTAATTCTTCTTATTTCCTTAAATTGAGTTGGTCTTTTAAAAATATGAGTTTACTCTATATCAAAAATGTTTTTTCTATTTAAAATTTAAACAAGAAATAAAATATTCACATTCTTCTTTACTATTTTGTTAGGTTACCTTTAAAAATGTATTTAAAAATAGTGTTTAATTTAGTAATTAAAAAAATTAAAATGTAAACATCGTAATTTTCTTATTTCCTTAAATTGAGTTGGTCTTTTTAAAATATGAGTTTAATCTTATATCAAAATTGTTTTTTCTATTTAAAATTTAAACAAGAAATAAAATATTCTACATATTCCTTTACTATTTTGTTAGGTTACCCGTTAAAATGTATTCTTAAAAAATAGTGTTAAAATTTAGTAATTAAAAATAAAAATGAAAATATCTTAATTCTTCTTATTTCCTTAAATTGGAGTTGGTCATTTTAAAATATGAGTTTACTTCCTTATATCAAAATTGTTTTTTCTATTTAAATTTAGAAGTAAATGGTAACATAATTTGTCAATAAAACCTAACCTGGAAATGGTTAAAGGTTCAAATTTCGACATAAGAATAGAAGTGGGTTCACGGACATAGTTTCGATGAGAATAAATTTATAAATATATTACTAAGATGTAAAAGGCACGAATAATATAAAAAAATAAAATAAAAAAGTACCAAACATAATTTAAAATTTTATTTATATTATGAGATTTAAGAACATAATTGAGTTACGCTAACGCTTTGGTCTTGACACTTAAGTGTGTATATATTTATTATTTAGCACAAATGAATAGTAAAGAAGATATAATAAATTATTTTGAGAAAGAAAATATTGCTTGCAATAATGATGTTATTTAGACACGTTTAAAATCTTTTTACCATTTATTGCTTCCAATAAAACCCAAACGAATTATTATATTTATGGGAGGAAAGCAAGCCACTAGAGTGGAGGGATGAAGAATAAAGAAACGAATGGGTTAGGAGGCAAAAAAGAACCTTAAAAGTTGAATGCAAAAGATTGAAAGCGGGAAAGACGTGACTTGAGAGATCAAACAAATTAAACCACTCAGACTACGTACCCATATTAAAAGATCAAAGGCCATATTCGATTCACTCTTCTTCCCTTCAAGTAGATGCATAAAATGTGGTGTTCTTCTTAGCAATGTCATAGAACATGGATCCGTGCTAAAACTCCTTTTTCAATAAAATCGCGATCCCACCGCTTCACCTCCACCGCCACAGACAGAACAAAAAACACATGCTAAATGCGATCGACCGCCATCGCTTCGCTCGCTGCCTCTAATGGTGTTAGTCAATCAAAATCAGCGGAGATGTTTGGGAGCCAAGAGATTTTTGAGCTCAGCTTCCGGGCGCTTTCCAAAACCGCGAATAACCTCGTGGGATTCAAGAAGAAGGTTAAAGTTGAGAGATTCTCTCGTTGTTTCAAGAAGAAGAGGACCAACAAAGCTGCTTTTGTAAAGTCATCTACTGGTTAGTTTCTTTGATTCTTTTTTACGCTGTTCTCTCTCTCTTCGATTTTCCACAAAATGCGGGCAGGAAATCAAACTAAAACGTCGGATTAATCATCTATCACATTTGGTTGTAAAGCTTGAAACAATCCTTGGTTTTGTTTTTGTTTCTTTTTGTCTTTCTGGGTTCTTAAACAATTCCTATTTTGATACAAAATCACTTTATATTCTTACCGCATGTTTATCGATCTCCAAGTAGATGCATCTAGCTACTTTGAATTATTTAACCTGCTAACTGCAATGAATTTACATTTTAGTGTTCTATCTGCATTCCCTTTATTTAATATTCAAAGTTAATTTTCTCGCCGATTTTAGGAAGGTTTCATTAATTAGACAATAAATTAGTTATTTACATATTCTATAAGTTTTCTTTGTGGTTTTGCTTTTGATCATCATTCCCTATTAGTGTGTCAATTAGGTCACCAACATTGCCAAAGCTCAGGACCCACACCCACATATCATGGAATGCTCTTAAATATAAAACAGAAAGCAAAATTGGGATTTTTAAGACAATGTTAAGACTTCGATTAAAAAAAAGAGAGACAATGTTAAGACTATGTCCCGCTGTTTCAAAAAGTTTGAGGGAGAGGGAAAGAAAATAGAACTCGGGAAAGAAAAGTGGGAAGGAAAATAACAATCAGATTTTAGGATAGATAAATGACTTTTATATACAATTTTAAACTAATTTAATTGATTTATCTCTTTTATATACAAATTAAATAATTTAGAAATGTATACATTGTTTACTATTTATAATTAACCATTTTTAAATATTTTTTCACAAGAAAGCAAAAATAAAAAATTAATAAGTGATTGTCTTAGAAAGAGTAACAATATTTTAGTGATTTACAAGTAAAAAATGAATTATTAACTTTTATAAAAAAGAATGCAGCCAGAGGTTTACTCGCGCTTGAATTGAAGAAATAAGAACGACACATTTAAGATGAGCAAGTAAAAGAATTATAACTTTTATAAAAAGAAGCAAAGAATGATGTAATGGGAATGTGTAAATACAAATTGGATTTGATGCTACCCAAAAATGATTCATGGCTAAAATTGAGGTTCTATTGAACTCAAAAACAGTTATAGAGGAAAAAGAAAAAATCTGGCCTTTGATTTACTCGAGAGTGCATAAGGTAGACTGTCATCAATCGTCTGTGCTCGTTGAATGATGAGAGCTGCAACAATGGGGCTTTTGTAAGTTTCACTTGGGTAGACTTAGAAAATCGTTAATAACTAATTGCTTCCAAAAAATTTTTTGTTCTCACGTAAAAGATTTTTGTCTATGCTTTCAATGGTTTGCACTCTAAACCGGTTTTATTACTTTCGCATCTTAATAATGTAATTGTGCTTGGATTCTCGTGTTTATGTTTGATTTATCTATGTATTTAGCTAAAACTACAATTCCAATTTTCATTCAAAACTATGTTGAGGCGTAATGATGGTCAAGTTTTGTCTCTGGGTCGGTATTGAATCATGTACATGGTCAAACGGGAAAGCCGAAATCGTAGCTGGAACTAAGCATGGATGACTGTGAAAGTGGTTCAGAATTAAAGACTGAATCCTTCCAAAAGAAAATCATCCCGTAACTGCAAGTTTCCAAAGTGAAGGCATAATTAGTCCCAAGAAATTGGGGAGGGGCAAGCATACTCAATGTCGTTAAGTGTTTAAGTACAGTGAAACCAAGATCCTAATGATACAATATTTTTCCTTTAATCGAGGATGGTTACGCTGCAGTTCCATCTCAAGTCAACCGCCGTGATAACCTGTCAGATTCAACCAGCTTTAGCTTGAGTTTGAACTACAAAACTTGTTTGTCAGGCACAAATGCTCCCGCTATGAAGAAATAAGACCGCATTCGGGTGAGCCCGAGGTATGCCTTTTCTTATATTCCCATATGCTTAGTCAGTTTAACTAAAAATATAAGGGTGTTCATCATGTTGGCGCGATTCAAATTCATTAACCATTAAGATAGAGTATCCATATGGATTATTTCTTTGGGACTAAAGTTTTTCATTTTTGAAGTTCTTTGACGTAGTTTCTATCTATAAATGCAAATAGATGTCACTTGACAAATCTCTTAAGGTCATTCGCATGTTTGATCCTTCATGGGCAGTCATTCTTATTTGCGTAATTGAGACTTGATAAACTAAATAATGACTCATGAGTAAAGATGTGCATGTGTCTTTGTTCTAGTTGGTGGATTTATAACATCCTCGCTGCAGACACTATCAAGTAAATTCGTATGAGAAATGTGATACCCCTTAGTACGGCTTTGTGATTATTTTCTGCTGTGGAGTTGGCAAGGAATGTCAAGGGGCGTACATTCCTCAGGCTCATATTAATATGTATGATGAATGGTCGAAGTTTGTTCCTCCCTTAAACTATGCTTCTTCCCTAAATACAATGTGTTGTCTTAGACGGACTCGAAAATGTTTGCGGTACGCCAAGAAGCTTCAACAAAGGGTTTCATGAAATGGAAGGTCGTGAGTTCGATTCTTATCGGGCCCATGGTGTATTGCCGCTCGAATCGATCAAACTGCGGCTATGTGCCTACGGTCGAAGAGAAAATCAAATGGTGAGTCGAGTATGAACCGTACTTGGCCCAAATTAAACTACATGAAAAAGGAGTAGAACTCGTGCACCGAAGAACGTTAAACGCCTAAATGAATTCTTTATGTCGAATTTCCTCGTGCAATATTTCCTTACTCTAAATAATGCCTTGTTACTCGGGTTTCTATTCATTTTTTTCCCTTTAATTCTTCACTTGCTACTACAAGTATTGGAACCTTGTGCGATGATGAAATGGCCTAATGTCAATTGACACCACTAGCTTCTAAGACGCTTGATATCGAGCCGCAGATGATGAAGCCGGACCACCGGAACAATGAGTCCCATCAATGGAAATTCCAAGCACGGTTAATCGAAACGACTCAAAAAGATCAGCTGTTGGGATGAAAAGGGCCCTTGATTCTGAAGCGCCCAGCGCTTATGTAAAACGACACTTTATTCCCGTGTAATCGAACGGAAAAATCATGGTAATGATGTCAAATAAAGTAAATCATAGTGTTTATTCAAATAAACTCAAGAGGGAGCTCTCTTGCACATTATGCTTCTCTACTCTTTCAATAGTATCGACATTTTCTATCTCTCTTTATTACCTATCAAAAAAGCATTTTCATCCTCTTTGCTCCAGATTCAGCATATCATCCTTTGAATATTAATACTATAGGGACATGGGATATTCAAAGAAGCCCCTTGAAGTCCCGAAACTTTCATTGCTAGGATACAATTTTCATGAACTTCAACCACGTACATACGCTACCACCTTCAAACACAATAATTTATTAGTATTTATTTATTTATTTATGGTCTTTATTTTTTTAATTAGTGTCGTGGTCGAACTCTCCTTTAACAATGCTGATTCTCTCGATTGACTTAGCTATCTTGCCCAGATCTCCCGCCGATGGCCAAGCTCATTTTGAGTGCCGAAAGGGTCCAAACCTCTGGGTTGACTTGCGGTCCTTTTAGGTGAGAATATGGCTCACATGTCCTTTCAATAGGAAACAATAGTTCGATTGAGCACCTGTATAGGTTTGGGTTCATGATAGTTTCTAAATGAGTAAAAACTAAAAGCTTTCAAAAAAAGAATCATTACTTTATGACGACATGGTGATCAAGTGCTTGCCCGTTAAAGATGTGTAAAAAACTAAAAAGATGGGTGAGCCATGGTGATAAATGCCGGTGGGACTGCTACCTCTTTGTTTTTACCCATTGAAACCCATTTAATGTTTGCCACTTAAAAAAGAAAAATTGAAACAATGGTTTTGTTTACATGTTTAAAAAATTGTTATTGGAAAATAATTTTTAAAATATAAGATGGTAGTGTTTTCTACACCTAAATTTAGATTGTTTGTGTTTTTGTATTTTTTAGGATTAAAAAACCTAGAGAACTAAATGTGTTTTTTTATGTTTTTATTATTCTGTTTTTCCAGAAAAAATAGTTTTTAAAATCATAAACAAATAGGCTTAATATAGTTACTTAGTTTTGCTTTGGATGATTTGATTAAAATACCTTAAAATCTAATTCTGTAAATTTGACTCTTATTAATTTTATTCTAGTCGATAAAATATATATTTTATTTTTTTATAAATATAACATTTTCTTTCTAAGAGGTAATATAAATATAAAAATGAAAAATTTATTTTTATCCAAATTAAATTACTTTAAACACACGGTGAAAAAGCTGATTCACAAATTGCATTTAAGGTTATTTGACTATTTCTTTTTTTGGCTACTTATATCTTTATTGTAAAGATTTCTTTAGCGTATCAGCAAATCAACCATAGAGCAAATCAACATATGACCTCGTAGGATTTAACGAAAGCTGGCCAGCCATCAAAAAAATAAAGTATCAATTACTATAAAAAATTTTAGGGGGGGAGGGGGGAGGGGGGAAGGAGTAGTTGGACTTGGAGCAAATACTCTTGATGTTACTGTTTGATATATAACCAAAAAACCAAGGGGTTCGATTTTGATATTATACAAAAAACCAGAGATCCCCAGACGGTAAGAACCGCCTGGGAACTCCATAACTCAGAACTGGGAACAGAAGATGATAGGTGAGGTAGATATACGCAATCAAAAAATCCACATATTGATCAACTCATCCGCAAAGAGGTAAAATAAATAAATGACTGAGCACAGAGGGACAATAAAATATATGGAAACAAAACGAGGTGATCTCGATATCTTCTCTCTCTCTTCCTCAATCTCCTACCAAGGAAGGGGAGTTTCGGGATAGGAGGGCAGGAGCCTTTTCTCCAAAGGTTACGCAGGCTGGTCAAGTACGAGCCAGGCGGTCCAATCAGGGCAGGGAAGAAGGCTGCTAAGGCTCGGTAAAGGCCAGAGAATGGTGCAGCTGGATTGTGAAATGCTCTATGTTGCAACCATTTTCGTTGTGAGGCTGAAGCCTAAGTCATTTCCGACCGGTTTGGTGGAAATAACTTGCTTGAGTTGGGTTTCGGAGGAAATCCGAAATTAGGGAGGATTCGTCGAGAATTGAATCGAAACTGGGAGATGGAGGCGAAGAATCAGAGCAAAGCGATAGCGTTAGGAACGAAGAAGTAGAAGCAAGGGTTTTGTATCCATCTTCGTTCTCACCGCCCAAAAACGCTTTACTGCTAACCCGATGCAGATCTGCTCCGTACAGGTCATCATCCCTCGCCATTCGGTTCTGGGGTTCGCCTCTGGCCTCAGAGGAAGAGCGAAAAACAGAGGCGGAAAACAGAGACCACCAACACGACAACCCCGCATCGGTAAACGAACCCGGCAGCAGAGATTCGGCTGCAGAATCGAGAACAGATCCAGAAACTGAAAGAGACTCCGAATATTTGAACCAATCTGAAGATTCGAGCAGTGAAAGAAGAAGCACAAAACTCCCTGAACCCAACAAAACAGGGAAGAAGACCCCGCTCGGCCCCCGTACTCACCAGGTAACCAGAACCGGCGAGAACCGGTGCCAAGCTCAACCCAGACACCACTCATTTTCAATATATTGTTCAGTTTACGTACAAAAAAAAAAAGATTAAGTTTTGGCTGGCGAAGCACATGGATAATTTGAAATCCACTGTCATTTTGCCTTTGAATTGCTGCTTTTAAATACTTTGAGGCCAGTTGAAGACCCAGAAGGTTTGTAAATTCTAAAACATGTCTTTAGTAGTTTTCTAAGTTTAATTGGGCGGATTTTATTTATGAAAGCTATTGTTGCTGCCTTTATGCTATCATTCCCTTCAAAATATGAAAATTAAGCTTTGTTCTTATATGAATAAATCAGTAGGAAGAAATTCGTTGGGGCTACAGATTTTGTGCTGGTAAATGCAAGCATTCTATTTTAGCCAATGGAACATGTAAGATCCTTTCTTGCCTTATTCCAGTCTCAATCATTGTTTTTATTTATATCTGCAGTGAAGAAGCACATGGCTCAATTTTTTTGATAACCAATCTTCCAGCCAAATTTACAGATTTTTTATTAATCCTGAATGGCTTGATGTAAGCGATTAATCAGTAAAACCTTTAAGGACTCGAATCACGACCATCGGTAACCCCATTCCAAATTCGCTTACACCAATGGAGCTTATCCCTCGTGGTTATATGTACCCAATTCTTCACTCACCTTTTTTTCCTTTTATGATGAATATGAGTTTTCTAGGAGTGAATAAAAACAAACAGTTTGCCAATGCCTTACACCAACTAAGCTACCCCTCAAGGCTATATGTGGCCTAATTCTACACTCATCTTTTTTTCCTTTTATGATGAATACAAGTTTTCTAGGAGTGAATTAAAACTAACAATTTGTTTTCCACACTTATACTTCTCATAAATAGTGCTTTTGAGTTTACATTGTCAATTTATTCATTTATTTTTCCAGAAGAAATAATCTGAATTAGTTTGAATCTTTTTTTGGAGTTCTATTGGTCTTCGGCTGGTTGTAACACTCCTTTAACATTTTTTTTTAAATGGCAAGTAATAATACAAATATGTAGGAAAAGGTTCAAATTGCACATGGAGTATGGCTAAAAGGCACTATAACCCAAGTCAAACATAGAGATCAACCCCCACAATGAACTTATGGCCTACCTATCAAATAATAATAATAATAATAAACTTTATAAATTAATGTAAAATGCACAAAAGACTTTAGATTTTGAGTATGCTTGAATTTTCAGATTTTCAAATAACTTGAAATTCCTCCTTTTAGTGGATACCATTACACAAGAGAGTGATCTTTATCCATGGTATGTGCAGATCATAACATAAAGCCCAACAACATTCGAAGGAGTTTCATTACCGTAAGATCTCACGACAAAATACCATAAGATCCTCGTTTAATGCATACAGAAAGACGTGACATAAAATTAAGATCACCTGTTAAAGATTAGTTATTAATTGATCCAAATGTTTATCTCCTTTAACGATCCAGCCAATCTCACATGTTCCTCCACCAGTAACTCACTCCTCTCTGACAAATTTTTTCTCGATAAGTGTATATGTGTGTGTTTGTGCATATCCTCTTCTCTTCGCTTCATTAGTTCCTATGTCAACCTATTAACACATCTTTAAAATAGAATAATTCATGAGTTGCAAAAAAAAAAAAAAAGGTGTCATAACTCTAGCATTCCAGAACTGATGTGAGAAGACGATCCGCTATATCTTGCATTTCTTTACAACACTAACTGGTCAAACTAACCCTCCCCATCATAACTAGCCATAATTCCTCGTGATTTTGATTTACCAATAATCTAAATCAATTCTACACATGTTTTGATATAGTGGATTATCAAAAAGCAATACTGCGGTTTTGCTGTGAATAGTTTTAAGAGTCTACAATTCGCATTATAAAAAAATCATTCAATCATGATTGTTAAAACAACATCAAATGTGGTAAACTTTTTTTTTTTCACTAAAAGTTTTCATCATTTGTTTTGCCTAATTAGCATATTTGTGATCGTTTCAAAATTGATTCAAAATGTAAAGACCATTTTACTTTAAAATCTACTCGAGAACTAAGATATAATATTTAATGTCTATTGTCTACTTGTTCCTGGAGACAACATCATCCCACATAAGGTTCTACATTTTTTGTATGAATGTATATGCGCAAAATCTACCACATCTACATCCGGGAACTTAAATCTAGGTCCCGTTGCAAGCCCTTGTTTTTCCCGCCTGAGTCTCTCTGGGAAGTTCTGCTTTCTTCTAGATTAACCCTGCTATTCAGCTGGTGTAATGTCCGGGTTCAATTGGTATGAGGTGCTTTGAAACCTATTTACATACAAAATGACTTATCATTTTCTATACTTGTAAAGGGAGACGTTGCCTGGGGAGGCAACTCGAAGAAATTCCAGTGTTTGACCACCTTAGACTCAATTGAATCATCAGTTCCTCCAGCTGTGTTTTTATTGCTTGGAAAGCTCGGGTGGATACAAATAAGTGTAGTCTCGACTCGACCATTTCAAGAGGAAGGGCTTCCTGCAAATAGGTGTTCTCTCTATGTGGGAAGGAAGAAGATAAATATCGTTACTATTGATACATCTATCCATGAAGCTCGGTATCCGTCTTGATTTGTCGGGCAAACTTTGAATTGCTTCGGGTGCCCTCTTTGATTGTCAAAGATTGGATTATTATTAGCTAGAACAAAGATTCCGTCGGTGTTGAAAGAAAGGCTTGAAGGGCTGCTCCCTTTAGTATGTTCTAAGTAATTTTGGGCGAGGAATAAGAATGAGTGAGTTTTGTGAAACCCTAAAAATCTAATTTCTCCAAAAGATAAACAAGAATTCGATTGGTAACTGAATTTTTCTAGATTTCGTGATGACCTAAACTGACTTCACCGCTTGAATCACTTCGCGAATCTAATTACCTAATCACCATCGATTCGAGATAATCTAATTTCACGTTTTATAAGATCGAAACAGAACCGACATTTAAGATTCTGGTTGAACGACTCATTTAGAGCTACGCACACAACGCAGAGATAAGTCAAATAAAAAGTGGTCTAAGGGACCACTGAGGCATGTCAAGCCCCTAGAGGCTGAATCAAAGCCTGATAAGTGAGACAGACGAGAGAAAGAAAGCTAATGAAAGGATACAGTATAAGGAAGGTGGGAGGAGATTTCCCACTTGAATCAAGTTGGAACAATTTGGTGGAAAGAGAAAGAAAAGGAAAAGAAAAAGAAAGAAAATAAAAGAAAAAAAGAAAAGAAAAGAAAGAAAAGTTAATAAGAAAAGAGTGGAGCTTAAGCCCACCTTCTCTCTAGGGATTTACTGGAGATCACTACCGCTTTCCGTCAAAGAAGAGACAAAGTTCATCTACGACGAGCTTCGCGTAGGTACAAGAATCCGGTTTTCCAAACTCCGAGAGTGAGGTTTTTCTCCTACTTTGTATTCCTTTTGCGAAGAGCCATTTAAATGTCAGCAGTGTTTGGGGGCCGTGAGTGGTTACACAGCTTAGTCCCAAAATTTCGGGACTAAACACTGAATTTAAGGACTGTTTTCTCGAAAGAATCGATTGCTTTTTTTCGACTGTGTGTCGCTCCATGCGGTTATTGCTAAAAGTGAATAATATGTTGGTCGGCAGGAAAATCAAGTCGAGCACGTTTATTCGATATATCAATACGAATTTATGATGGATGTAAATTCTGCATGTAAAAAATATAATTATCCAATGATTCATTAATGTCAGACAGAAGACTCATAACGACAGAATACGTAATTGAGCTGATTTAAATGACATTCCCAAGCATTTCATATGTATAGACATCGCAGAACGGTGTGAGTGCATGACATGGGTTTGAAATGAAATCTGATATCTGAGGGTTGTCCATCAAATAAATTATCGGAGTATGTCCATTAAAGTTCATTTGAGTATGTTTAACAAATGAGTATCGAGGGTCATTCACAAAATTTTATTCTGAAGACGCCCACAAATTATATCGGAAGGCCATCTTAATAAATTATATCGAGATTGACTAATGAGTTTTCAAAACAAAAATCTTTTGTTTTGAAAATAGTTTTTCATGCGCACGACAAATCGACGCTGGCGAGTCGCGAACTCAAATACTGTAAGATGAACATGCAGGATCTGGGTAGGAACGCGCATACTTTTACTTGAATGTGTGTGTGTTTGCCATTACATGTGCACTTAGGGTGAGAGTAGCCTCGGGAGGGAGAATCTACCTACTCGGGTATCGCTTCACCCCGGGCCGTGAAAATATTTTCAAAATCGGAGGTACACTGGTGATGAAACACATCAAAGAGCTGAAGTTAGAAAAAGGCGAATTTGGCTTTATTAATTGTGTTTTGTAAAATTCTGGGTAGTAAATGAGAAGTGTTGTAATAAAACTATTTTTGACTTGCTCAATATCAAGGCAAGCCTCATATTTTATACCGTATAAAATGTATAGAGGCGTGGCATTGGAATACCGACATTTGAAAGTGAGAGCTTGAGGCATAAACGGCCCAGAAGCTTAACACGCCCATTTTCGGCTCGTTAAGCATTGCAGCCTCTCGGGCTCTATGTCATGACATGGTTCCCGTGCTGCGTGCGCTAGCCGGGTCGCCATGCGAGTTCCGGTCAGCGGCTGCGGGTCCTCCCCGTCACGACAGTTGTTTTATCTTCCTTTGGTCGTGACAATGTCGATAGAGGGTCCCTTGTCACGCCGAGGCAAGAGGTCGTAGGTTGCAATAGGTCATTCGCCGATTTCAGTCGCATTAATCCTTTTCACGCGATGAGAATCGTAGAAGACCGAAGGTTTTCGCCGCGACCGAGCATTTTATGTCGCGATGAGTCGCTGGCCAAAGAAAAAATTCCAGGTCGGACAAAGCAAATTTTATGTTGCTATAGAGCTGGCAAGTGTAAGGAGAAATTTCGCTGTTACAGAGGATTTTTGTCGGCGTAGTCAAGACGATACGTGTGCTCTATTGCCCACGATATCGGCGCATACAACAAGCATGCGCCACAGATCGGATGCGTGCACGATGCAGTTACGCTACACAAAAGGTGGGAACTCACATTACGTAAAAATTCTTTCGTTGGCTTCGCGCATGTAATTTTGAATAGCTCGAGGTGCAAAAAGACCCTCGTGGATTTGGGCGCTGCGCTTTCTCAATGTGCTTAAAAGAGCTTTTGCTTTTTCTTTTTGTTTGTCAAGGTCGGGTCAGAAATTCGAGTCTTTTGTAGTTAATAATCAACTGATCTTATTGGCTAGGCTATAGTTTTATATTTGTGGTCTTCTTGTTTTTAAGTTTTTTTTGTAAAGGATGGGTGTTGTATACCTATAATGTAAAAGATGCTTCAAAGCCTAGTTGAAGTGCAATGTGGCACTGGCTCGAGCCCGGCCCCACGCCTTCACGAAGGCGCAATGAAGGCGGTAGCGCACGCGCCTTCATGAGGCACAAAGCCTCCACGTACTCACTTACTCCAATTAAGATGTATTCTTCCTTCTTCTTCTTCCTTTCTTCTTCGCTTTTCTTCGTCTCGGGGTTTTTTTTTTTTCTCGCTGCCATTACATTTCCAGTAGGACGAGGGTTCTGCTTATCAATCAGCCAAACGTATGTCGTTGGTCTCTCTGGGACATAAAACAACGTCGTTTTGGCCTTTTTTTATTTTTTTTGTAATCCCTCCCAAACGACGCCAAGCTGGGATGTGCGCCGGAATTAAAAATATCGCCGCCTTTCCAAAACAATGTCGTTTTTAGATCATAAACGCCCAAACACGCTGCCAATGTAGAACCCTAGAAATTGCTTTGTGTTCCAACCTCATTTTTGCCCTCTTCTAGCCAAACCAAACCTAACACTCCCAACAACGGGTATAAGAGGAAGAAGGGCAGAAAATCAACCAAAATAGCTGAAGAAATTGTGGAAACAAGGAAAATCTCTTATTTCCATTCTTGGTACGGCTTCCTTTCTACTTTTAATTTTTTTTCTTCTTCCATTGGTATTCATTTATTTTATTTTTGTAGTAAAATGACTCAAGTATGAAGTCATGTGACCATGAGTCTACGACATGAGTCATAAGGACTCCATTTGAATTTTTTTTTTAATATTTTATAATAAAATGTCTGGCACTTGTATTTTTCTATTATTATTGTGTTGTAGTTGATTTGTTTCAAAGTTGGAAGAAGGAAGAAATGAATTCCCAATGGCAATAAAATAAGACTCAGTTTAGACCCATGTCTTCTTTCACATTAGATGAAGATGAAGAAATGGATATCAGGAAAATGAGGAGGATGGGAGAAGGCTACAATGATGATGATGCATCATTGCGTAGATGTGGAGGATGAATGAGATCGGTTGTTGTGGACAAATTAGTTATTTTAATTTGTTTTGTCTGGATGATTTATGAATTTGACAAGGAATATGTGTTTTGCATGTTGACATGTTCTACTATACTTTCATGGATTTTTAAACTTTGGAGATGGATTTGTTAGATTTGTTGACATGTTTTATGAATTTTTTACGTTTGGAGTGTATTGTTTGTGCTTTATTGATTGGATTGATATTTTGATGATATTTGATGATAAATGATTGTTATATTTGATTATATTTTTAAAAAATATATATGCAAAATAGGGTGCGCCTTACATAAAACCCAAGGCTCTTAAGGGCGCCTTTGCACCTTAAGGCTCAGAGGCTTTTGCGCCTTGTGTGCTTTAAGGCTCTGTGGGAGGCCTTTGCGCCTTGGTGCCTTGTGCCTTCACAACTATGAGATATACTCCCCGTATGCTTCCCTTTGACTCGGGTTGTTCAGCCTTTAATGATATTTTCGCTTAGCGATCAACAAAAACAAAAGAAAAAAAAAAGAAGAAGAAATAGGTGGCTGGCTGATAGCTAGTAGGTGTGTTTTTGCTATAATCAGGATTCAGGAGGAGTCAGCTGATCTGATTTTGATTATAGGTGTTTTGTTTGGGTGATCATAGGTCTTTTGTTGCTTGGTCAAGGAGCTTTTGTTAAGTTGGAGCAGGCACTTTATGAGTAGTTGGAAAGTGTAATATAAAATGTTCTGGGGATTTTAGGGTAGTCTTTTTCCCGGTTGCATTTTTTTTTCAACTCCTTTATCGATTTCATTGGCTGTTTAGGCTGGGGTTGAGGCAAGTATACATGTGTTGCCTTAGGCTGTTTGGCACTCTTCATTCATTTGAAGCCTCGTTATTCCTGTGTACATGGTTGTAACCCTTTCATTTGATGCTTTTAAGGCAACTTTATTCTTGCCATCAAAGAAAAAGAAAAGGAATGGTGGCTTTCTTATTATGTAACTGTTCTTGACATTTATTTTGTACAAGAAGGCTGGCATTAGCACTTTATGGTTCCAGATTATTATGAGGTCAGTGTCTTTTGGTGCATGGTTTTCTCTTCATCTTGAGAAACACAATCCGTTTGTTTGGCTTTACTATTCTTTTGTGTAGTCCAATGTGAGGTAGAACTGTGACAAAGGTCCTGTACTGACGTTATGTTGTCATTCCTAATCTGTGTTGCAGGATGGTATTGCTGTGTTAGTGTCAGTAATGGGCATCTCGCATTTATTTGGTTGAATGAGTCAATTTTATAACATAAATACTGTAATTTCTTGATTTACTTCTGGCTCGTGAAGCTAAAATGGACAAGCTCGATGTAGATGTTTCTCATAGAAACAGTAGAAGGTAGGATTTAAGGAAATTAGAATTTAGTTTTAGGTATTTTCTGGACTATATAATGCCAACTCTTGTTGATTTAAAAGGAAATCTATAAGATGGGCCAGTCATGCTTTATTTATTTATTTTTGATAGATAAGCAAGACAAAAAAGAGCTACAAAGTAAATAGGATTATGCAGGCAGCCAAAGAGACAAGCAAAACAAAACCCCACAAACTCTCAATTTGAGGCCACCCACTCCAAGAAACATACAAGTGAAGAGAGCTCTTCACCTATATACAAACTATTCCTACTCCACAAATTAGATACAAAAGAATGCTTTAACCTTTGTACAACTGAAGTCCCATCCCTAACCGCTATGCGGTTTCTTTCCTTCCAAATCATCCAAAAAATGCTAAGGGGAACAGATTTCCAGATCTTTAGCCTCTTTTCCCCCAAGAAAGAACCCTTCCAACTAAATAAAGCCTCCTTGACTGTCTCGGGGAAGACACAGGAAATGCCAACAATAGAGAAGATAATCTCCCATAGGGGCTGGACCACCAGGCAATGAACTTTGGGCAGTCATGCTTCATGGTAGTGAACTTTGCAGCAGGCAAAAAAAAAGAAGTGCATGAAATGTCTAGCAGCATCGCTTGGAACAAGGATACGGAGATGGATTTTTGGGAAAAACAAAACCAATGAAATGATAAGTGGAATATGTTCATGAGAAGTTGGGTTGTAATTGATTAAGGCCAGGGATATGGAAGATTTATTGTGTTTGCTTCATACGCCAGAAAGAGTAGATGTAAAGTGGTACAAGGACAAGATAGAGTCAATACTTTGGAGAAAAGAAGAAAGAACTGATAGTATAAATATAGAGCTGATAGTTTAAATGTCGTAAGCCCCACATGAAATAAAGGATTAAAAGTTAAGAGCACAGAGAACGCAAGCGTGCACTTGTAAATGTTGCTCACACCCATTCATCTCGCAGCATGCATATATCTTGAGCAGACATGCTCAAATAAATGCAATTTATTGATTCATTTTGGAAACTCTTTATTACCAATAGTACTATGAATTCTAATTTTCCTACTTTCCTCAGTTTCCTTTCCAGGTAAGATGATCCAGATTTATGACCCAGGATTTTTTGTCTGTATCTATAAGAAGACAATTGTGAAGCCACCAAGTGACTGCTGCTATTGTTTGAATCTTTTTCCTTTGGTAAAAAGCATTGGGAAGCCAGCAGCTGGAGAAGAAAGTAGCTTATATTACTTGTATTGTGAACATATTTAATAAGATACTTGCCGATGATTTGTAAGATTTAAAGAACAGTTGCTTGGTATAGTATAGATTCCTAATGTCGGAGACATGGTCTTTTGAATTTGAGGACTGAGAACCATGATTATGATCCTCTTTTGAAAACTGGGGTGATATGAGAACTTACAATCACTATTTTTTTTTTTTTTTGGAGAATCTACAATGACTTATTTTTAAAGAAAACTCGTTCTAAATCAAAGGCATCTGTTGCATGCTGCCTTTTCGAAACTTAAATTCTTTAATTCACAGGGATAAAATTAGAGGCTCACTGCTAGCCTCTGATTCCATTCCCTAATGAGGAGAAAATGGGTAGGGAAGGATCCATGTCAATTCTTAAGTATGGGTGTAATCGAGTTATATACATAGCCGAGTACGAGCTCAACTAGGCTAAAAAACTCGAACTCAACTCAATTTCGATCTGAGTTTTTTTACTTTAGATGTTCGAAACTTGATTCAAAATAGTTGAGTTATTCGAATTTGGCTTAACAAAGCCTCGAATGAATTAAAAATAATAATAATTATAATTCGACTCCACTTGATTAATAAAATGGTAAAGCTCGATCAACTGCGAGTAACTCTGCCTTAATTACGATACTTAAACTGATTAATTAACTCGAGTTGAATCCAAACATTCTCAATTAGCTCATGAGTACAAAATTATATTAAAAACCAATTCTAGGAGAATTTAAACAAGAAATAAAATATTTGACAGATTCTCTTTACTATTTTGTTAGGGTTACCTTTTAAAAAATGTATTCTTTAAAAAATAGTGTTAAATTTAGTAATTAAAAAATAAAATGAAAATATTGTAATTCTTCTTATTTCATTAAATTGAGTTGGTCTTAAAATATGAGTTTACTCTTATATCAAAATTGTTTTTTTTCTATTTAAAATTTAAACAAGAAATAAAATATTAGATATATTCTCTTTACTATTTTGTTAGGGGTTACTCTTTAAATGTATTCTTAAAAAATAGTGTTGTGACTTTAGTAATTAAAAAATAAAATGAAAATATTGTATTCTTCTTATTTTAAACAGAGTTGGTTCTTTAAATATGAGCTTTAATTTATAATAAAACTCTTTTTCATTTAAAATTAAATAAATTAAATATTCTAATATTCTTCTTTAATATTTTGTTAGGTTATCTTTAAATGTATTTAAAAAATGAGTAAGTTTAAAATTTGTAATAAAAAAATAAACGAAATATCAATTTTCTTCATTACTTTAAATCAGCTATCTTTAAATGATACCCTACATCAAAACTATTTTTCATTTAAAATTTAAACAAGAAATAAAATATTCGACAGACTTCTCTCTTTTTACTATTTTGTTAGGGTTACTCTTTTAAAATGTATTATTAAAAATAGTGTTAAAATTTAGTAATTAAAAATAAAAATGAAAATATCTTAATTTTCTTATTTCCTAAAATTGAGTTGGTCTTTTTAAAATATGAGTTTACTTATATCAATTTTTTTTTTCTATTTAAAATTTAAACAATAAATAAAATATTCGACGATTTCCTTTACTATTTTGTTAGTTACTTTAAAAAATGTATTCTTAAAAATAGTGTTAAATTTAGTAATTAAAAAAAATAAAATGAAAATATCAGAATTCTTCTTATTTCCTTAAATTGAGTTGGTGTTTTTAAAATATGGAGTTTACTCTTATATCAAAATTGTTTTTTCCATTCCAAATTTTAAACAATAAATAAAATATTCGATGTGATTTTACTATTTTGTTAGGGTTACCTTTAAAATGTATTCTTAAAAAAATAGTGTGTTAAAATTTAGTAATTAAAAAATAAAATGAAAATATCAGAATTTTATTTCCTTAAATTGAGTTGGTCTTTTTAAAATAAGGAGTTTACTTATATCAAAATTGTTTTTCTATCTAAAATTTAAACACTAAGAAAGAAATAATCACATTCTCTTTACTATTTTTTAGGGTTACTCTTAAAATTTATTATTAAAAAAAAATAGTGTTGGTAAAATTTAGTAATTAAAAATAAAATGAGAATATCTTAATTCTTCTATTTCCTTAAATTGAGTTGGTCTTTATTAAAATAAGTGTTAAAATTCTAGTAATTAAAAAAATAAAATGAGAATATCTTAATTCTTCATTCCTTTAAATTGAGTTGGTCTTTTTTTTAAAATATATTATTTCATATCAATTTTTTTTCTATTTAAAATTTAAACAATAACAAATATTCTCGGCTGCATTCTCTTAATATTTTGTTAGGTTAATCTTTAAAATGTATTCTTAAACCCTGTTAAATTTAGTAATTAAAAATAAAATAAAAATATCGTATTCTTCTTATTTCCTTAAATTGAGTTGGTCTTTAAATATGAGCTTAGCTTTATATCAAAATTGCTTTTTCTATCTAAAATTTAACAATAATAAAATATTCGATAGATTCTCTTTACTATTTTGTTAGGTTTACCTTTTAAAATGTATTCTAAAAATAGTGTTAAAATTTAGTAATTAAAAATAAAATAAAAATATCAGAATTCTTTATTTCCTTAAATTGAGTTGGTCTTTTAAAATATGAGTTTACCTTATATAAAAATGGTTTTTCATTTAAATTTTAAACAAGAAATAAAATAATCGAATATGATTCTCTCTACTATTTTGTTAGTATACCTTAAAATGTATTCTTAAAAATTATGTTAAATTTAGTAATTAAAAATAAAAAATAAAATATTGTGAATTTTTCTTATTTCCTTAAATTGAGTTGGTCTTTTTAAAATATGAGTTTACTCTTAATATCAAAATTGTTTTTTTCTATTTAAATTTAAACAATAAATAAAATATTCGATGATTTCTTTACTTATTTTGTTAGGGTTACCTTTAAAATGTATTCTTAAAAATAGTGTTAAAATTCTAGTAATTAAAAAATAAAATGAAAATATCGTAATTTTATTTCATTAAATTGGAGTTGGTCTTTAAAATATGAGTTTACTCTTATATCAAAATTGTTTTTTCTATTTAAAATTTAAGCAAGAAATAAAATATTAGACATATTCCCTTTACTATTTTGTTAGGGTTTGTAAGACCTTAGAAATTCTACCTCTGACATAGCAAAATCGTAATTTCGACATTATAAAATCGTAATTTCTGCTAAAAATCCTGTAATTAATTCTCTAGGATCTCTGATGACGAAATGGATCATACCGTTGGAATCATCTCGCGAAATCTGCTTAGCACGTAAATTTCGTAATTTTTCGAGATGTTTGAGTTTCCAAGACGCTTTTCGAGGCATCGTTTTCGGTGTCGTAAAACGATTTTCGATGCTACGAAAGTCACATATAACAAGTACTCATGTATCATAAGTGGTATGAGTAGGAGGTGGGTCTATGAAAACGCGGACGGCTTCGAAATAGCGCCGAATATCAAAACCAGAAGAGGGACATAAACGCCATTTTTAGAAAGTTCTAAGTCACGAAATGCCAAAATGAATATATCATCTCCTTAAATGGGCAGTGCTGGAGCAGAATCGGGGAGCAGGCTGCTGGTTGGGGTTTTTCAATTTTTTTTTAGAGAGAGAGCCACTTCTCTCTAAAAATACGATGCATCCGACCGTCTGGCTGCCTTCGGCAAAGGGCGAGAATTTCCATCGTAGCCTATGTGTATGATTAGAGCTTAGGCATACGAATACCTAGGAGCCTGGTTGGTATCCATCACCACTAGGTGGTTTGATGTGGAAAATAGGTATATGAAAACCCATATTGAGGAATCAGCTTTCAGTCTTACTGAGTGGGAGAGCATCACCACTAGGTGTGGTTCTGGCTGTTCATTTAGGTATGAGATTACCTAGAAAATCACGAGACAACCAGGGACACTACGCACACGTGTGTTGGGATGTGTTTTGTGTGATTTTGTGAATATTTGATGATTTGTATGTGCTATGTCATGTTGTAGCTGTGTGCTTGACATGTTTTAGGTGTTGAGATTGTATGTGTGCTTGGTGATTAGCACATGGAAGTGTGGAAAATATTTTAGAAAATATTTTAGAAAATATTTTGAGTGGTACAGTGTACAAAAACTGGAAGAGAAGATGAAAAGAATAAATTTTAAAAATTTATTTGGCCTATTAGGTGATGAAAATAATTTTCTGGCTTAAGAAATCAGAAATAAATTTTTGCGAAGTTATCGGATGAGGATTGAAGAAAATAATTTTCTAAGATTTTACGAGTGGCAAAATTGAAGAAAATGGAAGAAAATAAATTTATAAATTTATTTGATGAGAAAATTTTCGAAAAACTAGAGAAAGAAAATAAATTTTAAATTTATTTTACTATGAGGTGAGAAAATAATTTTCTAAGGTTTCATATGGTGTAAAATTTAAGAAAATGGGGTTAAATAAATTTTTATAAATTATTGAGTATTAAAGAGTAAAAAAATTGATTTTTAGTGATTTTAGTAAATTTTCCAAATTAGAAATAATTGAAAATAATAATAATAATTATTATAAAAATTGAAAAGAAAATTTTGTGTTAAAATTGAACGGGCTACGCCCAATTGTATTGCAAGAAAAAAATTGTATTGCAGATTTAAGGTTTTTGTATTAAAAGAGAGTTGTATTGCGCATAAGAATGCCGAAAATCAGATCGCAGTACAGCGGAAGCAGGATTGTATCAAGAGGTCGGTCAAATGGATTGCACGCAATACAAACGGATTATTAGATCGAGGCCGGGCAAGGCCAGATTGCAATACAAATGCATCGTGAAAGCAAAATGGCACGGTCGGGCGTGGGCGCCGGGCGCCAGGATGGCTTGCGCTGGCGCGCGCGGGCGCCGCGGGCGCTACGGCAGCGCACGGCGCGCCCGGGCGCGTGGCTGGCGCTGGGCGCTGCGGCCCGGGCGCGGCCGGCTGTGGATCGTGTACCTTGCGGCACTCGACTTGATTTTTCGAACCGGTTTTTTGACTCCTAAGATTTTTCCCGAGTTAGTACACATGAACACCGCTCATCTCAAATTTTTCGAAAAAATATTTTTTTTTTTAAAAATATTAAAAAATCAAATAAAATCAATAAAATTAATAAAATTTTCGGTAAATAAAATTTTCAAAAATAAAATTTTTGAAAAACAAAATTTCGTTGAAACAATATTTTAAACGCGAAATTGATTGCGTATACAATCGAGTTATGTGTATGATTAGTGTCTCATCGTGGTTGTTTTAGAGATACTGTTGATTTAACTACTATTTGAAATGGTGATCAAGGCAGAGTTGCGTGCATTTAACTTATATGCATGGTAATGCGTATAGGAAAATGGTGAATGCTAAGGTTAGACCGATGACCCTTGTGGATTTAGATACCGAACTCGGGTGGTTGGAATTTAGCGCCACTTAGAAATGAACTGCCTGGCTCATGGTTGTTAAGTCTATTGGCATGTACATTGCTAGTTGACCGAAAATGAAAGTTAAAATGATTCTTGTTGCCATGTAATGGGTGTGGCTAGTAGAGGACGAGGACATAGAGGACGTCCACTTAATCGGTCGTGCACCACCGACACCGACCGCCCACTCCAAGATTTGAATAGCTGCCTTGTAGAGCCGAGGTGTTGTAGTGGATGCTATCGCACAAAGTTAGCATAAGAGGTAGTCGTGGAGACCTCAGTAACCCCAAGTTGTGTATGAGTCATCCTCCGATATTCACTGTGGGGAGGAGATCCGATGGTGGCCGTAAACATTGGTTCATGCCGATCGAGAAGGTGTTGGGAGGCTGCAGGTTAGCCTCCGATTACCCATCAGATTAGACTAGCCGCGGCTCTAGCTTTTTGTGAGAATACGCCCAAATATGGTGGGTCGGGCAAGGACCTTTAGAGACCTAGAGGAAGTCGCTAGAGGTGAGCTCCCTGACGGTAATGGTATCAAGGGACAGAGCATAAGCCGAGGCCAAGTGAGTCGGAGATCTCAGGGACTCTAATTAATATGGACTTGAGAACTATGGACATGTCAAATTCGAGGTCATCCCGAGGGGATGGATCGATTGATAGCTTACTGGTCAGTATCGATTGTGAGCGTAGAGGATTACCGCCTACACACAAGACTGGTGATCGTAAGATTTGTGGGGACAAGCATGATATTTTGCCCCAAACAGTATATGAGTCCACAAAGGCTGTGGACAAATTAGCTGGTCAAGAAGAGCCTTACCTTGTAGAGGACGAGGTATACTGCACTTAGATCTATCTCGAGTAGTTTGCGAATATGTGGATGTTTTTCCAGATGAGCTACCCTCGGACTACCTCCCGCATGTGGATGTGACTAAGATAGATGGCACCGTCGAAGCAGAACTCGTGGTCCAAGCATGCAGCTATCGGACAAGGGGCTTAAGAACCGAGCACTTCACCATGGGGCGCCTTCCTTTGGCTCTAATCGCTAAGAAGAGGGGCAAGACCCTTCATGCATTGACTACGTGCAACTAGAAACGTGGTTACATCAAGAATCTGCACTCCACAATGGTGATTGATGATTTATTAGATCGCTTGAGAGGAGTGCGAGTCTACTCCAAGATGTGTATCCTCGCGACCGGCTACCATCAAATGAGAGGGTTGCGAGACAAATATCCTGGGCACGACGCTAGACGCTGCTTACGGGTAATTTCGAGTTTACTAAGTGATGCCCTTTGATCGATGAATGCGCCCAGCGTATCTACGGACCTTATGCATAGGACGCTCCAACCCTATTTAGATCGCTTTGCTGTGAGTCTTCGGATGATATTGACCACCCTACCGTAGTGGAGCATGAGTATCACTTGAGGACTGTTTTACAGCTGTTAAGAGATCACCCATTGTGACGCTAAGTCTCGCAAGTGCGAAGTTTTTGGGCTTACTCGAGGAGATTTTGGGCCACGCGGGTGTTAGCATCGTGGAGTGTCACTTCGACCTAGAGAAGGTTAGTGGTAATGATGAATCGGGAGAGACCGATGTCAATCTTCTCGGTGATACTTAGTTTTCTGGGATCACTTCGCACATGGTGAGATTGAAAATGGGTCAAGTTGTCCATTCAAAAGTGTGATTACGTGATTTTCACCTATGGATACGGACTCCATGGTCGGGACACCCACCATAGAAAGGGTAATTGAGGATACCCTGAACACTGTGATACAACGCGGGTAATGCGAGGGAGAATTTCACCTTCTCCTAGTTCGTGGAAGAGGCAAAGTAAGACTTCGTCACACTAGTTTCGGTGACTGGGCTGGATCGAAACATGAGTGACGGGATTTCCCCAGAGACAAGGATCCCAGACTTCACAGCACGCCTCCCAAGCAATGAGGACAGAGAGATATAGCTTCATTCCTCCACACCCTAGTAAGGGTTGGGGAGGGAACTAGGTTTCAGCTTTCTGTGGTGTTATACAAGCACTGAAGAATATAGATAGCTGGGAGGCCGCAGGATCAAGTCGTGACAGATCGCAGTTGTGCACTAAGCATGGTGGACTCAGGTGGTAGACCTGTTGGTTGTCGATTGTCGCTTGACATGGATAAGTTGACAACCATCTACTGCTGCGACTGGAGACCAGCCAGTCAGCATACCACACACATTAGATCTGGGCTTAGAGGTTAAGGCCTTTAGAGAAGCCATGTATAGATGTTCTTCCCTTAGCGTAGGGAGAGAGTTGACCCGATAGGTCGGGATTATGTGTGTAAGACCGAGAAATTCCACTTTCGAATAAGGGCAAAATCGTAATTTTGATTATAAAATTTTTACTCAAGGTTAAAAAGTCCGTAATTAATTTAGACCTCTGATGACGAATCCGATCGTACTCATTGAATCGTCTCGAAATCTAGTTAGCACGTAAAATTCTCGTGAATTTGTTGAGACAATGAGTCGGCACGCTGAGAGACGTATTTCTCGTGTCGAACGTGTTTTCGATGCGACGGAAGCCATATATAAAATGTACTCATGTACCATAAGTGGTATGAGTAGAGAAATGATGAAACTGATTTACCAGATAAATGAATATCAAACTAGAAAGGAGGGACAAAATGGTCACTTGCTACTGATGGTCACAAGGAGATTTAAATAGCAATAGCTTCTCCTCCCTCAAAGCCAAACCAAAAACGCGAAGAACCAGAATTCTTCCAGCAGCCACCATTTTGGAGAGAATGTTTTAGAGAGAGAAACTTCTCTCTAAAATATCACAATCGACCACACGGCCGACGGAGCAAGAAGAGAAGCTGTTCTACGCGGCGAGGACAACGCGTGGACCCCGGATTTGCGAGTTTTGACAAACTCCAAGAGGTAGGATTTTCTCCCTACTTGCGTTTTATTCCCATTTTTAAGGGTTTTTCGATGTTTCGCTTGGCTCGGTGCCGGCGTTAGCTTGATCTGGCCCCAAAACATGGACCGAATTGTTAGAAATTCTTGGTGATTTTTCTCACCTCCGCGATCGCCCAGAAAATTGTATTGTTTGGGTCTTTTAAATCTAGATTTTTGCTTTAAATCATGTATTCGGCAGGAAAAAGGTCGGAATGGTCAGATGTTCATCCCAAAACATGGGACCGAATTGTGCAATTTTTTTTACCATGAGGACAGTCCGTAATAAAGGTGTGTAAGCGGACCGTTATGGTCATTTTGAGATAATTATTCATTGGGTCGAAAGTTTCGTGTTTATAAGATCTAAATGGGAATGGGAAATCGATTCCAAAAAGATGAACCGGTAGGGAGCGCTGCCCGTGGACAGCCCACTTTATTGCTGACCCGTGAAACAAATTCCTGGTTTGTGTGAAATGGATAAGAATTGTCCAAGTGTTGTGCTCGAAAATTGTATGAAATGAAATGCCTCATGCTGTGGAATTAGTTAGGTTAATACATTAAATTATGTGTTATACAATGACAATTACATGGAATCAAATCAGGTTATAAGTGACACACCCCCACCCCTACCGGGCGGTAAAGGCAGCCGCCACTCCATTGCAAATCCCTAGCCGCTACCTCTAACGACTAGAACCCAGCGGTCGTGACAAGCCATGAACTCCAGGTTTTTTCTTTACTTTTCAGTCACCAGACTTGGTAGTATCTGAGCAATGGTACTCTGCAGCACGATCTACGCACATAGTCTAATCAAACCCAGATAACTAACTTACACTATATCCAAAATATCCAAACATGGCAACCAAAGATACCAACACACATTCTCAATAACTAACTATGTACATACATATGTCCCATTATACATATTCGAAGCATGTTCTTACAAAATGTAAATTAATACACAACACTTATACCATGCCCACAAATCCTATTTGCTCTGCTGGCTCTGCGCACTGCACCTGGAAAATAGTTTTTAAAATACAAAATAATGAGCTAAACGAGCCTGAGTGTATGCTTTATAAAAGGTTTCGCTTCCCAAAAATGATCTAAAATGTAAAACTCTCTTACAATTATTTTCCGTTTCTTGCTTTGCTTGCTTAAAAGTTTTCAAACCTTGCTTGCTTCTTTTTTCACTTGCGCTTGCTTTTAAAAGCTATAAACTTTAATACTTGTTTATTTGCTTTGTTTTCTTTTAAAGCCAAAACTCGTCTTGCTTGCTTAGAAGTTCAAGACAAACTTCTCATACTTTTCTTTTCTGTTTGCTAGACTTTGTTTGAAAAGTCTCTAAAACCTTTCACAAATCCTTGCTTAAAAAGTTTCTCAAAACTTTTCATAAAAACGGGAGCTCGCTCAACCGCATGCTTTGAAAATAAACCCACTCGAATGGTTTCAACCGATCGCTTTGAAACCAAACGGAGCTTGCCTAACCGCTTTGCTTTAAAACTCTCCTAAGTCGGCATCAATCCAATGGTTGACAAACGTATATCATGTTTGTAAAACATCAACCACAATGGAGGCCTATTTTTGCTTATCAGCGCCTCTAGTGAACACGGAACTTATGCTTCACCGCGCGTTTGGAAGGACCTTTGTCCGCTGGCCACCTTTTCTACTTTCCGGCGAATATGCGGAATTGACCCCGTCCGCCATCACCATGTCACTTAGTTAGAGCTCATAACCTTATATACCCTGTAATGCGTTACCGCCTCCTTTTAAATGCATGATATATGACCTAAGTTTACCGACTAGGCAAAACTACAATGCATGTATGTAAATCCTAACACCATCAGGCATCGACGGATACCTCGACCGGCTTGCTTGCTTAAACAGGTGGCGCTCTGTTTTCACAACCTTCATCAGTTGGGCTGCTCGCTGTTTTGTAAAATGGTTTTACACTTTGAAACCATTTGCTTGCTGCTTGCTTGAAAATTGGTTTAATTATTCAAAAACCATTTTGCTTAGTTGCTTGCTTGCTTCAAAAATGGTTTAACTTTTCAAAACCATTTACTTGCTTATTTAATTATGGTTTTGTACTTAAAACCAATGCTTTCTTTTCAAAAAAAATGGTTTAACTCAAACCATTTGTTTAAGCTCAAATCATTGCTTGTTTTTGAAAATGGTTTGCATTCAAACTACAAATAAATAAAGGTAAACAATTTATAATAATAATAATAATAATACACTAGTATTTTAAAATGAGTTTATAACACTCACCCTTTGCTTGCTTAATCCTGAGCCTGCTCCACACTTATCCCGCCTTTATTTTAACCTTCCACAACTCAATGAATACGACACAAATTAATCGCATAACTTAACGTACTTCCTAGACTTATCACACTCTTCATACTCTTTAAAGTTATGCTAAGGGTTCTATTCCAACTGAATCACCCAATCTGAGCACCGAACCTGGTTACGTCCAAACAACCCGACTACTTTATGTCCAGTTGATGCGGTGAATTTTTTCTTGCATACGGCCCCACTTTGAGTGAATTTGGGCCACTTAGGATCAGAATTTCATGATTCCTTACTTCTTAAGTTTTGTTCTCCTTTGAAGTCTATTTTACGTAGCCATTTGAATCACTCAAATCGGATAAGAAATGAGAAGTTATGGCTAAAATACGAAACTGGTCGAAACTGAAATCTCGGTAATGAAGTCCTACCGGCGTGACTTTAACTTCTACCGCAGGATCGGCCGCACGACAGAAGGTAAGTCCTACCGGTAGGACTTCCTATTGTACCGTAGGACTTACCCGAAATGCCCGCATTTTGTTATTTCTCCCACTTTGACGCTAATTCACTCCATATAACTTCTATAAATTCACACACCTCAAAACCAACTTGAATTTATATCTAAAACAACTCCACAACATGTGAATTGGTGTTTTGGAACCCCAAAACCCAAAACCTTAGGTGAAAAATCCAAGAACACTACCTAAGGGTCCACCAATTCTTTTTAAACATCATAATTGATGATTCCAAGTTTCTTTTTACATCAATTGGGGTTTTACCCACATAACCCCAAATCCATTCAAAGGCTTCATGTGCTCTTTTTGCACAAAACCTAGATCAAAGGAGAACTAATTCCATACCCAAGCCCTAGAAATCTAAAATACACTAAGGCAAACACATCAAACACATACCTTGATCTTTGGACCTCTCCTCTTCCTTCTTCTTCCTTCTCTTCCTCTTGCTCTTGGCTCTCTTCTCCTCACCAATCGTGAAGCCCTAACTTTGGAGACCAAAATGTGATTTTGGTTTTATTTTTCCTTTTTGTTATATTTTTATCTCATTGCTTGTAACTAGCCCTCATCTTTTAAAAATTGAAATTGTAACTTATTCAATTTCTACTATGGCCCATCTCTAATTTGTTTATGACTTACATATCCTTTCGCTTCAATGACAATTCACCCTGCTCATACAAAAATTTCCGGTTTCCAAAATTCATCATTTCATATTTAGTCTCCAAAATATTTCAAGCAGACACTTAGTGTTTTATACACTCTACAAGATTATGCATCAGGACACTCCTCCTGACGGGTGTTACAATAAGCCATTGGAGATGATTATGATTTGCTCAAGTGAGCTAATTCAGCGATGGTTGATATCATTGAATTACATGTGGTAATTGTAGTTGATTGGTGGGCCATATGTTGTCATATTGTGTAAATGGTTTTGAAAATGGTATAATGCATTTTCATATGCAATTGCAACCTTAGAGTTGGGTGTGAGTGCATGACAAGGTATTTTTATAAAAAACGGATATGGTTGCGTAAAGGAATTTCAAAGGATGATATTCGAGAATTGGGCTGGGAGATGGGCCAACAGATCACTTCGACGAGGACCCGCGACTGTTCTAAAGCTCACCAACCACCACCCTCGGAGGTAGTTCCATACTTTTACCGAATACTAGTATATTTTCACATCAAAGTTTTGTTTTGAAATGATTATTTCATACGTGGCTAGGTAAGTGGAGTGGTTTCAAGAGGGAATTGCAGATATGGGTGACTGCGTAGACATTCAAGTAGGATCATGTATTTACTTGAGTGTGTGTTTATTGAGCATCAGACCGCACCAGTGGTGAGTGTTCTACTTGTAATACTCTCCCACTGAAGCTTTAGCCTGTCCCGCTGTGGGACTCCCTTTATTTTTCAAAAATAAAGAGCGCCGAGGGAGACAACTCATTTTTGAGGTTGATTTGAAGAAGTTTGCCAGGCTTGACGGCTTTGGACATAACTCGTAGATGTTAATATATGCTTCAGATAAAAGTGTAATGAACTATGTAATTACTGGGAGAAAATTTGAGAATAAATAGATGCTGTGGTTTTACCGAGTATTGGTTTATGAGCCCAAGAGGCAATTTCCATCATGCTGGGATTATATCATGCAGACATTGTTCGGGACGTAAATGCGTGTTATTTACAAGAATCAGATTCGGGCAGAGCTCCCGCACAAAGGAGACTCTGCCCGACTCAAGTGACGCCTGCAACTCGACATCCACTTGTATTCCGTTGGCCGATCAGTCAACGGATCCCTGCTTTGAGGTGTCATTAATTTGCATCGTAGCTAAGGTAAACGACACTGGGAGCTCGTGTGAAGTTATAAGTTTAGTTCTCGATAACAAATTTCACATTGCATCGAGCTCAGTGCATACCGATTACCAGAAGGTCGGCATGGGTCAGGATATGCGATTGTAGTGTGTAGTGCTCAAGCTAGATTACCCTGGCGCTTGAAATCTGATACCAATCACAGCCAGATCGTGTTTCTAGGTTTATAAATACCAGAGCTTAGTGTCGATAATCTGTAAATCCAAGCATCTAGTGGCTCAGGACTCGGGCCGAGGCCAATGCAGTCTTAGAAATGGAACTTAGTAGGTGGGAAGCCTATGGATGGAGACTTTGGAGCTTAGGGCCATAATCTTTAAGAGATAGCGAACATCACCGCTAGGTGTGGTTCGATGTTCCCGCTTTAGGTATGAGATTACTCTAGGAAAGGCAATTAACAAAACTAGACACGATATGTGTGTTTTCAGGTGTGATCACGGGATTGATGAATGGTTGTATGTATGTTTGGTGGGTATGACATGTGGTAAGTGTGTGATGTGAATGTTTGTGTGTTTAGGTAGATAGCACATAGCATGTTGAAAACAGTCCTCGGAGTTTGGCAATGTAACCGGAACAAGAGAATAAGTAAAATAAATTTAAGCAATTTATTAAAAAATAATAATATTGATGAAATAAATTTTAATAAATTTATTGGTGTACTGGAAAATGAAAGAAAATAAATAAATATATTTTTTGGTATCAATCTAAAGGTCGAGAGAAGAAAGAAAAAAAATTGAAAAAAAAAAAAATTTTTTTTTGTAATTGAATGGGGCACGCTTATCGAGCATGAGGCTGGGCGCTCGCTAGGCGTCGGGCAGCGCCGGGCGCGCACTGGTGCGTAGGCGCGCAGGGTGGCGCTGAGAACTGCGGCGTGGCTGGGTGCGCGGCGTGGCGTAGGCGCGGAGCGCGCTGCGCGGTAGCGCAGCGGCGCCAAGCGCGCGAAGCGTGAGGCGCGCAGCGCTGGGCGTGCGCGCCGGGCGCTGGGCGGCGGAGCCGGCGGCGCGGCGCAGAGCGGTAGCGGCGCGGCGGCAGCGTGCACGGCGCGCTGGGGCACGCCGGCAGTAAAGACGGGCGCCGCAGCTCGTGGCGCTGCAGCCGGGCTACCGGGCGCTCGGGTTTTGCGCACCCACTCGCTTTTTTGATCTTGCCGACGCATTTGTCTCGAGTCACAAAATGAACACTGCTCATCAGAAATAAATTTCTCCGAAAAAAAAATTATTAAATTAAAATAAAATAAATAAAATAAAATAAAATTTGATAAAATTTTCAAAATAAATTTCAAAATAAAATTTTGAAAATAAAATTTTGTTGAAAACCAATAATATTTAAATGCAAAATTGGCTATGATACCCCGAGCTATGTATGATTAGTTCCGAGGTCGTGGTTTATGCCTCGAGATACCGTATTAGTTTATCGACCGCCATGTTGATCAGGCATGGCGCGTAGAGCGCGCGACGCCAGGTCGCCCACTGTGGCTACCGGGTCGCAATCGCCGACAATTGACCAAATTGCCGCTTTGATCGCAGTTTTTACCGAGGTCAGAGGCCCAGTCACTGCCATCGCACGTCAGGCACAGCGAGACAGTATGTCGAGCGATCTTCGCTGAGGTACACGCCTCCACTCAGGGCAAGAGAGGGAGGTGTTGATGACATGAGAGGCATACAAGCTATGGGGGTTGAATTAAGAGGAAGGAAGATCCATCTTCTTCCAATCCTGGCAGCAGCTAAGACTGCTTTCGCGAAGGATATCCGTGATAGGCCGAGGTCATCGTGACTAAGGTCGATGGGACGCTTTAGTCGCAGGCGCATGATGTGTTATTTCGCTTCAGCTCTCGGAGGCCTTGACTTTCGGGATTGTCCACGTAGGCAGGAATCCCAAGGTTATGGGACACTTCAAATTCCAATCACGTATAGGAGACGAGCGAGGGTTGCTAACGACGGCGATGGTATGCTACCATTGCGCAAATTTTATACGAGGAGTGGATCGTTTCGTGAGATGTGGATCCTGATAATTGATTGGTGCAGCCCCAACAATGGACAGAGCAATACAGCTGGTTTCTCCATACCCTAGTATGGGGGTCGAGGGACTGCGACGCCTCGAGGATGCCACACCAAAGACTTAGTACTCGCTGACGGCCACACAGCCGGGTCAACGTGAGTCGAGGTCGCATCACTGTGGATCTTGTGTTGAGAGTCTGGTCAGCCGGGCAGATGACGTAGTTACCATTGCCGCCACTGGACATAAGGAGGCGAGATTGTCCCAGAGGCGTAGATCTCATGGTACGACCTCCAGCGCTCGGGATACTGATATGCACGTCTCATTTCCTCGCAATTACTACCAGCGTAGTGTTTAATTGGATTTCTGATCATGTCATTCATTAATGCATTCAGGTGATAGGTTTGAACCCCGATACAAGCTTCACAGCCTATAAAGAGGTTGAGGCCTTTAGAAAAGAATATGATGAAAAAATTTTTCCCTAGAACGTAGGAGATTTTGACTTTTTCTGAAGATCGTGAGTCAAGAAATGAAGCGTGGTGGACCTTAGGGCGTTAGACATGTTGGTTGTTGGATGTCGCTTGACATGGATGATGACAACCATCTAAGTTATCGTAATCGACCTTAGCCGTCATACCCGACACCCGCCTCGAGTTAGGTAAGGTTACATGTGCACATGGTTGATGCGATAGGCGTGAATTTCGGACGAAATTCGCGGCGGAGAATGAAGACCCGAGAAATTCCACTGAATAAGGGCAAAATCGTAATTTTGATTATGTACCACCACGTGTTAAAAGTCCGTAATTAATTCTCTAGACCTCTGATGATCGAAACGGATCGCACTGCTGGAATCGCCCTCGCGAAATCTAGTTAGCACGTGAAATTTGAATTTAGTCGAGACAATGAATGGCACTGCCGAGGCACTGCATTTCGTGTCAGAATCGGTTTTCGATGCGACGAAAGCCACATATAACATGTACTCATGTACCATAAGTGGTATGAGTAGAGAAATGATGAAAATGGATGCCCGAGATAGTGCCGAATATCAAATCTGAGAAAGGAGGGACAAAATGGTCAATTTCAAGGTTGATTTAAGTCACAAGGAGACGAAATAGCAAATAGTTCTCCTTCTCCCTCAAAAGCCAAACCAAAAAAACATGAAGAACCAGAATTTTTCCAAAGAGCCACCATTTTTTGAGAGAAATGCTTTAGAGAGAGAAACCCTCTCTAAAAATACTATTAACCGAATTACTGGGCGGTCGACGAGCAAGAAGAGAAGTCGTTTCACGCGAAGGGTGACAACTGCGGGACTCTCGATTTGCGAGTTTTGACAAACTCCAAGAGGTAGGATTTTCCTACTTGCGCTTATTCCCATTTTATGCTGAAGGTGTTTCGTTGGCTCGAGGCCGTGGAGGGGTCAGCTTTGATCGGTCCCAAAACATGGGACCACCTGTTAGAAATTCTTGGTGATTTTTCTCACCGCGATCGCCCAGAAAATTAGGGGCTGTTTGGGTCTTTAAATTCCGCTGCTTTAAATCATGTATTTGCAGTGAAAAGGCTCTGAATGGGTCAGATGTTCGGTCCCAAAACATGGACCGACCAGTACTTACCATGAGACACCCATTGCAATGCGGTGTGTATATGGATCGTTATGGGTCATTTTGTGATAATTTATTCAATAAATTATGCTTTGGTGTTTATAAGATCGGAAATGGAATGGAAATTGATTCAAAAAGAGTAAACCGGGTAAAAAGGTGGCTGCCCGTGGACAGCCCACTTACTGCTGGGGACCGCAAAAAACAAATTCCTGCCAGTGAAATGGATAAGAATTGTCCAAGTGTCAGGTGCTCGAAATTGTATGAAATAATGTATTTATACAGGTGGAATTAGTTAGGTTAATACATTAAATTAATGTGTTATACAATGACACAATTACATGGAAATTAAATTGTGCTATGTTTATTGAGATATGATTATGACGGCTCAAGAGCTAATTGGTGATGGTTGATATCATTGAATTACATGCAAGTAATTGTAGTTGATTGAAAATATGCATATTGTCATATTGTGTAAATGGTTTGAAAATGGCATAATGCATTTTATATAATCGGGTAACCTGTGAGTTAGGTGTGAGTGCATGACAAGGTGGCTTATAAAACGGATATGGTTACAAAGGAATTTCAAAGATGATATTCCGAGAATTTGGTCGACGCCAACAGATCACTTCTGATGAGACTATGACTGCTTTCGAAAGCTCACCAACCAATTCACCTCTGAGATAGCCCCATACTTTTACCGAATACTGCAAGATATTTTCAAGAACAAAAGTTTTGTTTTGAAAATGATTATTTTCACACGTAGGCTTAGGCAAGTGTGAGTGAGTCGGGGTGAGGACTCGTGACATGGGGTGATCATGTAGACATTCAAGTAGGATCATGTATTTACTCGAAAGTGTGTGTTTACTTTGGATATCAGATCGCACTTAAAGGCGGTGTGAGTGAGCCCACTTAGGGCGATTCTCCCATCGAGCTTTAGCTCACCCCGCGTGGGACCCCTTTATTTTGCAAAGAGCTCGAGGAGACAACTCATTTTGAGGTTGACTTTTGAAGAAGCCGGTTTGTGGTTTGATGGTTTTTGGACATAAACCTCGAGACAGCACATATGCTTGTATAAAAGTGTAATGAACTATGTAATTATCGGGAGAAAATTGAGAATAGTTTGTGATACGTGTTTTAATGAGTATTTGGTTTATGAGCCCAAGAGGCAATTTTACTCATGTTGGGATTATATTGCATATATATTGGATTGTTTGGGACAGTAAATGCAGGTTATTACAAGAATTTGTATTTGGGTAGAGCTCCCCGTACAAAGGAGACTCTCGCCTTTACTCGGCGACGTCGGTAACCTCGAAGACCACTCAGATTCGCGGCCGACGGCAGCCAACGGACTTCTGTTTTGGGTGTCACATTATGAGCAGAAATCTCGCATTCTACTCATGGTGGACCCCGTGATCGGGGTCGCAGATGGAATTATCGCATTCGCGCACTCCGTGAACATCACATCGAGCTCGTGGGTGCACAAGATGGTCATCTCACCACTCGTGATGCTGGTCAAGCTGGTCTAGGACTCACGTCCAAAGAAGACTCATAGGCTGAATCGTGAAATGTAACAGTTCCTCGGCGGTGTTTAAGCGCTATGTTGCCCGATATGAAAACACGTTAAATTATCACATAGACTTAGAGTCAGAGCGACAGAGCCGAGGGTGACTCGTGAACTGGATACCCTTTCGAAATTGCATCGGGTAATGGCTGAGTCGGCAAGAGCTCGGTATAGGGATGTCATTCATGACATGGACTAGGTTGACGGTCCATTGGATTGTCAGTGATTGTGACCTTGGAGAGGTCAGCGCTACACACCGTTTAGGTCAGGTAGGGTTACATGTGGTAAGGATTATATAATAAATAAGGGGCGACACGCCGCAGTTAATGCCATTCCTGGATCATAAGGGTGGAAGAGCAATTTCTGTTAGGACCCGGGCCACAAACAAGCATGCGCGAATATACAGATGGCACTGTATGAGGCATTGTATGGGAGGCCATGTAGATCATCGTTTGTTGGACCGAGGTGGGAGAGAGCTCCATCACGGTCCCGACCGACAGAGACACCTTCGGTAGCGCAGCTTGATACGAAAAGCTGCCTTCTCACTTCCGCCGAGTCGACAGAGGAGCTATGCGGATATGAGACGTCAAACCTTAGAGTTCGAGGTTGGTGGATCACGCTCCTGAAGGTAATCCTAAGAGGGGAGCTGGTCGTTTAAGCGCGCTCTATCGCCGGCGCTTATCGACCTTTCGAAGATACTGAGATGATGGGCACCGCTACAGACCGGCTGGCACCGCCAAAGATGTTGGGTGTCCACGAGGTACTCTTCACGCTCCATGCCCTAATGAGCTCTAGATCCGCACCATGTGGATTGGGAGAGATCGAAAGGATACACCGATGGACCTTTCGAGAGGGACCAGCTTACAGCATTTTCGATAAATACGATCGTGTTTTGCGACGCTAAGACCGCGAGGCTAGTGAGAGTGCTATGGCGGCACCGTGGAGTGGAGGAGTTCACATGGAGCGAGACACGATGCGGGCCACCATCCCTTCTTGTTCACGGACGGCGTGACGCCGCTTACTGCTTAAGATTTGAACGTTAGTTTACATGCATGGTACAATGCACGCTGTATGGCGCATGTGAGTGATATGATTGTCCTGAATTTCGGGCCGAAATTCCTTTTAAGGAGGGGAGAATGTAAGACCCGAGAAATTCCAATTTCTGGAATAGGGGCAAAATCGTAATTTCGATTATAAAATTGTAATTTCGGTTAAAAATCCGTAATTAATTCTCTAGATCTCGGATGATGAAACGGATCATACCGTTGGAATCGTCTCGCGAAATCTAGTTAGCACATAAAATTTCGTAATTTTCTCGAGAGACGCCGAGTTCACATCGCTGAGGCATCGCTTTCTGGTGCCGTAGATTTTCGATGCGACGAAAGTCACATATAACTAGTAATTATGTATCATAAGTGGTACGAGTAGAGAATGATTTAAAACTGGGACACTAAAATAAGCCGAATATCAAAACCTAAAAGTAATATAAATCCGCCATTTTTAGAAAAGTCTTTAAGTCACAAAATGCCAAAAAATGAAATAAGATCATCTCCCTTAAATGGGCAGTGCTGGAGCAGAATCGGGGAGCAGGCTGCTGGTTGGGGTTTTTCAAATTTTTTTTAGAGAGAGAGCCACTTCTCTCTAAAAATACGACAGATCCGACCGTCGGCGGTCTTCGGGGCAAGAAGGAGAAATGTTCTACGCGGGACAAGCTACGCATGAACTCCGGGATCGGGAGTTTCTTCAAACTCCTTGAGGTAGGATTTTCCCTGTTTCTGGGTTTTATTCCCATTTTTGTACTTTTGAATGTTCGAGTTCTGGCCAGCCATTAGTGTGCCGTTGATCATCCTAAACACGGGAACGAATTTAATGTGAAAATTTGAAATTAATGAGCAGCCCGTGGCTGCTCCATGACTGAAAATTTCGTGTAAAAGGGTTTGTTTTTGGGTATAAATCATGCTTTGATTGAATTTCTGGGGCCTAAATGGCCGTGAATTTCGGGTTCACTAAGTGAACCGCTGATTTGTGATCTTTCTCGAATAGTAACCGAGTGGTTTCACTATTCCTAAACAATATTCAAGAATATCATATTTTCAGAAAATATGTGTTTGGTTAAGTAATTCAATCGACTGGTTATAAGCTAACATTAAATTTCAAGAGGAGCCTAATTTTTACGCTGAGAAATGATAATTACATAACATGTTTGTGATTTAATTTTTATGCGAATATATTCATGTTTATATATTTGCATATGATTAGACCGAGTCGGGAACTCGCATACATGCATTCGACAGTAATCGAAAGACCTTGTGAACATGTGGAGCAAGGTAATGAGACGAGCCCAAAACGCGTCTGGCGTAGTCTAAAATGTAAATTACTCCGAGGGTAGTCCAAATCAAATAATATATCAACCGGCCGGAGCGCCCGGGCTTTGATATTTATTCATCGGAGGGTAGCTGTCCACAACAAATAATATATATCAATCGCTTGATGCCCAATTCGATATATATTCATCTAGAGGCTTGTCCACTAATAATATAATTTCAAGTACGAGGCTTAGGCGAGTGTGAGAGAGTCTGCGAGGTTCTGGATCCAGTTGGCCGTCATGTAGACATTCAAGTAGATCATGCATTTGCTCGAATTCGCATTTACTCAACATCAGACTCCGCACTGCTTGGAGTAGCCCACTTAGGGCGATTCTCCCCATCGAGCTTTAGCTCACCCTGGCCGTGGGACCCCTTATTTACTGTGCATGTGGAGCTGCAGAGGGACTCGCCATTCTAGAGACTGAGATTAAAGCCGATTACGGCTTGGCTTGACGATATCTCGCATGTATTGGGACTTTTTCCTAATTTTAATATATGTCAGATAAGAGTAAATTATTAACTCTTTTGAAACTATCGATATAGTTGTTGTAGTATGATGAGTATTGTTTATGGGCCCATACGCCTTACTCATTGTGAATATATTTGACTGCGAAAAAAAAAAAAAAATGTGTATTTGCAGGCATGATTTTCGTATAGAGCTCTGCATAAAAGCGAGCATCGCCTCGATTTTGAAAATATCTAATAAATCTCGACATTCACGAAGATTCACGGCTGACGGTGAATAATCTGACCTCGCTTTTGGGCGCCACAGGTTACTCTTTAAAATGTATTCTTAAAAAAATAGTGTTAAAATTTAGTAATTAAAAAAATAAAAATGAAAATATTGTAATTCTTCTTATTTCCTTAAATTGAGTTGGTCTTTTTAAAATATGAGTTTACTCTTATATCAAAATTGTTTTTTCTATTTAAAATTTAAACAATAAATGAAATATTCGACAGATTCTCTTTACTATTTTGTTGTGTAGTGCTTATCTTTTTAAAATGTATTTTTAAAAATAGTGTTAAAATTTAGTAATTAAAAATAAAATGAAAATATTGTAATTCTTCTTATTTCCTTAAATTCAGTTGGTCTTTTTTAAAATAATAGCTACTCTTATATCAAAATTTGCTTTTTCTATTTAAAAATTTAAACAAGAAATAAAATATTCGATGATCTCCTCTTTACTATTTTGTTAGTGGTTACCATTTAAAAATGTATTATTAGTGTACAGGTTAGACTTAGTAATTAAAAAATAAAATGAAAATATCTTAATTCATCTATCTCTCAATCCAGAAATAATTTTTTGAAAAGAGCTACATCATATCAATTTTTTTCTGTTTAAATTAAATCACAAATATCATATCTTTCATTATTTACAGGAAAGCATCTTATATCTTAAAAAGAAAGAAAATTAAGTAATAAAAATAAAATGAAAATATCATAATCTTTCCTATTTCCCTAAATTATTGGTGTTTTTAAACATATTTAACATCATATCAAAAAAATTCTTATCTGTAATAAATAATAAAATATTTTATTATTTTTTTTACTACTTTGTTAAATATCTCTTTAAATTATTCCAAAAACAGTGTTAAACTTAGTAATTAAAAAATCAAAACGAAAACATCAATTTACTTCCTTAAACTATTTATCTTTGAAAACATATATCATTCTCATAGTTATAATCATTTTTGTATTCCAAACTAAACAAGAAATAAAACATCCATAGACTTCTCACTTATTTTGATGAAACGTTCCTTAATGTTGACAAAAATAAGCTAAACTAGTAATTAAAACAAAAAATGAGAACTTTAATTTTCCTTATTCCTTAATGATTATTCCAAAATGTAGTAAGTTTCCGCGCTCCTTATATCATTCTTTTTTCTATTTAAATTTAAAACAATAAATAAAAATATCTCGACATATTCTCTTTATCATTTTGTTAGGTTACCTTTAAAATGTATTCTTAAAAAATAGTGTTAAAATTTAGTAATTAAAAATAAAAATAAAATATCGTAATTTCTTATTTCCTTAAATTGAGTTGATCTTAAAATATGAGTTTACTCTTTATATCAAAATTGTTTTTCTATCTAAAATTTAAACAATAAATAAAATATTCGACAGATTCTCTTACTATTTTGTTATTACCTTTTAAAATGTATTCTTAAAAATAGTGTTAAAATTTAGTAATAAAAAATAAAATGAAAAATATCGAATTTTTCTTATTTCATTAAATTGAGTTGACTTTTAAAATATGAGTTTACTCTTATATCAAAATTGTTTTTTCTATTTAAAATTTAAACAAGAAATAAAATATTAGACATATTCTCTTTACTATTTTTGTAAGACCCGAGAAATTCCAATTTCTGGAATAAGGGCAAAATCGTAATTTTGATTATAAAATTATAATTACTAAAGTAAAAGTCCTAATTACCTCTAGATCTCAGATGATCAAATCCGATTGCACCGTTGGAATCGTCTTCGCGAAGAAGAAGAGACGAAAATTTCGCAATTTGCCGAGATGTTTGAGTCGGGCACGCTTTTCTCAAGGCATCGCGTTTTCAAAAGTCAGAATCGATTTTCTCGATGCGATCAAAGACACAATAGCATGTACTAGCCGCACTATGTTTCTGTGTTTAGAGAGAAATGACGGCAATGGACGGCTGAGATAGTGCCACGACAAACCGGAAAAGAAAGGACATAGTGGTTGGTTTTAAAATTTTAAATGTTAATAAAACAAAATGGCTACAGTTCATCTTCTCAAATTGACTAAAAGGAGAGAAAAAAAACGGGAATGGCAGGGGAGAAAGGTCCAGAACTGAACATGGCGATTTTTTTAGAGAGATAATGCCATCTTCTCTCTAGATTTGCTAGAGATCTAACCGTCGGCAGCTTTCGGTGCAAGAGGGAGAAACGTTCCACGCGGAGCAAAGGCCGCGTGACCCCGGTTTGCAGTTTTTTTGACAACCCAGAGGATTTTCTCCCCTACTTGTGTTTTATTCCCATTTTAAGGGTTTTTCGATGTTTCGGTTAGTTTGAGGCCGTGAGGGGTCGTTTGATCGGTCCCAAAACATGGGACCGAATTGTGGGAATTTATTTGGGATTTTCTCTTGTGGCCGTGACTGCCCAGAAATAATTAGGGGCTGTTTGGTTGTGATGGGTGTTAATTCCAGCATTAAATGCTTGCTTGATATGCTTTGGCCTGAATGGCCGTGGATTGCGGGGTTCACTGCGAACCTGTTATGATTTTCTAATACAAACTTATGTTTCACTATTCCACATAAAGGTTCTAAAATATATATTTTGCGGAAAGTAGATCGTGTTGGCCGAGTGATTTAAATTACTGTATGATCATTAGCCCAAGTGAGCTAATTTTTTGATGTGTGATTTAAAGTTTTGTGTAAATATATTCATGTATATATATTTGCATGTGATTAGATCAATTGAATCGCATACGTGGCATTCCATATGCACTGAAACAATCTAGAATATAGGAATGTGAGTGCATGAGATGAAATAGAGAAACAAGGTTCGGAGGGTAGTCTAAAATGTAAATGTTTCGAAGGGTAGTCCAAACTAAATAATATATCAATCGCCGGAGCGCACCACTGATATTTATTCATCGGAGGGTAGTCCACAATTAAATAATATATCAACCGTCGAGCGCCCAGTTGATATTTATTCATCGGAGGGTAGTCCATATTAAACAATTAATATATATCAATCAGTTTCTGAGCGCCAATTGATATATATATATATTCATCGGAGGTTGCCTCACTAATAAATTCAATAATTCTCATACGAGGCTTAGGCGAGTGTAGAGAGAGCTTCCTCCTGAGGGCTCCTGATCCGAGTTGGTCAATGTAGACATTCAAGTAAAAATCATGCATTTGCTTGAATGTTTGTTTAATTGAACATTGCACGCACTTAGGTGGCGAGTAGCCTATTTAGGCGATTCTCCATCGAGCTTAGCTCACCCGTCTGATCCCCTTTTCATGCGTACAGGAGCGTGCGAGGAGAAGGCTCATCCTAGAGACCATGGATTAGAAGAAAGTTAGATTGTGGCTTTGGCTTGACGATATCTACATATATTAGAATTTTCCCTAATTTTAATATATGTTGTATAAGAGTAAAACATTTGAACTCTTGTAACTATTGGGTATATAGTTGAATTCATAATTAGTATGCATTATGAGTATCGCTAGGCCCAAGTGGCCAGATACTATGTGATTTGATTCTTGATATATTGAATATATTGGATCATGGATGTTTCATGTATTTTAATCGGGTAGAGCTCCCGCATAAAGGAGATCGCCTGATTTTCTAAAGTGGCGCTGCAACCCGACCTACTTGTATTCCGCTGGTTGACGGGTAGTCAACGGACCCCCGTGTTTTGGGGCGTCACAGCTTAGGTATACGAATACCTAGGGGAGCTCCTGGTTTGGGTGTATCCATCACCACTAGGTGGTATGGTGTGGAGTATAGGTTTATGGGAACCTATGGATAGAAAATTTGGGCTTAAGCCATAGCCGATTAAGAGCATCACCACTAGGTATGGTTTGACGTTGAGTTTAGGTATGGGATTACCTAGGAAAATCACGGGACAAAACTAGGACACTACGTGCACGTGTGTTGATGTGTTTTGTGTGATTTGATGAAATATTGTGTGATGGTGTGTATGTCATGTTTTATGTGTGTTGTGGAATATGTGTGTGCTTGGTGATTAACACATGAATGTGTAGAAAACATTTTGAGTGGTGCAAAGGTACAAAATCGAAAAGAGAATAAATTTTATAAATTTATTTGGCCTATTAGGTGATGAAAATAATTTTCTAAGTTTAAGAAAATTAGAGGAAATAAATTTTTATAAATTTATTGGATGAGGATTGAATAAAATGGAAGAAAATAAATTTTTAGAAATTTATTTGAGTGGGGAAAAATTTTTCAGTGGAAAACTGGAAAAAGAAAATAAATTTTATAAATTTATTTGGTTAAGAGGAGGAGAAAATAATTTTCTAAGATTTTATATGGTGTAAAATTTAAGAAAATGTGGTTAAAATAAATTTTTATAAATTTATTTGAGTATTAAAGAGTGTGGAAAAAAAAATGATTTTTAGTGATTTTTAGAGATTTTTCCAATTTCTGGAAAAGAAAAAAATCATTTATAATGGAAAAAACGAAAAAAAAATTTTGAGCAAAAAAATTTCTGATGGGCTACTGCCCATTTTAGCCAGGATATTGTATTGCAATAGGCTATGGGTTACAATTGTACCGCGAATACAATTCGTGACCGAGGTGGCCGGGAAGGCAAATTGTATTGCAATATTGGCTGGCTGGGGGCTGGATTGTGTCGCAATAAAAAATCAGACAGGATCGAGGCAGGCGCGTCGTATTGCAATACGCCATCGGCTACCATTACTACTGGCAAAGTAGCGCAGCGGGCGCCGCGCGCAGAAGCGGGCGCTAAAGGCGGCGGGGCGCGCAGCGGCGCTGGCAAAGTGAGCGCAGCGCGCTACGAATGGCGCATGAGCGCCGGGCGTGGCGCGACAGCGGGCGCAGGGCTCAAGGTGCAGGATACGGGGCGCGCCCGGCGTGGTCGGCTGGGCGCGCTGCCACAGACTGCACTCGGTGCACTCGACTCTGATTTTTCGAACTACTTTTACTCTAGATTTTTCCCGAGTCAAGACATGAACATCGCTCATCTTGAAATTTTTCGAAAAAAATAAAAATAAAATATTTTTTAAAACATTTAAAAATCAAATAAAAATCAAATAAATTTTGATAAAATTTTCGAAAAATAAAATTTTCAAAAAAATAAAATTTTTGAAAATAAAATTTCGTTAAAAACAATATTTTAAACGCGAAATTGATTGCGTATACACTAAGTTACGTAGGCGATTAGTGTCTCTGTAATGAGGTTATGCCTAGAGACATCAGACAAATTAACTACCAATTGAAATCGCACCGCGCAAAGAGTTGCGTAGGGAATTATATGCATGGTGTAATGCTATGATAGGAAAAGTGGTGAATGCTAAGGTTAGGATTGATCTAGTGGATTGACGTATGAAATGAACAAGAGCCAAAAATTTTATTTGAATAAACGAATTATGGCTGGAATTTAGCACCACTTAGAAATGGTCGGGTTAGTTCATGGTTGTCAAGTCTATTGGCATGCATTGCTAGTTAGGATCGAAATGAAAAATTACATGAATCGTGGTAAAATGGCTGGGTGAGAGGTCGCGGACGAGAACGCCCACGTGGCACCGGTCGCACAATCGTTGTCTGATCACCGACTTTGCCGAGGTCAGATACAACAATGCTATAGCACGTGCTAGTATAGCATGCAGACAAGATCCTAGTAACCTCTAGAGGTTTAGGCGATCATCCTCCGAATTTCACAAGAGGGAGGAGACCGACGGTGATGCATCATTGATTTATGCAAAACGAAAGTGTTAGAGGCTACGGAGATTACCTCCGATGCTAATTCCTGGACAGACTAGTCGCGCTTCCAACCGAGAATGAGGCCTATATATGGTGGAAATGTGGGCAAGGACCTCTAGAGACCTTAGAGGAGCTGCTTAGACGTGAGTTCTCCCTAGGATTAGGGCGAGAATGATGACATGCCGAGGTCATGAGTTAGAGATCTCGGGAACTCTACTCACAGCCGACCCGAGGATATGGACATGTCAAAGTTCGAGGTCATCCCGAGGATGCAATTGGCTGATAGCTTACGTGGTCACATCGACAGAGCAGGAGGATTACCGCCTACACGCTAGATCAAGATTCCCCGTGGTATTTCAGGGGGTAAGTACGATATTTTCCCAGACAAGATATTTGTTCAAGTGTCAGACATAAAGTAGCGGGTTGGCTAGCGAGCCTTACCCTAGAGGATGAGGTGAGACCAAACTTAGATCTACTTCGAGTAGTGTGCGAGTTTGTGGATGTTTTTCCAGATGAGCTACCTGGACTACCTCTGCATAGGGATATAGACTTCGGTATTGAGTTACACCCTGGTATTTCACCCATCTCTATGACTCCGCATAGGATGGCACCGGTTGAGTTGTAGGAACTCAGAGTCCAGCTACTGGAGCTATTGGACAAGGGTTACGATCAAGAATCTGCATCATTATCGGTGATTAATGATTTATTTGATCGCTTGAGAGGAGGCGAGTCTACCTAAGATAGACTTTCGTGATCGGGTTACCATCACCGAGGGTTAGGAGACAAGATATCCCTAAGATAGCGCGAGGACGCGCAAGTATGGTACCTTGAGTTTACGGTGATGCCCTTTGGATTGACGAATGCGCCAACAGCATTCATGGATCTCGTGCATAGGGTATTCCAACCCTATTTAGATCAGTTTGTCGTAGTCTTCATAGATGACATTTTGATCTACTCCCAGTCAGAGCGGGAGCATGAGAATCACTTGAGGATTGTTTTACGTACCAAGAGACCATCACACGCTAAGTTCAAGAAGTGCGTAGTTTTGGCCATCGAGGTGAGAGTTTGAGACACGTGGTGTTAGCATCGTGAGGCCGGGCCGACCTAGAGAAGGTTGAGGCAGTGATGCGTTGGGAGAGACCGAATGTCAATCTTCGAGATAATGAGTTTTTTTCGGGATTGGCCGGGTATTACGAGACACGGAACGGGTCAAGTTGTCCATTCGGGACAGATCGTAGACTTCGCCTTACGGACATGGACTTCATGGCTGGGATACCTTGACCACAGAGAGGCCGAGGGATACTTGAACACTCCTAAGGTGCTGGTAACAAGAGGGAGGATCACTTTCTCCTAGTTCGGGAAGAGGCGTAAGACTCTCTCGGCTTCACACTAGTTTCGTGACTAGGCCAGATTGAGCATGAGTGATGGATTTCCTCAGACAGTGGATCCCAAGACTTTGGGACAATCCAGCTCCCAGCTTAGTCGTAGACAGAGAGTATATGCTCATTCCTCCCACACCCTAGTACTGGTCGAGGAACTATTTTCGCTGTGGGTAAGCATAAGCACTTCCAATAACACATATAGGCCGAGGAGGCCGTGAGTGTGGGTCGAAGTCGTGACATCGTGGTTACATAGCCAGGCTGCAGGGACCTTAGGTGGTATACATATTGCGGTTGATTGTCAAGCTTGACAAGGATGAGCCGATACCATCTGGGTCGTCGCACTGAGACCTAGCCTGATTGTCATACTCACTACACGGCATTGATTTGGGCTTAGAGGTTAAGGCCTTAGAGAAGCCAGAATAGATGTTCTTCCCCAGGATGTAGGGGTGAGAGTGACCTTGATAGGTCGGAATTATGGAGCGAGAAATTTCATATTCCCACTATGGTGGACCCCGGTTTTGCCCTGGATCGCGTCGCAAAGATGGAATTGTTGCGCTCAAGGTACAAGAACATCATGTCTAGCCTGATGTGGGTGCACGGGGGTGATGGTCATTCACCACTCTTGGTGAGTATGGTTTAAGTTGGTTCTAGGGACTACGTCCAAAGAAGACTCATGCGCTGAATCAGAAATGTAACAGCTCAAGTGTGTCGGTTGCTATGTTGCTCGAGATGTAACACATCAAGAAATTATCACGCAGATCGAGTTGAGTGATGTGGAGTCGAGGACTCGCAGGTTTGATACCTTTTTAGGAAATTGCATTGAGTGTTGTTGAGTCAAGAGCTCTTAAGATAAGGATATGCCATCCATGACATGGACTAGGCTGACGTCCATAGGATCGCGATTGCACCTTGAGAGGTTTTACGCTACACACCAAGCGAGGGTTGTGTAGGGATAATGCGGCCGCATGCATTATACACTGCGTTAGAGGACACGCCGGGAGCATGTGTCCCGGGTCATAAGGGCAGAGGAGCAATCGCCTGCATGAATTCGCCACGACAACAAAGACGCGAAAGTATACGTGATGGCACATATGAGGCATTGGGAGGCCGTGAATCAAGTTTGTTGGGCCAGAAGTGGGAGAGGCTCCATCATTTTAGTCACGATCGATTAGAGACACCTCTGAGAAGGTGAGTATCACGATAGCGTCTTCTCACGACAGACTGCGGAAGGCTAATAGATGTCTGACGTCGACCCTTAGAGTTCGGAGTTGGTGATCACGCGTTTCCTTGAAGGTGGTCTGGGAGAGTGGTCGGATTCGGCGTGGGAAGCTATCGCCGAGGTTCGGTGAACCTTCGGGATGCTCGGAGGATAGACACCGTGGCGTGGAGTTGGCGTTATCGCCCGGCATGAGCGGGTGTCACGGGGTTTCACGTCTCCGTACTCGGAATTATGCCTCCGGATCAGCTCATGTGGTGGATTAGGGGATAGATTGGGGGTTGACATTGATGGGACCTTTGAGGGAGGGACCGGGGTGCATTGTTTGGCCGTGATCGGGTTTTTGCGGCATGAGACCGTGAGGCTGACTCAGGGAATGCTATGGCGACCTTGTGGAGTGGAGGGAGTTAACGTTGGAGCACGAGGACACGATCTTGGGCTACCCTATCCACTGCTTGTTTAGGGATGAAGATGCGTGGTTGTCGACTTAGGTTTAAATGACTAGTTTACATGCAAAGATAGAGTGCATGTCGCATATGCACATGTGTTTGATAAAGATCGTTTCGAATTTCGGGACGAAATTCCTTTAGAGGAGAATGTAAGATAGAAATTCAATTTACGAATAAGGGCAAAATAAAATTTTGATTATAAATTATAATTCACGGGTTAAAGTACGTAGTAATTCTCTAGATCTCGAGGATAATGAAACGGATTGCACCGTTGGAAATGGATCTCATGAGGAAATCTAGCTAGCACGTAAAATTTCGCAATTTGCTGAGACATTTGGAGTCGGCACGTTTTTCAAGGCATCGCGTTTGGTCACCAAGTAAATCGATTACCGATCACGTGAAGGCTAAATAGCATCCTCATGTACATAAGTGAATAGTAGAGAAATGATGAAAATGGACGGCGGGATGTCATAGAATAATAGCCTTGGGAAAGAGGGACATAGTGGTCATTTAAAATTTTTAAATGTTAATAAAACAAAATGGCTACGGTTCATCTTCTCAAATTGACTAAAGGAGAAAGCAGGAATGGCGGGGAGAAAGATTTGAGCTTGAACATGGCGATTTTAGAATAATGCCATCTTCTCTCTAGATTTGCTGAGAATAACCGTCAGCGAAGCTGCTGGTGCAAGAGGAGAACGTTCGTGGACGAGAGCTGCGCGTGGACCCCGAGTTTGCGAGTTTTTGACAACTCCAAGAGGTAGGATTTTCTCCCTACTTGTGTTTTATTCCCATTTTTAAGGGTTTTTCGATGTTTCGGTTAGTTTGAGGCCGTGAGGGGCCGTTTGATCGGTCCCAAAACATGAGACCGAATTGTGGGAATTTATTTGGGATTTTCTCTTGTGGCCGTGACTGCCCAGAAATAATTAGGGGCTGTTTGGTTGTGATGGGTGTTAAATTGTGCATTAAATGCTTGCTTGATGTCTTTGGAAAGTAGGGAATGGTAGTGGATTCTTAATTCACTAAGTGACGGTGTTTTGTGATTTTAGAATAGTAAGCGAGGGTTTCACTGTTATCGGAATAGTCATTCTAAAGTATATATTTTTTGTGGCAGAAAGTACGTGTTGGTAGAGTGATTTAAATTAAATTACTCGTGTATGATCATTAGCCCCAGTGAGCTAATTTTGATGTGTGATTTAAAGTTTTATGTAAATATATTCGTGTATATGTATTTGCATGTGATTTAAACCCAGTGGAGCGCTTACGTGCATTTCCATATGCCTTTGGAACATCCTAGAATATAGGAATGAGTGCATGAGATGAGTCTAGAGAAACAAGGTTCGGAGGGTAATTAAAATGTAAGATTATCGGAGGAGTAGTCCAAACTAAATAATATATCAACCGTCGGGTAGCCCAGTTGAAATATTTATTCATCGGAGGTGATCCACAGATTAAGAATATATCAAGTCGGACGGCAGTTGATATTTATTCATCGGAGGGTAGTCCACAAACAATTAATATATATCAATCGTCGGACGGCCTGATTGATATATATTCATCAGGGTTGCCCACTAATAAATTAATAAATTCCTCTGAGGCTTAGCGGGTGTGAGAGAAGTCGATGTGAGGAGCTCGGGATCGAGGTTGGTCACGTAGACATTCAAAGTAGGATCATGCATTTCTTGAATGTTTATTTAGAAATTAGACATTGCCTTTATGACTTAGGTGGTGAGTAGCTGTTAGGGCGATTCTCCTGCGAGCTTTGAAAGCTCACCCGTCGTGGGGATCCCCTTTCACAGTACGGGGAGGCGTGCGAGGAGAGGCTCATCTAGAGACCATGGATTAGAAAAAGAAAAAAGAAGCCCAGGATTGTGGCTTTGACAGTGATATCTACATACTCATTAGAATTTTACAATTTTAATATGTAATTTGTATAAAGTAAAAACGTTTGAACTCTTGTAACTATTGGGTATATAGTTGAATTCACATAATTAGTAGAGGCATTATAAGTATCGTTTGCTGAATGATGGCGAGTATTACTCATGTGATTTGATCCTCTTGGATATATTGAATATGTTAATTTTGCTTGGGACGAGGTTTCATGCGAATGTTTAATTGAGTAGAGCTCCTTCAAGGAGACTGGGTTTTCCTAAAGTGGTCAAGATGGCAGACCAAACCTGTATTCCATGAGTTGTGAACAGTGTGGACCCCGAGTTTTGGGGTGTCACAATTTTGTTAGAGTTACTTTTAAAATGTAATTCTTAAAAAAATAGTGTTAAATTTAGTAATTAAAAAAATAAAAATGAAAATATTGTAAATTCATACTATTTCCTTAAATTGAGTTGGTCTTTTAAAATATAGGTTACTCTTATATAAAAATTATTTTTCTATTTAAAATTTAACAATAAATGAAATATTAAAGCCAATTCTCTTTACTATTTTGTTAGGGTTACCTTTTAAAATGCATTTTTTAAAATAGTGTTAAAATTTAGTAATTAAAAAATAAAGCTAAGAAAATATCATAATTCTTCTTATTTCCTTAAATTGAGTTGGTGTTTTTAAAATATGAGTTTACTCTTATATCAAAATTGTTTTTTCTATTTAAAATTTAAACAAGAAATAAAATATTAGACATATTCTCTTTACTATTTTGTTAGGGTTACCTTTTAAAATGTATTCTTAAAATAGTGTTAAAATTTAGTAATTAAAAAAAATAAAAATGAAAATATCTTAATTCTTCTTATTTCCTAAATTAAAGTTGGTCTTTTAAAATATGAGTTTTACTCTTATATCAATTTTTTTCTATTTAAAATTTAAACAATAAATAAAATATTCAGCCAAATTCTCTTTACTATTTTATTTAGGAACTACCTTTTAAAATGTATTCTTAAAAATTTAGTGTTAAAATTTAGTAATTAAAAAATAAAAATGAAAATATCATAATTCACTCTTATTTCCTTAAATTGAGTTGGTGTTTTTAAGATTAGGTTACTCTTATATCAAAATTGTTTTTCTATCAAATTTAAACAATAAATAAAATATTCGAAATGATTCTTTTTACTATTTTGTTAGGGTTACCTTTTATTGTATTCTTAAAAAATAGTGTTAAAATTAGTAATTAAAAAATTAAAATGAAAATATCGTAATTCTTCTTTTTTTTCCTTAAATTGAGTTGGTCTTTTTAAAATATGAGTTTACTCTTATATAAAATTGTTTTTCTTTCTAAAATTTAAACAAGAAATAAAATATTAAACCAGTCTCTTTCTTATTTTATTAGAGTTTGCTTTTAAATGTATTATTAAAAAATAGTGTTAAAATTTAGTAATAAAAAAATAAAAATAGAAAATATCTTAATTCTTTTATTTCCTTAGAGTGAGTTGGTCTTTTAAAATATGAGTTTACTCTTATATCCAATTTTTATTTAAAATTTAAGCAAATAAATAAAATATTAAATGATTATAACTCTTATTTTGTTAGGAGTTCTTATTTTTTAAATGTATTCTCAAAAAAATAGTTTTAAAAAATTCAATGGTAAAAAATAAAAATAAAAATATAAGTAATTCTTCTTATTTTCTTAAATTGAGTTGGTCTTTTTTAAAACTATGGGTTTTACTCTTATATCAAAATTGTTTTTTCAACACTAAAATTTAAGCAAAGAAATAAAGTATTCGACAAATTCTCTTTACACTATTTTATTAGGGTTACCTTTTAAATGTATTATTAAAAATAGTGTTAAAATTTAGTAATTAAAAAATAAAAATAGAAAATATCTTAATTCTTCTTATTTCCTTAAATTGAGTTGGTCTTTTAAAATATGAGTTACTCTTATATCAATTTTTTTATTTAAATTTAAGCAATAAATAAAATATTAAACAGTTCTGCTTTCTTATTTTGTTAGGGTTCACGCTTTTAAAATGTAATGCCGAAAAAATAGTTTTAAAAATTTAGTAATTAAAAAAATAAGAAATAAAAATATAAATTCTTCTTATTTTCTTAAATTGAGTTGGTCTTTTTTAAAATATGAGTTTACTCTTATATCAAAGTATTTTTCTATCTAAAATTTAAACAATAAATAAAATATTCAGCAATTCTCTTTACTATTTTGTTAGGGTTACCTTTTTAAAATGTATTCTTAAAAAAATAGTGTTAAGGAATTAGTAATTAAAAAAATGAAAATGAGAAAATATCGTAATTCTTCTTATTTCCTTAAATTGAGTTGGTCTTTTTAAAATGTGAGTTTATACATATAAAAATGGTTTTTCTATTTAAAATTTAAACAAGAAATAAAATAATCAGCCAGAGATTCTCTCTCTTATTTTGTTAGGGTTACCTTTAAAATGTATTCTTAAAAATAGTGTTAAAATTTAGTAATTAAAAAATAAAAATGAAAATATCGTAATTCTTCTTATTTCATAGAATTGAGTTAGTCATTTTAAAATATGAGTTTACTCTTATATCAAAATTGTTTTTCTATTTAAAATTTAAGTAAATGAGTAACGTAATTTGTCAAGTAAAACTAACTAAAATGGTTAAGGTTCGTGGGACACAGAATAGAAGGTGTAGCGCCCAAAACCAGAAGTCCGTTGAGTACCAGATTAACCGCGGAAGGAATACAAGTGGACGTCGGGTTGCAGACGTCACTTGAAAAATCGCGAAGTCTCCTTTGTACGGGGAGCTCTGCGATTACAAAACTTGCATATGACTGTCCCAATGATCCAGTATGCAATATATATCGAGATATTTCCAATATGCATACCAACTATGATCCAACTATATATATTATGAATTCTGAGAAATTCTGATATTTTCACTCTTAATAAATATATATTAAACTTAAATGATTAATACATGTAAACATCAACAAAGCCACATTCGGCTTTCTTTACAGAACTACGACCTCAGAATGACTGTCTCCTCCTTACGCTCCTTGTACTTGTGAAAAGGGGATCCCACGGCAGCGGTGAGCTAAAGCTCGGTAGGAGAATCGGCCTAAATGGGCTACTCACCACCTAAGTGCGGGTGCAATGTTCCAAATTAAACACATTTAAGCAAATGCATGATCCTACTTGAATGTCTACATGACCAACTCGGATCAGAGTCCTCTTAGACTCTCTCACACTCGCCTAAGCCTTGTATGAAATTGTGTGTTATTAGTGGACAATACTCAGATGAATATATATCAATTGGGCGCTCAGCGGGGTGATATATATTATTTATTTATTAATTCTTGTGTAGCACGTCTGAAAGATGTCTGATTTGCAAGATCTTGTGAGGGGTGTATCTAAGAGTACCAAGTGTAACATTGTAGTATTTTGGAGATGAAATTAGGAAATTACAAATTTTGGAACCGAATTTTGGTACTTAAAACAAGAAATACGGTGTCATTTGCAAAAAGGATATGTAAGGCATAATTAAGTTAGAGATAGGCCATAGTAGGAATTTCAAAAAGTTGGATTTGCAATATTTAAATGCTTGAGGACAAATTTGAGAATTAGGAAAGTTGAGGGTGAAAGTATAGTAATGGAAGTTTAAATAGTGAACAATAATAATAAATTCTGCAGGAATAATTCGGGGAAGTCATAGAAAATTACTCTAGATCTCGATGGCAGAAGCGAATTTGTCATAGTTAAGTAGATCTCATGAGAAATCTAATGCTTGCAAAGTTTACATTGGTCAGAGACGGTCGAATATTTCTGAATTACAGCTGACGAGTTTAAGTGAAACACGAAATAGGGATTACAGAAAATCTCAGAAAATTACAAGTATATAAAGAATCTTCATTTAAGGTAAATAAAATTGAAAGCAAGGACAAAATAAATTGTTTGAGTGAAACGGGCGAGAAAGGAATAAAGGGACATGTGGGTCCCATATAAAAAAAAAAAAAAAAAAAAAAACAAACAAAGCAAAACAAAACACGCTCCATTCAGACGACAGAGAGACGGACGAGCAGGTGAGATTTTAAGTTTTTTTTCTTTTCAAATCTTCTTTCTCAGATTTATGAAAATCTGACCGTCGGATTTTGTCGGGATAAACACGGAAAGTGCTCTACGCGACGAGGGCTACGCGTGAGTACCAAAAACAGAGGATTCACCAGAAATTCGAGGTAAATATGTAGAAAAACCCAAATTTTAGTTTTCTCGGATCTGCTATTATTACAGTAGTCATCATACTAGGACGGTAGGTAAAAGTTACTCTACGCGACGAAAGCTACGCGTGGACACCAAAATCTTGACTTTTCGTCAAACTCGAAGAGTAGGAAATTTTCCTACTTGTGTTATTTCGAGCCTAAAGGCTATATAATGGTTTGGAATATTCTTAGAGGCCATAAATTGATCCAAAATTTTAAATGAGATTTAAATTTGAAATTTGGGACTATTTCGGATAGTCGGAGTGGACCGGAATTGTTTTGGACAGTTTTAGTTTATTGGGGATTTTAATTGACTTGATCAGGGTATTCTGAGAAATGTTTTCGGGTGTTTTAAGACTATATGGAAAGTCCCTTTAGTCTAGAATCCGTCATATGCTGTGAATGGCGTTGGGGCCTATATTTTACGAAAATTTTAATTGTAGCACCAAGTGTACAAATTGCTTGGTTATGGCGGCGTGTGTGATATAATACATCAGTGTGTAGGCTAAAAGCACAAAGGCGGGAAAGTTGTGGAGCGTAGCACGAGTTTAGCAAGCAAGAGGTGAAAGTGTTCTAAACTCATTTTCCAAATACTAGTGTATTATTATTATTATTATAAAAGCGTTTTTACCTTGGTATTTCATGGTTTAGTATAAACCATCACTCAAGCAAACAAGTAAGTAAAATGGTTTTGAATAATTAAACGTTTTTCAAAGCAAAACAAGCAAATGGTTTAAGGATTAAACCATTTTTTGAAAAGTAGTAAATGGTTTCTAAATTGTAAATCATCTTTCAAGCAAGCAAGTAAGTAAATGGTTTTGAATAATTAAACCATTTTCAAGCAAGCAAGCAAATGGTTTTAAATTGTAAAACCATTTTTCAAGAAACAACAATAATGAGCGTGAGAATGTTTGTGAAAAAGCAGGCGTATAGTTCTAAGCAAAGCTTGGAATTGAGAGGTATTCGTCGTCTGCCGAGTGAGGTGGTTAAGGATCTCGTACATGCATTTTAGTTTTGCACGGTCGGCAAGCGTGGGACATACATCATGCATTTAAGGCAGTGACACGTGCGAGGGGGAGTATATGGGTTATGACTCTAACTGCATATGGTGATGGCGACCAGGTCAATTCCACCATGTATTCAGGAAAAAGGTGATCGGACCAGTCCTTCCACTTGCGCGGTCGCGAGCTTCCGTGTTCACTGAGGTCTGATGGCAAAATAGGCCTCAGGTGGTTGATGTTTTATGAGCATAATATCGGTTTTGAAAAATCTCGACCATTGGTTCGGTGGCAGGAGCTTAGGAGGTTTTAAAGCAAGCGGTTGGTGACTCTAGTTAATTTCAAAACGATCGGTTGTTGAGCCAAACTCATTGATTTTAAAGCAAGCGGTTGAGCCCGGGCTCAGTTTATTTTCAAGAATGCGGTTGAGCCCGGGCTCCGTTTTTATCAGAAAAATTTTGAGAAACTTGTAAGCCAAAGGTTTGTGAAAGGTTTTAGAAACTTTTCAAGCAAGATAAAAACAACCAAACAAGAGAAGTTTTGAGAAGTTTTATAAACTTCTAATGACATAAGAAATGAGAGTTTTATAAGCTTTTAAGAAAAGCAAAGCAAAAGCGAGCAAGCAAGTATTAAAAGTTTTATAAACTTTTAAAAGCAAGCAAGTACAAGCAAGCAAGCTAAGAAAGAGTTTTAAACTTGAAAAGCAAGAAAAGCTTATGGAAAATATTTGTAAAAGAGTTTTACATTTTGAGATGTTTTAGGAAAAAGCAAAACCTTTTATAAAAGCATACACTCCCTGAGCTCGTTTAGCTCATTATTTTGTATTTAAAAGCTATTTTCAGTGCGAGACACTCAGGATAATTTGGGCAGTTAGGATTCTCGACATTTATATCGATCTTGTAATTAGAATATTGTGTAAGGAAATACTTTGAACTTGTATAATGGAACATATGTATGTACATAGAGTAGTTTTGTGAGAATGTGTTAATTTATCTTGGTTGCCATATTTGGATATAGTGTAAATTGGATGTATACGAGTTGGGGACATGTCCTATGCGGTGTTATGCTGTAAAATTTTATAAAATCCTTAAGTTTAGAATAGGGGTACATAGGAGGTTTTATGGCTGTCTGGCTTCGCTTCACGAGGGAGTTCTAGTCGTTAGGAGTAGCGGTGAGGTTTATTGGAGTGGCCGACTTCACGCCATGGAAGGGGTGGGGGTGTGTCAACATGTTATCGAGCATAAGTATTGTAACCATGTGTTTAAGTTCGAAAGTACATACATATCAGTGAGTCGAAGTATTAAAAAGTTGTTGCAGTGGTACGGCCTATGTCGGGAAGAGAGGACGTGAAATTAGATCTGGGAGAGTAGTTCCGGCGTGTACGGGCGTCTGAGTACTGAAGGAGAGATGAGCACGTGGCGGTTCCCACCTATACGCCTCTATGGATCGACCTCGACCTTGAGGTCGGGAGCTGGACCATGCGCCCTTGAGGAGGGGCTCAAGTGCGGGATTATTTGCGGCGGGCGGGTGGCACGGATTGCACGGATAGTAGCCATAGCCGACCGGAGTCGACGATCGCAGCACCTCCATAGCCACCTAGAGGTTATGGAAGAGCCCAGGGGTCGACAGAGTCTGAAGCGGGCGCCAAGCCATATGATGGCGGAGTGGTGTTCGAGCTGACTGGTTGTGGGTACAGGCAGGAGTAAACAAAGTTTATGGAGCTATGGGAACACGGATGAGCAAAGAGTCTTGTTTTCCGGCTTTCTAATGGAGAGCCGGGGCCTAAGGTGGTGGGATGCAGTAGAAGGAGGTATCACGATGGAATAGCATGGGACCAGTTTGACAGAGATTCAGACCAGTTCTTTCTCGAGTGTAAGGATTCAAAATTGAGAATTCTTCAAGTTGGAGCAGAGAAAATTTATGTCGGTATCAGTGAGAAAAGTTCTTGGAATTAGTTAGATTGGTTCCATACATTCCAAGTAGATGAAGTCTGAAGTGCAAGTTTTTATCGGGACTACGGCCTGAATCGAATGCATTTATCGATGGTTCCTCGAGAATAGATTTGGGGACTTAGTAGAGGCCGCTCTAAGAGTGAGCAAAGTACCACGGTTATGTCGAGTAGGCGGGAAAGTAAAGTAAATTTATAAGCCGTCCCAACAAAGCCGGGACCGATGCGAGTAGAAAGAGGAGCAAGGCGGAGGTTATGAGGCCGGTGCGGTCGAGCTATCTGCAGTCGAGGGATCGGTGAGGCCCGGTTGCTAGCAGTGGCGCAGTATTACTCTGTATGTTATATATGTCGAAAGCGACACCATGGGGAATGTGGGAGATTCGATCTGAGGTGTTTCCCTTTGGCCGGGAAGGCCATTTCATTAGGGAGTGCCTGGCCGATTGGAGTGCGAGAGGAAACATAGTGCGGTCTAGCTACGGTACTAAGTGCTTTTAAAAGTCGATGGGAGGGTTTCCCCAGTAGAGGGGCCAACACGGCCGCGGCAGGCTAGCGTGGTGGCTGACAATGCTAGGATATCAGACGAGCCCAGCCTCGGGCTAGAGTATATCTTGTGGCTTCGACAAGATGCAGATCGACTCGAGATGTAGTCCTTTGGTATTAGCTATCTTTGATCATGATGCATATACCTTAGTGGACCCGGGAGCTATCCGTTCATTTGCTTCGAAGCCATTCTTAGACCATTTCAGATAAAGAACCCAGCTTCATTAGAGAAATTCGTATGAGGATTTCCTTCCAGGCTGGAGAATCAGTTACTTCCTTGACGAGTAGTCGGAAGATAGTAGAGTTGATTGAGGGCCGGGAGTTCCGGCGGATCTTGTAACTTTAGATATGAGGATTTGATGTAGTTCTCGAGTATGGATTGGGCATCTGCGCCATGAAGCCACGTTAGGTGTTATAAAAGGAAGTAAACTGAATAGGTAAGGAAAGCTGAGTAAAGTTTAGAGGATTAAGTAAGAAGTTATCTTCTGTATGATCTCATGTGACCACGAAGAATGCTACATAAAGGGATGTCATGGTTATCTAAAAAGCATGGTGGAGACAAGGAAGGAGGGACTACATTGGATGAGATTCAGTTGTTAGAGAGTTCCAGTCTTGTTTAAATAATAAGTTCCTCCCGAAAGAGGAGTGGAGTTCACCCGCTGATTTGATCCGAGGGCCAGGCCCATTTCATTCCTCCTTATGGGATGGCTCTGCGAGTTGAGAAGCAGGCTGATTAGAAGAATTGTTAAGTAAAGGGTTTATTAGACCGAGCATATCTACATGGGGAGCTCAGTTCTCTTCGTGAAAAGAAATATGGGAGTTCTTGATTTATTGTATTGATTCTGACGGTGAGCAGGAGTTACCATCACTTAATCGGTATCCACTCCTAGGATGTCGATGGGTTATTTGATGCTCGAGGATCTCGAGTATGCTCCAAGATAGACTTAAGGTCGGGGTATCATCAATTGAGGGTGCAGGAGAGTGATGTTCCTGGCGCAGCCAGGGTTGCCTTCTGGACGTATGAGTTTAAATTGGTAAATTCTTTGGTTTTGACTAATGCTCGACAGATTTATGGATTTGATGAGCCCAGGGTATTCGGTAGTATTTGGATAGGTTCGTCATAGTTTTTATCGATGATATCATACGTATTCAGGTAGTTCGGAGGAACATTGGAACAACCGAGTTGTGTTGCGGACCTTAAGGGAGCAACAGGTTGTATCTGAGAAGTTAGAGCAGAGTGTCGGGTTTGAAGAGCTGATAAGGTGGCATTCTAAGTCATGTGATCTGGTGGGGGTGAGTGTGGATCCGGGGAAAATAGAAAGAGCGTAGTATAAATTAAAGGAAACACGCCAAGAATGTGTCGGAGGTCGAGCTGTAGTTTAGCAGGATATTCTGAGGAAGTTTGTTGAGGGTTTACTCAGATAAGCGACCGACCAGTGACAAGGAAAGATGTCAAGTATGATTGGGTAGATGCTGTCAAAAGAGTTTCGAAGAGTTGAAGATGGTTGAGCTTGGCATCTGGTTCCCTAGCTACGATGGGAAGACCAGGTTTGTGGTTTATAGTGATGCTTCAGGCCAAGGCCTTGGTTGTGTGTTTGATGCGGAATGATAGGGTGATTGCATATGTACCTCACAGGCAATTTGAGAAAGCATGGGGAGAATTACCCTACACACTGACTTGAGCTTGCGCGGTCGTGTTGCTTTATCTTAGACATTACTTATATGGTGTTCCTTGTAGGATCTTCTGGATCATAAGAGTCTTCAATATATTTTCGCACAGAGTTAACTGAAAATGAAGAAAGATGAGAGTTGTTGAGAGAATGAAAGGAAAAGCGAGTTTCAAATTAGAGGATGATGGCATGATAGTGAAAGGGCGGAGAATGTGCGTGCGAGTATGAGCGATGAAGAGACATTATGGAGGCTTACATTCATCTGCGTATACTACATGCCTCGAGGAGTAGTACCAAAGATATGTGTTTTTGAAAGAACATTGCGGGTGGAATGGGATGAAAGAAAAGATCGCAAACTTCGTTTCTAGGTGCCTAACACATTCGGCGGTGACAGAAACATGGAATTGTGAGGAAGATCTGATTACTCCTATTCCCGGTGTGAAGCTGGGAAAATATTACTATAGATTTTGTGTAGTCTTCCGCGAGACTGGAAGAAGCTGACATGATGCAATATGGGTGATAATGGATGGAGTGCAGAAGTCTGCCCATTTCTACAAATGTGTGAAGATTCATTGGAAAAGATTTGGCCCAGTTGTATGTGGATGAGATAGTGAGACTTCATGGGGTTCAGGTTCGATAGTTTCGGATCGAACCGGGTTCACATCTAGGTTTTAACTGGTTGGCGACTTTAGGTACTAGCCTTCATTTAAACCTGACCATTTTCATCCTCAGACCGGATGGTCGATGAGAGGACTATTCAAAGCGTTAGAGGATATCTTTGAGAGCTTGTGTGATGGGTCAAAGGAGATTGGGATACTCACTTGGCACTAATGGGTTGCCTACAACAACGACTATCGAGCCGAGTATAGAAATGGCCCATTTGAGAACCTTGTATGGCGAAATGTGGGACTCTAGTGTCTTTGGGATGAGGTTAGTGAGAGAGAAGACTGGTAGGCCACGAACTGGAAATACAGATCACTTGAGAGAAAGTGAAAGTTGTTAATGATAACTGAAGATAGCAAGAGATAGAGCAGAAAAGTTATCGGATAGCCATAATTGAGCACAATTCGAGATAGGTGACGAGAGTCTTTTTGAAGATTTCACTTGGAAAAGTGTGTTGAGATTTGGGAGAAAGCGAGGCAAGCTTGGTCAGAGATATATAGGACCTTATGAGATTATAGGCAAAGTAGGACGATAACACAAGTGAAGTTACCCCGAGTTGTCAGGATTCATGATACATTCCATGTATCGATGTTGAAATATATCCCGGATCCACTACATGTATTGAAAGCCATTCAGATTAAAGGAGAATTTGACCTATGAAGAACAGGTGCGATTGTGGTCGCCAAGGAAGCAGTGTTGAAGCAAAGTGATTCCATTAGTTAAAGTCTTATGGAAAAATCATGAGAGGGAGGCAGCTACTTAGGGCAGAGGCCCGGATCGCCATCGGTGCCCTCAAACATTCTCAGGATGGTATGTTCCTTCCGGCTTTTGTTTGGAGTTTTAGTTTATTCATTTCGAGGAATAAAATGTTCCTAAGGAAGGGAGGATTTTGCCTGCGAATCCAGGAGAGTTATCAGTGCTTGAATCTTTGTAGGGGTGTATAAGAGTACCAAGTGTCACATTGTAGTATTTTGGAGATGAAATTAGGAAATTATAAATTTTGGAACGTTTGGTACTTAAAACAAGAGTCTGATTGTCATTTACCAAAGATATGTAAGGCATAATTAAGTTAGAGATGGGCCGTAGTAGGAATTTGAAAGTTGGATTTGCAATATTTAAATGCTTGAGGACAAATTTACAATTAAGGAAAGTTGAGGGTGAAAGTATAATTAATGGAAGTTTAAATAGTAAATTAATAATAATAAGTGCGAGAATAATTCGGGAAGTCTAGAAAATTCTCTAGATGTCGGATGTGAAAGCAGTTTGTAATAGATTAAGTTAAGTGCAGAAATAGTAACACAGAAAAGTTTAGACAGAATTGAGACGGTCGAGATATTTTAAAGATTTCTAGGCGGCAGTTTAAGTGAGCACGAAGCAAGGTCTACGAAAAGTCTCAGAAAAATTACAATATATAAAGAATATTCATTTCAAGGTAGTAAATTGACCAGGTTAATCAAATTGTTGGGTGTTTGAAAACCCAATTTGAGAAAGGAATAAAGGGACATGTGGGTCCACATATAAAAAAAAAACAAGCAACGAAAGCAAAAGCAAGCTTCTGCTCCATTCGGGAATGACAGAGAAATGGGATGACGGGTGAGATTTTAAGTTTTTTCTTTGGAATCTTCTTTTCTCAGTTCTGAAAATCGGCCCAGTCGGTTTGTCGGGATAAATACGGAAAGTGCTCTGTGACGAGGGCTACAGTAGTATATGAGTTCAAAGTCGAGTAAATATGTTTGAAAACCCAAATTTTTAGTTTTCTGGATCTTCATTAGTGGTCATCGCTTTTGGGACCGAGTAGGTAAAAGTTGCTCACAGCGACCAGAAAGCTACGGCGTGGACACCCAAAATCTTGGCTTTCGTCAAAGCTGAAAGAGGTAGGAAATTTTCCTACTTGTGTTATTCGAGCTAAAACCATATAATCAAGCGGAATAACGTAGCAAGTGATTAAAATTTTTAAATGAGTTTAAGATTTTAAAATTTGGACTATTTTGGATATTGGAAGGCTGTTGGGGCTGTTTCGGACCGGTTTTGGTTAAAATTTCGAGTTTTATTCAACCAGTCCGGACATAGTCACTGAAATGTTTAGGTGTTTTTTAGACTATGGCAGGTCCCTTTAGTCTAGAATCAAGTCATATGCCTGTGAATGGCATTTGGGGCCCACATATTTTTAAGAAAATTTAGTGTAACACCAAGTGTGGGTGGCAGTTGTCTTTGACGTGTGTGATATAATACATCGAGTGTGTAGGCTAAAAGCAAAGGCGGGAAAGTTGTGGAGCGTCTTCCAGGTTCGCTTAAGCCAAAGAGGTGAGTGTTCTAAACTCATTTCCAAATACTAGTGTATTATTATTATTGTATAAACTGTTTTTCTTGGTATTTCATGGTTTGTTACAAACCATCTTTCAAGCAAACTTAAGTAAGTAAATGGTTTTGAATAATTAAACTATTTTTTCAACTCTATAATAACAAATGGTTTGAGTTAAACCATTTTTGAAAGAAATAAATCAATGGTTTCTAAATTGTAAACCATCTTTCAAGCAACAAGTAAGTAAATGGTTTGAATAATTAAGCCATTTTTCAAATGAAACAAGCAAATGGTTTTAAATTGTAAAACCATTTTCAAAAACAAGCAAGCAAAGCAAGCAAGCGAAATGTTTGTAAACGGGCCTTCCACTAGTTCCTAAAGCAGAAAAGCCAGGTCGAAGGGTATTCCGTACGTGCCTGCAGTGGTGTTAGGATCTCATACATGCATTTAGTTTTGCACGGTCGGCAAGCGTGGGACATACATCATGCATTTAAAGGCCATTTGTGCGTGCGAAGTATATGGAGTTATGAGCTCTAACTACATATGGTGATGAAGGCCCGGGTCAATTCCACCATATTCTTAGGAAAAGGTAAATCTTAGGACGGAGTCCTTCCTTAAACACGATCGCCCCGAGCTTCCGTGTTCACTACAAGTCTGATAAGCAAAAATAGGCCTCCGGTGGTTGATGTTTATAGGCATATCTCAGTTTGAAAAAATCAACCATTGGTTCAGTCGCCGGGCTTCGGAGAGTTTTAGCGAAGCGGTTGAGCGAGCTCCGTTGAATTTCAAAGCTTGATCGGTTGAGCCAAGCTCCGTGGGATTTTAAAACCTTTGGTTGAACGGGCTCCGTTTATTTTCAAAGAATGCGGATTTGGACGGGCTCCCGTTTATGAAAAAGTTTTGAAACTTGTAAAGCAAAAGAGTTTGTGAAAGGTTTAAGAAACTTTTCCAAGCAAAAGATAAAGCAAGCAAGCGAGAAGTTTTGAAGTTTAAAATCGGCTTCTAAGCAACGAAGAAATGAGAGTTTATAAACACAAGAAAAACTAAAGCAAAACAAGCAAGCAAGTATTAGTTTTATAAACTTTTAAAAGCAAATAAATACAAAGCAAGCAAGCTAAGAAGAGTTTTTAGAAACTTGAAAAGCAGAAAAGCTTATGGAAAATATTTAGTAAAGAGAGTTTTACATTTTGAGATGTTTTAGGAAAAGCAAAACCTTTTTATAAACATACACTCAACGAGCTCGTTTAGCTCATTGTTTATATTTAAACTATTTTCAGTCTGGACACTCCGGACGTGGAGCGGTCTAGGATCCTCCGACATTTATATCGGTCAACATGAATTAAGAATATTAATGTGAAATACTTTGAACTTGTATAATGGAACGTATGTATGTACATAGAGTAGTTTTATTTGAATGTGTTGGTATGTTGGTTGCCATATTACGGACCATAGTATCAGAATTGGATGTATACGAGATTTGGGACATGTCCTATATATATCACATTTGTTATCGCTGTAGAAATTTTATAAAATCATAGAGTTTAGAATGAAAATATTTATATGGAGGTTTTGGCAGTATCTGACATTTCCACGGGAGTTCTAGTCCGTTGAAGTGCTGTTTGAGGATTTACGTGGGTGGCATGCGCCGCCCTTTGGAAGGGGGTGGGGGTGTGTCAACTACCCTCCGATGAATAAATACCAAGCCCAGACGCTCCACGATTTGATATATTATTTGTTGTGGACTACCCTCAGATGAATATCAATTGGGCAGCTCAGCGATTGATATTTTTGGTTTGTGGACTACCCTCCGATCATTAAACATTTTGTTTACCCTCAGAAAGCAGTTCTCTTAGAACTATCGTAAGCTCACTCCTGTCTCTCTAGGATACCCAGTGCATATGAAATGCATTATGATGTCATTTCAATAGTTCCATACATAACACATGCAAATATATAAACATGAATATACTCGCATAAAAATTAAATCACACAAACATGTTATGTATTTATACATTTCATCACATCAAAATTAGCTCACTTGGGCTAATGATCAAACACGAGCAATTTAATTTAAATCACTCGGCCAGAGCCCATATTTTCTGAGCCATATTTTAGAACAACATTTAGGGAATGGTGAAACCCTCGGTTACTATTCGAAAATCCCTAAATCAACGGTTCACTTAGAACCAAATCAAACATTCCATTGATATACCAAGCAGCCATTTAATGCATAAGTTACTTCAAGCCACACCTTTGAAGTGGACATCAGGATGAGGCCCATAAAATCTCAAGGAATTCTACTTTACGGTCCCATGTTTTGGGACGTCTAACCATTCGGCATTTCCATACAAATACGATTGAAACCAACATTTTCCAAATTTAGACCCAACGGCCCGTAACACCCCTTTGTTTCAACATTCGTTCAATAAATTCAAATCAATTCGGTCCCAAGCTTTGGGATGCGATCCAAGCAACCCCTCTCGGCCTCAAACCAACTGGCTCATGGAAAACCCTTAAAAATGGAGATAAAACTGCAAGTAGGAGAAAATTCTACCTCTTGGAGTTGTCAAAACTATGGCCCAGGGGTCCACGCGTGGCACTGCTCCGCGTAGACGTTTTTCCTTCTTGTAGATCTGAAATCCAACGGTCACGTCCCGCGTGTATTTTCTAGAGAGAAGTGAGGCTCTCTCTGCAGAATCCCTCATTTAACCTTCTCACGCCTACTGCATCCCCAAAATAATCCTCCCACATTTTTCTCTCTTGTGATTTAATGAAGAAGGTCACCTTTGAAATTTGTCATCTTGTGACTAAAATCAAATTTCACTGTGACCCTTCGTCTTTCTATTCCAGTTTGATATTGATTTCTCGGCCTTCCAATTTCATCATTTCTCTCACTCATACCGGCTTGTAGTGCGTGAGTCGTCGCTGCATGTGCCTTTAATGCGCACATCAAAATGAGTTCTGACACGAGCTTGATGCCTCGAAAAAGCGTCTTGGCTGGCTGTCTCGACAAATTGCGAAATTTTACGTGCTAACTAGATTTGTGAGACGATTCAGCAGTGCAATCCGTTTTGTCATCGAGATCTAGAGAATTAATTACGGATTTTAATTGTAATTACAATTTTGCTGTCGAGCTGGATTTCTTACTTATTAAAGAGGGTAAGATTTCTCGGTCTTACATTCTCCCCTCCTTAAAGGAATTTAGTCAGAGTCAAAACGATCTTTATCGAGCACATGCATATGCAACATGCACTCTACCATCATGTAAACTAGTCATTAAATCTTAACGACTAAACCCGCATTACCTTCATCCCTAAACAAGAAGGATAAATGCTTGCCATCGTGTCCTCGACTCCCACGCTGGCTCTCAGCCTGATGCCGCCCATAGCACTCTCACTATTGCCTCGCGGTCTTGCGTCGCAAGGCACGATCCACGGCTATCAAAATGCTGCTTGGTCCCTCCCCTCCAAGATTATGGTGTCAAGCCTCAATCTCTCCCAATCCACCGCATGAAATTTGGATCTGAATTGTTATATCTAGAAGACATGAGCGTGGCTGCCACCTCGTGGACCACAGCCTCTTTGTGTGCATCACTTGGGTGCCTTACTTGAGTGCCTATCCTCTCGATATCTCAGAAAGACCCAATGAACCTCGGCGATAGCTTCTGTGCTTACTGCTTTGACCACCTTCTTAGGAATCACCCTGAGAGCGTGATCATTGTACTCCCGAGCTCTAAGGGTCGACGTCTCACATTAGTATAGCTCTTACATTAGGCTCTGGGCGGAAGTGAGAAAGCTTATTTATCGTATCAGCTCACCTTCTCATAGGTGTCTCTAATCGGATCGGGACAGTGATGGAGCTCTCTTCCACCGGTCAATCATATAGATAATCCACATGGCCTCCCCATCTGATGCCTCATATGATTTCATTCATTTTCGCGATAAGCATTGTTGTAGTAGAATTCTACTAAGGGTAATTAATCCTCTACCCTCATGATCCGGGACATGTTACTTAATATGCCCTCTAACACCCGTATGTAATCCATACACCGTAATCCTACGCAACCCTTGCTTGGTGTGTAACCTTCTTCTCTCAAGGTTACAATTGTAGCGCCCCAAAGCAGGGGTCCGTTGACTACCCGTCGGCTCGCTGAATACAAGTGGATGTCAGGGTTGCAGCGCACTTTAGAAAATCGGGCGAGTCTCCTTTGTGCGGGAGCTCTGCAAATACATAACACCATTTTCTTTGGCCCAAGCAAATCCAATATATGCAATATAATCTGACATGAGTAAAAATGCCTCTTGGGCTCATGAAATAATACTCATAAAGTAATTATATATATTATTCAATTGTCTCCTGATAATTCAATAGTTGATAACACTTTTGTTTTAGCCACAAACATACTATTAAAATCTCTACAATTCTAATACATGTTATGTCCAAAACCATCAAACCTAGTGGCTTCTTCAAAATGGATAGTCTTCTCGGCGCTCCTTGTACTGAAATAAGGAACCCACGAGAGGGTGAGCCTTCAAAAGCTGTTAGGAGAGATGTACTAAAGTGGTACTCACTAAGTGTGATTGCAATGCTCCAAATGGCTTTACACTCAAATGTCTGATCCTACTTGAATGTCTACATGATCACCCATGTCACAGTCCTCACCGACTCACTCACGCACATGCGCATGAAAATAATCATTTTCAAGAACAAAACTTTTGTTCTTGAAAATATCTTCTGCATGTTGTTAAATATGGACTACCCTCCGAGGTGAATTGGTTGGTGAGCTTTAGAAGGTCATGGTCCTCATCGAAATGATCTCTGTTGCCCCATCTCACAGCTCAATTCTCCGGAATATCATCTGTGAAATTCCTTTCGCAACCATATCCGTTTTTACAAAAATACCTTGTCATGCACTCACACCTAATTCTAGGCTACCCAGTGCATATGAAAATGCATTATGCCATTTTCAAAATCATTTACACAATATGTCAATATGCACATTTTCAATCAACTATAATTACACACATGTAATTCCACACCTCCATCATCACCCAATCTAGCTCACTTGAGCAAATCATAATCATCACCAATGGCTTACAACCTGATTTAATTCTATATAATTGTGTCATTATGTCTTCTCAAAGCATTAACTAATAATTCTTTGATCAACCAACTCTCAAATTAATTCCTACATACCAAGCCATTCAATTCACACAATTTCAATGCCAAAACACATGGACCTTTATGGCCATTTTCACCTGAAGCAAGAGGCCATTTTAGCAGTCTAGAAACCAACTGATGGGTGTCTCCCACGGGCAGCCCACTTCTCTGACGGTTCCTCTTGGTGGAACCCGATTTCCAATCCCATTTCGGTCTTATATATAAAATAGAATTTAATATGTTATATGAAACGACCCCACATCGGTTTACGGGCATTCCGCAGATTGTTCCAAATGTCCAAAAATATTTCCATAATTCGGTCCCATGTTTTGGGACCGATCAACAACCCATTCCCGGCATTTTCTCATATAAAGCATGCATTTTAATGCCAAATTTCCAGAATTAAAGACCCAAACAGCCCCTAAATTTCTGGGCAGTCACGGATGGTGAGAAAAATCCCCAAGAAATTCTAACAATTCGGTCCCATGTTTTGGGACCGATCAAAGCAAACCCTCAGCGACCTCGTTGCAAAACATGAAAAACCCTTAAAAATGGGAATAAAAAAGCGCAAGTAGGAAAATCCTACCTCTTGGAGTTATAAAAACTTCATAAACCGGGGTCCTGCGTAGCTGCTCCGTGGAAACATTCCCTCTTGCTCGTCGAAATCAGCGGTCCGTTAGCGTGTATTTCTAGAGAGAAATCGGAGACTCTCTCTCTAGAATCACCATTTAAGATTTCTTCAAGCTACTGCATCACCTCTCTCTACATTCACGTTTGCCCTTTGAATTTGTAGGAGATGAGCCTTTGTAGCACCATTTTGTCTTTTAATAACTTAAAAATAAATCCCTAAATGACATTTATGTCCCTCTTTCTCCAGATTTGATATTCGGCACTACCTCGGCCGTCCATTTTCATCATTTCTCTACTCATACCACTTATGGTACATGAGTACATGCTATATGTGTCTTTCGTCGCATCGGAAATCGTTTTACGGCACCCAAACCGCGATGCCTCGAAAAACGTGCCGACTCATTTGTCTCGACAAATTGAAATTTTTCTGCATTTACTCTTCGAATTTGGCAGGCAGTCAGCAGTTGCAATCCGTTTAGTCGTCTGAGATCTGAATGGTATTCTGGTTTAACCGTAATTAAAATTTTTGTAATCAAAATTACTGTTGCCCTTATTCCGAAATTGGAATTTCACCGGGTCTTATATTCCCCACCGTAAAAAATTTAGTCCGAAATTCGGCACCTCACATCCAACCATGTGTATAGGTAACCTCACCTAACTCCAAGGCCAGGTGTCGGGTGTAATGACTTAGGTTAGGTGGTCTGTTTCTTGGAGTAGTTTGTCATCATCCATGTCAAACTGACAATGAACAGCCAACATGTCTACCGCTAAGGTCCGCCCACGCTTAGCTGTGACTACGATCTTTGAAAAATCAAATCTCTGCACCATCCTGGGAAGAATTTTCCATCATGTGCTGACTTTCTAAAGGCCTCAACCTCTATGAAAGGCACGTGAAGCTCGTATGAGACTAAATCTATCACACAAGGCATTAATGAATGAACATGATGCATCAGTCGCTCCTCGCTAGTAAAGCAATTACGGGAAATGAGGCGTGCCTGCATATCGACTAATGCGAGGCAGCTCGGTCTGTACCATAGAGATCTGTCTACGCCTCCTAGGAGCAATCGCTCTGTGTCGGAGTTGGCGGCAATGGCTCACGTCATGACTGACCAGGAACTCTCAACACCTGCAAATCTGTGGTGGAGCCTGGAAGCCTCGCTCTGACACAGCCTATGTGGCCGTCATGAAATCTTAGAGTCTTTGGTGTAGCGTCTCGGCCCGATCTTGATCCTTTGACCCGTACTAGGGTATGGAGGGAATGTCTTCAACGTATACTCTCTGTTCTACATTTCTTGGGTTTGTTAAAGTCTTGGATCTTGTCCTCTGGGCAATCCCTTCACTCATGTAATCCACATTTTAGTCCACGAAACTAGTGTGACGAGAAGTCTTACACTCTTCCTGAACTAGGAGAAAGTGAGTCCACCCTCTTGCAGCACGTATCAGTGTTTAGTATCTCGATTTCTCTCTCTGTAGTCGGTGTCTAACCATGGAGTTCATATCCTGCAGGCGAGAAGTCTACGATCTATCCAGATGGACAACTTCAACCCCATTCTTGTGTCTCGTAATACCCAGCAATCCTAAAAGCTACATCCCTCTAAGATTGACATTCGGTCTCTCCCGACTCATCGCACCTCGACCTTCTCTGAGGTGATTGGCCTCTGATGCCATAACCTCGTGGCCAAAATCTTGCCAGTCGCCCAGAAACTCGCACTTCTTTGAACTTGGCGCACGGTTGATGGTCTCTCGACAAGCGCAAAAGCGATCCTCAAGTGATACTCATGCTCCCACTCTGACTGGGAGTAGATCAAAATGTCATCCACGAAGACTACGACAAACTGATCTAGATAGGGTTGGAACACCCTATGCATGAGATCCATGAATGCTGCTAGCGCATTCGTCAATCCAATGGGCATCACTGTAAACTCAAAGTGCCATGCGTCTACTTGCCCGTCTTAGGGATATTTGTCTCCACAACCTCGGAGTTGATGGTAACCGGTGCGAAGAGTGCATCTTGAAGTAGACTAGCGCTCTTCTCAGCCCAGTCAAATAAATCATCAATCCTCATTAATGAGTACGATTCTTGATCGTAACCCGGTTCAGAAATTTATCGGTAATCAATGCAGTAGAAGGGTCTTGTCCTTCTTTAACCCATGAAATAGAGCCGGAGTGCCCCATGGTAAGTGCTTTCGGTCTAATAAACCCTTGTCCAGTAGATCCTGTCATTTGGACTCTGAGTTCCCTACATTTCAATAGGTGCCATCTATGCGGAATCATAGAGATGGATTTAAAGTACCCGAGGGTGTAACTCGATCTAGAAGTCTACATCCACTATGTGGAGGTAGTCAGGTGGCTCATCTGGAAAAAAAATATTGATGTCTTCGCAAACCACTTTCGAGGTAGATACCAGTCACAGTCTCCACCTCGTCCTCTAGGTAAGGCTCGCGAGCCTTGACATGACATCCACGACACTTGGACTCATATCTTGCAATGCAGGGGCAAAATATCATGCTTGTCCCACTTGAAATACCACAAGAGTGATACCGCCTGCGTGTGGCGGTAATCCTCTACGCTCCGCAGTCGACAACGAATCCGTAAGCTATCAACCAATCATCCTCAGGATGACCTCGAACTCTGACATGTCCATAATCCTCAGGTCCACTGTGAGTAGAGTCCTCGAGATCTCTAACTCACAACCTCGACCTATCATTCTTATTCTCGCCCTAATCCCTAGGGGAGACTCACGTATAATGGCTCCTCTAAGGTCTCTAGAGGTACTTGCCCATTTCCACCTTATTTGGGCCTCATTCTCTAGCTAGAACGCAGCTAGTCTAATCCACAGTGGGTAGCCGGTAATCTCCATAGCCTCTAACAGCATCTCGTTACACTGCATGAACCAGTAGTACACCACCATGGATTTCTTCCCCCTGTGAATGTCGGAGGATGACACGCCCTAAACCTCCAGGGGTTACTAGGATCTTCCTGTCTACGCTATACCATCTGTCTGACGGCTGATCCTACGCAACACCCACGGCCTCTCAAGGCCGGCTTATCAAATCTTAGGCGGAATTTGGTCGATTGTCGGTGGTGCACGACCGATTGCCCTAGTGGACGTCCTCTATGTCCTCGTCCTCTACTAGCCATTTACACAATTAATCATGGCAACAAGAAACATTTAGCTTTCATTTCAGTCTAACTAGTAATGCAGATGCTGATTACTAATAGACTTGACAACCATGAACTGATCCGTTCATTTCCTAAGTGGCGCTAACTTCCAACCACTCAACTTATTTATTTCAAGAAGGTTCTAGGCTCTCTTGTTCATTTCAGTATCCAACTCCCTAAGGTCATCGATCCTAACCTTAGCATTTACCCTTTTTCCTATACGCGTTGCACCATGCATATAGTTTCCTACGCAACAACCGCGCAATCACCATTTCCAATGGTAGTTAATACAATACAGTATCTCTAAGGCATTAACACATGAGACACTAATCATACACATAACTCAGTGTATACGCAATCAATTTTGCATTTAAATTATTGTTTTCAACAAAATTTTATTTTCAAAAATTTTATTTTTGAAAATTTTATTTTTCGAGAATTTTTATCAAAATTTATTTGATTTTATTTAATTTAATTTTTTTTTTTTTTTTGACACTGTACAACTCAAAACATTTTCTACACATTCATGTGCTAATCACCAAGCACACATCATTTCACAACTCTCACACAACATGGCAAACACACCATTCACCAAACAACCAAATGATCACACATTTTATAAACATCAATCATACAATCACATGATCATGATCACAATCAAAACACATGCAGTGTTCTAATTTTTTTTTTTCGTGCCTTCCTAGGTAATCTCATACCTATACTTATCATCGAACCACACCTAGTGGTGATGTTCTTACATTTCAAAGACTATAGCCTAAGCCCAATTTCCCAATCCCTAGGTTTTCCTATACCTAAGTTCCACATTATATGACCCGTGGCTAGACCCCGTCCCTCAAATACTAGGTAATCGTATGCTGGCTTATCAACATAAGCTCTAGGTATTTATAAACCTAGCTACATTTAGTATGACGCCCCAAAACCCGGGGGTCCGTTGACTACCCGTCAACTCGCGGAATACAAGTGGATGTCGGGTTACCCGACGCCACTTTAGAAAATCGGGCAGAGTCTCCTTTGTAGGGAGCTACCCCGAATGCATAGCTTTGCATAACTGTCCCGAACAATCCAAATATATGCAATATAATCCCCGAGCGCTGAGTAAAAATGCCTCTTGGGCTCATAAGCAATGCTTTCATAAAATAATTATCATAACTATTCTTCAATTTATCCCAATAATTCAATAGTTGATAACACTTTTGTTTATACAAACATATATTAAAATCTACAATTCTAATACATGTTATGTCAAAACCATCAAACCTGGCCAGAGCTTCTTGAAATGGATCGTCTTCTCGGCGCTCCTTGTACTGAAATAAGAGGGTCCCACGGCGAAGTCAGGCTAAAGCTGGTGGGAATCGCCTAAGTGGGCTACTCACCACTAGTGCGGTGCAATGCTCCAAGTAAACACACACTTTCAGTAAATGCGTGATCTGCTTGAATGTCTGCATGATCACCCCATGTCACGAGTCTCGCGACTCATCGCCTTGCACATTATGTATGAGAAATAATCATTTTCAAAAACAAAACTTTTGTTCTTGAAATATACTACGAAATATTCGGGTCTGCAAATGGGACTACCCTCTAGAAGTGAGTGGTTAGAGTGAGCTTTAAAAGCTTGATCATGGTCTCATCAGAAATGATCTGATGGCCATCTCATTGATTCTCGGAATATCATCTGTGAAATTCCTTTACGCCCAGCCATATCCGTTTTACAAAAATACCTTGTCATGCACTCACACCTATTCTAGGCTACCGGTGCATATGAAAATGCATTATGCCATTTCAAAATCATTTACACAATATGTCAATATGCATATTTTTCAATCAACTATAATTACGCATGTAATTTCCAGCGCACCTCTAATAAATCCACTTAATCTAGCTCACTTGAGCCGTCATATCTGTCGCCCAATGAGCTTTGCTTACAATTTAATTCTATATAATTGTGTCATTAATATTAACACCTCAAGCATTAACCTAATTCTTTGATCAACCAACTCCAAATTAATTCCTACACATACCAAGCCATTGATTCACACAATTTCAATGCCAAAACATGGACCTTTATGGCCATTTCCACAAACAGGTATTTTTAGCGATCCGAAATAGCCGATGGGCATCCACGGGCAGCCCACACTTCCTACGACAGTTCCTCTTGGTGGAACCGATTTCCATTCCCATTTCCGGTCTTATACCTACCAAAATAGAATTTAATACATAAATTCCCATAGAAACGACCACATCGGTTAAGGCATTCCGCAGATTTATTCGAATGTCAAAAATATTTCCATAATTCGGTCCCATGTTTTGGGACGATCAACCATTCGGCATTTTCTCGTATAAAGCATGCGTTTTAATGCCCAATTTCCCAGTGAGACCAGGCTTATTTTAAATTTGAGCGATCAGGATGGTGAAAAATCCCGAAATTCTAACAATTCGGTCCATGTTTTGGGGCCCGATCAAGCAACCCCTCACGGCCTCAGGCAACCGAAACATGTCGAAAAACCCTTAAAAATGGGAATAAAAGCATGAAGTAGAAAATCCTACCTCTTGGAGTTGTCAAAAAACTTGCAAACCGGGGTCAGCGTAGCTGTTTCCGTAGAGCGTTCCTGCTTGCTCTAAAGTCGAAATCCAGCGGTCGTTGAACATTTAGAGAGAGTCAGAGACTCTCTCTCTAGAATCACCATTTTCGTTTTCTTCAAGCTACTGCATCCCCCTCTCTCTATTTCACGTTTTGCCCTTTGAATTTGTGGGAGATGAGCACTGTAGCACCATTTTGTCTTTTAGTAACTTAAAAATCAAATCCCTAAATGACATTTATGTCCTCTTTTCATGATTTGATATTATTCGCCATTGTCAGATTTAAATCATTCTATTACCGTACCACTTATAGTACATGAGTACATGCTATATATGTGTCTTTAAATCGCATCGGAAATCGTTTCTGACACCCAGTGCGCGATGCCTCGAGCGTGCCCGACTCCATTACCCGGCAAATTGCGAAATTTTGCGTGCTAACTAGATTTGGCGAGGCAGTCAACGGTGCAATCCGTTCGTCATCAGATCTAGATAATTAATTACGGATTTTTAAGTAATTAAAATTTTAATCAAAATTACTATTTGCCCTTATTTGAAATTGGAATTTCGGGGTCTTACAACAATTCTCGACAATCAATGGTATCAACTCAATCCATGCCATCACGAGGACATCCATTTCTGCAGGAGCCCTTGCCGGCTCTGACCACACCCAATCTGATTTCAGAAATTATGACTATAAGTCGCTTTGCGACTCTATCGCTCAAACTCTCGGTCACGTGCTTTGGCTAGAGTGAGTTTTCATCTTTCGATTATATAACTCTTTGGCTTGCCAGGCCTCTTACATTTCTGGTTGACTATAGTCTTCATTGGACGTAGTCTAGAGCGAGCTCAGCCTACGGCTCGACAAAGCGGTGAATGCCCATGCAGTGCACCCACGTCCGACTCGACATGATGTTCGTGCCTTGACGCAATAATTCCCATCTTTGCGACACGATCGAGGCAAAACTCGAGTCCATATGAGTAGAATATGAGAGATTTCTCACTCATAATTCAGAGCCTATCAAAGTCCACTCTCGCTCTACATCCTAGGGAAGAACATCAATGCTTAGCTACTCTAGAGGCTTTAACCTCTAGCCCAAATCCGATGTGAGTATTAGGGTATGACAGCCCGGCCCTGAGTCTCAATTACTAACAAGCGGAGTGGTTGTCTACTCATCCATGTCAGCGACAATCAACAATCAATAGGTCTACCACCCTAAGGTCCACCACGGCTTAGTTGCGCGACTCGTTCTGTCTTTGACTTTGACCCACGCTGGCCCCTTTGGCGATCTATCTTTGTTGGGAGGGTGCTTGTATGGCACCGAGCGAAACTAGCTCCTGCGGCCCGTACTAGGGTGTGGAGGAATGAAGCTGTATACTCTCTGTCCTGACCATTTGGGGTTGCATTGTCCCTGAGGTCTTAGGATCCACTGTCTCTGGGAAATCCATCGCTCCGTATCAGTCTGGCCCACTGAGATCCACGAAACTAGTGTGACGAAGAAGTCTTACGCCTCTTTCCCCGAACTAGAAGAAGAGTGAGTTCTCCCTCTTGCTGGCACAGTATCAGGAGTGTTCCAAGTATCTCAGTTCTCTCTCTATGAGTGGTAGCTGACCGTGGAGTCCATGTCCGTAGGTGAGCCTATGATCCTGTCGAATGAATGACTTACGCCTATTCTCGTGTCTCTCGTAATGCAGTAATCCAAAGAACTACATTATCTGAAGATTGACCTTGGTCTCTCGACTCCTCAATGCCTCAGCCTTCTCTAGGTCGCCTAGCACTCTTGGTGCTGACACCACGTATCCCAAAACCTCCCTTGATGGCTAAACTAGCACTTGCGAACTTAGGCGTACAGCGTGGTCTCTTAACGGGTACATCAAAACAATCCTCAGTGATATAATGCTCCTGCAGATAGGAGTAGATCAAATGTCATCCACGAAGACTACGACAAAGCGTCTAGATAAGGTTGGAATATCTATGCATAGAGATCCATGAATGTTGCTAGTGCGTTCGTCGATCGAAAGGAGCATCACGCAAGTAAACTCATAGTGCCCATAGCAGCGTCCTAATGTCTTAGGGATATCAGTATCCTAACTCGGTGATAACCGGTCACGAGAAGGTCTATCTTGAAGTAGACTCGCGCTCCTCTCAACTGGTCAAATAAATCATCAATCCTCGGTAATAGATACCGATTCTGGATCATAACCTGTTCCGCTATCTGTAGCGAAGTACCCGCAATCTGAGAAGGTCTTGCCCCTCTTCTTATGAATAGAACCTAAGCGCCCCATAGGCGAAGTGCTTAGTCTAATAAACCCCTTATCGATAAGCTCCTGTGCATTTGGACTCACGAGTTCCTGCAGCTGACCAATGCCATCCTATGCGAGTCATAGGAGATGGGTGAATTACAGTGTAGCTTCGATACGAAGTCTACATCCATGTGGAGGTAATCCCGGTAGCTCATCTGGAAAAACATTCTTATCCGCAAACCACTCGAGGTAGATTAAAGTCGACCTCTCCTCTAGATCCTCTAGGTAAGGCTCGAGCCAACCCATGTATCCACGACACTTGAACTCGTGTCTTGTCGGGCAAAATATCCTGATTGTTTCCCACGAAATCCCACATTACGATTACGTCCTGCGTGTGGCGGTAACCTCTGCGCTCCGCGTCGATGCTGACCACCTTAAGCTATCGGCCCGATCCATGCTCGGGATGACGTCGGGCGCTACGACGTGTCAAAATCCTCGAGGTCATTTGTGAGTAAAATTCGCCGGGATCTCTAACTCATAACCTTGACCTGTCATGCCTATTCTAGAAACAATACCTAGGAGACTCACGTGCAACGGCTCCTCCTAAAGGTCCTCACAGAGGTCCTTGCCCATTTCCACCATATTCGGGCCTCATTCTCTAGCTAGAACGCAGCTAGTCTAATCCTGGTCGTGTCAGAGGTAATCTCCATAGCCTCTAACACTTTCTCGTTCTGCATGAACCAATGGTCTACCACCATCGGATCTCTTCCCCCTGTGAATGTCGGAGGATGATACGTCCTAAACCTCTGGAGGTTACTAGGATCTTCCTGTCTACATGCTATACTAGCTCGTGCTATAGCATTCATGTCTCTCTGACCTCGGCAAAGTCCGGCCGATCAAACAGTCGTGCACGACCCCGGTACCCGTGGAGCGCCCTCTACGTCCTCGTACTCTACTAGCCATGCATTGGTCAAATGGCAACCACGATTCATGTAATTTTCATTTCGATCCTAACTAGCAATGCATATGCAATTATAATAGACTTGACAACCACTGGCCCGGCCCGTTCATTTCCTAAGTGGCGCTAAATTTCAACCACTCGTTTCATTCATTTCAATAAGGTTCTAAACTTTCTTGTTCATTTTAGTACCCAAATCCCTAAGGTCATAACCCACAACCTTAGTATTTACCCTTTTTCCTATACGCATTACGCCATGCATATATTTTCCACGCAACTACCGCGCAATCACGATTTCAATTGGTTGTTAAACCCAATACAGTATCTCTAAGGCATAACCATAGCCACAAAGACCTTAATCATACACATAACCCGGTGTATACGCAGTGGCCATTTAAAATATTGTTCTCAACAAATTTTATTTTCAAAAATTTTATTTTGAACATTTTCTTTTCGAAAATTTTATCAAAATTTATTTGATTTTATTTCATTTTATTAAAAAAAAAATTTTTCGAAAAATTTTTGTAATGAACAGTGTTCATTTAGTGACTCAGGAACAGTACTGAGTCAAACCGGGCCAAAAACTGAGTCAGGGTGCACTAAACCCCAACTTTGTGGCTGAGCACACCAGTGCGCCTTTGGCCGCCAGTGAAGCCTCCGCGCGCCCACACTGCGCTGCTGCTGGCGCCCGCCCAGCGCTGGCTAGCTAGCGTCCCGCGCGCGCAGCTGCCTTCGCCCGGCTGCCGCGCTCCGCTGCCGCGCGCCGCCCGGTAGCTAGCCGCTGCCCGCGCCGCCCGGCTCCGCCCTCCCGGCTGCGCCTTGCGCCGCGCCCGGTACTGCGGCGCCCGCCCTTGGCGCCCGCGCCGCGCTAGCGCTGCCACCGCCCCTCTCGCCCGGCGCCCAGCGGCGCCAGGCGCGACCTTGGCGCCCGACCTCCTATAAAATGGGCGGTAGCCCATTTTGGTCCCAACCATTTTTTTCCATTTATTTCGAGAAGTGGAAAAATGCTAAAATCAAAGTTTTTTTTTTTTTTGAACCTCAAATAAATTTATAAAATTTTGAACACTTTCTTATTTCTTCAGATTATCAAATAATTTATTAAAATTTATTCATTTTTTTCTTTGTTTTCCGAGTTTTGTGCAGCATGCCACTCTAAATATTTTCTACACATCTCCATGTGCTAATCATAAGCACACACACATACTCATCACTTAGATACTACATGGCATACACACCATCATTCATGTTATGCATATTTTTCACACAACATAATCAATCATCACACCACATGGTGACATACCATTCACACAATTCATCAAATCACCCAAAACACATCAACACATTGCGTGGTATCTGATGTTAACAGTGATTTTCACTGAGTAATCCATTACTTAAACTTCGACATCGAGACCACCTAGTGGTGATCGTGAGCTTTACATTCCATGGCTAAGCCCAAGCCTCCATCTCTAGGCTTCCACACCTACTCCATCGAGCCACCCAAGTGGTGATGGATGCCCAAACCAGCTCCATAGGTATTCGTATGCCTAAGCTGTGCCAGTTTGTGACGCTGAAGAGCGAGTCCGTTGAGTGCACCACGTCGGCCCGCGAATCTGAGTGGACGTCGGGTTGCACAGAAAACAAAATCGCGAATCGGCGAGTCTCCTTTGTGCGGGGAGCTCTACCCGATTACAAAAAACCTGCATATGACTGTCCCCGAAGCGGTCAATATATGCAATATATATCGAATATCCAATATACGCCTGGCTTCGCGATCTGACTATATATATTCCATAGTTACAAGGAATTACAATATTTTCACTCTTAAACAATACATATATATTAACTTAAAGCCAGTTCTAATACACGTGAAACATCAACAAAGCCACTCTCTTCTGTGAACCCTCAAGGACTCCAACCGTTCTTTCGCCAAGACGCTCTTCGCACTCGTGAAAAGTGGGGATCCACGACGTACAGCCTGCTCTCGCAGAGACCGCTTCTAAATGGCCATCATCATTTGCGTAAAGGTAGTCAATTCCAAATTAAACACACACCAGCTAGTCGCATGATCCTACTTCTGAATGTGTCTGTTGAGGACACCAGATCTCGAACATCGACTTCCTACACCTTCGCCCCAAGCCTCAGATGAGAATTGGCTGTGCTATTAGTGGACAACCCTCCGGATGAATACATATCAATTCGCCTCCGACGATCGATATATATTATTTGTTTGTGGATTCACCGATGAATAAATATTTCAAGGTCGCCCGACGGTTGATATATTATTTATTTAGGAGTTTACCTCGATGAAGACACAGGTCAAGTCTCCCACTCCATTGATATTTTTAGTTTGTGGATTACTCTCCGATCATTAATAGTTTGGGCTACCCTCTCTAGCCCAGCTTCTCTTAAGAACTACCATGCATCACTTCCTGTCTTCTAGATATTCCTCAAAGGCATATGAGTCGCATTATGATGTCATTTCAATACTATAGCACAAATATATAAACATGGAGGCTTTCTCGCAAGATAAAATTGAACACACAACATGTTATGTATTTACTATTTTATCATTATCGTAAATAGTTACTTGGGCTAATGAACACGGAAGCACTTAATTTAAATACTGCCGTTCCATTTTCACAGCTGTTTTAGAACATAAGCTGTGAGTCAGTGAAACCCTCGGCCATTGCCTCCGAAAACACAGTCAACGGTTCACTTGCGAACCCGCAATCCACGGCCATTCCCTACCAATGCATCGCCAAGCAACCATTTAATGCATAAGTTAACACAACCACACGATCGAATTCGACTGCCACTTTAGACAATTCCATAAAGTCTCCAAAGAATTTTACACTTTCGGGTCCCATGTTTTGGGACCATCCAATAAACTTCATCTCCGCATTTTCCATACAAATACATGATTTAAAACAACATTTTCAGAATTTAAAGACCCAACAGCCCGTAACACCCACTGTTTCAACATTGGGTTTCAATAAATTCAAATCAATTCGGTCCCAAGCTTTGGGACCGATCAAACGGCCCCTCTCGGCCTCAAACCAACCGAAACATGGAAAAACCCTTAAAAATGGGAATAAAACGCAAAGTAGTGGAGAAAATCCTACCTCTTGAGTTGTCAAAACTCAGAACCCGGGCCACAAGCAGAAATTAGCCCGCAGAACGTTTTCCTTCTGCTTCGTCAAAATCCAACGGTCACAGGTTTCAGAGAGTACGAGACTCTCTCTAGAATCACCATTTTTTCCTTCTCACGCCTACTGCATCCCCAAAATAATCCTCCCACGTTTTTCTCTCTTGTGATTTAATGAAGAAGGTCACTATTTGAAATTTTACTGTCTAAGACTAAAAATCAAATTTCTGCAATGACCCTTACGTCCTTCTATTCCCGTAGATTTATATTCCCAAGACTATCTCGGCCGTCCAATTTCATCATTTCTACTCATACCACTTACGTGATACGAAGACGCTCTATGCGCTTCGTCGCATCGAAATCGACATTTACAAAGACCTCAAACGCGATGCCTCAAAACGCGCCGACCGACCGTTTTAAAGAAATTGCGAATTTACTAACTAGGATTTCATGAGACGATTCCAACTAAGTGCAATCCGCTTATTATCCGAGATCTAGAGGAATTAATTACGGATTTTTAACCGTAATTACAATTTTGTAATCAAATTACGATTACCTATTCCAAATCGAATTTCTGCCCATGTAAGGTTCAGATTATAGTTTCATGAGAATAAATTTATGAGGAATATATTACTATGATGTAAAAGGTAATGAATAAATATAAAAATAATGTGACGCCCAAAACCTGGGGTCCGCTGACCACCACAACTCATGGGACATAAGTGGAGGCTCGGTTACCCGACTCCACTTTAGAAATCGGCGAGTCTCCTTTGTACCTGGGAACTCTACCCAAATACATAACTCAGAAATAACCCGTATTCACCGTCCCAAACAATCCAATATATGCAATATATATCCCAACATTTAGTAAAATTGCCTTTGGGCTCATAAAACCAATACCATAAGATCAATTATCATAACTTTATTCTTCAATTATCTCCCAATAATTCAATAGTTGATTGCACTTTTATATAAACACAAACATATATTAAAAATCTACAATTTAATACATGTTATCCAAAACCATCAAGCCACAAACCTAAGCCTTTCAAAATTAACCCCAAAATGAAATGTCTCTCGAGCGCCTTTGTACCAAAATAAAGGGGGTCCCACGACGGGGTGAGCTAAAGCCCAAGAGGGAGAACGCCTAAGTGCTTACTCACCACCTGTTGGGTAAAATATAATGCTCCAAAGCAAACACACACTCAAGTAAATACATGATCCTACTCTGAAGTTCATGATCACCCCATGCTCACGAGTCCTCACGACTCACCACACTCTCGCTCTAAGCCATGTATGAGAAAAATAATCATTTTCAAAACAAAACTTTGTTCTCGGGAAATATACTACCAAGCATTCTAAGAAAGTAATGATCATCCTCCGAGGTGAATTAAGGCGAAATTAACAATCATGGTCCTCATCCGAAATGATTCATGGCCCATCTCCAACCCAATTCTCCTAATATCATCCCGTGAAATCTTTCGCAACCATATCCGCTTACAAAATACCTTGTCATGCACTCACACCTCACTCTAGGTTACACAGTGCATATGAAAATGCATTATGCCATTTTCAAAATCATTTACAAAATATGTCAATATGCATATTTTCAATCAACTACAATTACACGCATGTAATTCAACACATCAATCATCACCCGATTTAGCTCAATTGAGCAAATCATAAAATCGTCTCCACTGGCTTACAAACACAATTTAATTCCATATACTGTGTCATCAGGTTAACACTCAAGCATTTAACCTAATAATTCGGATCGACCAACTCTCCAAATTAATTTTTACACACACCAAGTCATCTTCAATTCACACAATTTCAATGCCAAATACACGGGCCTTTATGGCCATTCGACATGAAACCCGGATCGTTTTTAACAAATTCCGAAGCCTAAAGCAGCGGGTCAGCTCCACGGGCAACACATGTCCAACCTCGACCGACCTTTGAACCGAATTTCTACCAATTTCTATCTTATAAACACCAAAGATGAATTTAATGCAATTCCACACAATCAGCCCATTGTCAGCTTCTCGGATCAAGCCGCTGCATGTACCTAAAATTTCATAATTCCGGCCCCATGTTTTGTGGGACCGATCAACAACCCATTCCCGGCATTTATTCACATCAAGCACATGATTTAAAGCAAAAATTATGGAATTAAAGACCCAAACAGCCCCTAAATTTCTGGGCAGTCACGGCCATCTCATATTGGGTTAAAAAAAATTAAATCAATTCGGTCCCAAGCTTGGGACTCCATCAACTGCCCTCACGGCCTCAAACCAACCGAACATAAAACCCTTAAAATGGGAATAAAACGCAAGTAGGGAGAAAATCCTACCTTCTTGGAGTTGTCAAAACTCAGAACCTCGGGTCCACGCAGCTCGCCCAAGATAGAATGTTTTCCTTCAGGCTAAGACCGCCAATCCGCATTCTAGAATCTAGAGCGGTTAGTTTTCTCTCTAAAAAACGAGACCCTCCATGGCTACCGGTTCTCTTCCTCGATTTTCACGTTTTGCCTTCCTTTAGTTTGGAGGTTAAGGGTACTATTAGCTATTTTGTCCTTTTGCGACTTAAAGACAAATCAATCGACCATCATGTCCCTACCGTAGATTTGATTTTCGCACTATCTCGACCATCCATTTTCATCATTTACTCATACCACTTATGGTACATGAGTACATGCTATCCCGTGCCTTCGTCAAAGATCGAAATCGATGCATTTAAGACCCTAAACCGCTGACGTCGAAAACGTGCCGACCCGACCGCTCCCAAAGAAATTGCGAAATTTATTTATAAGCAACTAGATTTCGCAGACGATTCCAACTATATTAACCAAGCTTCACATCCGAGATCTAGAGAATTAATTAAATATTTTTAACCGTAATTACAATTTTCACCGAAATTACGATTTCGCTCCTTATTCCAGAATCAATTTCTGTCTGACATTCTCCTCTCTAAAAGAATTTCATTCGAAATTCCATGCACATACACATCCAACCATGCATATGTAACCTACTAATTCTAAGACCGTGCTCTGCATGATGACCCGGCTAAGGTCCCACTATCGATAACCGATGGTCACATCTCATCCATGTCAAAACCCGACACCAACAACCAACATGTCTACCACCCTAAGGTCCACCACGCCTCCGCCACAAGGCACTCCTGATCTTTAGGAAAATCAAACCCTAATTCTTACATCATAGGGAAGAATTTTCCATCATATTACGGCTTTTCTAAAGGCCTACACCTCTATGCCAAGCTGTGAAGCTTGTATCAGGACTAAACCTATCACATAAGATGCATTAATAAATGAACATGATGCATCCAAATTAAACACTACGCTAGTCAACAATTGCGAGAGTAGAGACGTACCCTGCATATCCGACTAATCTGAACGTCGCCTCTCAGACGAGATCTCGCCTCAGACAATCTCGCCATATGTCCGTGCCGGGCGTAATGGTAATACGCCAACTCGCCTGCACCGACCCGAACTCAACCTCAAGAACTCGTGGTCGACCTCGACCTACGCCCGACCCGCCTATGTGGCCCGTCTCGAAGTACTAAGTGGGCTGTGTGGCATCCTCGACCGACATCGATCCTCCGACCCATACCAGGTACGGATAGGCCAACATGACACCCCCAACATTACACTGGACTGAGACTTGACCCCCAGCCACCCAACCCGGCACCACCATGCTCAATCCCGGCCCTAGTTCCGAACCAAGGTGAAGCGTGGTCTTCTCGCCTCTTCCCCGAACTAGGAGAAAGCTGATCCTCCCTCCTATTTACCAACACCCGTATTCCGAGTGTTCCAAGTATCCTCAATCTCTCTTTCTCTATGAATGTCGGAGGATGATGCGTCCTAAACCCCTGTTACAGGATCTCCGCCCACCCGCTATGCTAGCCTCGTGCACAGCAGCCTCTCGCAACACCTACGGCCTCTCCAAAGGCTCGCGATCAACCCGCCTAAGAAGTAACAACTGGTTTGATGCCCGACCAAAGGCCCTGGACGCGCCCCTCTATGTCCTCGTCCTCTACTAGCCATTTACACAATTAATATGGCACAAGAATCATTTAACTTTCATTTCAGTCTAACTAGTAATGCAGATGCTGATTATTAATAGACTCACTAACCATGAATCGACACGCTCATCTTCTAAGTGGCGCTTAAATTCCAACCACTCGCTCATTTCATTGTCCAAACCCTAAGGTCATAGTTCCTAAACCTTTTGAAGCATTCACCCTTAATTCCTATACACATTACACCATGCATATAGTTTCCTACGCAACAACCGCGCAATCACCATTTCCAATGGTACGTAGTTAATACAATACAGTATCTCTAAGGCATAAGCACAGCCCCGAGACACTAATCATACACATAACCCAGTGTATACGCAACCAATTTTGCGTTTAAAATATTGTTTTCAACAACATTTTATCTTCAAAAATTTAATTTTTGAAAATTTTATTTTTCGAAAATTTTATCACATTTATTTGATTTTATTTGATTTTTAAATTTTTTTTAAATATATATATATATATATATATATATATATATATATATATATATATATATATATATATATATATATATATATATATATATATATATTTTCCTTTATTTCATTTAATTATTTCCTAATTATTTGTAAAAGAGTCGGAAATACTCCCTATTACATGGGAATTTCATATTATATGGGAATCTCCATAACTTATGGGAATTCTCATGTTGCTTAAGAATCTCATGTTACATAAGAATCCCCCATGTTATTTAAGAATCCCCCATGTTACATAAGAATCCCCCACGTTACATAAGAATTCCTATGAAGAATTCATTTCCAGGTGAGTCGAAATCATGTCCGAGTGAGTCGGAACCATGTCCGAATGAGTCGGAATCATGCCCGAATGAATCGGGATCGTGTCCGAGTGAGTCGGAATCGTGTCCGAGTGAGTCGGAACCATTTCCGAGTGAGTTTCCAACCACTGAAAGTGAGTCTAATCGGGTAGGGACCACTATATGAGAATCCCCCAACCATATATAAGAATCCCCCACAATTAATGCTACGTAAAAATCCCTCTACATTATATAAAAATCCTGCTAATATGCTTTTCTTAAAATTATTTTCTTGTCCCGGGGCTTCCCAACTCAGAAACTCCTCAAATTTTCAAACACTTTACTTGTTTTCCTATGTGCTAATTACTAAGCACACAAACAATCTATAACACATACAACATGGTACACACCATCTATCAAACATTCACATGAATACATATCATTTATCAAACAATCACCTAAAACACATCAACACATGCATGCAGTGTCCTAGTGTTATCCCGTGATTTCCTAGGTAATCTCATACCTAAACCGAACATCGAACCACGCCTAGTGGTGATGCTCTTCCTCAACCATGGCCTAAGCCCAAATTTTCTATCTATAGGTTTCCATACACCTATACTCTACATCATACCACTTGGTGGTGATGGATACCCAAACCCGAGCTCCTTAGGTATTCACAGAGGCCTAAGCTCGATACTGCCGTGGAAGCCGGCATCGACTCACACTTATAACTACACCCACCGAAATACCCCAAGGTACCAAGCACCTTTTACCTGATACCGCCGTGACGCCTAAAACCCGGGGTCCGCTGACTACCCGCCACCTCGCTGAATACATGAGGCCGGGTTACCCGACTCCACTTTAGGAAATTCCAGCGTAGTCTCCTCAGACAGGAGCCTACCCAAATACATAACTTGTAAATAACCTGCATTCACCTGTCCCAAACAATCCAATATATGCAATATATATCCCAACATGAGTAAAATTGCCTCTTGGGCTCATAAACCAATACTCATAAGATCAATTATCATAACTATTCTTCAATTATCTCCCAATAATTCAATATTGATTTGCACTTATATTAAACACAAACATATATTAAAATCTACAATTCTAATACATGTTATGTCCAAACCATCAAGCCACAAACCGGCTTCTTCAAAATCAACCTCAAAATGAGTCAGCTCGAGCCTTTGCACCCGAAAAATAAAGGGGGGTCCCATGATCTGGGTGAGCTAAAGCTCACAAGAGGGAGAATCGCCCTAAGTGGGCCACTTCACCACCTAAGCAAGGCAATGCTCCAGCAAACACACACCAAGTAAATACATGATCCTACTCAATGTCTACATGATCACCCCATGTCACGAGTCCTCACCGACCACTCACACTTGCCTAAGCCATGTATGAAAATAATCATTTTCAAACAAAACTTTGCTCTCTGAAAAGGAGTACTACACAAGTATTCGTAAAGTATGTGACTACCCTCCGGGCGAAATGGTCGCTGAAGCCCAAAAATGCCACTGGCCCCTATCCGAAATGATCCGCGCCCATCTCCAACCCACCTCCTAATATCATCCCGTGAAATTCCTTCGCAACCATATCCGCTTTTACAAAAATACCTTGTCATGCACTCACACCTAACTTCTAGTTACCTAGTGCATATGAAAATGCATTATGCCATTTTCTAAAATCATTTACAAAATACGCCAATACGATATTTTCAATCAACTACCATAACGCGCATGTAATTCAACACATCAATCATCAATTCGATTTAGCTCAATCGGAAGAATCATAAAATTCGCCTCCAATGGCTTACAAACACAATTAATTCCATATAATCGTGTCATTGTGCTAACACCTCAAGCATTAAATCCCACAATTCTTTGATCGACCAACTCTCCAAATTAATTTCTAACACACCGTTATTCAATTCAATAATTTCAATGCCAAAATACATGGGCATTTATGGCTATTTCACACAAACCCGTGACTGCGAATAAATTCAAATTTGAAGAAGGTCACCCACTGCAGCCTATATATTCAACTCCTGCCTCCACCTTGGAACCGAATTTCTTACCAATTTCCTATCTTATAAACACCAAAGATGAATTTAATGCATAAATTCCACACAATCAGCCCATCAGCTTCTCGGATCGTCACAGCATGTGCCCCAAAATCTTCCATACCCGGTCCCATGTTTTTGGGACCGATCAACAACCCATTCCCCGGTGCATTTATTCACATCAAGCACATGATTTAAAGCAAAAATTATAGAATGAAGAATCTAAACAGCCCTTTAAATTTCAAGGCCACGGCCATCTCATATTGGGTTAAAAATTAAATCACCCGGTCCCAAGCTTGGGACCGATCAAACGGCCCTCACGGCCTCAAACCAACCGAAACATGGAAACCTCTTAAAAATGGGAATAAAACGCAGTGAGGAGAAAATCCTACTTGGAGTTGTCAAAACTCGCAAACCCTGGGTCCACAGACGCCCGCAGATAGAATCTTTCTTCAGGTCGGGCATTCCGCCAACGGCTAGATCTTGTAAATCTGGGGAGCGGCCTTAAGCTTCTCTCTCTAAAAACGAATTCTCCATGGCTACTAGGTTCTCTTTCCTTTGATTTCACTGCTTTGCCTTTTAGTTTGGAGAAGACAGACTTATTACCTATTTTGTCCTTTTCGACTTAAATATCAAATCTCTAAAATGACCATCATGTCCTCTTACCGTATTTGATTTTCACTATTCCGCCATCCATTTTCATCATTTACTCATACCACTTACAGACATGAAGATATCGCATCTCATACTCGTCGCATCAAAAATCCGATGACAGACCCTAAACCGGCGATGCTCGAAAATGTGCCGACTCGACCGTTCTAAAGAATTGCGAATTTACGTAAGTAACTAGATTTCAAGGAGATCGATTCCAACTATGACAATCCGCTTTATCATCCGAGATCTAGAGAATTAATTACGTATTTTTAACCGTAATTACAATTTCAGAATCGAAATTACGATTGGCCTCTTATTCCGTAAATTGAATTCGCCTTACAAATAAAATAAAAAGTACCAACATAATTTAAAATTTTATTTATATTGGCAAGATTTAAGAACATAATTGAGTTACGTTAACGTTTTGGTCTCTTTACACTTAAGTGTGTATATTTATTTAAAGGCCAATGACACAGAGAAGATATAATAAATTATTTTGAGAAAGAAAATATTGCTTGCAATAATGATGTTATTTATTAATGTGCGAAAAATCTTTTACCATTTATTGCTTCCAATAAAACCCAAACGAATTATTATATTTATGGGAGGAAAGTACCACTGTGGAGGAGGGATGAAGAATAGTTAAACGAATGGGAAGAGGAGGCAAAAGAACCTTAAAAGTTGAATGCAAAAGATTGAAAGCGGGAAAGACGTGACTTGAGAGATCAAACAAACCACTCAGACTACGTACCCATATTAAAAGATCAAAGGCCATATTCGACTCACTCTTCTTCCCCCTCGCAGATTCACAAAAATGTGGCAAGTTCTCTTAGCAGCTGCTGTCGCAGGAACAGGGATCTGTGCTAAAAACCTCTTTTTCAACAAAAATCGCGATCCCACCGCTTCACCTCCACCGCCACAGAACAAAAAACACATGATAAATGCGATCAGAATCGCCATCAACCATTTTCTTCTCGTTCTGTCTCTAATGGTGTTAGTCAATCAAATCAGAGCGTGAGATGCTGGGAGTCTGAAGAGATTTTTAGGTTTTCCGGGCCTCGGAAGCCTAAAACCGCGGAACAAACCTTTTGGTGGATTCAAGAAGAAGGTTAAAGTTGAGACTTCGTTGTTTCAAGAAGAAGAGGACTAGCAAAGCCGGCTAGGAAGCTTTCATTCCACGTTAGTTTTTGATTCCTTTAATTGCTCTCTCTCCTGTTTCGATTTTCCACAAAATGGGCAGAAATCAAACTAAACTCGTAAGACCCAAGAAATTTCACCTCAAATAAGGGCAAAATCGTACTGGACATAACATCAGAATTAATGCTAAAAATCCGTACTAATTCTTCTAGATCTCGGATAATAAACGGATTATACCACCGTTGAATCGCCTCACGAAACCCATAGCACGTAAAATTTCAATTCTCGGCACAATGAGTCGGCACGCTTTTTCGAGGCATCGCATCGCTAGTGTCAGGAATCGATTGGCGACGAAAGTCACATAAGACGTAATTCATGTACTCATAAGTGGTATGAGTAGAGAAATGATGAAAATAGGACGGCCGAGATAGTGCCACATCAAATATGAGAAAAAGAAAGTGATACGTCATTTTAAGTTTGATTAAGTCATCAAATCCCATTTAAATAAATAATAGTTGTCTTCCCCAAATGTTAAATGAGAGACAAAACGTGAGAGGGAGGATTTTTCTGGTCCAGTAGCAGCCGAATTCTTTTTTTAGAGAGAGAAGCTTAAACTTCTCTCTAGATTTGTTAGAGATCCAACCGTCGGCAGCTTTCAGTACAAGAGGGAGAAATGCTCTATGCGAGCAAAGCACGCGGACTCAGATCTAGAGTTTCTTCAAACTCCTTGAAGTAGATTTTCTCCTACTTGGATTTTATTCTACTTTGTACTTTTCAATGTTTGAGCCGATCAGCCATTAGCGCTTGATCGGTCCCAAACCTTGATTGAATTAATGTAAAAATTTGGAAACCAAATGGAGCAACCCGTGGCTGCTCCATGATTGAAAATGGTGTAAAATGGTTGCTTTGGGTGTTAATCATGTATTTGGATGGAAAATGCCGGGAATGGGCTGTGGATCGGTCCCAACACATGGGATCGAAATTGTAGGAATTCTTTGGAGACTTTATGGCCGTCCGTGATACCCGCACTCGCAGCGGGTTAACTTACGATTAAACGGTTAAGCTTGGTACGCATTGGGCCTGAATGGCCATGATTGCGTTCACTAAGTGAACCGTTGATTTAGGATTTTTCGAATAGTAACCGAGGGTTCTTCATTCCCGAAACAAAGGTTCTAAAATATATCTTTGCGGAAAATATGGGTTTGGCCAAGTGATTTAAATTAAATTGCTCGTGTTTGGTCATTAACCCAAGTGAGCTAATTTTGATGTGATGAAATGTATAAATACATAATATGTTTGTGTGATTTAATTTTTATGCGAGTATATTCATGTTTATATATTTGCATGTGTTATATGAATTATTGAAATGGCATCATAACGATTTACATGCGCACCAGATCTCTGTAGAGATATGAGCCGAAGCAGGCGATGAGTTCTAAGAGAACCGCTTGAGGGGTAGTCTAAAATATTAATGACGGAGGGTACCACAAACCAAAAAATATCAATCGTCTGAGCGCCCAATTGATATTCATCTGAGGGTAGTCCACAACCAAATAATATATCAATCGTCGAGCACCCCAATCGACATATATACATCGGAGGGTTGTCCACTATTAAACAATAATTTCATAGCTAAGGTTTAGGCGAGTGTGAGAGAGTCGGTGAGGGACTCCTGATCCGATTGGCCATGACATTCAAATAGGATCATGCATTTGCTTTGAATGTTTGTTTCAAATTCTTGGAAACATTGCACCGGCACTTTGTGGGTGGTGAGTCTAATTAGTATGATTCTCCTACTGAAGCTTTAGCTCACCCTACCGTGGGATCCTTTCACAAAAGTAGCAGGAGCGACAGAGAAGGCTCATCCTAGAGACCGTGGATTATAAGAAAAGCCGGATTGTGGCTTTGGCTTGACGATATCTACATGTATTAGAATTTCCCTAATTTTAATATATGTTGTATAAGAGTAAAACATTTGAACTCTTGTAACTATTGGGTATATAGTTGAATTCATAGTTAGTATGTATTATGAGTATCGCTAGGCCCAAGTGGTCAGATATCATGTGATTGATCTCTTGATATATTGAATATATTGACCGCTTGGGACAAGCCTATTATTTTTAATTTGGGTAGAGCTCTGCATTAAAGGAGACTCCCGCCCGATTTTCTAAAGTGGCGCTGCAACCCGACTCACTGTATTCGTGGGCTGGACGGTAGTCAACGGACCCCCGGCTTTGGGCCACAGCCTTTGAGACGTAGCCTGAGTGATACGGTCACCTAGGAGCTCTGGTTGCATCCATCACCACTAGGTGGTATGATGTAGAGTATAGGTGTATGGAAACCTATAGATAGAAAATTTGGGCTTAGGCCATGGTTGAGGAAGAGCATCACCACTAGGCGTGGTTCGATGTTCGGTTTAGGTATGAGATTACCTAGGAAATCACGGGATAACACTAGGACACTGCATGCATGTGTTGATGTGTTTTAGGTGATTGTTTGATAAATGATGTGTATTCATGTGAATGTTTGATGAATGGTGTGTATACCATGTTGTATGTGTTATGATTGTTTGTGTGCTTAGTAATTAGCACATAGGAAAACAAGTAAAGTGTTTGAAAATTTGAGGAGTTTTACAGTTGGGGAAACTAGGACAAGAAAATAATTTTAAGCATATTATGGGGGATTTTTATATACGTGGATTTTACGAACGAGCGCTGGGGACTTCTTATATATAGTTTGGGGAATTCTCAGGAAACTCCTCGCCAGATTTCGACTACCTGAATGAATTCTTCATAGGGATTCTATATCCCTTGGGATTCTATCCAGTAACATGGGGATTATTATGTAAATACGGGGGATCTAACACGGGGGATTCTTATGTAACGCTGGGACTTTATGTAACATGGGGGATTATTATGCAACATGGGATTCTTAAACAATGGGATTCTTATGTAACGTGGGGATTCTATGTAACATGGGGGATTCTAAATAACATGGGGATTCTTATGCAACATGGGGGATTCTAAATAACATGGGGGATTCTTAGTCAACATGGGGATTCCCTATAAGTTATGGGGGATTCCTATAATATGGGGGATTCCCATGTATTAGTGTCACTACCGGGAAATAATTGGAATAATGAAATGGAAATAAAGGTGAAAAAAAAAAACATTTTTATTAAATTAAAATAAAATCAAATCAAATAAAAATTTTGATCAAATTTTCGAAAAATAAAATTTTTGAAAACGAAAGTTCGAGGAAAACAATATTTTAAACGCGAAATTGATTGCGTATACACTGAGTTATGTGTATGGTTAGTGTCTCGGGGCTGTGGTTATGTCTTAGAGACACTGTATTGGATTTAACTACCAATTGAAATCGTAATTGCGCGGTAGTTGCGTAGGGAATTATACGCATGGTGAAATGCGTATAGGAAAAAAAAAAGTAAATACTAAGGTTATGGGTTATGACCTTAGGGATTTGGGTACTGAAATGAACAAGAAAGTGTAGAACCTTATTGAAATGAATAAATCGAGTGGTTGAAATTTAGCGCCACTTAGGAAATGAACGGGTCAGTTCAGGGTTGTCAAGTCTATTAGTAATTGGCATCTGCATTGCTAAGAAGTTGACCTGAAATGAAAATTACATGAATCAAAAGGCCATTTCACCAATGTAGATGGCTAAGAGAGGCGCGGACGAGAGAACGCCCACGGCACCGGTCAGCACAATCGTTTGATCAAATGGATCTCTTTGCCGAGGTCAGAGGTATTACGAATGCTATAGCAATGTTAGTATAGCATGAAGACAAGAAGATCCTAGTAACCCCGCAGGTTTGCGCGTATCATCCGACATTCACAGAGGAAAAGATTCGACAGGACGACTACGTCCATGCAGATTGAAGGTGTTAGAGGCTATGGAGGCTACTCCGACGACCAGAATTAGACTAGCCGCGTCTAGCTTAGAGAATGAAGCCCAACATGAGGGAGGGCAAGGACCTCTAGAGATTCCAGAGGAGCCAAGAGACGTGAGTTCCTCCCCAGGGTTGTGTGGCTTAGAATGGGCTGATGATATGTCGAGGTTGCGAGTTGGAGATTCAGTGGACTATACTCACAATGGACTCGAGGATTGGACATGTCGAGTTCGATGTCATCCTTTGGATGGACCGGTCGACGCTTACGTGGTCAAGTATCATCAGGAAGCAGGAGAGTTACCGCCTATACGCAGAATCCGTGACTATATGGACTCGTGGGGACAAACATATTATTTTCCCCCAGATAGTATACGAGTCCAAGTGTCAGGGACAGTTAGCGGGTTGGCTAGTGAGTCTTACCCTAGAGGACGAGGTGAGACCGACTTAGATCTACCTCGAGTAGTTTGCGAATGTGTGAATGGTTTCCAGATGAGCTAATTGACTACTCCCGCATAGGATGTAGACTCTGTGATTGAGTTACACCAGATATTCACCCATCTCTATGACTCCGCATAGGATGGCACCGGTTGAGTTGCGGGAACTCAGAGTCTAGCTACAAGAGCTACTGGACAAGGGGTTTATTAGACCGAAAGACTTCACTGGGGTGCTTCGCTTAAGCATGAAGAAGAGGGTAAGACCTTCAATCGTGCAATGATTATCGGCGCTTGAATAGTGGAGCACGATCAAGAATCGTAAATCAAGCGAGGATTGACGATTTGTTTGATCGCTTGAGAGGAGCGAGTCTACTCCAAGGTAGACCTTGCAATCGTTACCATCACCGAGGGTTAGGATACGATGATCTTGCAGACGCTTAGGACGCTGCTATGGCACTTTGAGCTTACTGCGGATGCCTTTGGATTGACTTAATGCGCAGCGTGATTCATGGATCTCATGCATAGGATGTTCCAACTTATCTAGATCAGCTTGTTTAGTCTTCGTGGATGACATTTTGATCTACCCCGCCGAGTGGGAGCATGAGTATCACTTCGAGGATTATTTACGCACCGCGTTAGTACCATCGCTTGTGACGCTTAAGTTCAAGAAGCGCAGTTTCGCTTTAATGAGGGGAGATTTTTGGGACACGGGTGTCAAGATCGAGGTCACGACCTAGAGAAGGTTGGAGGCAAGATGCTGGGAGAGACCAATGTCAATCTTCGAGATAATGTGAGTTCTCGGGATTACTGATATTAATATAGATATGAGAATGGGGCTGAAGTTGTCCATCCAGAATGTGATCAGACTTCGCCACGATATGGACTCCATGATTGGGACGGCTCCTCACCATAGAGAGAGATTGAGGACGGAACACTCCTGACAATGAGTGTTGGTAGCAAGAGGGAGGATTAGCTTTCCCAGTTCGTGAAAGAGGCAAGATTTCGCTTCACACTAGTTTCGTGACTAGCCGGATTGAGCATGAGCGACGGATTGCCCTGTAGACGGGGATCCGCTTTGGGACAATGCAGTCCCAAGTAGTCAGAGGACTGAGAGTATAGCCACTCCTCCTCCACACCCTAGTACAGCTCGAGAACCACTTCGCCGGAGCTATACAAGCACTTCCAAAGAACACATGTAGCCGAGGGGCGAGTGTGGGTCAAGTCGCACAGATCGAAGCTGCGCACGGCGTGGTGGACCTTAGGTGGTAGACCTATTGGTTGTTGATTGTCGCTTGACATGGATGGGTTGGACAACCCTCGAAAGTTATCAATACAGACCTTAGTCGGTTGTCATACCCGATAATTACATCGATTCGGGGCTGGGAGGTTAAGGCCTTTGTGAGAAGCCGTGCATAGATGTTTTCCTAGGATGGTGAGAGTTGACCCGATAAGTCGATTATGAGGAGATTCCTATGAGATTCCGCTTCATGGTGGAACCTGGATCGGGTTGTCAAAGATGGCATTATTATGCCGTGTGCACTAGAACATCCCGTCGAGCCTGGGCAGGTGCACGGTATGGAAATTCACTCACACTCGTGAGATGGCTGAGTTGTCTTTAGACTACGCTCAATGAAGACTCATAGTTGAATCAGAAATGGGAAGAGGCCAAGTGTAAGCCGAGAAGCTATGTAATCGATGAAACATACCGTCAAAGTTATCACGACTTATATTGAGTGGATAGAGCCTGGGTGACTCGAGGTTCGATACCCTTCGAAATCAAGGCTGGGTGTCACTGAAATGACAAGGGCTCGTAATGATGTCACATGGCATGGATTGAGTTGGATACCCATTGGATTGTCGATTGTGACCTGAGAGGTTAGCTACACACCTAGCAAGGATGGTGCAGTTACGTGGTATATGGATTACATACGAAATAGAGGGCATGTCAAGGGAACATGTCCCGGATCATAAGGGTAGAGGATTAGTTGCCCTAGTGGAACTCGCCTACAACAACAGTTATCAAGCGAGTGTACGAATGGCACCATATGAGTCATGGTATGGGAGGCCATGTAGATTACCGTTATGTTGGACCAAGATGGAAGAGAGTTCCATCACTGGTCCTGATTTGATTAGAGACACCTCTGAGAAGGTGAGCTTGATACGATAACGTCTTCTCACGGCTCAAATGCGTAAGAGCTTATGGATTTATCGACGCCGACCCTAAAGTTCGAGGTTGCGCGATCACGCTTCCTTGAAGGTGATTCCTAAGAGAGGAGTGGTCGTGGTTCTGGTGTCAGCTATCGCCGAGATTCATCGACCTTCGAGATACCTTATGACAGGCAATGGGGCTACGCATGTTAGCGCACGCCCAAAGATGTCAAAAACCACGGTATGCCACGCTCCATGCCCGAGATATACCCAGATCCACCATGTGTGGATCAGACGTATAGAGATCGTGGACACCTTACACCTTCGGCGTATGACCGCGGTACATTGTTGATAGCCATTATCGCCTTGCGACGCGAAGACCGTGAGGCTAGTGAGAGCTATGGCAGCACCGTGGAGTGGAGGAGTCAACGTGGGAGCGCGAGGACACGATATGGGCTACCTATCCCTTCATAGGATGAAGCGTACGGGTTTAGTCGCTTAAGATTTAAATGGCTAGTTTACATGCATGATAGAGTGCATGTTTCATATGCATGTGTTTGATAAAGATCGTTTTGAATTTCGGGACGAAATTCCTTTTAAGGAGGGGAGAATGTAAGACCCGAGAAATTTCAAATTCTGAAATAAGGGCAAAATCGTAATTGACATAACATTGTAATTACTGCTAAAATCCGTACCAATTCTCTAGATCTCGATGATGAAATGGATTATACTGGAATCGTCACAAATCTAGTTAGCACGTGAAATTTCATAATTTTCAGACAATGAGTCGCACGCTGAGGCACGTATCAAGGAAATGTGGAATCGATTTTTGGGAGCACGAAAGTCACATATAGCATGTACTCATGTACCATAAGTGGTATGAGTAGAGAAATGATGAAAATAGATGGCCGAGATAGTGCCGAATATCAAATCTGAGAAAAGAGGGACATAAGGGTCATTTTTAAGTTTGATTTAAGTCACTAAATGACGAACAAGGAATGCCTTCTCCCCAAATGTTAAACGACAAACGTGAGAGAGGATTTTTCTGCATTCAAGAAAGTACCGAATTTTAGAGAGAGAAGCTTAAGCTTCTCTCTAGATTTGTTAGAGATCCAACCGTCGGCAGCTTTCAGTACAAGAGGGAGAAATGCTCTATGCGGAGCAGGCTACGCGGGGACTCCGGGATTGAGAGTTTCTTCAAACTCCTTGAAGTAGGATTTTCTCCCTACTTGGATTTTATTCCCATTTTTAGTACTTTTCGAATGTTTGAGTCGACAAATATTGCGGGCGCTTGATCGTCCCAAACTCGGGATTGAATTAATGTAAAATTTGAAACAAATGGAGTACGTGGTCGCTTCCATGACTCGAAAAATGGTGTAAAATGGTTGCTTTGGGTGTTAATCATGTATTTGGATGGAAAATGCCGAATGGCCGTGGATCGTCCCAACATGGGACCGAAATTGTAGGAATTTTTCGAGACTTTATGGGTCAGTCCGGGTGACGCCTGCACTTCATGGGTGCTGGTTGTGTTAACTTATGCATTAAATGGTTGCTCGGGTATGCATTGGCCTGAATGGTCATGGGATTGCGGTTCACTATGAACCGTTGATTTAGATTTTCGAATAGTAACCGTGGTTTCACTATTCCCCTCGAAACAAAGGTTCTAAAATATATTCTGTGAAAATAATGGGTTTGGCTGCGATTTAAATTAAATTGCTCATGTTTGGTCATTAGCCCAAGTGAGCTAATTTTGATGTGATGAAATGTATAAATACATAACATGTTTGTGTGATTTAATTTTTATGCGAGTATATTCATGTTTATATATTTCCAGATGTGTTATATGAATTATTGAAATTTAAGATCACACGCATTTCATATGCAATCGGGGTATCCTAGGAGAGTATAGGAGTGAGTGCATGAGGTAGTTCTAAGAGAACTATTTTCTGAGGGTAGTCTAAAATATTAATGATCTGAGGGTAGTCCATTAACCAAAAATATCAATCAGTCGGAGCGGCCCAATCGATATTCATCTGAGGGTAGTCCATTAACTAAATAATATATCAATCGCCTGGAAATGCCCACCGAGCATCGGAGGGTTGTCCACTATTAAACAATAATTCTTACAAGGCTTAGGCGAGTGTGAGAGTCGGTGAGGACTCGGACTGAGTTGGCCGCGTGTATTATTCAAGTAGACTATGCATTTGCTTGAATGTTTGTTTAAATTGGAACATTGCACTGCACTTAGGTGGTGAGTAGCCCAATTAGGGCGATTCTCCTACTGAGCTTTAGCTCACCCCATCGTGGGATCCCCCTTTTCACAGGTACAGGGAGCGTAAGAGGAGAAGGCTCATCCTAGAGACCATAGATTAGAAGAAAAGGTGATTTTGTGGCTTGGCTTGACGATATCTACATGTATTAGAATTTTCCTAATTTTTAATATATGTTGTATAAGAGTAAAACATTTGAACTCTTGTAACTATTTGCATATAGTTGAATTCATAGTTAGTAAGGTATTATGAGTATCGCTAGCCCAAGTGGGCGTATTACTCATGTGATTGATTTCGATATATCAATATATTGATCGTTTGGGACAAGCTCTTCACGCAGTATTTTAATCGGCAGAGCTCCCGTACAGCCGGTGACTTTGCCCGATTTTCTAGTGGCTTCGCAACTGACCTCCACTTGTATTCCGCGTGGTTGACGGGCAGTCAACTGACCCGGTTTTGGGGCGCCACAAAACGCTTCATTAATCATCTATCACATTTGCTGTAAGTTTCAACAATCTTTTGGTTTTGTTTTTGTTTTTGTCTTCGGGGTTCTTGAAACAATTCCTATTTTGATACAAAATCGACTTTATATTCTTGCTAGATGTTTATTGATCTCCAAGTAGATGCATCTAGCTACTTGAATTATTTAACTGATGTCCTCAAAATCGAATTTAGCATTTTTAAGTGTTCTACTTCCAGACTTTTATTTAATATTCTCAAAGTTAATTTTCGCGATTTTAGGAAATGGCTTTGATTAATTAGACAATAAATTAGTTGTCGACATATCTTCTATGTTTTTTGTGTTTTTTCTTTGATCATCATTCCCATTAGTGTCAATTAGGTCACAACATTGCCAAGCCTTCTCCATACAAATCTGACCTTGCACAACACCTATTATTATCATGGAATGCTCTTAAATATAAACAAAGTAAAATTGGGATTTTAAGACAAATGTTAAGACTTCGATTAAAAGTGAGAGACAATGTTAAGACTATGTCCCGAATGCTTCAAAAGTTCGAGGGAGAGGGAAAGAAAATAGAACTAGAAAGAAAAGCCAAGGAAAACAACAACTAGATTTTGTGGATGTATAAATGACTTTATATACAATTTTAAACTAATTTAATTTTATGTGGGGTCCACACCAGGACTACGGGGTGCTCCTCAGGGTCGTGGTTCACCTTTCAACATCTCTTCGTGGGTCCCACTCCTCACAGAATACGCCTCTAGCATTTCTTTCGCCTCCGCAGACTCCGAACCCGTGACTCTCAGGCTTAAGGTCCAATGGGAGCATCTCTACTAGCTCGCTGTAGTAGACACCCCATCGACTCCAAGCCCCGGGTCCCGGGGTTCGAGTCTCTACGAGGCGAAGAAAATGCCTAGGGAGGGCATGATATTCCCGTGGAGCGGGACCCACCTCAAGGGCACCCAAAGAGCCACGGCGGTGGACCCTACGGCCACCCGGCGGCACCCCGTGGTCGTCGGCGTGTGGACCACAATAAAAGGCGCCTTTATTGTGAGACTTCACCCTTCGCGGACCACCTCACTAAAATTCTTCAGTAAGCTCACCAGGATATCCTCATTCCGTTCTGGCCTGCAGGAGATTCGAGACCGGGACCTGGGTGCTGGTCATGGGAGCTTGTCTACAGTGCCAAAGCTAATTTAATTAGTGCTCTTATACCCTCTGATGTCATATGCTTGTACCTTTCTACCCGGGATGGGGTGTCACATTTTATCTCTTTTATATAAAAATTAAATAATTTAGAAATGTATACATTGTTTACTATTTATAATTAACCATTTTTAAATATTTTTTTCACAGTAAAAGCAAAAATAAAAAAAATTGACAAGTGATTGTTCCTAGAAAGAGTAACAACATTTTAGTGATTTACAAGTAAAAATGAATTATTAACTTTTATAAAAAAGAATGCAGTTTCTTGTAGGTTTACTGGGCCAGTTTTTGAATTGAAGAAATAAGAACGATACATTTCAGTGATGAGCAAGTAAAAAGGAATTATAACTTTTATAAAAAAGAAGCAGTAAAATGATGTAATGCGAATGTCTAACACAAATTGGATTTGATGCTACTCCAAAAAATGATTCATGTGGCTAAAATTGGAGGTTCTATTGAACTCTGAAAATAAAGAGAGAAGAAAAAAGAAAAAAGCTGGCCTTTGATTTACTTGAGAGTGCATAAGGTAGACTGGCCATTAATCGCACTTGTGCTTGTTGAATGATGAGGCTGCTGACAATGGGGCTTTTGTAGTTTCTACACAGGTAGACTTAGAAAAATGTTAATAACTAATTGCTTCCAAAATTTTTGTTCTCCACAGAGAAAGATTTTTGTCTATGCTTTTCGTGGTTTTGCACCTAAGCTGGTTTTATCACTTTGCATCTTAATAGTATAGCGTAGCGATTCTCGAGGTTTATGTTTGGTTATCTATGTATTTAGCTAAACTACGAGTTCCAAATTTTCATTCAAAACCATGTTATAAACCGCAGATGGCTCGAGTTTTGTTAAGGGCTTGGCATTTGGAATCATGTACATGATGTCAATTTGGGAAAAGCCGAGAAATCAGGAAGGCGAAAGCAAGCATGGATGAGGCGCAAAAGTGGTTCGAGGAATTAAAAGGCGAACTTTCCAAAAAGAAAATCATCCTGTGTCTGCAAGTTTCCGATTAAAAGCGAGACACTAGTCAGCAGAAAATTAGAAATGAAACATACTCGACAAGTCGTTGCTTGCTAAATTGATACAGAAACCAAGATCCTAATGATACAAATATTTCCTTCTCTCCCTTTAATTAAGGATGGTGAGTATGCAGAAGTAGTGTTCTTCTTGAAAAGCCACCTTGAGGTCATGAAATGGATCAAGGCCCAGACGAGCTTGAGTTTGAACTACAAAACTTGCTTGTTGTGCCCTGAATGCTCTGGCTATGAAGAAATAAAGACCCGGTTGGGTGAGCGAGGTATGCATTTTTCTTATATTCCCATATGTTTGATCGTTTTAACTAGAAATATAAGGTGTCTAGCCATGTTGGGCGCATTCGGCTTTGCAGCCATTAGATAAAGTATCCATATGGATTATTTCTTTGGGACTAAAAAGTTTTTTCATTTTGAGTTTCTTGACCAGGAAAGTTTCTATCTATAAATACGGAGTTGTAGATGTCACTTGACAAATCTCTTAAGGTCATTCGGATGTTGGATCCTTCATGGGAATTTGGTCATTCTATTTTAAAGCGAGAATTGAGATTTGATAAACTAAATAATGACTCATGAGTAAAGATGCATGTGTCTTTTGTTCTAGTTGGTGATTTATAACATCCACACATTGCGGAACCTTTATCAAGTAAGCGTATGAAATAGGATAATTCCTTCGTATGGCTTTAGATTGTACTACATTTGTGGAGTTGGCAAGTAGATGTCATATAGTAAGACATTCCTTAGGCTCATATATTAACATGTATGATGAATGGTCGAGTTTGTTCCTCCTTAAACCATGCTTCTTCCTAAATACAATGTGTTGTCTTAGATGGACTGGAAAATGTTATTGCCTTTCGAGTTTCGGCGAGGGTTTCATGAAATGGAAGGTCGGAGTTCGATTCTTGCTCGAGTTCCATGGTGTATTGCCCGGCTAAAGCTGGATCGAGAAGCGTACCATGTGCTCATTGAGCAATGGGGAAAATCAAATGGTGGGTGGAGTTTGAGCGTAGCAGCCCAGTCCAAACTACATGAAAAAGGAGCAGAACTCCAGGCACTGAAAGACCGTGTTAAACGCCTAAATGAATTCTTTATGTCGACTTCCTCAGGCAATATTTCCTTACTCCAAATAATGCCTTAAGTTACTGGTTTCTATTCATTTTTTTTCCTTTAATTCTTCACTTGCTACTACAAGTATTGGAACCTTTTGCATGATGATGAAATGGCCTAATGTCAATTGACACCACGGTTTCTAAGACGCTTGACATTGTTTCGCAGATGATGAAGCTGAATCACCAGTGGAACAACAGAGCCCCATCAATGGAAATTCCAGTTACGACACTGGAAACGACTCAAAAAGATCAGTTGTTGGGATGAAAAGGGCCCTTGATTCTGAAGCGTCTAGTTACTATGTAAAACGACACTTATTCCCAGGTAATTGAACGGAAAAATCATATAATGATGTCAAATAAAGTAAACTATGGGTGGGCCATACAAATAAACTCAGTAGGAGCTCTCTTGTACATTATGCTTCTCTACCTCTCTTTCAATAGTATCGACATTTTCATTCTCTTTTATTACCTATCAAAAAAGCATTTTCATCCTCTTTTTGCTTGCATTCAGCATGTCATCCTTTTGAATATTAATATCATAGGGACATGGGATATTCAAGTTAGCCCCCTTGAACTTGAAAACTTTGCCGTTAGGATGCTGGTTGCCATGAACTTCCCCCAACCATGTGCTCTTTGCTACTACCTTGGCTCACAAATAATTTATTAGTATTTATTTATTTATTTATGGTCTTTATTTTTTGGCCTAGTGTCGTGGTGAACTCTCCTTTATGATGATTCCCAATTGACTTTAGCTATCTTTATGCATCTACTTCTGGTATTAAGCTCATTTAAGTCTTGAGAAAGGGTCATGACGCTAGGTTGACTTTTGTGTGTCCTTTTGGGGGGTGAGAATATAGCTCGCATGTCCTTTCGATGGAAATTACTAGTTGATTGAGGCACTCAGTAGGTTGGGTTTAGAAGGGATAGTTTTGGAAATGAGTAAAACTAAAGGTAAAAAAAAGAATCATTCTTTATAGCGACATAGTGGCTCCATTCTTTGCTAGAAAAGATGTGTAAAACTAAAAGATGGGTGGAGCCATGGTGATGGAAATTTGTTGTGGAATTTGCTCTCTTTGTTTCTACACTGAAACCCATTTCATGTTTGCCACTTAAAAAAAAAGAAAAAAATTTAAATGATGGCCTGTTTGGTTATCTTTTTAAAGTTGTTATTGAGAATAATTTTTAAAAATATAAAGATAGTAGTGTTTTTCTGGACTCTAAATTTAAGTTGTTTGTGTTTTTTGTATTTTTAAATTAAAAAAACTAGGAACTAAATGTGTTTTTATGTTTTATTATTCTTGTTTTTAAAACAAATAGTTTTTAAAAATCATAAACAAATAGGCTTAATATAGTTACTAGTTTTGCTTTGGATGATTTGATTAAAATACCTTTTGAAAATCTAATTTTGGAAATTTGACTCTTATTAATTTTTGGTCTGAGTTGGATAAAAATATATATTTTATTTTTTTATAAATATAACATTTTCTTCTAAGAGGTAATATAAATATAAAAATGAAAAAATTTATTTTTATCAAAATAAATACTTTAAAAAAAAGAAACACACAGGAAAAGAAGTTAGATTCATGAAATTAGATTTAAGGTTATTTGACTATTTCTTTTTCTTTTGGTTTAGCTATATCTTTGGTTGTAGGGACATTTCTTTAGTGTATCCGCAGCAATAACCATAGAGCAAATCAATATATGACCTCAGAGCTGAACGAAAGCTGGCCAGCCATCAAAAAAATAAAGTATCAATTACTATAAAAAATTTTAGGGGGAAGGAGTAGTTGGACTTGGAGCAAATACTCTTGATGTTACTGTTTGATATATAACCAAAAAACCAAGGGGTTCGATTTCGATATGGGAAAATAAAAAAAAAAACTGTGTACTTCCAGACGGTGGTCCCGCCTGGGACCTCCCCTACAACTTACAACTTACACCGTAGTAGTAGAGTAGTAGATATAATAACTAAAAAAATCCACACAGTTGATTCACCCCATCCGTGCAAAGATAAAAATAAATAAATGACCGGAGCACAGAGGGACAATAAAATATATGGAAACAAAAACGAGGTGATCTCGATATCTTCTCTCTCTCTTCCTCAATCTCTCCTACCAAAGCAAGGAAGGGGAGTTTCCGATAGAGGGCAGGGAGCCTTCTTCTCCAAAGGTTACGTGTATTGGTCAAGTACGAGTCAGGCGGTCCAATCAGGGCAGTGGGAAGAAGGCTGCTAAGGCTCGGAAAAAGGCCAGAGGATGGTGCAGCTGGATCAGAAATGCTCTATGTTGCAACCATTTCGTTGTGAGGCTGAAGCCTAAGTCATTTCGACCGGTTTGGCGGAAATGGGTCTCGTTTTTCCGAGTTGGGTTTCGGAGGAAATCCGAAATTAGGGAGGATTCGTCGAGAATTGAATCGAAACTGGGAGATGGAGGCGAAGAATCAGAGCAAAGCGATAGCGTTAGGAACGAAAGTAGAAGCAAGGGTTTTGTATCCATCTTCGTTCTCACCGCCCAAAAACGCTTTACTGCTAACCCGATGCAGATCTGCTCCGTACAGGTCATCATCCCTCGCCATTCGGTTCTGGGGTTCGCCTCTGGCCTCAGAGGAAGAGCGAAAAACAGAGGCGGAAAATGAGACCACCAACGCACGACAACCCATCAGTAAAGCGAACCCGGCGCGATTCGGCTGCAGAATCGAGAACAGATCCGAAACTGAAAGAGACTCCGAATATTTGAACCAATCCTGAAGATTCGAGCAGTGAAAGCAAGGCTCCCGAACCCAACAAAACGGGAAGACCCTGCTCGGCCCCCTGCTCTGGGTGTAAATCAGAACCGGCGAGAACCGGTGCCAAGCTCAACCCAGACACCACTCATTTTCAATATATTGTTCAGTTTACGTACAAAAAAAAAAAAGATTAAGTTTTGTCAAGGAAGCAATATGGATAATTTGAAACTCACTGTCATTTTTTGGTTTCATCTGCTGCTTTTTAAATACTTTTTGAGGGCTAAATGAAGATTCAGAAGGTTTGTACCCTAAAACATGTCTTTAGTAGTTTTCTAAGTTTTATTGGGCAGGTTTATTTATAGAAAGTTGTTGCTGCCTCTTTATGCTATCATTCCCTCTTCAACATATGAAAATTAAGCTTTGTTCTTATATGAATAAATTCCATAGGAAGAAATTTGGGGCTACAGATTTTGTGGTTGGTAAAATGCAAGCATTCTTTTTAGCCAATGGAACATGTAAGATCCTTTTCTTGCCTTGATGTCCTCCATAGTCTCAATTCCATTTTTGTTTTTATTTATCATCTGCAGTGAAGAAACATACGTGGCTCAATTTTTTTTTGATAACCGTGAACGTTTAGGCCAGCTTGCGTGTACCTTTATTAATCCCACGGGCTATGAAGTTAATAATTGGGTAAAACCTTTTAAGGGGACTCATGTAACCGTCAGAAGTACGATGCGTGACAACGTAGGGGGTGTATAAAAGCCTTTAAGTGTCGCGAAATATTTTGGAGACTAAAATATGAAATGATGAATTTTGGAAACCATAAATTTGTATGAGCTTAAGGGTACAATTGTCATTGAGCAAAGGATATGTAAGTCATAAACAAATTAGAGATGGGCCATAGTAGAAATTGAATAAGTTACAATTTCAATTTTTAAAAGATGAGGGCTAGTTACAATTAATGGAAAGTTAATATAACAAAAAGGAGAAATAAAAACCAAAATGTCATTTGGTCTCCAAAAGTTAGGGCTTCACGATTGGTGAGGAAAGAAGAGAGCCAAGAGGAGGAAGAGAAGAGGAAGAAGGAGGAGGAGAAGAGCAAGATCAAGGAATGTGTTTGATGTGTTTGCCTTAGTGTATTTGGATTTACAGGGGCAGGTATGGAGATTGGTTACTCCTTTGATCTGAGTTTTGTGCAAAGAGCACATTGACCTTTGATTTGTGTGGGTTATGTAGAGTAAAACCCCAATTGATGCAAAAAGAAACTTGGAATCATCAGGAATTCATGATGTTTTTTAAAAGAATTGGTGGACCTTAGGTAGTGTTCTTGGATTTTCACCTAAGGTTTTGGGTTTCTTGAGTTTGAAAGCAATGATTCACGTGTTGTGGAGTTGTTTAGATAAATTAAGTTGGTTTTTGAGGTATTATGAATTATAGAAGTTATATGGAGTGAATTGGCATCAAAGTGGGAGAATAACAAAATCTGGGCATTAGTTGTCTTCTAGGTAGAAAGTTGAAGTTCTACCGGTAGGACTGTACAGTAATTTTTGGCCAGAATCTGCCGGTGAAGTTAAGTCCCTGCCGTGGGAACATGTTCTGGTTTTTCTGTTTCGACCCGAGTTTTCGTATTTAACCACAACTTCCTCATTTCTTATCGATTTGAGTGATTGATGGCTACGTAAAATAGACTTCAAGGAGAACAAAACTTAAGAGTAGGAATCATGGGGAATTCTGATCCTAAAGTGGCCCAAAAATTCACACAAAGTGGGGCCATGTGCAAGAAAAATTCTGCATCAGCTTTGGACATAGAGTAGTCGGGTTGTTTGGACGTGGCTTGAGTTTGGTCACTCGAGGTGGGTGATTCAGTTGGAATAGAACCCTTAGCACCTTAGCTTTAAAGTATGAGAAATTAGCTGACTAAGTCTAGGAGAGTACGGTTAAGTTATGCGATTAATTTGTCGTCGTATTCGTTTGAGTTGTAGGTTAAAGTAAAGGCGGGATAAGTGTGGAGCGTGCTCCAGGATTAAGCAAGCGAAAGGGTGAGTGTTCTAAACTCATTTTTCCAAATACTAGTGTATTATTATTATTATTATTACAAATTGCTTTGCCCGGTATTTTATGGTTTTGAATGCAAACCATTTCAAGAAACAAGCAATGAGATAATGACAAATGGTTTGAGTTAAACCATTTTGAAAAGCAAGCATTGATTTTAAATTACTTAAAACCATAATTAAGCATGATAAAGCAGCAAGTAAGTAAATGGTTTTGAAAAGTTAAACCATTTTGAAACAGAAGCAAAAGCAACTAAGCAAATGGTTTTGAATAATTAAACCATTTTCAAGCGAAAACAAGCAAGCCAATGGTTTGAGTGTAAAACCATTTTACAAAACCAAACAAGCAAATAATGATGAAAGGTTGTGAAAACAAGGCCTTCCTAGTTTTAAGCAAGCAAACCGGTCAGAGGTATCCGTCGTGCGGTGGTGTTAGGATTTCATACATGCATTGTAGTTTTGCACAGTGCCGACGGAAACTTAGGACATGCATCATGCATTTAAAGGAGGCCAGGTAGCGCGTCACGAGGTATATAAGGTTATGAGCTCTAGCTACTAAGTATGAGTGATGGCGGCAACGAGGTCAATTCCACCATATTCACGGAGGAATGAAAAGATTGGCGGACAAGGTCCTTCCAGACGCGGTTGAGCCTGAGATTTCAGTGTTCACTAGGGTATGATAAGCAAAAATAGGCTCCATTGGTTGATGTTTATAAGCATGATATCTTGTTTTGAAAAATCGACCATTGGTTCCGATCGCCAAGGCTTCCGGAGAGTTTTAAAGCAAGCGGTTGAGCCAAGCTCGTTTAGATTTAACGATCGGTTGGCAAACTCACGTCAGGTTTTATTTTCAAAGCATGTGGTTGAGCTCAAGCTCCCATTTTTATGAAAAAGTTTGAGGAACTTTTTAAAGCAAAGGTTTATGAAAGGTTTTAAGAACTTTTCAAGCATGATAAAGCAAGCAAGCAAGAAAAATTATGAGAAGTTTTATAAAGCTTTTAAAAAGCGACAAGTATAAAAGCAAGCAAGTATAAAAGCGAAGCAAGCAAAGAAAAGTTTGAAAACTTAAGAAAGCAAAGCAAAGCAAACTACGGAAAATATTCGTAAAAGAGAGTTTCTACGTGTTTGAAATGTTTTAGGAAAGAAAAACCGTTTATAAGCATACGCTCGACATTCCGTTGAAACCGTTATTTTGTATTTTAAAGACTATTTTCCGGAATGCAGTGCAGCGAGAATATTTGGAGCACAATAGGATTGGTCTGACATCCGGTTCCCAAGTCTTTGTGTATTAAAAATATTTTGTAAGAACATACTTTGAAATGGTATAATGGGACATATGTATGTACATAGTTAGTTGTGAGAATGTGTTGGTATGCTGGTTGCCATGTTTGGATATTTGGATATAATGTAAATTGGATGTATTCGAGTTTGGAATTTATTTATGTATGGTAGTCATCTTCACTTAGAAGTTGTCCATTGCTAGATTTTACGAATCCTAAGTTATAAAATAAAGAAAAATTTTATACAAGGTAGAAGGAAGCATGCGGCTTAGCTTCACGGGGATTTCTAGTCGTTAGGGTAGCGGCTAGGGATTTCTGTGAATTGGCCAAACACGCCTACCGCCGGTAGGGAGTGAGGTGTGTGACCTCAAATCATGACCATTGGGTATGCAGTTCCAGTAAGCTTACACCAATGGAGCTATCCACCGAGGGGTTATATGTGTGATTCTTGGCTTTCGCCTTTTTTCCTATGATGAATATGAGTTTTCTAGGAGTGAATAAAAACTAACACTTTGCCAATGCCTTACACCAACTAAGCTATCCCTCAAGGCTATATGTGGCCTAATTCTACACTCACCTTTTTTTCCTTTTATGATGAATACAAGTTTTCTAGGAGTGAATTAAAACTAACAATTTGTTTTCCACACTTATACTGTAAGACCCGAGAAATTTCAATTTCTGGAATAAGGGCAAAATCGTAATTTTAATTACAAATTGTAATTACAGTTAAAAACCCGTAATTAATTCTCTAGGTCTGGATGGCCAGCTTGGATTGTACCGTTGAAATCGTCTCGCGAAATCTAGTTAGCACGTAAATTCGTAATTTTAAGGAACAGTTGGAGTCATACGTTTTCGGCGTCGCGTTGGTCATAGTAAATCGGTTTTTCGTCGCGACGAAAGCGCATATAACAAGTACTCATGTACCATAAGTCTTTGGAGTAAGAGAAATGATGAAAATGGACGGCCCCGAGTAATCACAGAATATCCGTCTGGTAAAAGAAGGAATTAATTGGATTAATGAGGGGCAAACTTGTAATTTTTGTGAAGAAGATCATCTTCTCCATAAAGAAAGAAGACAAAAACGTGGGAGCTGATTTCGTGGAGATGCAGTGGCTCTTTTGGAACAAAATGGAGTGCTGCAGAAGGTCTTCGCCTGCTGCAGAAATAGGCGATCGGGCCAGTTGGATTTATTGAGCGAAGGAAACGTTCTACGCGGGCGAGCTCTGGCGTGGACCGAGTTTGCGAGTTGACAACTGCAGAGGTAGGATTTTCTCCCTACTTGCGTTTTATTCCGTTTTTAGGGTTTTGATGTTTCGGTTGGTTTGAGGCCGTGAGGGGCGGTTTGATCGGTCCAAAACATGGGACGGGTGTTAAAAATTCTTGAGGATTTTCTCATCATCAGTAGCTGAAAATTAGAAGATGTTTAGATTCTCTTAAATTCCAATTTTACTTTAAATCATGTATTTACATGGAAAATGCAGGGAATGGGTTGTGGTCGGTCCCCAAAACACGGGGCCAGAAATAGTAAAATTTTGGAGATTCTTGGGTTTGTCGAGTGACAGTCCGAAGTGTTGTGGGCTGTTATATGAGTTTATGCATTAAATTATTTAGGTGAGTATAAGATAGAAAGCGGGTAAAAATTCGGTTCCAAAAAGTGAGCTAGAGATTGAATGAGTGGGGTACGCGTGGACAGCCCCTTCTTCCAGAAGATCTGGGGTATTAAAAAACGATCCAGGGTTTGCAATATTGAAATGGATAAGAATTGTCCATGTGTTGTGTGTGACAGGTATGAAATGAATGGCTTGAGTTGTGTGGAATTAAATAGAGTTAATACATTGTTAATGTGTTAGTACAATAACTTACAATTACATGGGGAATAAATTGTGTTTGTAGGCCATTGTGTTGATTTTAAAATGTTAATGCATAAACATGTATTAACATGAGTCCTAATTATGTGGAATATAATTGTGTGTGTGGAATCATTGGAGATGAGTTTGATCATTAGCCAAGTGAGCTAATTTTGATGTGATATATAGGTTGTATAATTACATTACATGATTGTGTAATTTGATTTATCTGCAGTATATTCATGTTTATATTTGCATGTGTTGTATGAATTATTGAAATGGCATCATGTGCATTTCATATGCAAATTTATCACAGAGATAGGAGTTAGTCGTGGTATAAGTCTAGAGAGCGGTTCGGAGGATAGTCCCAAAATGTTAATTATCGGGTAGTCCTGAGGAACTTAGAATATCAATCGTCCAGACTGACCCAATTGATATTCATCGGAGGTAGTCTGACAATATATATATATCAATCGTCGGAGCGGCTGATTGATATATATACATCGGAGAGGTTGTCCTTAATAAAATATGAATTCTCATGTCTGAGGCTTAGGCGAGTGTGAGAGGAGTCGATGAGGACTCGGGATGCGAGGTTGGTCATGTAGACATTCAAGTAGGATCATGCATTTGCTTGAATGTGTGTTTTAAGTGGAACATTGGCACCTTGGGTGGTGAGTGGCCAGCAGGGCGATTCTCCCTCTTGCGGAGTTTTAGCTCACCCGTCGTGGGATCCCCCGCTTTTTGGTCTAGGGAGCGTGCGAGACGGCTCAAATCTGGGGGTGGTAGCTAGAAGCTAGGATGTGGCTTTGTTGATGTTTACATGTATTAGAATGCTTCTCATTTTTAATATATGTGTTGTATAAAATCAAATCCATTAACTCTTGCATTATGGATATAGTTGGAATATTGTAAGATATAAGCTGTTTTGGATATAGTGTGATTAGTGTGGTTTTGGGCCCGAGGCGTTTGTATCGAGTGATTGATGTTGGGACGGGTTTATATGAAGATTTTGTATTTGGGTAGAAGCTCCCACATTACAAGGAGACTACGCCGATTTTTCGTGAAAAATGTCAGGTCACCTGACATTCACGAGTATTCCGCGGGTTGACGGGTAGTCAACGGACCCCCGGGTTTTGGGGCGTCACATATACTTCTCATAAATAGTGCTTTTGAGTTTACATTGTCAATTTATTCATTTATTTTTCCAGAAGCAATAATCCAATTAGTTTGAATCTTTTTGGAGTTGTATTGGTCTTCTATGGTTGTAACACGCACCCAACATTTTTTTAAATGGGCAAGTAATAATACAACATGTAGGAAAAAGGTTCAAATTGCATGGGTATCACAAAGGCACTACTCTTGAGTCAAACATAAGACTAACCCTCATTAATGAACTTTATGGCCCCTACCTATCAAATAATAATAATAATAATAAACTTTATAGCCTAATGTAAAAATGCACAAAAGATCGAGATTTTAGTATGCTTGAATTTTACGTATTTTCAAATAACTTGAAATTCCTGCCATTTTAGTGGTCGAAATAAGCCGCGAGAAGGCATCAGCTTTATGCATATGTGTGTATTTATATATACATCATAAAAGTCTAATGCCGATTCAATGGAGTTTCTCTTATAGATGAGGATCTACTAGATGCTAACAAATGCCACAAGATCCTTGTTTATTGCTATGTAGAAAGATGTGATAAACTCATGATTTTTCACCTAGCAAAGATAATAAATTATCCAAAGTTTATCTCCTTTTTAAATGATCCAAAGTTGGTCACTCCTATAAGTTTCTTCTCAAATAAAGAACTCTACTTTCTTCGTACAAATTTTTTCTGATAAGTGTATATGTGTGTGTTTGTGTATATCCTCTTCTCTTCTTGCTCATTAGTTCCCATGTCAACCTATTAACACATCCTCGAAAATAGAATAATTCATGAGTTAAAAAATTAAAAAAAAAAAAGGTGTCGCACTCTAGCATTCTTAGAACGGATGAGAAGATGATCTGCTATATCTTTTGCATTTTTACAACACTAACCTGTCAAAACTAACCCTCTCATCATAACTAGCCATAATTCTGCATTTTGATTTACCAATTAATCGAAATCAATTCCCACATGTTTTGATATAGTGATTATCAAAAAGCAATATTGTGTTTGCTGTAATGTTTTAAGAGTCTACAATTCTCAGTATTATAAAAAAAATCATTCTATTGTGATTGTTTAAACAACATCAAATGTGGTAAACTTTTTTTTTTCACTAAAAGTTTTTATCATTTTGTTTTGAGCTTTTTCTAATTAGCATATTTTTGTGGATTGCTGAAATTGATTCAAAATGTAAAGACCATTTTACTTTGGTACCTACTGAGAACTAAGATATAATATTTAATGTCTATTGTCTACTTGTTCCTTGGAGACAACACTGATCCCACATAAGGTTCTACATTTTTGTATGAATGTGGTATATGCAGAAAATTCAGTTCACATTCTTACATCTGGAACTTAAATGCAGGAAGTCTCGAGGTTACGAGCCCTTGTTTTTCGGCTTGAGTCTCTTGGGAAGTTCTGTTTTCTTCGTTAACCCTTGCTATTCATTGGTGTAATGTCTGGTTCAATTGGTATGAGGTGCTTTGAAACCTAATACTATGATAAAATGACTTATCATTTTCTATACTTTGTAAAGGGAGATTTTTGTTTGGGAGGCAACTTGGAAGAAATTTGAGTGTTGGACCACCTTAGATCCAGTCTTGGAATCATTGGGTTCCCTCAAGCAGGTTTTGTTGTTTGGAAAGCTTGGTGGACAGTGGGGTAGAGTCTTGACCTTGGACCAGCTCAAGAGGAAGGGCTTCTCCCTTGCAAATAGGTGTTCCTCTATGTGGGAAGGAAGAAGATAACATTGAGCATTTGCTGATACACTATCCCATGGTTTGGGGTATCTGGTCTTATTTGCTGGCAGCCTTTGGAATTGCTTGGGTGCCCTCTTTGATTGTCAAAGATTGGATTATTAGCTAGAACAGTATCCTTGTCAGAAAAGTTGAAAGAAAGGCTTGAAGAAATTTGCTCCTTTAGTATGTTAAGGCAATTTGGAAGGAGAGGAATAGAAGAATGAGGAGTTTTTGTAAAACCCGAGAAAAATTCAAAATTTCTGAAAAATGATAAAACAATAATTAGATTGAAACACGGAATTTTCTAGATTTCGGATGACGAAACGGACTTCACCGTTGGAATCGTCTCGCGAAATCTAATTACCCAATCAAATTTCGTCGGATTCAGAGATAATCGGAATTTCACGTTTTTCGAGGCACCGAGTGTAGAAACTGACACATGGCACTTGGTTGAATGACTCATTTAGGTAATTGTGTCGAATCTGAAGATAGAGTCGAAGCAAAGGGAAGTCTGGGGATAGAATGGAGCCATGTGTGTCCAAGCCCTAGAGGAAGGAAATCAAAGTCTTTGGATAAGGAGATAAGATGAGAGAAAGAAAGTTAATGAGAAAGGGACATGTGGCAAGGGAAGGTGGGAGGAGATTTCCCACTTGAATCAAGTTGGAACAATTTGGTGGAAAGAGAAAGAAAAAGAAAAAAGAAAGAAATAAAAAAAAGAAAAAAGAAAAGAAAAAAGAAAAGAAAGAAAGAAGGAAAGAAAAGAGAGGGTGAAGAACACCTTCTCTCTAAGTTCACGGAGGGATCGGGCCATCGGTTTCGGGTTAGACAAAGACAAAGTTCATCTACGTGGCGAGGCTTCGGCGTGAGTACAAGAATCAGGGGTTTTTCTCCAAACTCAGGGAGGTAGGAGTTTTCTCCTACTTTGGTTGTGTTAGTTTAGAGCCATTTAAATGGCATGGAGTGTTTGGGGCCGTGATGGCCATACGGTTTAATCCCAAATTTTGGGATAAACATTTGGAATTCTGATTTATTTTAATTAGTCGGGATTGATTTTCGTGGTGTGTGTCGTTCTATGTGTTATTGCTAAAAGTGAATAATATGTTGGTTGTGTGAAAAATCAAGTCATATGTGCTTATTGATATATCAACATGGAATTTATGATGGATGTAAATTATACGTAAAAATATAATTATCCATGATTCATTAATGTTGCATGTAAGACTCATAATGCATGTAACATGAATTGATATGGAATGATGATTTTAGTGATTTCTCATATGTACAGAGACATCGCTGAAACTGTGTGAGTGCATGATAATGGGTTTTGAATGAAATTGATATCGAGGGTTGTCCAACAAATAAATTATATTCTGGGAAAGTATGTCCATTAAAGTTTGTCTTATATGTTTAATAAATTATATCGAGCCACAATTCACACAAATTTTATCTGAGTATGTCCAATTAGATCTAGGTCAACAACAAAATTATATTGAGATCGACTAATGAGTTTTCAAAAACAAAATCTTTTTGTTTTGAAAATAGTTTTCATAAATGACAAATGTATGTGTGAGGGAGTCGGTGAGGACTCGAGACATGGGGCATGACATGTAGACATTCGTAGGAATTGTGCATACTTTTACTTTAAATGTGTGCGTGTCTTCACATTACATGTGCACTTAGGGTGGAGAGATTCTCGTAGGAGAATTCATCTATCGCATCGCTTCAATTCCGTCGTAGAAAAATATTTTCGCAAGACTTGAAATAAGACTGGTGATGAAACACATCAAAGAGCTTAGTTTCGTGAAAAGGCCGAATTTGGCTTTATTAATGTGTTTTGTAAAATTCGGGTAGTAAATGAGAAGCGTTGTAATAAAACTTATTTCACTTGTTCACATTGTGTTTGGGAAGTTCTCCCATATTTTATACCGTGTGTATAAAATGTATGAGGCGTAAGTATTGAATCTTAATGATATCGAGCGAGAGCTGGGGAGGTGCTTAAATGGCCTGTAGAGGCTACCGCTCCATTTTCCGTTCGCTGCGACAGCCTTCGCTCTATGTCACGACATGGTTCCCAGCCGCAGCAGCTTGGCCGGGTCGCTGCACAGAGTTTTGGTCGCGATGTGGTCCTCCCCGTCACGACAAGTTTTATTCTCCGTCGCGACAATGTCGCGATAGAGGGTCCTCGTCACTACGCCGAGGCAAGAGGTCGTGGCTGCAATAGGTCGGGTCTTCGGGTCGGATTTCAGTCGCTACGTAACTTTTCTTTATTGCATCAAAGACCTGAAGAAGGTTCTTCGTCAGCGACCGAAAGTATTTTATGTCGCGATAGCCGCCAAGCCAAAGAAAAATTGGCGTCGCGGACAAAGCAAATTTTATGTCAGCATGTAGTTGGCAAGGTAAGGAGAAATTCGTCATGCATTAGCATTTTGGGTCGCGATGAGTCACACGCACAATGTGCTCTATCGCCCACCGATGAGCCGCGCACACAACAAGCATGCGCCGCGCGGATCGGGATGCTTGCACGACGAGTTATTGCGGCGCAGGGGAACCCCGCTGCCATTACGTAAAATTCTTTTGTCATGGCTGCACTCGATGTGGCTCGAGGTGCGCAAAAAAAGACCCTGATTTCCGTGGGCGTCGCGCTCTCAACAGCTTTAAAAGAGCTTTTGTTTTTCTTTGCTCCTTTGCTGGCGTCGGGCCGAAATTCGAGTCTGTGAGTTAATCAACCTGACCGATTGCCAGGCTATAGTTTCGAGGCCGGGTGGGTCTTCTTGTTTTTTTAAGTTTTTGTAAAGGATGGGTGTCAGATACCCATACTTGTGAAAGACGTAGCCTAGGCCTAGTCGGCACCGTGGCACCTCGCCCAGCCCAGCCGACGCCTCTTCACAGCGCAATGAAGGCGTTGAAAGGCACGCTACTCTTCATGAGGCACAAGCCCTCCACAGGCACGCCATCGACCAAGTATGTATTCTTCCTCTTCTTCTTCCTTTTCTTCTTTCGCTCTTTCTTCGTCTGGCTTTTTTCGCAATACATTTCCGCAGGGACGAGGGTTCTTGCTGATCGGTCTCAGCCAAAACGATGTCGTTTGGTCTCTCGACATAAACGACGCCGTTGCCTTTTCTATTTTTTTAAACCTCCCAAAACGACGTTTGTTTTCGTGGCTGTACGGAATTAAAAAAATATCACGCTTCCAAAACGATGTCGCTTTTGTATCATAAACGTCCAAAACGACGCCGCTTGGGTCAGAACCCTAGAAATTGCTTTTTTTTGTGTTCCAACCTCATTTTATTCTTTCAAGCCAACCAAACCTAACACTCCCAACAAACTAGAGGCAGGCATGGGCAGAAAATCAACCAAAATAGCCAAGAAAATTGTGGAAACAAGGAAAATCTCTTATTTCCACGTAGATTATTCCTTTCTCTATTTTCTTAATTTTTTCTTCCATTGGTATTCATTTATTTTATTTTTGTAGTAAATGATCTAAGTATGAAGTCATATGTGACCATGAGTCTTACGACATGAGTCATATGACCTATTTGAATTTTTTTAATATTTTATAAATAAATGTCTCAATTTGTATTTTCAATTATTATCACATGAATGATTTGCTTCAAAAGTCTAAGGCGAAGAATCTGATTCCAATGGCAATGAAAATAAGACTCGTTCTGTAATCTACGCCTTCTTCATTAATGGGATGAAGACAGAATAAAATGGATTATCGGGAGATGAGGAGGATGATAAGGCTACAATGACGACAGATGACTTATGTAGATGCGGAGGATGAATGAGGATCGAAGTTGCTGCGACAAATTAGTTATTTTAATTTGTTTTGTCCGATGGATTTATGAATTTGGATACACATGTGTTTCAGACAAGCCGATACGCTCTATCGACAATTTCTACTGATTTTTAGAAACTTTGGCATGGATTTTGTTAGACTATTGACATGCTTTACGAATTTTTACGCTTAGAGGTATCATTACGTTATTTCTATCGATCAATTGATATTTTTATGATATTTGACGATAAACGTGATTATTATATTTGATTATATTTTTAAAAATATATGCAAATAGGCGCGCCTTACATAAAACCTCGCTGCCTTAAAAGACTCGCACCTTAAGGCTCTAGAGGCTTTTGCGCCTGGCGCACTTTAATACCTCAGGAGGCCTTTGCGCCTCGGGGCGCGCCTTGTGCCTTCACAACTATGGTATACTCCCCCGTATAAGCTCCTCGACTGGGTTGTTCAAATTTCTTTAATGACATTGCCATGTATCAACGAAAAACAAAAGAAAAAAGAAGAAACAGGGGTGGCTGGCTGATAGCTATGAGGTGTTTCTGCTATAATCAGGATTCAGGAGGAGTCAGCTGATCTGATTTGATTATAGGTCTTTGTTTGGGTTATCATAGGTCTTTGTTGCTTGGTCAAGGGAGCTTTGTTAAGTTGGACAGGCACTTTATGAGTAGTTGTGCTTTCCGGAGGATGGTGCCTCTTCCTTTTTGTACTTTATTGGGGAAAGTGTAATATAAAAATGTTCTGGGGGATTTTAGGGTAGTCTTTTCCCGGATGCATTTTTTTTCAACTCCTTTATCGGGATTTCATTGGCTGTTTAGGGCTGGGGCAGTGTATACATGTGTTGCCTTAGGCTGGTTAAGCACTCTTCATTCATTTGGCCCCTTGTTATTCCTGTGTACATACACCCTTTTCATTTGATGCTTCTTAAGGCAACTTTATTCTGCTATCACAAAGAAAAGAAAAGGAATGGTGGCTTTCTATTATGTAACTGTTCTTGACATTTATTTCGTACAAGAAGGTTTACATTACACTTTATGTGGTTCCAGATTGATATGAGGTCATGTTCTTTTTGGTGCATGGTTTTCTTCATCTTGAGAAACACAATCCGTTTGTTTGGCTTTACTATTCTTTGTGTAAATCCAATGTGAGGTAGAACTGTGACAAAGGTCCTGTACTCGATTATGCTGTCATTCCTAGCTTGTGGTTATGATATGTAATATGTGCTAGTGTCAGTAATGGGCATCTCGATTTATTTGGTTGAATGAGCTTTAGAATTTTTTAACATAAATACTGTACTTTGATTTACTTCTGCCTGTGAAGCTAAAATGGACAAGCTCGATGTAGATGTTTCATAGAAAACAGTAGCAGGTAGGATGAAGGAAATTAGAATTGCTTTTTTAGGGTATTTTCTGACTATATAATGCCAAACCCTTGTTGATTTAAAAGGAAATTCCAGGGCATGGGCCAGTCATGCTTATTTATTTATTTTTTGATAGATAAGACAAAAAGAGCTACAAAGTGTTAGGGATTATGCAGGCAGCCAAAGAGACAAGCAAACAAAAACCCACAAACCCCTTCAATTTGAGGCCACCCACTCCAAGAAAACATACAAGTGAAGAGAGCTCACTATATACAAACTATTCCTACTCCACAAATTAGATATAAAAGAATGCTTTAACCTTTGTACAATTGAAGTCCCATCCCTAACTGCTATGCGGTTTCTTTCCTTCCAAATCATCCAAAAAATGCTAAGGGGAACAGATTTCCAGATCTTTAGCCTCTTTTCCCCCATGAAAGAACCCTTCCAACTAAATAAAGCCTCCTTGACTGTCTCGGGGAAGACACAGGAAATGCCAACAATAGAGAACAAGATAATTCCCATAGGGCTGACCACCGGGCAATGAACTTTGGCAGTCATGCTTCATGGTAGTGAACTTTGGGCAGTGAGGCAAAAAAAAGAAGTGCATGAAATGTCATAGCATCGCTGGAACAAGGATATTGAGATGGATTTGGGAAAACAAAACCAATGAAAATGATAAGTGAATATGTTCATGAGAAGTTGGGTTAGACTGATTAAGGCCAGGGATATGGAAGATTTATTGTGTTTGGTCATACGCCAGAAAGAGTAGATGTAAAGGTGGTATAAGGACAAGATAGAGTCAATACTTTGGAGAGAAAAAAAAGAAGAAAAAGAACTGATAGTATAAATATAGAGGCTGATAGTTTAAATGTCGTGTCTTATGAAATAAAGCGATTAAAAGTTAGCAGCAACAGAGAACGCAAGCAGCACTTGTAAATGTTGCTCACACCCATCTCATTCAGCATGGTCTTGGCAGACATGCTCAAAATAAATGCACTTATTGATTCATTTTGAAACTCTTTTATTACCACAGTACTCTAGTAATTCTAATTTTCCAGACTTTCCTTTGCTTCTTTCCAGGTAAGATGATCCAGATTTATGACCCAGGATTTTTTTTTGTCTGGGTATCTATATAAGAAGACAGTGTACCTAAGTGACTGCTGCTATTGTTTGAATCTTTTCCTTGGTAAAAAGCATTGGGAAGCCAGTAGCTGAGAAGAAAGTAGCTTATAATACTTGTATTGTGAACATATTTAATAAGATACTTGCTGATGATTTGTAAGATTTAGTAGAACAGTTGCTTGGTATAGTAGGTAGATTCCTAATGTCGGAGACATGGTCTTTGAATTTGAGGACTGAGAACCATGATTATAATCCTCTTTTGAAAACTGGGGTGATATGAGAACTTACAATCACTATTTTTTTTTTTTTTTGGAGAATCTACAATGACTTATTTTTAAAGAAAACTCGTTCTAAATCAAAGGCATCTGTTGCATGCCGCCTTTTTGAAACTTAAATTCTTTAATTCACATGGATAAAATTAGAGGCTCACTGCTAGCCTCTGATTCCATTCCCTAATGAGGAGAAAATGGGTAGGGAAGGATCCATGTCAATTCTTAAGTATGGGTGTAATCGAGTTATATACATAGCCGAGAAGGAGCTCAACTAAAGCAAAAACTCGAACTCAACCTCAATTTCGATCTCGAGTTTTTACTTGCATGTTCGAAACTTGATTCAAAATAAATAGTTATTCGAATTTGGCTTAACAGTCGAATGAATTAAAATAATAAATAATTATACTGAATTTGATTTGATTAAACAAACCAGAAAGTTTCGATCAAACTTCAAGGAGTAACTCTATTTTAATTACGATAATACTTAAACTTGATTAAATTAATCAGCTTGAATCCAAACATTCTCAATTAGCTCATGAGTAGAAAATTATATTAAAAACCAATTCTAGGAGAATTTAAAACAAAGAATAAAATATTTGACAGATTCTCTTTTACTATTTTATAGTGCTTACCTTTAAAACGTATTCTTAAAAAAATAGTGTTAAATTTAGTAATTAAAAAAATAAAATGAAAATATTGTAATTCTTCTTATTTCATTAAATTGAGTTGGTCTTTTTAAAATATGAGTTTACTCTTATATCAAAATTGTTTTTTCTATTTAAAATTTAAACAAGAAATAAAATATTAGACATATTCTCTTTACTATTTTGTTAGGTTGCCTTTTAAAATGTATTCTTAAAAAAATAGTGTTAAAATTTAGTAATTAAAAAAATAAAATGAAAATATTGTAATTCTTCTTATTTCCTTAAATTGAGTTGGTCTTTTTAAAATATGAGTTTACTCTTATATCAAAATTGTTTTTTTATTTAAAATTTAAACAATAAATGAAATATCTTGCATTCTCTTTACTATTTTGTTAGGGTTACCTTTAAAATGTATTTTTAAAAATAGTGTTAAATTTAGGTAATTAAAAATAAAAATGAAATATCGTAATTCTTCTTATTTCTTAAATTCGCCGTCTTTAAAATACGAAGCATTTTTATATCAAAAATCGTTTTTTTTCATTTAAAATTTAAACAGTTAAATAAAATATTCGATTAGACTCTTTAATATTTTGTTAGGTTACCTTTTAAAATGTATTATTAAAAAAATAGTGTTAAAATTTAGTAATTAAAAAATAAAATTAAAATATCTTAATTCTTCTTATTTCCTTAAATTGAGTCGGTCTTTTAAAATATGAGTTTACTCTTATCAATTTTTTTTCTATTTAAAATTTAAACAATAAATAAAATATTCGATTAGATTCTCTCTTTACTATTTCAGCAGTGCTACCTTAAAATGTATTCTTAAAAAAATAGTGTTAAAATTTAGTAATTAAAAAAATAAAAATTAAAATATCATAATTCTTCTTATTTCCTTAAATTGAGTTGGTGTTTTTAAAATATGAGTTTACTCTTATATCAAAATTGTTTTTTCTATCTAAAATTTAAACAATAAATAAAATATTCGACAGATTCTTTTTACTATTTTGTTAGGGTTACCTTAAATGTATTCTTAAAAAATAGTGTTTGTAATTTAGTAATTAAAAAATAAAATGAAAATATCAGAATTCTTCTTATTTCCTTAAATTGAGTTGGTCTTTAAAATATGAGTTTACTCTTATATCGTAATTGTTTTTTCTATCTAAAATTTAAACAAAGAAATAAAATAATCTATGTATTCTCTTTACTATTTTCATACAGTGCTACTATTTAAAATGTATTATTAAAAAATAAAGTTAAATTTAGTAATTAAAAATAAAAATGAAATATCTTAATTTTATTTCCTTAAATTGAGTTGGTCTTTTAAAATATGAGTTTACTCTATATCAATTTTTTTTCTATTTAAAATTTAAACAATAAATAAAATATTCGACAGATTCTCTTTACTATTTGTTAGTACAATTTTTAAAACGTATCTAAAAATAAATAAGAATTGAAGTAATTAAAAATAAAAATAAAATATCAGAATTTTTCCTTATTTCCTTAAATTATTATCTTTTTAAAATGTGAGCTTACTCTTATATCAAAATTGTTTTTTTATCTTAAATTTAAACAATAAATAAAATATTCGATAGATTCTCTTACTATTTTGTTGTGTTACCTTTAAAATGTATTCTTAAAAAAATAGTGTTAAAATTTAGTAATTAAAAAATAAAAATAAAAATATCGTGAATTTTTCTATTTCCAATTGAGTTGGTCTTTTAAATTATGAGTTTACTCTTCTTATATAAAAAATGGTTTTTCTATTTAAAATCTAAACAAGAAATAAAATAATCGATGCATTCTCTCTCTACTATTTCAGCAGTGCTACCTTTTAAAATGTATTCTAAAAATAGTGTTAAAATTTAGTAATTAAAAATATAAAATGAAAATATCGTAATTTTTCTTATTTCCTTAAATTGAGTTGGATCTTTTAAAATATGAGTTTACTTATATCAAAATTGTTTTTCTATTTAAAATTTAAACAATAAATAAAATATTCGACAGATTCTCTCTTTACTATTTTGTTGTGTTACCTTTTAAAATGTATTCTTAAAAAAATGTTATAAAATTTAAGAATTAAAAATAAAATGAAAATATCAGAATTATTATTTCATTAAATTGAGTTGGTCTTTAAAATATGAGTTTACTCTTATATCAAAATTGTTTTTCTATTTAAAATTTAAAAACAAAGAAAAAAAAAAAAAAAAAAAAAAAAAAAAAAAATATGCATATGTTATTATTATTCCTTTACTATTTTTGCTAGCAAGTACTTTTAAAACGTATTCTAAAAAATAAATAAGTAAAATTTACAATTAAAAAATAAAATGAAAATATTGTAATTCTTTTATTTCTTAAATCATTGTCTTTTAAAATACGAAGCTACTCTATATCAAATTTGTTTTTTTTCTATTTAAAATTTAAATAATAAACGAATATTCGGCGCATTCTCTTACTATTTCGTTAGTATATTTTAAAATGTATTTTTTAAAATAGTGTTAAAATTTAGTAATTAAAAATAAATGAAAATATCAAATTCTTCTTATTTCCTTAAATCTGGCCATCTTTTTAAAATACGAGTTTAATTCTTATATCAAAATCGTTTTTTCTATTTAAAATTTAAAACAAGAAATAAAATATTCGAATGATTCTCTTACTATTTTGTTAGGTTACCATTTAAAATGTATTATTAAAAAAATAGTGTTAAAATTTAGTAATTAAAAATAAAATGAAAATATCTTAATTCTTCTTATTTCCTTAAATCAGCTTTCATTCCTTTAAAATACGAATACTTTACTCTTATATCAATTTTCTTTCTATTTAAAATTTAAACAATAAATAAAATATTCGATTGGGATTCTCTTACTATTTCATAGTGCTACCTTTAAAACGATTCTTAAAAAATAGTGTTAAAATTTAAGAATATAAAAAATAAAAATGAAAAATATCATAATTCTTCTTATTTCTTAAATTGAGTTGGTGTTTTTAAAATATGAGTTTATCTTATATCAAATTGTTTTTTCTATCTAAAATTTTAAAATAAATAAAATATTCGGATTTATCTTTATTATTTTGTTAGGTTACCTTTAAAAATATTCTTAAAAAAAGAAAAGTAAAATTCCTAGTAATTAAAAAATTAAAAATGAAAATATCGAATTTTTCTTATTTCCTTAAATCGAAGTTTCATTTTTAAAATAATGGTAGCTTACTTATATCAAAATTGCTTTTCTATCTAAATTAACAAGAATAAAATATTCGATGCATTCTCTTACTATTTTATTAACATACTTAAATGTATTATTAAAAATAGTGTTAAACTTTAGTAATTAATAAAATAAAATTAAAATATCTTAATTCTTCTTATTTCCTTAAATTGAGTTGGTCTTTAAAATATGAGTTTACTTCCTATATCACTTTTTTTCTATTTAAAATTTAAACAATAAATAAAATATTCGACATTCTCTTTACTATTTCTTTAGTATACTTTTAAAATGTATTCTTTAAAAATAGTGTTAAACTTAGTAATTAAAAATAAAAATAAAATATCGTAATTTTATTTCTTAAATTGAGTTGGTCTTTTTTAAAATATGAGTTTACTCTTATATCAAATTGTTTTTTCTATCTAAAATTTAAACAATAAATAAAATAGTCTGACAGATCTTCATAATTTTGTTAGGTTACTCTTTAAAATGTATTCTTAAAAAGTGTTAAAATTTAGTAATTAAAAAATAAAAATGAAAATATCGTAATTCTTCTTATTTCCTTAAATTGAGTTGGTCTTTTAAATATGAGTTTACCTATATAAAAATGGTTTTTCTATTTAAATTTAAACAAGAAATAAAATAATCGACATATTCTCTCTACTTTTTGTTAGGTTACCTTAAAACGTATTCTTAAAAATGTAGCTAAAATTTGGCAGAATTAAAATATAAACGAAAATATCAGAATTTTCTTGTATTTCCTTAAATTGAGTTGGTCTTTAAAATATGAGTTTACTCTTATATCAAAATTGTTTTTCTATTTAAAATTTAAACAAGAAATAAAATATTCGGACAGACTTTCTTTACTATTTCATAGTAAGGCCTTAAAATGTATTCTTAAAAATAGTGTTAAATTTAGTAATTAAAAATAAAATGTAAATATCAGAATTCTTCTTATTTCCTTAAATCTCTCTCTCTCCCAATGGTTTTAAAAATATGAGTTTAATCTTATATCAAAATTGTTTTTCTATTTAAAATTTAAAACAAGAAATAAAATATTCGACATATTCTCTTTACTATTTTGTTAGGTTACCTTTAAAATGTATTCTTAAAAAATAGGTTTAAATCTTAGTAATTAAAAATAAAATGAAAATATCGAATTCTTCTTATTTTTAATTATTTGTCATTTTAAAATATGAGTTTATCATATATCAAAATTGTTTTTTATTTAAAATTTAGAAGCAATGGTAACATAATTTGTTAATAAAACCTAACTCAAATGGTTAAAGGTTCAAATTTTTATTACGAGAATAGAAGGGGTTCAGGATTATAGTTTCGATGAGAATAAATTTATGAGGAATATATTACTATGATGTAAAAGGTAATGAATAAATATCAAAAAATAAATTAAAAGTACTAACATAATTTAAAATTTTATTTATTAAATTATTAAGAACATAACAGTTACAAGAACGTTTTTGGTTCTGACACTTTTAGTGTGTATATTTATTATTTAAATAATGAAGAAAGAAGATATAATAAATTATTTTGAGAAAAGAAAATATTGCTTGCAATAACGATGTTATTTATTACCGTGCGAAAATCTTTACCATTTATCAAGTCTAATAAACCCAAACGACTATTATATTTATGGGAGGAAAGCACACAGAGGGAGGATGAAGAATATGAAAGAAAAAGAATGGGAAGAGGGAGGCAAAAGAACCTTAAAAAGTTGAATGCAAAGATTGAAAGCTGAAAGACGTGACTCGAGAGATCAAACAAACCACTCAAACACGTACTCCATATTAAAAGATCAAAGGCCATATTCACTCACTCTTCTTCCCCTCGCAGATTCACAAAACTGCAAGTTCTTCTTAGCAATGGCCAGTTTCAGAATTGTGGATCCGTGCTAAAAACCTCTTTTTCAACAAAAATCGCGATCCCACCGCTTCACCTCCACCGCCACAGGTAGAACAAAAAACACATGATAAATGCGATCAGAATCGCCATCAACCATTTTCTTCTCGTTCTGTCTCTAATGGTGTTAGTCAATCAAATGGGACAGAGATGTCAGGGGAGCCTAAGATTTTTTAGGGTTTTCCAGTCATGTAAGCCTAAAACCGCGAACAAACCTTTGTGGATTCAAGAAGAAGGTTAAAGTCGAGATTCTCTCGTTGTTTCAAGAAGAAGAGGACCAGCAAGCCGCTTGTAAAGTCATTCATCGGGTTAGTTTCTTTGATTCCTTTTTTACGCCGTTTTCTCTGCTCGACTTTCCACGAGTAACGTATGCAGAAATCAAACTAAAACGCCTATTTAATCATCTATCACATTTGGTTGTAAAGTTTAAACAATCTTTGGTTTTGTTTTTGCTTGCCTTCAGTTCTTGAAACAATTCCTATTTTGATACAAAATCGCTTTATATTCTTGCTGATGTTTATCGATCTCCAAATAGATGCATCTAGCTACTTGAATTATTTAACTGCTGTCCTCAAAATTGAATTTAGCATTTTTAAGTGTTCTATCGGTACCCTTTATTTAATATTCTGAAAGTTAATTTTCTCGCTGATTTTAGGAAATGGCTTTGATTAATTAGACAATAAATTAGTTGCCGACATATCTTCTATGTTTTCTTGTGTTTTTGCTTTGATCATCATTCCCTATTAAGGTGTCAATTAGTCACCACATTGTCGGGCTCGTGACCCACACCCACATATCATGGAATGCTCTTAAATATAAAACAGAAAGCAAAATTGGGATTTTTAAGACAATGTTAAGATTCTGATTAAAAAAAGAGAGACAACAAGTTAAGACTATGTCCCAATGCTTCAAAAAGTTCGAGGGAGGGAGAGAAAAATGTAATCGAAAGAAAAAGTGAAGGAAAATAACAACTAGATTTTAGATAGATAAATGACTTCTATATACAATTTTAAACTAATTTAATTATTTTATCTTTTATATACAAATTAAATAATTTAGAAATGTATACATTTGCTTACTATTTATAATTAACTATTTTTAAATATTTTTTCAAGGAAAGAAAAGCAAAATAAAAATTGACAAGTGATTGTTCCTGAAAGAGTAAATAAATATTTTAGTGATTTACAAAATGAATTATTAACTTTTATAAAAGAATGCAAATAGAGGTTTATCACAAAATAATTGAAGAAATAAGAACGATACATTTCAAGATGAGCAAGTAAAAGGAATTATAACTTTTATAAAAAAGAAGTGAAATGATGTAATGCGAATGTTCAATACAAATTGATTTGAGCGTTACTCCAAAAAATGATTCATATGGCTAAAATTGGAGGTTCTATTGAACTCGAAAATAAAGAGAGGAGAAAAGAAAAAAGTCGGGCCTTGGGATGATTTCAGAGCGCATATAAGGTAGATCACATCAATCGCCCGTGTTTGCTGAATGATGAGAGCGCAAATAATGAAGGCTTTGTAAGTTTCTACCCGTAGACTTAGAAAATGTTACACCACCGTCTAAAATTTTGTTCTCACAGAAAAGATTTTGCCTATGCTTTCGCTGGTTTGCACCTAAACCGGTTTTATCACTTGCGATCTTAATAATGTAACTGCTTGATTCTCGTGTTTATGTTTGATTTATCTATGTATTTAGCTAAACTACAGCCTAAATTTTCATTCAAAACAGCAAGGTAAGTAATGTATGGCTCAAGTTTTGTTCTCGGGGCTCGCATCGAATCACGTACATGATGTCACCGGGAAAGCCGAAATCGTAGTTCGAAAGCAAGTATGGATGAGACTCAAAAGGGTTCAGAATTGAAGACTAACTTTCCAAAAGAAAATCATCATGTAATCTCGTAAGTTTCCAAACAAGCACTACCCCAAGAAAATTAGAGGCAAGCATACTCAACAAGTCGCTGTTGTTAAGCATGTGAAACCAAGATCCTAATGATACAAATATTTCTTCTCTCCCTTTAATCGAGGATGGGCGAGTATGCAAGTAGTGTTCTTACTCAAAAGCCACCGCCGGTGAGGTCCTGAAATGGATCAACTGAAGCAGAGCTTGAGTTTGAACTACAAAACTTGCTTGTCAGGCTACGTATGCTCCTCGGGCTATGAAGAAATAAGACACCGTATTCGGGTGAGCCCGAGGTATGCCTTTTCTTATATTCCCATATGCTTAGTCGCTTTTAACTAAAATATAAGGTACTATCATTATTGGCGCATTCACTTTTGCCAACCATTAAGATAGTATCCATATGGATTATTTTTCGACTAAAGTTTTTTCATTTTGAGTTTCTCGACATAAAGTTTCTATCTATAAATGCGCTAGATGTCACTTGACAAATCTCTAAGGTCATCTCGCATGTCGATCCTTCATGGGCCGGTCATTCTATTTAAGCAGACCGAGATTCGATAAACTAAATAATGACTCATGAGTAAAGATGCATGTGTCTTTGTTCTAGCCGGGTGATTTATAACATCCCCAAGGTGCATAATTACTAAGTAAACCGTATGAGAAATGTGATAATCCCTCTCGGGATGGCTTTTAGATTATTTTCATTGTAGTCATAAGGAATGCTGTATAGCAAGACATTCCTAAAGCTCATATATTAATATGTATGATGAATGGTCAGTTTGTTCTCCCTTAAACTATGCTTCTTCCCTAAATACAATGTTGTCTTAGATGGACCTCGAAAATGTCAGCGCACGCCAAGAAGTTTCAGCCAAAGGGTTTCATGAAATCTAAGGTCGAGTTCTGATTCTTATCGGCCCATGGTGTATCACAAATGACCGGATCGTAAACTCGTGCCATGTGCCTGGCTGGAACAAAGAAGGAAAATCAACAGTGGAGCTGATTGAACTGCATTCAGCCCAATTCCAAACTACATGAAAAAGGAGCATAACTCCAGGCACTAAAAGACCGTGTTAAACGCCTAAATGAATTCTTTATGTCGACTTCCTCGTGCAATATTTCCTTATCAAATAATGCCTTAAGTTAATGGTTTCTATTCATTTTTCCTTTAATTCTTCACTTGGTTACTAAGTATTGGAACCTTGCATGATGATGAACGGGCCTATGTCAATTGACACCACTGGGCTTCTAAGTACGCTTGACATTGTTTCGCAGATGATGAAGCTGAATCACCAGTGGAACAACAGAGCCCCATCAATGGAAATTCCAAGCATTTAATCGAAACGACTAAAAAGATCACCGCCGATGAAAGGGCCCTGATTCGGCCGCCTAGTTACTATGTAAAACGATTAATTTATTCCCGTAATCGAACTAAAAATCATATAATGATGTCAACAAAGTAAACTATGGTAGCTACAAATAAACTCAAGAGTGAGTTTCTCAGACATTACGCCTCTCACCCTTTCAATAGTATCGACATTTCATTCTCTTTATTACCTATCAAAAGCATTTTCATCCTCTTTGCTGCATTCAAGCATGTCATCTTTGAATATTAATATCATAGATACGGATATTCAAAGTTAGCCCCTCGAATCCTTGAAAACTTTGCCGTTAGGATGCTGGCTGCCATGAACTTCCCCCAACCATGTGCTACTGCTACTACCTTCGAAACACAATAATTTATTAGTATTTATTTATTTATTTATGGTCTTTATTTTTTTGGCCTAGTGTCGTGAGCTGAACTCTCCTTTAACAGTGATTCACGATTGACTTTACTATCTTATTCGCATCTCGCCGATGGCCAAGCCTATTTTTAAGTGCCGAAAGGGTCCCTAAACCTGGGCTGACTTTTGTGTCCTTTGGGTGAGGATGACCTCACCCCATTCCAAGAAGTGGGCGTGTCGGCCACTCCATTTAAATCTCAAAATTGCTACTCCTAACTGACTTAGAACTCCCGCAAGCGAAGTCAGACAAGCTGCTAAAACCTCCTATAAAATTCTTTCTTTCTAAACTTATGATTTTATAAAATTTCTAAGAAGATAACAAATGATATAGGATAATGGGTCTCAAACTCGTGAGCAGATCCAATTTACACTATATCCAAAATATGGCAACCAAGATACCAACACATTCTCACAAAACTACTCTACGCATATACATACGCTTCCATTATACAAGTTCAAAGTATTTCCTTACACAATATTCTTAATTACAAAGACTGACATAAATGTCGAGAATCCTAATCCGCCTAATGGTCCGAGTGTCTCAGACTGAAAATAGTTTTTAAAATACAAAATAATGAGCTAAACGAGTCTCGCTGAGTTGTACGCTTTTATAAACGTTTTCTTTTCCTGAACATCTCAAAAACTCGTAAAACTTTCTTTTACAATTACTTTCCGTGTTTTACTATTACATTTGCTTCTTTAAAGTTTCTAAACTTTTTCTACCATTGTTTTCTTTAAAAGCTTATAAACTCTTATTGTTTGCTTCATGAAGTTTATAAAACTTCAAATTTCATTGGCTTTATCTTGCTTCAAAAGCTTTAAAACCTTTCACAAACTATTAAGTGCCAAAACTTTTTCATAAAAACGGAGTCTGGCTCAACCGCATTCTTGAAAATAAACGGAGTCATAGCTCAACCGCTTGCTTTAAAACTCACTCGAGCTTGGCTCAACCGATCGCTTGAAATCTAAACTTAGCCACCAACCGCTTCGCTTTAAAATCGAAGTTCTCGGCGACGGGAACCAATTGCTGATTTTTCAAAACTCAGATATTATGCTTATAAAACATCAACCACCTGGAGCATTTATTTTCGCCATCGCACCCCGCTGAACACCAAGTCTGGCGACCGCGTCGCCGGAAGGACTCGTATCCGCATCACCTTTTTTCTCGCGAATATGCATGAATCGACCCGCCGCCATCACCATGTAATTTAGTTGGGGAACATAACCTTATATACCCTCGACGCTTACCCGCCCTTTAAATGCAGACGTATGTCCTGTCGGTCGCACCGTGCAAAACCAAACGACGTATTTGCATCCTAACACCACCGCGTAACGCACTTAATACCGACCGGCTCGCCAGGAACTGGGGTGGAAGGCCTATTTTCACAAACACTTTGCTCATTGGCTGGCTTTCTTTCAAAATGCTATTTTTACAATTTAAAACTATCATTGTCGATAAATTATTAATCTATTCAAACCATTTACTTACTATTGCCAGCATGGTTTACAATTTAAACCATTTACTTCTATTTTCAAAAAAATGGTTTAACCTAAACCATTTGCTTCGTTTTATTAAAACCCATTTAATTATTCAAAACCATTTACTTACTGGGTTGCTTAAAAGATTATTTGAACTCAAAACCATGAAATACCGCAAAATGGGCTTTATATAATAATAATACACTAATATTCGGAAACAGTTTAACACTCCACCTCTCGCTTACAAACTCGATACAGCTCCACAACTTTCCCGCCTGCTTAAATTCTACACACTCCGACGCCGATTGGGATCACACACGCCGCACAACTCGAAGAATTCCGCACACTCGGCATAATTAAAATTTTCTGAAAATATATGCGCCCCAAACGCCATCTACGTGCATACGACTGTGATTCTGCACTGTAAAATGACTCTTCCATATACCTAAAAACACCAAAACATTTCGAATTCCTCCTGACTGGTCCGAATAAAATCCTAAAGTAACTAAAATCATTTGTACCTGGATCATCCCCAAAATTAAATTCCAAAATTTAAAATCTCCTAAAATCTCTAAACACAAATTTAAAAATTTTGGACCTAATTTATTACTAAGAATATTCCAAACCATTATATACCCTTGCAAATAAATAACACAAAGAGAAAATCTCCACTCTTCGAAATACCGAAAAGTCAAGATTTCTTGCTGGTCCACACGTGAAATTTCACGCGCAGTAGTGAACTTTACCTCCACCGACCACTGGGAATGGCGCAGATCCTAAAAACCAAAATTCGTGGCCGCATATTTACCCGAATTCTCCGCTAAACTCGCTGCTTTGCAGATCACGCCAGAAATTTCGTCACAGAAAAGACTCTTCCGCGCTTATCCCAACGAACTACCTACGATTTCCATAACCGGTAAATAAGATGTTAAAAATAAAACCCAAAATCGCCACTGCCTCTCTCTGCATCTCACGCTCTCTCACTGCCGCTGCTTCTTTTTGTCTTTCACGTTTTGTTTTTTTTCGTTTTTTTTTTTTATTCTTTATGTAATCTACACGCCCCTTTTTCTTTCTTTCTCTGTCTGCTTCAAATTTCTCAAACAATTTATATTATTCCTATTGTTTTATTTATCCTAAATGAATATTCTTATATTCAGAATTTTTCGAGATTTTTCTAGTAAACCTTGGCCGGTAGTTTCACTTTATCCGTCGCTTAAATTGTAAATATTCGACCGTCTCTAATTAAACGAAACTTTTCAGGCCACTAGATTTCATGCACGAACTTAATCTGGCAAGATTCCGTTTCTCATTATCCGAGATCTAAGAGTAATTTTCAGACTTCCCCCGAATTATTCCTGGCACTTATTATTATTAATTTACTATTTAAACTTCCATTAATTATACTTTCACCCCCTCAACTTTCCTTAATTGTAAATTCTCAGTTCCTCAAGATTAAATATCGTTGTGAACCAACTTTTGAAATTCCTACTACATCTATAACTTAAATTACGCCTTACATATCTCATAAATGACAATCAGACTGTTAGTGACTAAATTCGCCCAAAATTTATAATCTCCACTTCATCTCCAAAATACCAACGCGACACTCAGATCTTATACACCCCACAAAAGATCATGTAATCGTACACTCGATCGCTACAAAATCCTCCCTCTGTAGAACATTTCAGCCCGAAACGAATAAACCAACCCAAAAGAAGTTTAAACGAAATACCTCATCCAGTGTATGAGTAAGATCGACGGGCCAAGATTCGCTTCCTACCCAAGTAGCGCTCCCTCTCACGATTCTTCCATGCGACTCTTAACTAATCAATCACTTTCGCTTCTCAACACCCGTTCCTTGCGACCTACACCGCACTGCGTATCTCCTCATAAGTCAAATTTTCCTTAACTGTGACCGGGTCAGTTTCATCACATTTGAAGGACCGGGATATATTTCTCAACATCGATACATGGAATGTATCATTAACTGATAACTCCTGGGGTAACTTCAACTCAGAAGCTACCGGGCCCATTTCGCTTCATAATCTCATACATCCCCATATCCTCGACTAAGCCTGGTCTCGCTTCCCAAATCCTCCACACCTTTCCAAGGTGAAATCTTTAAAAAGACTTACGCCTATCTCGAATCAGAAGTTTCTCACGACTTGTCCTGCATAACTTTCTCGTCTATCTCTCGCTATCTTCAAGTTATCACGAACAACTTTCACCTTCTCGGGGCGATCCGTATCTGTTCAGTGGCCTACTAACTCTCTCACCAACCTCATCCCAAAGACACTGAGTCCTACATTTCCCGCCATACAACGCTCAAACGTGGAGCCATATCTATACCGGCTCGATACTATCATTGCAGCAACCCATTGCTAAGTGAGTATCCCAACTCTCCTTCAATTCCAACACACAGCTCAAAGATATCCTCTCTAACGCCCGAATAGTCCTCTCTCGACCGGGCTATCCGTCTCGGGAGGACGAACGTCATACAACGGCGCGAAGACCTAAAACAAGCCAGAACCAGCTAAAACTTGGGAGTGGGAACCCGGGGTCTCGACCGAAACTATCAAACCGGAACTCATGAAGCTCTTACTATCTCGCCCACATACAATTTGGCTAACTTTTCTAATGAATCTCAACATTAACTCGGTAGAAACGGGCAGACTCTCGTCGACCGATCAACTATCACCCATATCGCATCATGTCAGCTTCCGAAACCGTAGCACCCGTCACAAAATCCATAAGGATCTTCTCCCATTTCCATACCGGAATAGGGAGTAGTCGTATCTTCCCGCGAGCCATGCTCGGGCCTTCACCGCCGACAGTTAGGCACCTAGAAACGAAACCCGCGATTTCCTTTCTTCATCCCATTCCACTAAGAATGCTCTTTCAAAGTTCGTACATCTCTGGTACTACTGACGACAATGTACTGTACGAACGCGGTTTCTTCCATAATGTCTCTTCGTGCCGCCATACCGCACTATTACTCCAGTCCTTCACTCATCATGCCATCATCCTAATCTGAAATTCGCTTTCTTTCCTTTTTCTATCTCTTCCTTAAGCTTAATCATATGTGGATCCAGTGACTGCCCTGCTAGAATCTGGTCCACTGTGTTGGTCTAACATGAAACGTGGCTAATAAGGCCCTCAACCAACCTCCAATATCACCCCTAATGCCTCGATCCACCCCACAAGGGAAGATAACCCCGATCTCTTACGTGGAGACAAAGAACTCTTTCGTCGCCGTTTCGAAGATCTCGCACTTACATTAGCCTTTTCCCCGAATTCAGACGGACAAGATACAGATTTCAAGAACTCGGTTATATCTTCTTTGCCTCAGTTTAACTCTTTTCAGGTGAAAATATATCAAGACTTTTATGATCTCGTGGAAGATCCCGTGAAGGAACACCATAAATAATGTTCCATATTTTTAAGGTAACCACGACCGTCGCACTAAGTCGTGTGTGGTAATTCTCCTTCTACGTTTCTTCACTGCCTAGAGGTATATGCAATCACCCTATCATTCTCGCATCAAAACACAACCAAGGCCTCGCCGGAAGCATCATCAGGAACCACAAACCCATCTCCCATCAAGAAGTTTAACCTGAGTCGAAGTCAATCTACTCTTCAACTCCTCGAAACTCTTCTGGACAGACATCTACCCAATCATACTCTCTAATATCTTTCCTACTACTGGTCGTGGGTCAAGTATCTCGAGAACCCTCAACAAACTTCCGTAATACCCGCAAACCAAAGGAAGCTTCCTAATTCGACATTCTTTCGTGGTTTCCAATTTACCACCGCTTCTATTTTCAGTACTCCACTTCACCCCATCAAATTTAAATGATACGACTCAGAATGCCACTGTTTGCTTCTCAAAACCCGACACTCGTCAACTCGGGCATATAACTGCCTCCTTGGGTCTCAGACATAATCCTCAGTGCTCAATGTTCCTCCTCGAACTACCTCAATACAATTAGGATCACAAAACTATGATGAACCTATCCAACACCGCTGGAATAATTCCTGGCTCATCAGTCTATAAAACGCCGCCGGGCATTAGTCAGTTTCAACTGGCATCATCAAGAACCCATAATGTCTCAGAGCGTGACTCAATGCAAACTTAGGCATCACTCTCCTGCACCCTTAACTGATGATAACCCGACCTTAAGTCTATCTGAAGATACTCGAGATCCTCGGAGTTGATCAAATAACTCATCGGGACATAGGGAGTGGATATCGATCATGACGGTACTGTTTCGCCCTGTAATCAATACACAACCGCAAACTCCCATCTTTCTTTTCACGAAGAGAACTAAAGCTCCTGCTTGTGGATATGCCTCTGGCCGAATGAATCCCCTTACTTTAATACCTTCCAATCGAGCCTTAAGCTCCCTCAACTCTACAAGAGCCATCCTATAAGGAGTGAATGGAATGAGCTCACCCTGGATCAAATAAAAATGGTGAACTCCACCTCTTTCCGGGAGGTAATCTCAGAATATCATCTTAATACATCCTGAATCCTCTAACAACCCAACTTCATCCAATATACCTCTCTTTTCCCGTCTCACCACATAAGCTAGATAACACAACCCTGGCAAAGATTCTCTCTCATACCGCCATGGCGAGATCATAATCGAAGATAACTCTACATATTCCCGAACTTAACCTCCACTTCGCCTATGCAACTTTACTCCTTTATAACAATCTAATGTGGCTCTATGATGTAGATAGCCAATCCATGCCGAGAACCACATCAAGTCCCCATATCTAAAGTTACAAGATCCGATTGAACTCCCGCCCTCAATCGTAACTCTACTATCTTCGACCACTCGTCTCGCAAGTAACTGACTTCCAACCGGAAGGAAACTTCATACGACCCCAATGGTCGGGTCTCTATCCAAAACGATCTAAGAATGGCTTGATGCAACGAATGTGTAGCCCCGGTCCATCTGTGGTTATGCATCATGCTCAAGGATAAATAATACCAACACCACATCCGGAGTCAGATTTCTGCATTCACAGTCACAAAGATATACTCGGGCCTGAAAGTGGGCTCACCTCAGATCCCTGTGGCACCGCCTACCTCTACCACGGCCACCCGCCCGCGGCCGTGCCGCCCCCCATTCGGGAAACCTCCCGTCGACTTTTGTGTGCTCATCCGGTACCGGGTAGCTGTGACTGCCACGACAAGTCTCCGCACCAATCAGCTGAGGGCACTCCCTAATGTAATGGCCTTCCTGGCCACAGTGGAAACACCCTGTACCGAATCTCCTACACTCCCCTGGCGGGTAAGTCAAGCCTCACACATGTGACATACAGAGGAATACTGGGTGCCACTCGCTAGCAACCTGGGCCTCACCGATCCTCGACTGTAGATACCGACCGCACCCTGCCTAACCTCTCTTCGCTTTTCTTCACGACCGTCCCGAGCTTTGTTTGGACGGCCCGGTGCACTCCTCTTACTCTTACTCACCTACTGACAGCATGGTCAAGGTTGCTTTCAACTCAGATACTTCATTAAGTCCCCAACCCATTCTCCGAGAACCACCGATAAATGCACTATAATCTCAGGTCGTAGTCCCGATAAAACCTTTTGCACTTCGTGACTCATCCGCTTTGAATATAAGGAACTACAATCTAACTAATTCCGAGAACTTTCCTCATATTCGACACCGACATGTTCTTTTCGTTCGAATTTAAGAATCCCCCACTAATCTTTACTACTCGATAAAGAATCTATCAAGAACTCTGTCGAATTTGGTCCCATGATACGCCATCGATACCTCCATGGCATAAATATCACTCCCAAATTTCGCCTTTCCATTAGAAAACTGAAAACAAGACTCTTTTACTCATCCGTGCTCTATAACCCCGTAACCTTATTTACTTTATCTAAACCATAACCAGTCGCTTCAAGATCGCCATCAACGCGCGTCGCATGTTGGCAGATTTCATGCCTCTCTATCAGTGGCTCTTGGACAGCCACTAGCTCTGGTGGTGGTGGAGGTTACGGCTTCTTTGTCGGTCGCTATGGCTACTATTTGTGTCCTGTGCCACTTGCTCTGTCGTAAACGATCTGGCATTTGAGCTCATACAGTGGCGCGAGATGGTCGGCGACACGCTACTAGAGGCATTCATAGGCGGTAGTGGAACCTACTACATGCTCATCTCAGACCGCCGGGGCCTTCAGCTGCTTTGGAGCCAACTCTCCTAGGGCTGGCCTCGATCTATCTTCTAACTATAGTGTTGTAATTATCCAAAATCAACTATTTAATACTTTGAATTACTTCATATGTATGTACTTTGAACTTAAACATGCATGGTTGCCAATACTTACGCTCGTCTTATGTTGGCAGCCGCCCATTCAGGTGGCGGGCGTGCCGGCATCACAATCCCAGCCGTTACCTCTAACGACTAGAAACTCCTGTGAAGAGAAGCCGTATTGCTTGCTAAAACCTCCTATAAAAATTTTTCTTTTCTAAACTTATGATTTTATAAAATTTCGACAGCATAACAGCTGCATATAGGACATGTCCCAAATCCTGTATACATCGATTTACACTATATCAAAATATGGCAGCTTGACATACCAACACATTCTCACAAACTACTCTATGTATGCATACATATGCTCCATTATACAAGTTCAAGTATTTCCCATACACAATATTGTAATTACAGCACTGATATAAATGTCAGGAGAATCCTAATCTGCTCCAGCGTCCGGAGTGTCTGTACCTGGAAAATAGTTTTAAAATACAAAATAATGAGCTAAACGAGCTCAGTGAGTGTATGTTTTATAAAATGTTTTCTTTGTCTGAAAACATCTCAAAACTGCAAAAACTTTCTTTTACAATTATTTTCCAGAAGCTTTACTTTGTTTGCTGCCTTTTAAAGTTTCTAAAACTTTCTTAGCTTACTTGCTTTGCTTTTCTTTAAAGCTTATAAAACTCTATTGTTTCTTGCTTAGAAGTTTATAAAACTTCTCAAATTTCTTTAACTTTGCTTTCTTTATCTTGTTTGAAAAGTTTGCTCTTAAAACCTTTCACAAACCTTTTGCTTTAAAAAGTTTCTCGAGAAACTTTTCATAAGCAGAACTTTGGGCTCGACCGCATTCTTTGAAAATAAGCAGGCCTAGGCTCAGCTAGTTTGCTTTAAAATCCACGGGAGCTTGGCTCAATGCGTCGTTTGAAATCTAAGCGGAGCTTGGCTCAGCGTTTGCTTTAAAACTCCTCTCCCGGGAAGCACAGGCGGCCAGGAACCAATAGTTGATTTTTCAAGCGTATATTATGCTTATAAAATGACCCTTTGGAGGCTTTATTTTTGCTTCACGTGCCACTAGTGAACACGGAAGCTGGGCGGCCGTCTTGGAACAGAGGACTTGGAGTCGCATCACCTTTCGGTGAATATGGTGGAATTGACTGGAGTCGCCATCACCGTAAATTTAGTTAGAGCTCATAACCTTATATGCTCTGTGCGTTACGGTCTCCTTTAAATGCGGGATGTATGTCTAGTTCAGGCAGGCAAAACTAAAATCATGTATGAGATCCTGCAGTGCGCGTCTGAATACCTCGACCGGTTTTCTGCTTAGAACTGGGAAGGCCTATTTTCACAAACATTCTTTTAGCAGCATACACTCTTTGAAAAATGGTTTACAATTTAAAATATTTGCTTGCTTGCTTGATAAATGGTTTAATTATTCAAAAACCATTTAACACTTCTTGCTTGAAAGATGGTTTACAATTTAAACCATTTACTTACTTTTCAAAAATGGTTTTAACAAAACCATTTTGCTTGTTTCTTGAAAAATGGTTTAATTATTGAAACCATTTACTTACTTGCTTGCTTAAAAGATGGTTTGAACTCAAAACCATGAAATACCAGTGCAAAACAGTTTATAATAATAATAATAATACACTAATATTTGGAAAATGAGTTTAGAACACTCACCTCTTTGCTTGCTAAACTTGAGCACAGTTCCACAACTTTCCAGCCTTTGCTTTTAGCCTACACACTCGATGTATTAGATCACACCGCAGTCAGCCCATGACCAAACAATTTGCACCTTGATTATACAATTAAATTTTCGGAAAATATGTGGGCCCCAATGCCATTCACAGGCATATAAAGCTAGATTCTAGACTAAAGGGACTTTCATATAGTCTAAAACACGAAAACATTTCTACCAGTCGTCGAACTATGCGAATAAAATCCTAAAATTTTAACCAAAATTGTTTTCCTTGGATAATCCAGAAAATGAATCCCAATTTCCTAAAATTTCCTAAAAATTCTAAACAGTCTAAAATTTTAAAATTTGAATTGCTAACCTCTAGAATGTTAAACCATTGTAACAGCCTTTGAAACAAAAATAACACAAGTAGGGAAAATTTCCTGCTCTTGAGTTCAATGAAAAGTCAAGATTTTGGTGTCCACACGTAGCTTTAGGTAAGTGAAGTAACACCTCTTTGGTCAGAAAAGTGCGGAGACACATTTAGAATGGCGTAGATGCGAAAAGCTAAAAATTTGGGTTTTAACATATTTACTAATTCTCTGTGAAATCTGTGTGTTTTTAGTACTCATAGCGTAGCCTCGTCGCGTAGAGCACTTCAGTGTTTATCCCAATAATCAAGCGATTGATTTCCCATAAATAGAAATAAGATAAAAGAAAAATAAAACTCAAAAATCGCCCTTTGCCTCTCTACGCATCTCACGCTCTCTCACCCATTTGCTTCTTTTTGTCTTTTTGATGTTTTGTTTTTTTTTTTTTTGTTTTTATTCTTTATGTGGGACCCACATGTCCCTTTTCTTTAACTCTCTGTCAGTTTCAGCCCCGAAACAATTTATTTTGTCGGTTCAATTTATTTATCCTAGAATATTCTTTATATCTTTGCAATTTTGAAATTTTTAAAATGCATTTTTCGAGTTTCGCTCTTTATCAATTAGCTGAAATTAGGTAAATATTCCATTGTCTCGAATTAAAGCGAAACTTTTCTAGGTCACTAGATTCGAGGCAGACTTAGGCGCAGTGGTGATCATCAAAGTCTGAGGAATTCGAGACTTCTGAATTGATAAAGCAATTTATTATTATTAATTTACTATTTAAACTTCCATTAGTATACTTTCACCCCTCGACTTTCCTTAATTGTAAATTTGTCCTCAAGCATTTAAATATTGCAAATCGACTTGCAGAATTCCTCTTATCTTTATCTATAACTTAATTATCTTCACAATATCATTTTCTTAAATATGGTGTACCCTTGTTTTAAGTACCAAGTCGGGTTCAAAGTATAATTCCTAATTTCATCTCAAAATATACGATCTGTGACACTTAGTACTCATATACCACCCCCTCTACGGTATCATGTCTTGTACACTCTCTCGGGACGGGGTGTTCTGATTGAAATATGGCTCACATGTCCTTTGATAGGAAATTCTTAGTTGATTGAGCACTCGGAAGTAGGTTTGGGTTCGAAGGATAGTTCGGAAATGAGTAAAACTAAAAGCTAAAAAAAAAAGAATCATTGCTATGGCGACATGAGAGTTATTTGTTGCTTGCCCGAGAAAGATGTGTAAAACTAAAAAGATGGAATTGGAGCCATGTTGATGGAAATTTGTTGTGGGGCCCACTTCCTCTTTGTTTTACCACTTGAAACCCACATTTCATGTTTATACTTAAAAAAAAAAGAAAAAATTGAAACAATGGCCCTGTTTGGTTATGTTTTTTAAAATTGTTATTGAGAATAATTTTTAAAAATATAAAGATGGTAGTGTTTTCTGGACTCTAAATTTAGGATTGTTTGTGTTTTGAATTTAAAAAGCCCAGGAGCTAAATGTGTTTTTTTGTTTTAATGTCTGTTTTCAGAAAAATGGTTTTAAAATCGTAATAAATACGGTTTAATATAGTTTACTAGTTTTATTTTTGGATAGTTTGATTAATCATTTAGAAATACAATTTTGGAAATTTTATTTCATTAGTTTTGGTATTAGAGTTGGATAAAAATATATATTTTGTTTTTATATGATATAGCATTTTCTTAAATTAATATAAATCCATGAAAAAATTGTTTTTATCAAAATAAATTACTAAAAAAACACACAGGAAAAGTTGGGTCCTTATAAAAATTAGATTTGAGTTATTTATTCTTTTCTTTTTCTTGGTTTGGTATATCTTTGGTTGGGTTGTTGCTGATCTTCTCTGTGTGATAATAGATGAGCTCGATATATGACCTCGAGCTAGACAGCTGGCCAGCCATCAAAAAATAAGAGTATCAATTTACTGCTAAAATTTTGGAGGGGGAAAGGCTAGTTGGACGTTAAATCTCTTGATGTTGCTAATCGATATATAATAAAAACCAAAGTTCGATTTCGATATGAAAGCGAAAAACGTGCTTCAGACGGTGGTCCCGCTTAGTTCCTACAACACAACTTACACCGTAGTAGTGATGTGATACAATATATTTAAAAATCGCACAGTTCGATTCTTCCCCATCCATAGAAGATAAAATAAATAATGTAGACACAGAAGGACTAATAAATGTATGGAAGCAAAAGCGAGTTGATCTCGATGTCTTCTCTCTCTTTATCAATCTCTCTGGCGAGGCGGAAGGTTTTTCAGTCAGAAGGTGGGGGCCTTCTCCAAGAGGTTGCATTATTGTTGGTCGGGTACGGTCAGGCGGTCAGTGGGCTGAAGTGGAAGAGAGGCTAAGAACTGGAACGTGAAGGGATGGGTTGTTTAAGCCCCGGATAAAGTGCTGTCTTTTAACCATTTTTGATTCTTGAGCCTATAGTCATTTGACCGGTTTGAAATGGATCCGTTTTTTCGAGTTTGGGTTTCAATCCGAAGTGGGAGGGTTCGTCGAGGAATTGAATCGAGGCTTTGGAGATGGAGCCTGAAGATGGGGCAACGTTAATATTAGGAACAACAAGTAGAAGCGGGGTTTTGCATCATCTAAATCTTGAACTACCTTAAAAACGCTACTACTAACGCGATGCAGATCTGCTCCGGCACAAGTTATCTGTCCCTCAGACAGGTTTTCTAAGGTTCCTTCTCTAGCTCGAGGAAGCGAACAGAGGCGGAGAAAACAAGACCTGCTTGCGACAACCACATCGATGAACAGACCCGGCAGTAGAAGATTCGGCTGCAGAATCGAGAACAGATCCAGGGGCACAAGAAGAACCAGATGTTTGGATGTTCAGAAGATTCAGGCTGAGTAGAAGAAATATAAAACTCCCGAACCCAACAAAACTAGGAAGAAAGGAGGCCCTGCTCAGCCTGTACTCTGGGTATAATCAGACCGGCGGGGCAGATTTTAAGCTCCAACAGACACCACCTCGTTTCAATATATTGACTCAAGTTTGTTTAAAAAAAAAGTTGGTTTGTCAGGAAATGTCTTGGATAATTTAAGGCATACTGTCATTTGGACTCATCCTGCTTTTCATGCTTTTGAGGGCTAAATGAAGTTGAGGTTTTGGCACCTAAAAACAATCTTTGTAGTTTTCTAGGTTTTATTAGACAGGTTTATTTATAGAGTTGTTGCTCTCACTGCTATCAGTTTCCTCTTCAGCATATGAAAGTAAGGCTTTGTTCTTCATAGATGAGATTCCTCGGAAGTTGCAGACCCAGATTTTGTAGTTTGGTAAAATACAAGCATTCACTTTTAAATAATGAACTACTAAGATCCACCTTGCGATGCCTCTGGTCTCAGTTCATTTTGTTTTTATTTATCTCTTCATTGAAAAAGAGCATACGCTAAACAATTTTTTTATAGTGTCATGAACATCACAAGCAAAAATTTATTACCTTCTTTAATCCGCTGGTATAAGGTGTAATTAGATCAAAACCTTTAAAGGGAGCCCAGTGTTAATAGTTCGATCACTTACAGACATAGATAAACTGATGGGCTATCTGAGGTTATATGGCGTTCTTCTCCTTTTCTGTGATGATCTGGTTTTCTCGTGGGTGAATAAATAACATTGCTTGATCATACCCTTATATTAAGGCTTGCCCTCAAAAAATTATTTCATTCATACCTTTTATTTTATGATGAATGCCAAGTTTTCTAGATGAATTAAAACTAATTTTGTTTTCCACATAACTCATAAATAGTGCACAGGTTTGTTTCTTCAATTTATTCATTTATTTTTCAAGTAATCAATTAGTTTGAATCTTTTAGGTTCTTGTTGGTCTCTATATTACTAGTTCTAGCCAAGTTTCAAAGTGGGTTCAGTTCTAGTTCAGATTGGGAACATTGATCATCCAGTTGATTAAAAGCGAGCGGAGTTTCTCTGTGAAAATTTAAATATATATAGTTGTTCTAGAGCTGAATGGCCAGATTCATATAGAATCCAGGTCCAGAATTGTGGATGCGATGGGGAATAGATTTTCTGTTTAAAATTTATTTTGTTTATTTTGTGTTTTCTTTGTATTAAATATTTTATACTTGTTTGATTTATGAAGGATTAACATGCTAACTTATTATAATAATTTGGTGATTTAATTTAGTTTAAAGTATTAAAATATTATATTAATGACAATTAATTTAGTGTGTATTATACATAATAATTTATATTAAATTATATTACTATAAATAACCATATATTAAAAAATTTATATATATATATATATATATCTATCTATCTATATATATATCTTTATATATATATATATATATATATATATATATATATCTCTCAAGTGCACCCAGTATTCTTATGACAATCAGAAGCTTGTAGTATTCATTTAAATATCTAATCAGATGGCTAAAATGGATTAATTTTTAGTTATACTTACACTTTTAACATTTTTTTAAATGGGCAAGTAATAATAACATGGAAAAAGAAGTTTCAATTGCATGAGTATAAGCACCTCTTAGAATCAAACGCAGAGACTAACCTCATTAATGTGAGGCACCCTATCAAACCATTCATATCGCTATCGACTTTACTATTTATTACCGAAATGCAAAGATCGAGATTTTGGTGTGTTTTGATTTTCTCTTCAAACCTAGCTTTGATTCCTCAACAGTGGTCCAAACTACTTCAAAGCATCTTACATGCATATGTGTGTGTATTTATATATACATCATAAAGTCAGTACCGATTCAATGGGTTTTCTCTATGAATGGATCTGATTCTTTCGTCTAGCAGTCCTTGTTTATTTTATTACTTGAAAAATTCTAACGATAAACAAAGCTGATTTTACTAGCAAAGATACTTTCGATATCTAAGTTTATCTCTCGCTTTAAATGATCCAAAGTTGGTCCTCCTATAAGTTTCTTCTCAAATAAAAATACTTTCTCATTGTTTACCCACATTACAGTGTTTTGCTCCTCGTATTGTTTGATATATCTCTTTGCCTCTTTCTCCATAGTGGTTCCCATTATCAACTCTTCTTACATCTCAAGATGATATCAATTCATGAGTTACAAAAAAAAAAAAAAGTGTCGTAACTCTAGCATTCTTAGAGCGGATGAGAAGATGTATTCTGCTATATCTTGCATTTTCTTCTTTGTCAAAACTAACTCTCATTAACTAGTATGATACCGCATTTGATTTACTAATTAGTGAAATCAAGTTCCCACATCATTTTGATATGTTGAATTGTCAAAAGCAATATTGTGTTTCTTTATGTCTTTAAGAAAATTTTAATTCTCGGTATTATAAAAAAAAAAATCATTCTATTATGATTGTTTAAACGTGAAGACATCAAATCGTGACTTTTTTTTTCATACTAAAGTTTTCATCGATGTTTGTTTTTTGAGGCTTTCTAATTAGCATATTTTGTGGATTGCTCAGAGTGGTTTAAAAATGTAAAGGAGCCATTTATAGGGCCCCACAGGCCTGGCGAGGTGGTCCACTCACAGGCTATGAGGCATGTCCTTTGCCGCTTTGTTCAGCCTCAGGTGAGGCTCGAACCCTGAGGCCCGAGGGACCATCTTGGAAATGGGGAGCACTCTCACTGGCTGGCTGCTCCACACTACTCTTTGTAGGTGGGACTACACCTCAAATGGAGTGGGCCGAGAGGGACAACCACCAAAAGCATAACCTGTCCCATGGTCCTCAGCCCACAGGCCGGCAGCTCAAATGGAGGGGGTTTGATTGTCCGATTCGCAATTTGTCCACTGGCTCACGGGGTTTCTTTACCATCTAGTGAGCTGGACTGGGACCATGAGCCCCAGGCCTGCCCATTAGAGATGAGTTTCTACTATTAGTGAGCTGTTAGCCAGGTTAGTGATGGAGTCTGAATGTTCACTAACTGCTCAGTCAGGTCAACATGTTCTGTGTCTCGTGTTTCTGTTTCCTCGTCGAACTGTCAAGCATGCCCTGTAAGGAGCCTTACCTGGCCCTCCCGACGGGGAGTGATTCCCCTCCGACTATAAAGGGGCATGTCCACTTGCTTCTTTTTCTTTCATCTCAGTGAGCTGAACCCCGAAGACGAGACGTGTGAAATGGGGAGCACTCTCGCCTGCTTGGTAGTAGCCGGTTGGTGGTAGCCCCCGACTGTCGCGAGTGGGTTCAACCAGCGAAAGGACAATAGCTATGATGAGACCACTGTGGAAATCTGTTCTAAAGTGAAACCCTTTCTAACATGCACGCCTCAACGAGGGTGGTCCCCTCGGAGCTATCCCCGCTCTTTGAGAGTTTCTTTATAAGCAGGCAGACTTGGATGTGAGAGCTGTGCAAAAGACCAGGGTGAATTTCATCTGTGGGCTGTCAGCCGAGTTAGTGATGGGAGGCTGCGAATGGGCCTCTAAGCATCGGTCCGGGTATGGCGAGCAGCAGTGCGGTTCACCTAATGAGTCAAACCGAAATGAAATTTTTCACACCATTTGCACTGGTACCTCCGAGAACTAGATGTATGTTGTCATTCATTTGTCTACTTGTTATTTGGAGCCAACTACGATCCCATGGTTGTTTTTGTATGGATATGGTATGTCTGAGAAAATTCGATTCTGTTTCCCATCACGACCGTCTGAAGTCTCAAGTTTTCTTCTGTTTTCTGGCCAGTCTCTTGGGAAGTTCTGTTTCTTCTAGATTAACCTTGCTATTCATTGGTGTAATAATCTGGTTCCAGTGGTGTAGGTGCTTTGAAACTGTGCTGTAATCGATGACTTATCTGTTTTCTATACTTTGTAAAGGAGATTTTTGTTTTGAGAAACAACTTGGAGAAAAATTTAATTTGATACTACTAGATCAGATCTTGGAATCAATTTAGGTTCCCTCAAACGGGTTTTTATTGTTTGGAAACTTGGTGGGCAGTGGGTGGGAGTCTTGACCTTGGACCATTTCGAGGAAGGGCTTCTCCCTTGCAAATAAGGTGTTCCTCTATGTAGGAAAGATAAGCAATGAGCATTTCTTTGATACTATCATGGTTTAGAATTATCACGGTCTTATTCTTGTGATAACCCCAGAGTGCTTGGGTGCTCTTTGATTGTCAGATTGGATTATTATTGACAATCATCCTTAATAGAAAGAAGTTGAAAAGAAAACTTGAAACTCTTTCCTTTAGTATGTTGATAATTGGAAGAGAGCAATGGAAGAATGAGAGTTTTGTAAACCCGGAAAAATTCCAATTTCTCTGAAAGGATAGCTCGTAATTCCGATTAACACAGGAATTTTCGTTCGGACTAACGGACTTCACCGTTAGATGCGATCTGCGAAAATCTAATGCCGATCAAAATTTACGTCGGATTAGGAAGATAAATGAATTCTAGTTTTCGAAGGCACCGGTGACGGTACGACGCGGTTGAATGACTCATTTGAGCCGTATCAATCTGAATAAGTCGAACAAAGGGTAAGGGGTTTAATGGAAGCCATTGGCCCCAGGAAGAAATCAAGTGCTGGATAGGAGATAAAATGAAAGCTGTGAAAGGATATGGCAAGGGAAGGTGGGATTTCTGTGAGATACACGGAAAATCCATATTTCCTATGAAGGATGCGTAAGTAATTTCGGTTGTAAGGAATTTTCTGAATCTGGGATGTGTGAAGCGGACTTCAGTTGGAATCGTCATGAAATCTAGCTACTCGTTAATTCTGTTTGAATTAAGGTGAGTCGGAAATTCCATGCGTTTTTCGGCGTGGGGTGTAGGATGACATACTGGCGAAATAGGGGATGCCGTGTGAGATCAAAACGCCATCGAATCGATCCCCGATATTTATGTCACAGCAGGACCCCATGCTAAAGAATCCTGGCTCACGACTGAGCGCTGTAAATTAAGAAAATAAAAATGAAGAAAAGGTGATTGAACCACATTTAGCTTGAGGAAGGAAGGAGAAACTGGCTTGCACATATATGGTTCAGACACTTTAAAAGGAGGAAAGTGAAGGAGAAAAAGGAAGAGAAAGGAGAAAATGAAAAGGGAAATGAATGAGAATAGAGAAAAAAGAAAAGGAAAAAGAGAGAAAAACAAAGGAAGAAGGAGGCAAAACAAAGGAAAGGCCAGAGAAAGCGTGGGGAAAGAATATGAATCTGAAGAGCTTTATTTCTTAGTTTTGAGAGAAAGTACGACTTTCTCTGCCAAGATCTATAACCGATCGGATGATCGGCTGCCAGTGCAGGCGAAGTTGGTCTACTGCATTGAGACTACGTGTGAGTGCAGTTTGGGGAGTTGTTGGCTCGCAAAGGTAGGGGTTTTTCTCCTACCAAGCACACTTTTTGTCTAAGGGACATATAGCTGGATGGGTTATTTAGAGCGCGGATGGCGTGGTTCCGGTTCAAGAAGCTTTGGACCGGGAGTTAAAAATCCTAGAATGGATTGGGCGGTCGGTTTGTTGTGATTGTCTGTGTTTGGTGTTATTCGCCAGAGAAGATAACATGTTTGTGTGATGTGTAGTGGTTCAAGATGACTATGGGGTTATCCGCCATGAGCTAGGTTTATGTTATTGTATAAGTGAATAACATGATGTATGGAGATGTGTTATGTTAATATGTGCATGAGTGATATATTAGCAGTGTTGAATGTCAGGTGCCATTGCATTGCACTTAGGTGGGGAGTAACCCAAGTAGGAAATTCCTCTACTGGGCTTTGCTCACCCCGTCGTGGGACTATATTTTTCAGGTACCGAAGACACACTTGGGGATGGGACGCATCCGGGACCTTAGAGGCGAAGAAATGGCCACCGGCCTCTATATCTGTATTTTTTGTTCTTGTAAAATTCTGGGCAAGAGACCCAATTTCAGATAAATCAGAATTGAATACAATTGTAAATAAATCAATTTTGTGATAAAATATACATTTTTGTATATGGTGCCCAAGGGCAAATTTACCAATGTATCGTGCCTCATGACATGAGACATGTAGGTTTCGCTGGTTGACGGGGTTGTCAACCCGACACCCCGGATTGGAAGGCCATTGATGGTATCGAGCTACAACCACACTGGGAGCTCTGGTATGTAGAGTTAGGTATACGAGATACCTAGGACTTTGTGGGCACGAGATAGATCATACATCAGTGTGAATTTTGGGTGAATTAAATGTGATGTGTGATGGTGTATAACATGTTTGTTATATGTGAATCGTGTGAAATTGTATGTCAGATTAGCATGGGTGTGAAAGTGTCAACACTCATGGTTATAATCTTAAAATTTCAATGCACAAAATTTTAAGTAAACAGAAATAATGAAAAAAAAAATATATATATTTTTCTCGATACTGGCTCCGCTTGAACATGAACTGAATGGAATTTGTGGAATTCTGGAAATTTATTCCAGTTTTTGCACAAAGGAAAGAATTGAAATTAAATTCTAGAAATTTAGAAGTGAGAGCAAAGGTACAAGCCATCGTATCTTTAGGAGAAGGTAGTTGCCATCGAGGAATTGAAAAAAAAATTTTGATTTTTCTCGGCAAAGGTTCCGCTTTTAGAATAGCAAGAGATGGGTGTTGTGAAATTTCGAAGGTTGTTCCAAGCCAAGAGACATGGAAAAAGAGTTGAAATTCAACTTGAATTTTGAAGGTTAGGGTATAGCAGCCGGGTTAGTTATCAGACCAAAAGTAAAGCAGAAGTTGTGCGTCACGTGAGGATGAAAAAAATCGTATCGCGAGTTAGGATCGCTTGAGGTCGCGCGACATGGATATGAGGTCGCGACCGGGTGTGGTTGGACGTGAGGTCGCTACCGTGAAAGGACGCCGCGACCGCCGGGTGCGCAGGTCCGTGATGGACGACCGATTTCGCCGTTAATCGATGTCGCGACATCAAAGTGAAGTCGCCGGCTACGAGTGGCTGCGAAGGATAAGTCGGTTACGGCGTCGCCATCGCAGCGTAAAGGGGGCTGCAGTCGTTGATGTCGACATCATTGCAGGTCTTATTACGGGCGCATAAGCATGTGAGGTCGCGACACGCGCGGGATGTCACGATACGGGCGCAGTTGGCTGGGGTCGGGCTCGATGTCGCGACATGGATTTGACGTCAGCGATATCGGACATCGCTCGAGGTCGCGACATGAAGACGGCGTCACGCATACCGGGTTAGTCTTCGTGATGTCACGACACGGGTCATGTCGCCGGCAGTGGCCACCGCTCGGGGCCTGATATAGCGTGTCGCGCCACACCGCGATGTCGCCGACACGATGGTTCCGGTGAGGTCGCGACCGAACGACGCCGCGACTTCTGGGCCGCTTGATTCCGCGTGAGGATATCATACGCCACTTCACGCACTACGCTTGGCGCGTCGCGACTACAGACGCCGAAGCTGATGCTTGGTCAGGCGCGGCTACGCGCGACCGTCACCGCGGCGCAAAGCAGTCACTACCTAGATGGGCACCGCCAGCGGTGCTCAAGGACATACCTGGGTGTGATCGCGCACCCAACCCGCTTTGATTCAAAGGCAATCGCTTACACCACTGCTCGATTATCGCTCATGGACACTGTTCATGAACACTGTTCATAGGGAGAAAAATTTTAAAAATTTTCTTGTGTATGATTTAATATATAAAATATTTATATTGCAATTACTATAAATGCAAATACATGGTATGTGAAATTTTTTTTACGGTGTGTGAATAGTGTCTCGAGGTCAAAGATTTTCAATTCCTGAGACACGTTATTGAAATTAATTGCCTTGACATGGTGTATGAAAAAAAAAAAAAAATTTGGTGTATGAATAGTATCTCTGTGTGGGTGTGTTTGAGCGTTAGGATACTCTGTGATGAAATTTAATCTACCATTGACTTGCGTAGATGACTAGTAGACAAGGACGTAGAGGACATCCATTGTGGCACCGGTCGACACCACCGACATTCACCACCGCCCGTATTTGATCAAGATGCCTTGCCGAGGTCAGAGGTGCTGCGGCGGCCGCGATCCCGCATTGGTGACAGCCGGGTGAGCGTGCAGTCGTGGAGGTCCTGAATAACTCCTGTGGTTTAGAGCGCACTCCATCCTCCTACATTCATTGTGTAGGAGATCCGGCGGGTGGCGACCACTGGTTTATGTGATTGGAGAACATACTGAGGCTATGAGATCACCCCATATCGCCAGATCAGGTTAGTCGATTCCGCCTAGAGGGCGAGGCCCGGGGTATGGTGGAGATGGTTAGACTCTAGAGACTTAGAGGTTAAGTGACATGGGCAAGAGTTTCGTGAGTCGTTTCATGGTAAAGTACGTAGACTGCGAGGCATGCGAAGGCTCAGGAGTTCCTAGAGCTAAAGCAGGGGGCGATGACTGTGATGGACTACGTGGCTAGATCTGGCAGAGTTAGCCCATTTTGTCGATGATTACGTGGGCCACGCATACGCCAAGGTTAGGAAATTCAGAATGGGCCGGGTTGTCCATTCGGGGCGTGATCGTAGATCGCCACGGACATGGACTCTATGGTCGACGGCCTCGACCATGTAGAGAGATCGAGGATGCTCGGAGCACTCGGGAGGCGGGTGTTGGTAGAAAGAGGGAGGACCAGCCTTCTTCTAGTTCTGGAAGAGGCAGAAGACTTCGCCTTTCCACGCGAGTTTCATCAGGCCAGGATCACGGTTAGTCGGGACAAGGCAGATATGTTATTTCACGACAATGACATGAGACTGATCATTCCTGTGAGACGTGATCCCAGATTTTAGACGCAATGGCACTCTGAACAAAGAATGCAGAGAACACGAGCGCATAGCCATTCCTCCGCACCCTAGTACGGGTCGAGGAACCAGCTTTCGCCTTTGGCGCTATACGATCACCTTTCGGGACAAGACAGGGCCAAGGGCGAGGTGGGTCGAGGTCGATACAGACTCACAGTCGGATTTCTAGTCGCGGCGCACTATATGTTATTTTTGTCGACAAAATTGGCATATGGAGGCGAGATTGTCCTAGGAGGTAGATCTCGTGGTATGTGACCGAGAGTTCACATTGTTTCATATGCAGTAATGCTTCTACTCCTCTCACTCAAGGACTAGAGTAATAGTTAAACTGGATGCATCATACTCATTCTTGTTGCATCTTGTGTGATAGACTTGGGCTTAGAGGTTGAGACCTTTAGAGAAGCCAGATATGGATGTTCTTCCCTAGGAGTTAGGGTGAAGGAGACCCGCGGCAAGATCCGAAGGTCTCAGAGGGTGTAAGAGACCCGGGCGATGTCCCACTCAGATGGTGTAAGAGACCCGGCGATGTCCCACTTCAGATGGGTGCAGAGACCCGGCGATGTCCGATCAGATGGTGTAAGAGACCTGAGGAGATGTCCCAAATTTCAGATGGGTGTAAGAGACCCGGAGGATCCCGACTTCGAGTGGGTGTAAGAGACCCGGTGGAGAGATCCACCTCAGAGGTGGTGAGACCTCGGGAGGATCCCGAATTTCGAGTGGGTGTAAGAGACCCAGAGAGATCTCTAAATTTCAGATGGGTGTAAGAGACCGGAGATGTCCCAACCTCAGATATGGGTGTAAGAGACCCAGGGCGATGTCCCGAATTTCTCAGATGGTGGAGACCATGCCTGACCGACAACAGAGACCTGCAGATGTCCCAATTTCAGAGTGGTGTAAGAGACCCGGGAGGATCCTGAATTTCGAGGTAAAGAGACCCGGGGAGAGATCCTCACCTCAGATGGTGTAAGAGACCTGGGAGTGATCCAATTTCTAGTGGGTAAGAGACCAGAGATCCAATCAGATGGGTGTAAGAGAGACCCCAGAGGATGTCCAAATTTCAGAGGTGTAGAGACCCTAGGAGAAATCCTGAATTTCTGTGTGGGTATAAGAGACCCGAGGAGCGATCCTGAATTTCTGGGTGGGTGTAAGAGACCCGAGGAGAAATCCTTGCCTTCAGGTGGGGTGTAAGAGACCCGAGGAGCATCTCACTTCGTGGTGGGTGTAAGAGACCCGGGGAGCGATCCCGAATTTCTGTGTGGGTGTAAGAGACCCGGGGAGCGATCCTGAATTTTTGTGTGGGTGTAAGAGACCCGGAGCGATCCCGACTTTCTCTGAGGTAAGAGACCCCGGGAGCGATCCCGACTTCAGATGGATATAAGAGGCTCGAAGTGTAGGCCGAAAAGCTCTATTGTCCGAGAGAGAAAACAAACGGACATGGTTATCACCCAGACTTAGAGTTGAGTGATAGGAGTCGGGAGAGACTCGAGATGAGGAAATACGGACATGGTTATCACCCAGACTTAGAGTTGAGTGATAGGAGTCGGGAGAGACTCGAGATGCAAACACGGTCAAGGTTATCACCCAGACTTAGAGTCGGAGCGTATTGTGAGCCTGGGGTGACTCGAGATGAAAAACAAACGGATATGGTTATCACGCATACTTAGAGTCGTAGGATAGGAGCCAGAGTGACTCGAGACGGATACCCAATGGAAATTTCATTCGGGTGCTGGTGAAACCTACATGACCGCTTTATGGATGTCATTCATGACAGGATTAGGTCGATCAGCCACAGATGGGTCGATTATGCCTTGGAGGTCATCAAGGTACACCAAGCTGGGTTGTAGGGTCGCATATGCACGTGGTTGGATGCGATAGGCGCAGTCCTGACAATTCTCAAGGGGGAAGAATGAGACCCCGGAAAATCCATATTTCCTAACGAAGGATAAAATAGTAATTTCGGTTGAAAATCCGGAATTTTTCTAGATCTCGGATGACGAAACGGACTTCACCGTTGGAATCGCCTCACAAATCTAGCTACTACGTTGAATTCGTTGGACCTGAAAATGGAAATTCACGTTAGGCAGGCTTACGACACATGGCAAGGTAAGGGGATGCCAAGTGGCAGGATTAGAGGGCTGCCACGTGGAGGAGACCAAATGCCAACCATTTGCATGTCCTCATGAGGACACATGGCACCAAGAGGAGATCCATGGCTCACATTGAGCCATGTAAGTGGATGATGTCAAAAAGAAAATAAAGAAATAAAAGAAAAAGGGATGGAAATTTGAGAGCCACACATTTGGCTTGAGGAAGGAGAGGAGGAAACTTTTTGTCTCATATCCGATTAGTACCCAAAAGGAGAGAAAGTGAAGGAGAAAAGGAAGAGAAAGGAGAAAATGAAAAGGAAATGAGATGAGAAATGAGAAAAAGAAAAGGAAAAGAAAGAAAAGCAAAAGGAGGGAATAAAACAAAAGGAAAAAGGCCAAGAGAAAACGTGGGGGAGAAGAAATTAGATGCAGAAGGCTTTGTTCTTCGGTTTTAGAGAGAGAAAGTCTGACTTCTCTCTAAGATCACACTGACTGGACCGTCGGCTCAAGCCAAATAAGAAGAAAGCTCTGGCTTACACGTCATGGCAATACGTAGAGCACGATCTGGGAGCTTCTGAAGCAACCCATAAAGGTAGGGGTTTTTCTCCTACTCGCTTTACTTTTGTCTAAGGGCCTGTAATGATGGGGATTTGCTGAGGCCTGATGGTCGTACTTCGGGTTCCAAAGCTTGGACCGAGTTAAGAAATCCCTAGAATGGCTTGACTATCCCACCGTTTGTGTGATTGTGTGATTCGTGTTACTCACGAGAAGATAACATGTTTGTGTGATGTGCGGGTGGTTCCAAGATGAACGCTTGGGTTATGCCTTAGCCCATGAGAGCTAAGTTTATGTTATTGTTATAAACTGAATAACATGATGTATGGAATTAATTATGTTAATATATGCATGAGTGATATATTAGCATGTGTTGAATGTTGTGTGCCATTGCATTGCACTTAGGTGGGGAGTAACCCAAGTAGGAAAATTCCCACTGGCTTTGCTCACCCCGTCGTGACTATATTTCAAAAATCGAAGACACACTTGGGATGGACGATCCGGGGACCTTAGAGGCGAAGGAATGGCCAACGGCCTCATCTTGTATTTGTTCTTGTAAAATTCTCGGGCAAGAGACCTAATTTTGTATAAATCAGAATTGAATACAATTGTAATAAATCAATTTTGTATAAAATATACATTTTGTATGATGTGTAGGCCCAGTGGCAATTTACTAATGTACGTGCCTCATGACATGACATGTAGGTTTCCGGTTGATTCAGTCACAAACTGACACCTCGGATTAAGGCCATTTACTAATCAAGTTGGAACAATTTGGTGGAAAGAGAAAGAAAAAGAAAAGAAAAAGAAAGAAAATAAAAGAAAAAGAAAGAAAAGAAAAGAAAAGAAAGAAGGAAGAAAAGAGGAGTGAGAAGCTCCACCTTCTCTCTAGGATTTACGGAGATCGGGCCACCCGCTTCCGCGGAGCAAGAGACAAAGTTCATCTACGTGACGAGCTTCAGAGGTACAAGAATCTGGGGTTTTTGCCAAACTCCTAGATGTAGGGGTTTTTCTCCTACTTTGGTTATTCTGTTTAAGAGCCACTAAATGGCATGGCGTTTTGGGCCGTGAGGGTTATACGGTTTAGTCCCAAATTTCGGACTAAAATGACTGGAATTTACTGACCGTTTTCGAGTAGTCCGATTGATTTTCTGGTTTGTGTGTGTCGTTTCTAATGTGTTATTGCTAAAAAGTGAATAATATGTTGGTTTGAAAAATCAAGTTGATATGTGCTTATTTGATATATCAACATGGAATTTATGATGGATGTAAATTATATGTAAAAAAATATAATTATCCATGATTCATTAATGTTGCATGTAGCACTCATAATGCATGTAACATGAATTGACATGAAATGACATTCCACATTTCATATGTACAGAGACATCGCGTGGGAAACGGTGTGAGTGCATGATATGGGTTTTGAAATGAAATTATTATTTCCAGGGTTGTCCAACAAATAAATTATACTCTGAGTATGTCCATTAAAGTTTGTCGGAGATGTTTAATAAATTATATCGGGAGGGGTTGTCTATACACAAATTTTTATCTGAGTATGTCCAATAAATTATATCGTAGGCCATTCAATAAATTATATTGAGATTATTCAATGAGTTTTCAAAAACAAAATCTTTTGTTTTGAAAATAGTTTTTCAAGTGGTAGATAATGCATGTGAGCTAGTGAGGAACCTTCAAACATGGGGCATGACATGTAGACATTCGTAGGAATGCGCGCCTTTTACTCAATGCAGAGCCACATTACATGTGCACTTAGGTGGAGAGTAGCTCTCGTAGGAGAATTCATCTACTTGGTATTGCTCACCCCGTCGTGGGAAAATATTTTCAGGTACTGGAGGTACACTGGGTGATGAAACACATCAAAGAGCTTAGTTGTGAAAAAGGTCAGAATTTGGCTTTATTAATTGTGTTTTGTAAAATTCTGGGTAGTAAATGAGAAGTGTTGTAATAAAACTTATTTTGACTTGTTCAATGTGTTTGAAGTTTCCATATTTTATACTGTGTATAAAATGTATAGAGGCAGCATATTGAATGCATCGATATTTATGAGAGCTAGAGGTGCGTAAATGGCCCGAGAGGCTAACGCCATTTTCGTGTTCGCTGCGAGACAGAGCCTCGCGCTCTATGTCACGACATGGTTCCTGGGTGCTGCGTAGCCAGCCGGGTCGCCATGCAGTTTTCCCTGCTGCTGCGGGTCTCCCCGTCACGACAAAGGTTTATTCTCCTGGCCACGTCGCGATAGAGGTCCTTTGCCACGCCGGCAAGAGGTCGTAAGGTTGCACAGTCGGTCTGGGCCGATTTCTGTGTCACGGCTTAACTTTTCTTGTCAGCGATAGAGACCGTGTAGCACCGGCTATTTTCTCGTCATGGTAATCGAGCATTTTATGTCGCGATAGAGTTGGCTAAGCCAAAGAAAAATATGTCAGACAAAGCAAATTTATGTTGCGAGCAGAGTTACAAGGGTAAGGAGGAAATTTCACATAGACAGAGGATTTTGGTCGCGACAGAGGTCGCCACACACAAAAGTTTATTGTCACTATAGAGCCAAGCACAACAAGAAGTGTAGGTGATCGGGATGCGTATTACGACAGAGTTACACAGGGAACCCACATTACTGCGTAGGGTAAATTCTTTGTCGCGACAGCACCTTGGATAGGCTCGAGGTGCGCAAAAAAGACCTCGACTGGGGCGCCACGCTTCCCTCAACATGCTTAAAAGAGCTTTGTTTTTCTTCTGCCTACTGGCGGTTATCGTAAATTCGAGTCTTTTGTAGTTAATCAACCGATCTATCGCTAGGCCATAGTTTTGAGGTCGTGGCCTTCGCTTTTAAGTTTTTTGTAAAGGATGGGTGTCGATACCCATAGTTGTGAAAGACGTCAGCCTAGTCGGCAGGGGTAGCCGTGGCACCTCGCCTGGTCGCCGACGCCTTCACGGCTGGGCGCACGAAGGCGGCAAGAGCGCACGCCGCTTTCGCGAGGCACAAAGCCCTCCCACAGCAATTTACCCACCAAGTATGTATTCTTCTCTTCTTCCTTTCTTCTTCGCTTTCTTTTTCTTCGCCTCGTTTTTTTTCGCGCCACATTTGCAGGGACGAGGTTCGTTTGATTTGACCAAAGCAAACGGTCGCTGGGTCTCTCGACATAAACGACGCCGTTCTTTTTTATTTTTTTTAGTCCCCTCCCAAACGACGGCCGTTGGGGATGTGCCGAATTGCACATCACAGCTTTCCAAGACGATGCGCAACATAGTCCAAACGACGTCGTTCTGGGTCAGAGGAACCCTAGAAATTGTTTTTTTTTTTGGTGTTCCAACCTCATTTTTGCCATCTTTCAAGCCAAACCAAACCTTAACACTCCCAACAACCGTATAAGAGAAGAAGGGCGTAAAATCAACCAAAATAGCTACAAAAATTGTGGAAACAAGGAAAATCTCTTATTTCCATTGGTATTTACTTTCTCTACTTTTAATTTTTTTTTTTCTCTTCCATTGGTATTCATTTATTTTATTTGTAGTAAATAGACTTATGAAAACAAGTCCGTAATCTGTTGAGTCCACATACTGGTTTCAGCAGGTTATCCATTTGAATTTTTTTTTAATATTTTATAATAAATGTCTCAATTTGTATTTTTCAATTATTATTGTGTTGTAGTTGATTTGTTTCAAAGTTGGAAGAAGGAAGAATGGATTCCAATGGCAATGAAAAATAAGATTTTAAGTTTAGACCTATGTCTTCTTTCATTACTAGATGAAGATGAAGAAATGATTATCGGGGAAATGAGGAGGATGAGGAAGGCTAAATTGATGATGATGATCACAGGTATGTGGAGGATGAATGAGGATTCATGGTTGTGGGACAAATTAGTTATTTTAATTTGTTTGTCCGGATGATTTAAGTGAATTTGGACAAGGAATATGTGTTTGCATGTTGACATGTTCTATTGATAAATTTCTTATGGATTTTAGAAACTTTGGAGATGGGATTTGTTAGATTTGTTGACATGTTTTATGAATTTTTATGCTTAGAGGTATTGTTTATGTGTTTTTATTGATTGGATTGATATTTTTTATGATATTTGATGATAAATGATTGTTATATTTGATTATATTTTTAAAAAATATATATGCAAAATAGGATGCGCTTTACATAAAAACCTGCCTTAAGGGCACCTCAGACCCATGTCAGAGGCTTTTGCGCCTGTGCGCTTTTTTAAGTGCCTCTAGGAGGCCTTTGCGCTTTGGTGTGCTCTCAGGCCTTCACAACTATGGTATACTCCTCAGATGCTTCCTTTGACTGGGTTGTTTTATCCCTTTAATGATATTTTCATGACAACAAAAAAACAAAAAGAAAAAAAAAAAAGAAGAAACAGGGTGGCTGGCTGATAGCTAGTAGGCGTTTCTATATAATCAGGATTCAGGAGGAGTCAGCTGATCTGATTTTGATTATAGGTCTTTTTTGTTTGGGTGATCATAGGTCTTTGTTGCTTGGTCAAGGAGCTTTGATAGCTGGAGCAGGCACTTTATGAGTAGCTGGTTTGCCGTGAGTGATGGTGCTTCCTTTGCAGTCTCTCGCCGGAAAGTGTATAAAATGTCTGGGGATTTAGGTAGTCTTTTCCGGCTGCATTTTTTTTTCAACCTTATCGATTTCATTGGCTGTTTAGGCTGGGGTTATGCAAGTATACATGTGTTGCCTTAGGCTGGCACTCTTTCTCATTCATTTGGGCCTCTCTTTTGTTATTCCTGTGTACATGGCTGCACCCTTTCATTTGATGCTTCTTATGCAACTTTATTTGCCATCACAAAGAAAAGAAAAGGAATGGTGGCTTTCTATTATGTAACTGTTCTTGACATTTATTTTTTGTACAAGAAGGTTTACATTAATTTTATGTATTCCAGATTATTATGAGGTCATACCTTGGTGCATGGTTTTCTTCATCTTGAGAAACACAATCCGTTTGTTTGGCTTTACTATTCTTTTGTGTAGTCCAATGTGAGGTAGAACTGTGACAAAGGTCCTGTACTGATTATGCTGTCATTCCTTAGCTTGTGGTTGTTAGATGGTATTGCTGTGCTAGTGTCAGTAATGGGCATCTCATTTATTTGGTTGAATGAGCTTCTAGAATTTTTTAACATAAATACTGTAATTTCTTGATTTACTTCTGGCTCGTGAAGCTAAAAATGGACAAGCTCGATGTAGATGTTTCTCATAGAAAACAGTAGCAGGTAGGATGAAGGAAATTAGAATTGCTTTAGGGGTATTTTCTGACTATATAATGCCAAACCCTTGTTGATTTAAAAGGGAAATTCCATAAGATGGGCCAGTCATGCTTTATTTATTTATTTTTTGATAGATAAGCAAGACAAAAAAGAGCTACAAAGTAAGTAGGGATTATGCAGGCAGCCAAAGAGACAAGCAAAACAAAAAACCTCACAAACCCTCAACAGAGGCCATCCATCTAAGAAACATACAAGGAAGAGAGGAGAGCTCTTCACCTATATACAAACTATTCCTACTCCACAAATTAGATACAAAAGAATGCTTTAACCTTTGTACAACTGAAGTCCCATCCCTAACCGCTATGCGGTTTCTTTCCTTCCAAATCATCCAAAAAATGCTAAGGGGAACAGATTTCCAGATCTTTAGCCTCTTTTCCCCCACGAAAGAACCCTTCCAACTAAATAAAGCCTCCTTGACTGTCTCGGGGAAGACACAGGAAATGCCAACAATAGAGAAGATAATCTCCCATAGGGGGCTGACCACCGGGCAATGAACTTTGGGCAGTCATGCTTCATGGTAGTGAACTTTGGGCAGTGAGGCAAAAAAAAGAAGTGCATGAAATGTCATAGCATCGCTGGAACAAGGATACGGAGATGGATTTTTGGGAAAACAAAACCAATGAAAATGATAAGTGAATATGTTCATGAGAAGTTGGGCTAGACTGATTAAGGCCAGGATATGGCATTTATTGTGTTTGGTCATACGCCAGAAAGAGTAGATGTAAAGGTGGTACAAGGACAAGATAGAGTCAATACTTTGGAGAGAAAAAGAAGAAAAAGAACTGATAGTATAAATATAGAGGCTGATAGTTTAAATGTCGTAAGCCCATGAAATAAAGGATTAAAAGTTAGCAGCAACAGAGAACGCAAGCGTGCACTTGTAAATGTTGCTCACACCCATTCATCTGCAGCATGCATATCTTGGCAGACATGCTCAAAATAAATGCAATTTTGTTGACTATTTTGGAAACTCTTTTTATTACCAATAGTAATTCCTATAATTTAATTTTCCTACTTTCCTTGCTTCTTTCCAGGTAAAGAGATCCAGATTTATGACCCAGGATTTTTTTGTCTGCATCTATAAGAAGACAATTAGGTGCACTAAGTGACTGCTGCTATTGTTTGAATCTTTTCCTTGGTAAAAGCATTGAAGCCAGCAGCTGAGAAGAAAGTAGCTTATATTACTTGTATTAGAACATATTTAATAAGATACTTGCCGATGATTTGTAAGATTTAAAGAACAGTTGCTTGGTATAGTATAGATTCCTAATGCTCTGGAGACATGGTCTTTGAATTTGAGGACTGAGAACCATGATTATGATCCTCTTTGAAAACTGGGGGGTGATATGAGAACTTACAATCACTATTTTTTTTTTTTTTGGAGAATCTAATGACTTATTTTTAAAGAAAACTCGTTTAAATCAAAGGCATCTGTTTATCACTTTTGAAACTTAAATTCTTTAATTCACAGGGATAAAATTAGAGGCTCACTGCTAGCCTCTTGATTCCATTCCCTAATGAGGAGAAAATGCAGGGGCTGATCCATGTCAATTTAAGTATGTGGGTGTAATCGAGTTATATACATACCAGTAGGAGCTCAACTAGGTTAAAAACTCGAACTCAACTCAATTTCGATCTGGAGTTTTTTACTTTAGATGTTCAAACTCGATTCGAAAATAGTCAGTTATTCAATTTGGCTTAACAAAGCTCGAATGAATTAGTAAATAATAAATAATTATACTTTAATTGATGGATTAACAAACAGTAAAGCTCGATCAAACTGCGAGTAACTCCGGGTCGGAATTATGATACTTAAACTTCTGATTAAATTAACTTCGTAGTTGAACTAAACATTCTCAATTAGCCTATGAGTAGAAAATTATATTAAAACCACCTTGTGGAGAATTAAACAAAGTAAATAAAATATTTGACATTCTCTTTTACTATTTTGTTAGGTTACCTTTAAAATGTATTCTTAAAAATAAAAGCAAATTTAGTAATTAAAAAATGAAATGAAAATATTGTAATTCTTCTCCTTATTTCATTAAATTGAGTCGGGTCTTTTTAAAATACGTAGCCATTCTATATCAAAATTGTTTTTTCTATTTAAAATTTAAACAAGAAATAAAATATTAGACATATTCTCTTACTATTTTGTTAGGTTACCTTTAAAATGTATTCTTAAAAATAGTGTTAAAATTTAGTAATTAAAAATAAAAATGAAAATATTGTAATTCTTCTTATTTCTTAAATTGGAGTTGGTCTTTTAAAATATGAGTTTACTCTTATATCAAAATTGTTTTTTCTTATTTAAAATTTAAACATAAATGAAATATTCGGCGATTCTCTTTTTACTATTTTGTTAGGGTTACTTTAAAATGTATTTTTAAAAAAATATGTTAAAATTTTCAGTAATTAAAAAATAAAATGAAAAATATTCAGAATTTTCTTATTTCCTTAAATTGAGTTGGTCTTAAAATATGAGTTTACTCTTATATCAAAATTGTTTTTTCTATTTTAAAAATTTAAACAAGAAATAAAATATTCGACAGATTCTCTCTTTACTATTTTGTTAGGTTACTCTTAAAATGTATTATTAAAAAATAGTGTTAAAATTTAGTAATTAAAAAATAAAATGAAAATATCTTAATTCTTCTTATTTCCTTAAATTGAGTTGGTCTTTTAAAATATGAGTTTACTCTTATATCAATTTTTTTCTATTTAAAATTTAAACAATAAATAAAATATTCTGCGTATTCTCTTACTATTTTGTTAGGTTACCTTTTAAAATGTATTCTTAAAAATAGTGTTAAATTTAGTAATTAAAAATAAAATGAAAATATCATAATTTCTTATTTCCTTAAATTGAGTTGGTAGTTTTTAAAATATGAGTTTACTCTTATATCAAAATTGTTTTTCTATCTAAAATTTAAACAATAACAAATATTCGATGCATTCTTTTTACTATTTTTTAGGTTACCTTTAAAATGTATTCTAAAAATAGTGTTAAAATTTCTAGTAATTAAAAATAAAATGAAAATATCGTAATTTTTTATTTCTTAAATTGAGTTGGTCTTTTTAAAATATGAGTTTACTCTATATCAAAATTGTTTTTCTATCTAAAATTTAAAACAAGAAATAAAATAATCGATTATTCTCTTTACTATTTTGTTAGGTTACCTTTTAAAATGTATTATTAAAAAAATAGTGTTAAAATTTAGTACTTAAAAAAAATAAAATGAGAATATCTTAATTTTCTTATTTCTTTAAACTGAGAGTTGGTCTTATTAAAAAATAAGTGTTAAAAGTTAGTAATTAAAAATAAAATGAGAATATCTTAATTCTTCTTATTTCCTTAAATTGAGTTGGTCTTTTAAAATACGAAGCTTGTATCGTTATATCAATTTTTTTCTATTTAAAATTTAAACAATAAATAAAATATTCGGCTGCATTCTCTTTACTATTTTGTTAGGCTGCCTTTTAAATGTATTCTAAAAATAGTGTTAAAATTTAGTAATTAAAAATAAAATAAAAATATCGTAATTTCTTCTTATTTCCTTAAATTGAGTTGGTCTTTTAAAATATGAGTTTACTCTTATATCAAATTGTTTTTTCTTATCTTAAAATTTAAACAATAAATAAAATATTCGATAGATTCTTTACTATTTTGTTAGGGTTACTCTTTGAATGTATTTTAAAATAGTGTTAAAATTTAGTAATTAAAATAAAATAAAATATCGTAATTCTTCTTATTTCCTTAAATTGAGTCGTCTTTTTAAAATATGAGTTTACTCTTATATAAAAATGGTTTTATTTAAAATTTAAACAAGAAATAAATAATCGATGATTCTCACATGAGGTTAGTTACTTTAAATGTACTCTTAAAAGGAGTACAAAATTTAGTAATTAAAAAAATAAAAATAAAATATCAATTCTTCTTATTTCCTTAAATTGAGTCAGGTCTTTTTAAAATATGAGTCATCAGATTTTTTCCCAAATGGGGTCCACACACCCCACAACTGCTGAATGGTTAAGTGGATGCTCTGGGTTACCCGACACCACTCAAAATCTAGCGTAGCCCCTACTGGGAGCTCTACCCAAATACAAATCAGAATAACCCGCATTTACCTGTCCCAAGCAGTCCAATAAATGCAATATAATCCCAACATGAGTAAAAATGCCTCTTGGGCTCATAAACCAATACTCATAAAATCAATTATCATAACTATTCTTCAATTATGTCCCAATAATTCAATAGTTGATAACACTTTTGTTTTATACAAACATATATTAAAATCTACAATTCTAATACATGTTATGTCCAAAACCATCAAAATCATGAAACTGGCTTCTTCCCAATGAATTGTCTTCTCGAGCGCTCCATGTACCGGGGGCCAGTGGATCCCACTACCAAGGAAAAGTCAAGATAATCGCCTTATGGGCTATCACCACCTAAGTGCAAAGGTAATGTTCAAAGTAAAACACACACTCAAGTAAATACATGATCCTACTTGGTCGTCTACATGATTACCCCATGTCACGTAGTCCTCACCGACTCACCACACTTGCCTAAGCCATGTATGAGAAATAATCATTTTCAAAACAAAAACTTTAGTTCTTAGTGGGATACCACCTAAATATTCTGCAAAATATGGGACTACCCTCCGAGGTGAATTGGTCGGGTGAGCTCCAAATGTTCATATCCTCATCCGAAGTGATCCGCTGGGCTCACCTCCCAACTCCACCTCCGGAATATCATCCCGTGAAATTCCTTCAACCATATCCGCTTACAAAAATACCACATGCACTCACACCTAACTCTAGGTTACCCAGTTGTACATGGAAATGCATTATGCCATTTTCAAATCATTTACACAATATGTCAATATGCATATTTCACAATCAACTCAATTACACATGTAATTCACACATCAATCATCACTCCAATCTAGCTCACTGAAAGCAAATCATAATATCACCAATGGCTTACAACACAATTCTAATTCTCTATATAATAGTGTCATCATGTTACCACCTCAAGCATTAAACCTAATAATTCTTGATCGACCACCCAAATTAATTTCTACACACCAAGCTATCTAATCCACATGTCAAAATGCCAAACACATGGATGATTTTTATCCAATTGATACAACCCGGGACTCATTTCACAGCTTCCGAATCTCCAAGCAAAGGGGTCAGCCCACGGCAAACCCACTTGTCCAATCTCGCCACTTTTTGGAACCTAATTTCTACCCGCCCGGCTCTCTTTGTAAGACCCAGAAATCTTAATTGAATGGCAAGAAAATTAATTTTAATTATTAAAACTTTGTACTACTGCTAAAAATCAGAATCACTTTCAGACCGATGACGCAAACGGATTGCACCGCTGGGAATCGCCTTCACGAAATCTAGTTAGCACGTGAAATTTCGCAATTCTGTCGAGATAGCTTTCTGAAGTTCGCATCGCTGAGGCATCGTTTCGTGTCAGAACGATTCGGTGCTACGAAGCCACATATAACATGTACTCACAAAATTAATAAGTGGTATGAGTAGATAAATCGATAAACTGACGGTTTAAATAAATAATATCAATTCGTAAAAGTGGATATAATGCTGCCAGATATTGATTTAAGTGGCTGGGAGGACTTAAATACTACCGCATTTCATCCTTCTTTCATTTAGCCAAAAACCCACGTGAGAAGAGAGGCATTTTTGGTCCAGTAGCTAGCGGATTGAGAGAGTTTTAGAGTGAGAGAGAGCTTCTCTCTAGATTTGCAAGATCCGAATCGCTGGCTGGGCTTCTCGGACAAGAAGGAGAAATGTTCTACGCGGGAGCGCTACGCTGCGGACTCGGGATCAGGAGTTTCTTCAAACTCCTTAAGGTGTGATTTTCCTACTGGTTTTATTCCCATTTTAGTGTTTTTCAATGTTCGAATGATTGAGGCCATCGGGTTGCGGACGGCCCCAAACATGGGACCGAATTAATACAATTTTTTTTTAAAACCAAATGGAGTGCTCTCGTAGTCGCCTCCATGGCCGTGTGGGTATGGAAATGGGTATGGTGGTGTTAAATCATGCTTTGATTGAATTTGGCCGGGAATGGTCGTGAATTCGGTTCACTATGAACCGTTGATTGCGGATTCTTCGGGAATAGTAACTGTAGGTTTCACTATTCCTTCCAGAAACAATATTCAGAATATATTTTAAGTAGAATTATGTGTTTAGTTAAGTAGTCGAATCGGGTGCTTGTGTTTGAATATTAGCCCAAAGAGCTAATTTTGATGCGTGAAATGATAATTACATAACATGTTTGTGTGATTTAATTTTTATGCGAATATATTCATGTTTATATATTTGCATGTGATTAGACTGTATTGGAATTGGCATACATGCATTCCATATGCACTGGAACATCCTAGGAATATAGGAATGAGTGCATGAGATGAGTATAGAGAAACAAGGTTCGGAGGGTAGTCAAAAATGTAAATTATCGGAGGGTAGTCAAACTGACAATATATATCAAATCGGACGGCCCGGTTGATATTTATTCATCGGTAGTCCTGAAATTAAAGAATATATCAACCGTCGGGCGGCCCGAGTTGATATTTATTCATCGGGTAGTCCTGAAACAATTAATATATATCAATACGTGGAGCTGGCCAATTGATATATATATTCATGGAAGGTTGCCACTAATAAATTAATAAATTCTCATCTGAGGCTTAGGCGAGTGTGAAGAGTCGATGTCGGGGATGCAGGTTGGTCGCGTAAACATTCAAGTAGGATCATCTTTCTTGAATGTTTGTTTAAGTGGAACATTACCTTGCACTTAGGTGGTGAGTGGCCCTTAGGCGATTCTCCTGCGAGCCCAGCTCACCCAGTCGTGGGATCCCCTTTTCAGTGCGGGGCGTGCGAGGAGAAGGCTCATCCTAGAGACCGTGGATTAGAAGAAAAGCCGGATTGTGGCTTTGGCTTGACGATATCTACATGTATTAGAATTTTCCCTAATTTTAATATATGTGGTATAAGAGTAAAACATTTGAACTCTTGTAACTATTGGTGCTGGTTGAATTCATAGTTAGTATGCATTATGAGTATCGTTGTGGAGCCCAGAGGCCGTATTACTCATGTGATTTGATCTCTTGGATATTGAATATATTGGTACCTTAGGACGGGTTTCATGCAGGTATTTTAATTGGGTAGAGCTCCCCGTACAAAGGAGACTTTACCCGATTTTCTAAAGTGGCGTCGAGTGCTTGACCTCCACTTGTATTCCATGGTGACGAATTGATCAACGGACCCCGGGTTTTGGGGTGTCACGACTTGGTATCGAGCTTGGGTATCTGAATACCTAGGGAGCTCGGGTTTGGGTATCCATGCCCACTAGGTGGTATGGTGTGGAGTATAGGTTTATAGGAACCTATGGATAGAAAACAGGGCTTGGAGGCCATGTAGTTGGATAGGAAACATCACCACTAGGTGTGGTTTGATGATATGTATAGGTATGAGATTACCCTGAGAGGAAATCACGGGGCTGACAGGACCTTTGCATGCATGTGTTGGTGTGTTTTTTGTGTGATTGGATTTTTGTGAAGTGTGTATGCTTGGTTGTGCATAACATGGTGTAGGTGTTATGTGATTGGAATTTTATGGGTGATATGCTTGGTTGATAGCATAGGATGATGTGTGGAACATTTTGGGTGTTCTGATTATGTGAAAAGCCCAGACCAAGGAATTAACCAAAATAAATTCATAATTTATTTGGTTTAGTGGAGAAGAAATGTAATTTTTAAGGTTTTACAGTGTAAAACTGAAGAAAATTAAATGAAATAAATTTTACTAAATTTATTTGGGATGTTGGAAAGTGAGAAGAAATTTTAAAGCAAAGAAAATAAATTTTTTCAAATTTATTTGGTTATATGGAGGAGAAAATAATTTTCTAAGATTTTACAAGTGGTAGAGATTGAAGAAAATGGAAGAAAATAAATTTTATAAATTTATTTGAGTGGAGAAAATTTTGATGAAAAAGCTGGAAAATGGAAAATAAATTTATAAATTTATTTGGTTATGAAGTGGGAAAATAATTTTCTAAGGTTTCATATGGTATAAAATTTAAGAAAATGGAAAAAATAAATTTTTATAAATTTATTTGGTGTCAGAAAATGAAAAAAAATGATTTTTGTGATTTTTTTTGTGATTTTTTCAGCTGCTGGAAATAATGAGAAAAAAAAAATTTAATTAAAGTGAAAAACGAAAAAAAAATTTATGAGCAGAAAAATTTGGAAATAGCTACTGCATAAATTGTATTGTGAGATCATGGTTTGTATTGCAGAAATAGAGGCTGGAATGTATTGCAATAGGATGGCTAGTCAAATTTGAGGCGTGTCTTGATCTGAAAGAAATTGTATAGAGTGACCTACCTTGCAGTGAAATTTGGCTTGAGTGGCGAGAGTGCAGGTGTATGTAATGCAAAAGTGTATTGTGGCCCCAGGACGGCGAGGCGGGCGGCCCAGCGCGAACGCAGCAGTGGCGTAGCGAAGCGCGCAGGCGCGAAGTGCGTATTCAGACGAAGCCTTCTGGTATTGGCCTTAGCGAAGCGCGCCTTAGTAGCGAACGGCGCGGCGAAACGCGAATCTTGTAAGCGTCTGAAGCGCGTACGCCTTCGCGGCTGCGACCTTAACATTCGCGACACGGCGAGAGGCGTCGGCCACGGCCTGGCCAAACCGCCCACGGCTCAACCGCAGCCGCGCGCGGCTGCGCGAAGCTAGGCAGCTAGGCAAGTTAGGGCTTTGTGCCTTTCGACTCGGTTTGGACCCGGTTCGACTCGATATTTTTCCTGAGTCATTAAATGAACACTGTTCATTATAAAATAAATTTTTCGAAATTTTTTTTTTTATTAAATTAAATTAAAATAAAATAAAATCAAATAAATTTTGATAAAATTTTCGAAAAATTAAATTTTCAAAAATTAAATTTTTGAAAATAAGGAGCCCACACATTGAAACTTGATATTTTAAGCCTTGAAGTGATTGCGTATACACTGGGTTATGTGTATGATTAGTGTCTCGGGACTGTGGTTATGCCTTAGAGACACTGTATTGTATTTAACTACCATTTGAAATGGTGATTGCGCGGTAGTTGCGTACGAAATTATATGCATGGTGTAATGCGTATAGGAAAAGGGTGAATGCTAAGGTTAGGGATTACGACCTTGAGGATTTGGATGAAGTGAACAAGGCCAAAATTTTATTTGAATAAAACGAATTAAGTGGTTGGAATTTAGCACCACTTAGGAAATGGACGGGTTAGTTCATGGTTGTCAAGTCTATTGGCATGTGCATTGCTAGTTAGACTGAAATGAAAATTACATGAATCGTGTAAATGGCTAGTAGAGGTCGAGGACGTAGAAACGTCACGGGGCAGTCAAGCACGTCAGTGTTTGATCGACGGACTTTTTGCGGGTTTGTAGGTATTACGGCCAGTCTTATGTACGGGCTAGTATGGCATTATAGACGGGAAGATCTAGTAACCTCACAGAGGTTTGGGGCGTATCATCCTCCGACCTTCACAAGAGGAGGCAGATATTGTGAGACCATTGGTTTATGAGAGCGAGAAAGTGTTAGAGGCTATGGAGATTACCTACGGCGTGTGACCAGTTAGACTAGCTGCGTTCTAGGTGGAGAATGAGACCTATATATGGTGGAAATGGGCGGGGACCTCCTAGAGACCTTAGAGGAGTCATTGTGCGTGGTTCTCCCACCCAGGGATTAGGCGAGAATAGGGATGACATGTCGAGGTTGCGAGTTAAGAAGTCTTGGGGACTCTACTCCGCAGTGGACTGAGGATTATGGACATGTCAAAGTTGAGTCATCCCGAGGATGGATTGGTGATGGCTTACACGGGGTCGTCATCGATTGTGGCGTGGGAGGATTACGACTACCGCGGGACGATTTATCTGTGGTATTTCGAGGCGAAGCACGATATTTTCCCTAGGCGGTATACGAGTCAGTGTCGAGGCAGGTTAAGCGGGTTGGCTCTTGAACCTGCCAGAGGGCGAGGTGAGACCCGAGCCGTCTGCCAGTGGTGTGCGAGTTGTGGATGTTTTCGGATAGGCTACGGACACCTCCACTGGGATGTAGACTTGATGTCGAGTTACACCTGGTACTTTACCCATCTCTATGACTGCATAGGAGGGCACGGACGGGATTGCGGAACTTCGAGTCCGGTTAAAGGAAGTATTGGACAAGGGGTTTCGATAGGCCAGAGCACTTTACCATGGGCGCCCGGTTCTAGTTGCGAAGAAGAGGGATGAACCCATATTTATTGCACATCGACTATCGACGAGTTGGGCCCGGAGGTTCACGATCGAATCGGTACCATTACGGATTGACGATTTGTTTGTTCGGTTGAGAGAGGCTGCGGTCTACTCCAAAATGAACCTTACGCAGTTGCAACGTCGGCGAGGCTTGGAGGCGGTCTTCCGCAAGACGGCGTTTAGGAGCGTTATGGGCACTTTGAGTTCACGGTGATGCCCTTTGGATTGACGAATCTTGTGAAGCATTCATGGATCTAAATATAGAATTATTCTGACCCTATTTAGATCAGTTTGTCGTAGTCTTCATAGATGACATTTTGATCTACTCCTAGTCAGAGTGGGAGCATGAGAATCACTTGAGGATTGTTTTACAGCTGTTAAGAGACCATCAGTTGTACGCTAAGTTCAGTAAGTGCGAGTTTTGGCTTACTGAGGTGAGAGTTTGAGACACGTGGTGTTAGCATCAGGAGTGTCAGTCGACCTAGAGAAGGTTGAGGTAGTGATGCGTTGGGAGAGACCGAATGTCAATCTTCGAGATACGTAGTTTTTTTGGATTGGCTGGGTATTACGAGAGACATGAGAATGGGCTGAAGTTGTCCATTCGGGACAGGATCGTAGGACTTCGCCTACGGGACATGGACTTCATGGTTGGGACAGTCTTGACCATAGAGAGAGGTGAGGATACTTGGAACTTCGGAATGTAGGTGTTAGTAACAAGAGGAGGATCAGCTTTCTCTAGTTTGGGGGAAGAGGCGAAGACACGCTTCACTAGTTTCGGGACTAGGGCCGAGTTGAGCATGAGTGATGGGATTTCCCCGAGAGACGGGGATCCCAGACTTTGGGACAATCCCGGTCCCGAGTTAAGCTAGTAGAACATGAAAGTATCTGATTCATTCCTCCACACCACAATGCAATTCGGAGGGAGACTAGTTTCGGTTCGGGGGCTATGCAAGCACTTCCAACAACACGAGGATAGGCGAGGGGCGGAGTGTGGGTCGAGAAGTCGAGGGGACGGTCCCGGGTTACGCAGCGGGCGCGTGAGTGGACCTCGAGGTGGTGAACCTATTGGTTGTTGATGTGGGTTGACATGGATGAGTTGATATCATCGGGTTGTCGAGTAATTGAGACCTAGGCGGGGTTATCTTGCCAGACACGACATAGGATTTGAGCTAGAGGTTAAGGCCTTTGAAGCCAAGTATAGATGTTCTTCCCTAGGATGTAGGGTGAGAGTTGACCTGATAGGTCGGAATTATGAGTGGAAAATCTCTCAGATTCTGCTCATGGTGGAACCGGGATAGGTTGTCACAATATAGCATCATTACGTTCATGTGCACGGTGACGTCGCATCGAGACGGGTGTGGGTGCACGGTATGGTCATTCACCACTCTTGGTGAGTGTGGGTTGAGTTTGTCTTTAGGACTACGTTCCATGAAGACTAATAGTTCAAATCAGGAAATGACGAATAATTAGAGTGTGTGGGGCAAAGCAAAAAGGGGCTCGAAGTGTAAGCCGGAGAATTATGTTGCCCGAGATGAAAACACACGGTCAGGTTATCACGTAAACTTAGAGTTGAGTGATAGGAGTCGGGAGTGACTCGAGGTTTGGATACCCCATTGGAAATTGAATTGGGTGTTGGTGAGTGTGAGGGCTCTCGGTATATGGAGTCGTGCGTGACATGGACTGGGATTGTGATCCGTTAGATTGTCAGTGATTGTGACCTTGGAGAGGTTAGCGTTTACACACCAAGCAAGGGTTGTGTAGGGTTACGTGTGTATGAATTACATACGGGTGTTAGAGGGCATGTTGCGAACATGTGTCCTGGATCATAAGGGTAGAGGATTAATTGCCCTTAGTGGAACTCGTCTACAACAACAGTTATCAGGCGAGTGTACGAATGGTACCGTATGAGGCACTGTATGAGAGGCCATGGTGCATTTATGTTGGACCAAGAGTGGAAGAGATCCATCCGCGGTCGGTTTGATTAGGAACACCTGCGAGAAGGTGAGCTTGATACGGTGGCGTCTTCTCGGCTCGGGGCTGCGGAAAACTGAATGTGAGCGTCGACCCTTAGAGTTGGTTAGTGATCACATTTCCTTGAAGGTGATTCCCCAGGAAATTAATTCGGGTTCGGCAAGCATGGGAAGCTATCGCCGAGATTCATTGGACATTCGGGATCTTTCGGATAGACGGATGCGTACGGTTAAGCGTTACCGCCCAGCATGTCAGGTGTCCACGAGGTGTTTCACGTCTCCATGCTCCGGAGATATACTCCAGATCCAGCTCATGTGGTGGATTGGGGACAGATAGAGATTGACACGGATGGGACCTTCGAGGAGGGACCAGTGTGCATTGAATAAGCGAGTGATCGGGTCTTGCGGCCTTGAGCGTAGAGGCTAAGTGGGTCTTATGGCAGCAACGTAGTGGAGGAGTCAACGTGGAAGCGCGAGGACACAATGCGGGCCACCTATCTCTTCTTGTTTAGGGATGAAGGTACGTAGTTTAGTCGTTTAAGATTTAAATGGTTCCATCACATGGTAAGTGCGCGTTGCATATGCATGTGCGCGATTATGATAGTCCTGAATTTCGGAATGAAGTGCTTTGGAAGGAGAATGTAAGACAGAAATTCAATTTACGGAATAAGGGCAAATCGTAATTTTAATTACAAAATTATGATACGGTTAAAAATCGTAACTAATTCTCTAGACCTCGAGATGAGCTTCGGATTACTGCGTTGGAATCGTCTCACGAAATCTAGTTAGCACGTAAAATTTCGCAATTTCTTTGAAGACGATCCCGGGTTCGACACGTTTTCGAGCATCGTTTGAGTCTTGATCGTCGATTTTCGGTGCTTTCAGAAATACATATAACATGTACTCATGTACCATAAGTGGTATGAGTAGATAAATGATGAAAATGAATGGTAGAAATAGTCATAGAATATCGATTAAGTAAAGGGGATATAAATGTCATTTTAGATATTGATTTTTAAGTGGCTAGAGGACGAAATACTCAACAGTACTTCATCCTCTTCATTTAGCCAAAAACCCACGTGAGAAGAGAGGCATTTTGGTCCAGTAGCTAGCGGATTGAGAGAGTTTTAGAGTGAGAGAGAGCTTCTCTCTAGATTTGCAAGAGATCCAGGCCCAGTTGGCGGGCTTGGGACAAGAAGAATGTTCTGCAGCGGACCGGCTGCAGCGATGGACCAGGGATCGGGAGTTCTTCAAACTCCTTAAGGTAGGATTTTCTCCCTCTTGGGTTTTTGTCCCACATTTTAGTGTTTCGAATGTTTGAGGTCGATTGAGGCCCGTTGAGTGTTGGATCGGTCCCGAAAACATGGGACGAATTAATACAATTTTTGAAACCAATGGGCGGCCCGTATTTGCTCCGCGTGCGTGGGTATGGAAAATGGGTATGGTGGTGTTAAATCATGCTTTGATTGAATTTGGGCGAGAATGGCCAGTGAATTTCGGTTTACTAAATTGAGCTAGTTGATTTCTTGATCTTTAGAATAGTAGCGAGGGTTTCACTATTCGAAACAATATTAAGAATATATTTCGTAAAATTATGTGTTTAGTTAAGTAATTAGATGAATTGCTTGTGTTTGAATAGTAAGCCACGAAGAGCCTTTAATTTTGATGCGTGAAATGATAATTACATAACATGTTTGTGTGATTTAATTTTTATCTTGAATATATTCGTGTTTATATATTTGCATGTGATTGAAGCGTATTGGAATTGGCATACAGTATTTATATGCCTTTGGAACATCCTAGAATATGAGATCAGTGCATAGAGATGAGTATAGAGAAACAAGGTTCGGAGGTAGTCAAAGTATAGATTATCGGAGGTAGTCAAACTAAATAATATATGTAATAGTCAGACGACCCGGTTGATATTTATTCATCGGAGAGTGGTCATGAGTAAGAATATATCGACGTCAGGCGGCAGGTTGATATTTATTCGGCGGAGGGTAGTCCACAAACAATTAATATATGATCGTGGACCCCGATTAGTCATATATTAAATCAGGTTGTACTTCTATCATTAATAATTCTCATCTGAGGGCTTAGGCGGTGTGAGAGAAGTCGGTGAGAATTTCGGGATCCCCGGGTTGGTCACGTAGACATTCAGTAGGATCATGCATTTGTGAATGTTTTGTTTAAGTGGAACATTGCGCACTTAGGTGGTGAGTAGCCGCCAGGGCGATTCTCCTCTTGAGCTTTAGCCTTTAAATGGAGTGGGATCCCCCTTCTGAGGGCAGGGAGCGTGGGAGAGAACCATCCCCCAGAGGCCAGGTGGATTAGAAGAAAAGCGGGTTCTTAGCTTGGCAGCGATATCTACATATTAGAATTTTCCTAGATTTTTAATATGTGTGGTATAAAGTAGCTCAATTGACCTCTTGTAACTGTGGGTATAGTTGTTCCTTAGTTAGTATGCATTATGAGTATAGTGTGGGCCAAGGCCGGTATTACTCATCTGTTGATCTCATGGATATATTAGATATATTGGGCTAACTTGGAGCAGTTTCTTAAGAGTATTTTAATTAGATGAAACTCACGTCTGAAAAGAGGCTGTAGATTTTAAGTAGCGTCAGATAACCCGACCTCACTTAATATTAAACGAGGTTGTGGTGGTCAGCGGACCCCGGGTTTTTGAGTTAATGCACTTCTAAACACAAAGCATAATTTAATCATTGTATGTTTTCAAAATTATGTGGATTCATATATGCATTCCATGGGTGCCTCATGGTAAAGATTATTCTGGATACCATCATTTTGGAGGATCTGTTGTTCAGCATTACTATGATAGTTGGACAAAGTGTTAGATTGAGATGTCATTTTCTGAAGCGGTCATGGAGTGAAAGTGTTGTTCATAACATTGGTCCGTCGTTTGGTGATCGCATAAACCGATAATGGCGTTAATAATGAATCGCGCGAATGGAAAATCTATCTTGGATCAGTTCTGTAGCCAGGTGTAAGTGCGCTAACCGTCATATTCATGTATGATGATCAGTCAAATCGCGTCGTTGGAGGTGGTTCTCGACTCAGATGAGCGTTAACAGCGATGGTTTGCTCAACTGTTGGAAGGTATTGTGTTGCATCTTGCGATCTTGAATTAATAATTGTTGATAGCAAACATCTCACTGGTTTGATCTTGGATTATCTGGCCGTATTTAAGTGGTTTCTCTCTGTTGTACCGTGCGATAATGCTATGTGTATCGTCGCATCGAAAATCGTTCTGACACCCGAGAGCATGATGCCTCGAAACGTGCGACTCAGCTTGTCTGACAAGTCACGAAAATTTAATCTTAGTAGATTTCGACGATTCCAGCAGTGAAATCCGTTTAGCCAAGAATCTAGAGAATTAATTACAGTTTTTGGCAGAGTGAATTTTGTAATCAAAATTACGATTTTGCCCTTATTCCAGAAATTGGAATTTCTCGGGTCTTACATTACTCTTATATAAAAAATGGTTTTTCTATTTAAAATTTAAAAAAGAAATAAAATAATCGACAGATTCTCTCTACTATTTTGTTAGGGTTACCTTTTAAAATGTATTCTTAAAAAAATAGTGTTAAAATTTAGTAATTAAAAAAATAAAAATAAAAATATCGTAATTCTTCTTATTTCCTTAAATTGAGTTGGTCTTTTTAAAATATGAGTTTACTCTTATATCAAAATTGTTTTTATTTAAATTTAAGCAAATAAATGAAATATTCGACTGGTCTCTTTCTCTTATTTTGTTAGGAGTTACCTTTAAATGTATTCTTAAAAAAAATAGTGTTAAAATTTAATAATTAAAAATAAAAATGAAAATATTGTAATTCTTCTTATTTCCTTAAATTGAGTTGGTCTTTTTAAAATGTGGAGTTTACTCTTATATCAAAATTATTTTTCTATTTAAAATTTAAACAATAAATGAAATATTCGATGAATTCTCTTTACTATTTTGTTAGGGTTTACCTTTTAAAATGTATTTTTAAAAATAGTGTTAAAATTTAGTAATTAAAAAATAAAAAATGAAAATGTCGTAATTCTTCTTATTTCTTAAGTGAGTTGGTCTTTTTAAAATATGAGTTTACTCTTATATCAAATTGTTTTTCTATTTAAAATTTAAACAAGAAATAAAATGACCGACGATTCTCTTTACTATTTTGTTAGGGTTACCACATTTAAAATGTATTATTAAAAAATAGTGTTAAAATTTAGTAATTAAAAAAATAAAAATAGAGAAAGTATCTTAATTAACTGCTTATTTCCTTAAATTGAGTTGGTCTTTAAAATATAGGTTACTCTTATATCAATTTTTTTTCTATTCAAAAATTTAACTGATAAATAAAAAAATATTCGACCAGTTACTATTTATTTTGTTTGGGGTTACCTTTAAATGTATTCTTAAAAAATAGTGTTAAAATTCAGTAATTAAAAAATAAAAATAAAAATATCGTAATTCTTCTTATTTCCTTAAATTGAGTTGGTCTTTTTCAAATATGAGTTTGCTCTTATATCCAAATTGTTTTTCTATCAAGAATTTAAACAATAAATAAAATATTAAATGATTCTCTTTAAAATTTTGTTAGGGTTACTTTTTTAAAATGTAATGCCCAAAAAATAGTGTTAAATTTATTAATTAAAAAATAAAAATGAAAATATAAGTAATTCTTCTTATTTCTTAAATTGAGTTGGTCTTTTTAAAATATGAGTTTACTCTTATATAAAAATGGTTTTATTTAAATTTAAACAATAAATAAAATAATCGACAGATTCTCTCTACACTATTTTGTTAGGGTTACCTTTTAAAATGTATTCTTAAAAAAATAGTGTTAAAATTTAGTAATTAAAAATATAAAAATGAAAATATCGTAATTCTTCTTATTTCCTTAAATTGAGTTTTTTCTATTTAAAATTTAAACAAGAAATAAAATATTCGACAGATTCTCTTTACTATTTTCTTAGGGTTACCTTTTAAAATGTATTCTTAAAAAAATAGTGTTAAAATTTAATAATTAAAAAATAAAAATGTAAAATATAAGTAATTCTTCTTATTTCCTTAAATTGAGTTGGTCTTTTTAAAATATGAGTTTAATCTTATATCAAAATTGTTTTTTCTATTTAAAATTTAAACAAGAAATAAAATATTCGACAGATTCTCTTTACTATTTTGTTAGGGTTACCTTTTAAAATGTATTCTTAAAAAATAGTGTTAAATTAGTAATTAAAAAATAAAAATGAAAACTATATTAATTCTTCTTATTTCCTTAAATTGAGTTGGTCATTTTAAAATATGAGTTTACTGTTATATCAAAATTGTTTTTTCTATTTAAAATTTAGAAGTAAATGGTAACATAATTTGTTAATAAAACCTAACTCAAATGGTTAAAGGTTCAGCCGGACATGAGAATAGAAGGGGTTCAGGATTATAGTTTCGATGAGAATAAATTTATGAGGAATATATTACTATGATGTAAGCGAGAATATAAATATAAAATAAAATAAAAAGTATAACATAATTTAAAATTTTATTTATATTACATTATTTAAGAACATAATTAGTTACGTTAACGTTTGGTCTTGACACTTTAGTATGTGTATATTTATTATTTAAAGGCCGATATGTAACAGCATATAATAAATTATTTGAGAAAGAAAATATTGCTTGCGATAATGATGTTGTTATTAATGTCACGAAAAATCTTTTACCATTTTCTTTAATAAAGCCAAGCAATTATTATATTTATGGGAGAAGCAGTCATTAGAGGAGGGATGAAGAATATGAAAGAAGCAGTGGGAAGAGGAGGCAAAAGAACCTTAAAAGTTGAATGCAAAGATTGAAAGCGGGAAAGACGTGACGAGAGGTCGAAACAAACCACTCGGACTACGTACCCATATTAAGATCAAGGCCATATTCGACTCACTCTTGCTTTCCCCCTGCTTGATTCAAAAATGTGGCAAGTTCTCTTAGCATTCTTGTATGAGAGCAGGGATCTGTGCTAAAACCTCTTTTTCAACAATCGCGATCCACCGCTTCACCTCCACGCCACGGGTAGAACAAAAAACACATGATAAATACGTCAGTCGCCATCAACCATTTTCTTCTCGTTAATGCTCTAATGGTGTCGATCAATCAAATCAAGAGTGGAAGTGTTGGGAGGCCCGAGACCACAGGTTTTCCGGTTAAGCGTTCAAAACCGCGGAACAAACCTTGTGGATTGAAGAGGTTAAAGTTGAGAGATTCTCTCGTTGTTTCAAGAAGAGGACCGACAAAGGCACCTTTTTGTAAAGTCATCTACTGGTTAGTTTCTTTGATTCTTTTTTACGCTGTTCTCTCTCTCTTCGATTTTCCACAAAATGCGGGCAGGAAATCAAACTAAAACGTCGGATTAATCATCTATCACATTTGGTTGTAAAGCTTGAAACAATCTTTTGGTTTTGTTTTGTTTTGTCTTCTTAAGGAGTTCTTGAAACAATTCCTATTTTATTAAAATCGACTTTATATTCTTGCCATATGTTTATTGATCTCAAGTAGATGCATCTGCTTCATGAATTATTTAAGCTGCGTCCTCAAAATTAGTTAGCATTTTAAGTGTTCTATCATTCCCTTTATTTAATATTCGAAAGTTAATTTTCCTACGTGATTTTGGAAATGGCTTTGATTAATTAGACAATAAATTAGTTCTTGACATATCTTCTATGTTTTTCTTGTGTTTTTGCTTTGATCATCGTTCCTGATAGTGTGTCATTGGTCACCAACATTGCAGCTTTCGGGACCCACACCCACATATCATGGAATGCTCTTAAATATTATAAGCAGAAAGCAAAATTTGGATTTTAAGACAATGTTAAGACTTAGATTAAAAAAAGAGAGACAATGTTAAAATTTATCTCATTTGTTTCAAAAGTTTGAGGAGAGGAAAGAAAATAGAAGCTGGAAGAAAAGTGAAGAGAAAATAACAACTAGATTTTAGGATAGATATTGACTTTTATATACAATTTTAATTTAATTGATTTTATCTCTTTTATATACAAATTAAATAATTTAGAAATGTATACATTGTTTACTATTTATAATTAACCATTTTTAAATATTTTTTTCACAGTAAAAGCAAAAATAAAAAAAATTGACAAGTGATTGTTCCTAGAAAGAGTAACAACATTTTAGTGATTTACAAGTAAAATGAATTATTAACTTTATAAAGAATACGTTTCTTGTAGGTTTTCTTTGGGCAGTTTTGAATTGAAGAAATAAGAGCGATACATTTCGGTGGGCAAGTAAAAAGGAATTATAACTTTTATAAAAGAAGCGAGTAAAATGATGTAATACGAATGTCCTAACACAAAATTGGATTTGATGCTACTCCAAAAAATGATTCATATGGCTAAATTGGAGGTTCTATTGAACTACGAAAATAAAAAGAGAAAGAAAAAAAGAAAAAGACGGCCTTTGATTTACTTGAGAGTGCATAAGGTAGGCGGCCATCAATCGCACCTGTGCTTGTTGAATGATGAGAGAGTGCAACAATGGGGCTTTTGTAAGTTTCTACCTGGGTAGACTTAGAAAAATGTTAATAACTAATTGCTTCAAATTTTTTGTTCTCTGAGAAGATTTTTGTCTATGCATTTCAGTGGTTTGCACCTAAACTGGTTTTATCACTTTGCATCTTAATAATGTAAATGTGCTTGATTCTCAGGTTTATGTTTGATTTATCTATGTATTTAGCTAAACTACAGTTCCAAATTTTCATTCAAAACCGTATTATAAGTAACGAGATGGCTCGAGTTTTGTTGGGGCTTGGCATTGGAATCATGTACATGATGTCGGTAGGAAAGCAATCGGGGAAGAGTAGAAAGCAAGCATGGATGAGGCGCAAAATTGGTTGAATTAAAGACTAGACTTTCAAAGAAAATCATCTGTAATCTGCAAGTTTCGATTAGACGAACACTAGTCCCAAGAAAATTAGAGCAAGCATACTCGACAAGTGGTTGCTAAGTCAGAAGTACGGGAAACAGTCCTAATGATACAATATTTCTTCCCTCCCTTTAATTGAGGATGGTGAGTATGCAGTAGTGTTCTTCTTGAAAAGCCACCGCGGAGGTCCTTGAAATGGATCAGCTGAGCGAGGCGAGTTTGAACCACAAAACTTGCTTGTTGTGCCACGGATGCTCGGCTATGAAGAAATAAGACCAGATTTGGGGTGAGCTGAGGTATGCCTTTTCTTATATTCCCGTATGCTTAGTCGTTTTAACTAAAAATATAAGGTGTCTATCATGTTGGCGCATTCAGCTTTGCCAACCATTAAGATAGAGTATCCATATGGATTATTTCTTTGGGACTAAAGTTTTTTCATTTTGAGTTTCTTGACATAAAGTTTCTATCTATAAATGCAGTTGTAGATGTCACTTGACAAATCTCTTAAGGTCATTCAGATGTTGGATCCTTCATGGGCTGGTCATTCACCAAGCGAATTGAGATTTGATAAACTAAATAATGACTCATGAGTAAGATACTGTGTCTTTTGTTCTAGTTGGTGATTTATAACATCCATTGCGAACACTATCAAATGCATGTAGCCAGAAATAGGATAATTCCCTTCATTGTGGCTTTAGATTATTTTACGTTGTGGAGTTGGCAAGTGAATGTCATATAGTAAGACATTCCTTAGGCTCATATAATATGTATGATGAATGGTCGGATTTGTTCCTCCCTTAAACTATGCTTCTTCCTAAATACAATGTGTTGTCTTAGATGGACTGAAGAAATGTTGTGCCTTTCGAAGTTTCCCGACCAAGAGGTTTCATGAAATGGAAGGTCGGAGTTCGATTCTTATGGTTCCATGGTGTATTGCCGGTGAGAGCTGGATCAAGCGTACCATGTGCTCATTGAACAACAGGAAAATCAAATGGGTGGGCGGAGTTTGAGCGTGCGCGAGTCAAACTACATGAAAAAAGGGAGCGAACTCAGGCCTGAAGAGCCAGATGTTAAGCCTTTAAATGAATTCTTTGCTTATATCGACTTCTCTCGAATAATATTTCCTTACTCCAAATAATGCCTTAGGATTCTTAGTTTTCTATTCATTTTTTCCTTTAATTGCTTCACTTGCTACACAAGTATTGGAACCTTTTGCATGATGATGAAATGGCACAATGTCAATTGACACCACGGTTTCTAAGGCGACGATTGTTTCGCGGATGATGAAGTTGAATCACGGTGGAACAGGCCCCATCAATAGGAAATTCGATTCACGACCTTTGAAAGCGACTCAAAGATCATTTGTTGGGATGAAAAGAAGCCCCCTTGATTCCTAGGCGTCTGAATTGCATGTAAAAAAGCGACACTTATTCCCGGGTAATTGAAACGGAAAAATCATATAATGATGTCAAATAAATGTAAACTATGGGTGAGCCATACAAATAAACTGTTAGAACTCTCTTGTACATTATGCTTCTCTACCTCTCTTTCAATAGTATCGACATTTTCATTCTCTTTTATTACCTATCAAAAAAGCATTTTCATCCTCTTTTTGCTTGCATTCAGCATGTCATCCTTTTGAATATTAATATCATAGGGACATGGGATATTCGGGTGTATGAACAAGAAAACTTTCTTGGATTAGGATCTTGGGCATATGAACTTCGACCATGTTACTCTTGCTACTACCTTCGAAACACAATAATTTATTAGTATTTATTTATTTATTTATGAATTAACTTTATTTTTTTTGGCTTTAGTGTCGTGATTGAACTCTCCTTCTTGATGATTCACGATTGACTTTAGCTATCTTACTTTGCATCTACGCCTCGATGGCCAAGCTCATTTTAAGTGCGAAGGTGCGAAACCTTGGGTTGACTTTTTGTGTCCTTTTTGGGGGTGAGAATATGGCTCACATGTCCTTTCAATAGGAAATTACTAGTTCAGATTGAGCACTCCAGAAGTAGGTTTGGGTTCAGAAGGGATAGTTTCGAATGGTACTAAAGCTAAAAGAATCATTACTTTATGACGACATGGTGTTGTTGCTTGCCCAAAAAGATGTGTAAAAACTAAAAAGATGGGTGGAGCCATGGTGATGGGGCTGTTGTGGGACTGTTCTGCTACCTCTTTGTTTTTACCCTCTGAAACCCATTTCATGTTTGCCACTTAAAAAAAAAAGAAAAAAATTGAAACAATGGCCCTGTTTGGTTATGTTTTTTAAAATTGTTATTGAGAATAATTTTTAAAAATATAAAGATGGTAGTGTTTTCTGGACTCTAAATTTAGGATTGTTTGTGTTTTTGTATTTTTAGATTAAAAAAAACGAACTAAATGTGTTTTTATGTTTTTATTATTCTTGTTTTCCAGAAAAAATAGGTTTTTAAAATCATAAACAAATAGGCTTAATATAGTTACTAGTTTTTGCTTTGGATGATTTGATTAAATACCTTTTGAAAATCTAATTTTGGAAATTTGACTCTTATTAATTTTTAATTACAGGTTGGATAAAAATATATATTTATTTTTATAAATATAATATTTTTCTTCTAAGAGGTATATAAATAAAGTAAAATTATTTTTATCAAAATAAATTCACTTTTAAAGAACACAAGGGAAAAGTTAGATTCTAAATTAGATTTAAGGTTGTTGTATTTCTTTTCTTTTGGTTTAGTTATATCTTTAGTTGTAGGGACATTTCTTTAGTGTATCCGCGTAACCATAGAGCAAATCAATATATGACCTCGGAAGTGAGCAGGCGGCCGGCCGTAAAAAAAATAAAGTATCAATTACTATAAAAAATTTTAGGGGAGAAGGAGTAGTTGGACTTGGAGCAAATACTCTTGATGTTAACTTTGTTTACGATATAGAACCAAAAACCAAGGGGTTCGATTTCGTATGGGAATAAAAAAAAAAAACTGTGTACTTCAGACGGTGGTCACTTTGGGACACCTCCTCAACACAACTTACACCAGTAGTAGTAGAGTAGTAGATATAATAACTAAAAAAATCCACACGGTTGATTCACCCCATCAGTGCAAAGATAAAAATAAATAAATGGCCAAGACACGAGAGGGACAATAGTATATGGAAACAAAAGCGAGGTGATCTGGATATCTTCTCTCTCTCTTCCTCGATCTCTCACTGCCAAGGCAAGGAAGGGGAGTTTCGATAGAGAGCAGGAGCCTTCTTCTCCCGAAGGTTACGTGTATTGGTCGATGCAGTCAGTGGTCCAATCGGGCGATGGGAAGAAGAGGCGCTGAAAACCGAGAGAAAAAGGCCGGAGGATGGTGCGGCTGGATCGAAGTATCTATGTTGCAACCATTTCGTTGTGGTGAAGCCTAAGTCATTTCGACCGGTTTGGCGGAAATGGGTCTCGTTTTCGAGTTGGGTTTGAATCCGAAATTAGGGAGGATTCGTCGAGTGAATCGGCGGGAGATGGAGCGAAGATCGGAGCAAGCGATAGCGTTAGGAGCAGTAGAAGCAAGGTTTTGTATCCATCTTCGTTCTCGCGTAGCAGCTTTTCTTGCTAACCGTGCGGATCTGCACTCTAGTCTGAGGTCATCATCCTCGCCATTCGGTTACGGGTTCGCCTCACGGCCTCGGAGGAAAAAACAGGCGGAAAACAAGACCACCAACCACGACAACCCCGCATCGGTCGCGAACCGGCGTGGTGGCTGAAATGAAAACAGTCCAGGCGAAGAGACTCAGAATATTTGAACTGTCGAAGATTCGACAGTGAAAGAAAAAGGCTTCACTCCCGAACCCAACAAAACAGGGAAAGACCTGCTTTCGGCCCCATTACTCACCAGTGTCATCGAACCGGCGAGAACGGTGCCAAGCTCAACCAGACACCACTTTCATTTCAATATTGTTCGGTTCTGTCTGAAAAAAAAGATTAAGTTTTGTCAAGGCTTAATATGGATAATTTGAAACTCTTTGTCATTTTTGGTTTCATCTCTTTGCTTTAAATACTTTTGAGGGCTAAATGAAGGTCGAAGGTTTGTACCTAAACATGTCTTTAGTAGTTTCTAAGTTTATTGAAACGGGTTTTATTTATAGAAAGTTGTTCTTGCCTCTTTATGCTATCATTCCCTCTTCAACATATGAAAATTAAACTGTTCTTATATGAATAAATTCCATAGGAAGAAGTGAGACTCTGATTTTTATTGGTTGGTAAAAATGCAAGCATTCTTTTTAGCCAATGGAACATGTAAGATCCTTTTCTTGCCTTGATGTCCTCCATAGTCTCAATTCCATTTTTGTTTTTATTTATCATCTGCAGTGAAGAAACATACGTGGCTCAATTTTTTTTTTTTTTTTTTGATAACCGTGAACGTCTAGGCCAGCTTGCGTGTACCTTTATTAATCCCACGGGCTATGAAGTTAATAATTGGGTAAAACCTTTAAAGGGGACTCGAATCAATGACCATTGGGTGCTTGCATTCAGTGACCCCTGATGGAGCTATCCTGAGGGTTTATATGTGTGATTCTTCGCTCACCTTTTTTCCTTTGCATGATGAATATAGGTTTTCTGGAATTGAATAAACTAACACTTTGCCAATGCCTTACACCAACTAAAAGCTATCCCTCAAAGGCTATGTGGCTAATTCTACATCATTTTCAGCACATGATGAATCTGAGTTTTCTAGAGTGAATTAAAACTAACAATTGTTTCCACTTATGTACCTCATAAATAATTGGCACTAGTTTACATTGTCAATTTTATTTATTTATTTTCGAAGAAATAATCCAATTAGTTTGAATCTTTTTGGAGTTGTATTGGTCTTCTATGGTTGTAACCAAGGTTTTAAATTCCGTTAGTTAGGCGGAGCAGTAGGAATATTCCGGTGGATTCAAAAACCGGAGCCGAGACATATCATAAATTTAGTCTTATGTACAGTTTTGTTAAAATGGAATGGCCGGAATTCTTTTGAGCTCCGTAGAGATTCTTAGAATGGCGGAATAAGAAAGATAATTTTCTGTTTTAAAATTTATTTGTTTATTTTGTATTTTTGTATTAAATATTTTATATATTTGCATTTGATTTATGAAGGATTATTCTTAAAACATTATATTAATTTGGTGATTTAAAGTGATTAGGTATTAAAAAATATTCATGTTTATTTGGTATTTAATTTTAATTATTATAAAATAATTTTTACTTGACAAATTATGTTATAATATACTCTATATTAGTATATATATATATATATATATATATATATATATATCCGATTTTGACCATTTTGGCAATCAGAAACCACGAAATATTCCGTTTATTATCCGTGAAATGTGCGGCTTGGAATTTAAAACGCCAGTTGTGCACACTTTTAACATTTTTTTTTAAATGACTGGTAATATTAACTGTGGAAAAAGGTTCAAATTGCACATGGAGTATACAAGGCACTATAACCCAATCAACATAAGACTAACCTCCATTATTAGACTTTATATTTCTATCAAATAATAATAATAATAATAGCTTTGCCTAATGTAAAAATGCACAAAAGATCGGGTGAGTATGTGAAAAAAGAGATTTTTCCTGTATTTCAGCGCAAATTCCCCTCTCCACTTTGTTCAAAATAAAGCACAAGAAATCTTTATATATGTTATATCATATCATAAGTCTAATCTTAGATTGATAGGTTTCTCTTATGATGAGATCACTGATTACAACGATACTTACAAGATCATAATTTGTGCTGTGAGAAAGATGCCCAGATAACTCATGTTTTCACCCCCTGGCAGATAACTAAATTATAAAGTTTATCTGCACCAATGGTCAAAGTTGGTGCTCATAGTTTCAACTATCAAATAAAAGAACTTCTACTTTCTTAGTACAAATTTTTTCGAGTAAGTGTATGTATTGTGTTTGTTATGTCATCCTATTCTCTTCTTGCTCATTAGTTCCCATGTCAACCTATTAACACATCCTCAAAATGAATAATTCATGAGTTGCCAAAAAAAAAAAAAAGGTGTCATAACTCTCAACGTCTTAGACGGATGAGAAAGATGATGCTATATCTTTGCGTGCACAACACTATTTGTCAAAACTAACCCTCTGTCATAATAGCCATAATTGCATTTGGTTTCAATTAATGAAATCAATTCACATGTTTGATATAGTGATTATCAAAAAAGCAATATTGTGTTTCTTGTAATGTTTTAGAGTCTACAATTTGCCGGTGTTATAAAATAATTCTATTGTGATTGTTTTAAGCAAACATCAAATGTGGTAAACTTTTTTTTTTTTTTTCACTAAGAAGTTTTCATCATTTGTTTGAGCTTTCTAATTAGCATATTTGTGGATTGCTCGAAATTAGTTCAAAATGTAAAGACCATTTTACTTTGGTACCCTCACCGAGAACTAAGATATAATATTTAATATCTATTGTCCTTGTTCCTTGGAACAACAACGATCCCACATAGGTTCTACATTTTTTGTATGAATGTGGTATATGCGAGAAGAGCCAGTTCACATTCTTACATCTGGAACTTAAATCTGGGAAGTCTCAAGGTCGCAAGCCCTTGTTTTTCCTGGGTTGAGTCTCTTGGGAAGTTCTGTTTCTTCTAGATTAACCCTTACTATTCATTGGTGTAATGTCTGGTTCAATTGGTATGAGGTGCTTTGAAACCTAATACTATGATAAAATGACTATCATGTCACTTTGTAAAGGAGATTTTGTTTGGGAGGCAACTTGAAATTTGAGTGTTGGATACCTTGATCCGGTCTTGAATCATTGGGTTCCCTCGAATCAGGTTTTGTTGTTTGGAAGCCCGGTGGGCCAGTGGGGTAGAGTCTTGACCTTGGACCGGCTCAGAGGCTTCTCCCTTGCAAATGGAGGTGTTCCCTCTATGTGGGAAGGAAGAAGATAACATTGAGCATTCTTGATACACTATCCATGGTTTGGGGTATACGGTCTTATTCTTGGCGACCTTTGGGTGCTTGATTGCCCTCTTTGGTGTCAAAGATTGAGTTATTAAATACAGACAGTATCCTTGTGAGAAAAGTTGAAAGAAAGGCTTGAAGGGCTGCTCCCTTTAAGTATGTTGATGAATTTGGAAGGAGGAGAATAGAGAAGAGATAGGAGTTTTTGTAAACAGGAAAAGAATTCATTTTGAAAAAGGATAAAACAATAATTCCGATTGAAAACCTGGAATTTTTCTAGATTTCGGATGACGAAACGGACTTCACCGTTGGAATCGTCTCGCGAAATCTAATTACCCGATCAAATTTCGTCGGATTCAGAGATAATCGGAATTTCACGTTTTTCGAGGCACCGAGTGTAGAAACTGACGCATGACACTTGGTTGAATGACTCATTTAGAGCCATGTGTCAAATGCAGAGATAAGTCAAACAAAAAGGGGAAGTCTAAGGGGGACCAATGGAGGCCATGTGTCAAGCCCCTAGAGGAAGGAAATCAAAGTCTTTGGATAAGGAGATAAGATGAGAGAAAGAAAGCTAATGAGAAAGGGACATGTGGCAAGGGAAGGTGGGAGGAGATTTCCCACTTGAATCAAGTTGGAACAATTTGGTGGAAAGAGAAAGAAAAAGAAAAGAAAAAGAAAGAAAATAAAAGAAAAAGAAAGAAAAGAAAAGAAAAGAAAGAAGGAAGAAAAGAGGAGTGAGAAGCTCCACCTTCTCTCTAGGATTTACGGAGATCGGGCCATCGGTTTCCGTTGGAGCAAGAGACAAAGTTCATCTACGTGACGAGAGCTTCGCGTAGGTACAAGAATCCGGGGTTTTCTCCAAACTCCGAGAGGTAGGGGTTTTTCTCCTACTTTGGTTATTCTTGGTTTAAGAGCCATTTAAATGGCATGGAGTGTTTTGGGGCCGTGAGTGGCCATACGGTTTAGTCCCAAAATTTTGGGACTAAACACTGGAATTTACGGACTGTTTTCGAGTAGTCCGGGATTGATTTTCTGACGGTGTGTGTCGTTCATGTTATTGCTAAAGAATAATATGTTGGTTGTGTGAAAATCAAGTTGATATGTGCTTATTTGATATATCAACATGGAATTTATGATGGATGTAAATTATATGTAAAAAAATATAATTATCCATGATTCATTAATGTTGCATGTAGCACTCCTGTACATAACATGAATTGACATGAAATGACATTTTCACGACTCATATCTGAGGTATAGTGAAAGCAGGTGTGAGAGTGCATGACATGGGTTTTAGATGAGTGATATGGGAGGGTTGTCAATGAATAAGTGTGAATATGTCCATTAAAGTTGGTCGAATTATGTTTAATAAATTATCGGAGGGTTGTCCACACAAATTTTATCGGAATTATGTCCGATAAATTATATCGAGGTTCATCAAATAAATTATATTGGAGATTGACAATGGGTTTAAAAACAAATCTTTTGTTTTTTGAAAATAGTTTTCATACATGACAAATGCGTAGGGGAGTTGAGTGAGAGACCAAACCTGGGCATGACATATGAACGATCGTGCATCAGGGATATTGCATGCTTTTACTTGAATGTGTGTATGTTTGCCGTACATGTGCACTTAGGTGGAGTGACTCGTGGGAGATGCATCTTGGGTATTGCTCACCCCGTCGTGGGAAAATATTTTAGTCTTGGAGGTACACTGGGGGATGAAACACATCAGAGCTTAGTTGTGAAAGGCCGAGTGGCTTTCTTGAATTGTGTTTTGTAAAATTCTGGGTAGTAAATGAGAAGTGTTGTAATAAAAACTTATTTTGACTTGTTCAATATTGTGTTGGGAAGTTTTCCCATATTTTATACTGTGTGTATAAAATGTATAGAGGCAGAAGTATTGAATTTACTGATATTGAGTGAGAGCTAGAGGTGCAGAAATGGCCCAGAGAGGCTACTGCCCATTTTCGGGTTTGGGTTGCGACAGAGCCTCTTGGCTCTATGTCACGACATGGTTCCCAGGCTGCAGGCAGTTGCTGGGTCGCGACAGGAGTTTTCCTGGTTGCGACAGGGGTCCTCCCTGTGTCACGACAGTGTTTTATTCTCTGTCGTGACAATGTCGCGATAGAGGGTCCCTTGTCACGGCCGAGGCAAGAGGTCAGGGTTGCAATAGGTTGGGTCTTGGCTGGGGATTTCTAGGTCGCGACAGAACTTTTCTTGTTGCGATAGAGAATCGTAAAGACTGAAGGTTTTCTGTCGATAAGTTGGCGAGCAAAGAAAAATTATCGTGACAAAGCAATTTATCTTTGTGATAGAGTTGGCGGCAGGGTAGGAGAAATTACATTCTGTGGAGAGGATTTTGGAGTCGCGGCGAGGCTGGCCACGACCGCAGGTGCTCTATTGCCCACGATGGGAGCCGGGCGCGCACACAACAAGCATCTTGGCGTGGCCCGGGATGGGTGCACGGCGAGTGCAGCGCGGCGAAGGGGCTCTGTCGACGAGAAAATTCTTTGTCGCGACAGACCTTGGATAGGGCTTGAGGTGCGCAAAAAAAAGACCCTCGGGATTTGGGCGTCACAGTTTTCCCTCAGCCCGGGCTTAAAAGAGCTTTTGTTTTTCTTTGTTTCTTGTATCGAGGTTGTTGTAAATTACGAGTCTTTTGTAGTTAATCAAGCCCGATCTTATTGGCTAGGCTATAGTTTGGAGTTGGTGGGTCTTCTCTTGTTTTTAAGTTTTGTAAAGGATGGGTGTTTTTATATCATAGTTGTGAAGCGTGCCTAGGCTAGTCGAGTGCAGCCGTGGCACCTCGCTGAGTCGGACCGAGCCACTTTCAGAAAGGCGCAATATGAAGCGGCGAGCACGCGCCTTTCATGAGCCTGAATCCTCACGAGCACGCCATCGACCAAGTATGTATTCTTCCTCTTCTTCTTCCTTTTCTTCTTCCGCTTTCTCTTCTTCTTTGTCTGGTTTTTTTTTTTTTTTCTAGGCGTCGTCGCATTTGCAGGGACGAGGGTTCTTGTTTGCTGGAACTCAGGCCAAAACGACGTCGTTTGGTCTCTCGGGACATAAGCAGCGTCGTTTGGCCACCTATACTTTAAAACCCTCCCAAAGCGGCGTCGTTTTGGGATATGTGAAATTAAAAAAAATACTCTTGCCTTCAGCGATCTTTGTTTGTATCATAAGCGTCACAACGGCGTCGTTTGAGTTTGTAGAACCCTAGAAATTGTTTTTTATTTTGGTGTTCCGACCCTCATTTTTTGCCCTCTTTCAAGCGAACCAAACCTTAACACTCCCAACAACGGTATAAGAAGAAGAATGAGAAAAATCTTAAAAATAACCAGAAAATTGTGGAAACAAGGAAAAATCTCTTATTTCCATTGGTATTTGCTTCCTTTCTCTACTTTTAATTTTTTTTCTTCTTCCATTGGTATTCATTTATTTTATTTTTGTAGTAAAATGACTCAAGTATGAAGTCATGTGACCATGAGTCCATGACATGAGTCCATATATGACTCATTTGAATTTTTAATATTTTATAATAAATGTCTCAATTTGTATTTTCAATTATTATTGTGTTGTAGTTGATTTGTTTCAAAGTTGGAAGAAGGAAGAATGGATTCCAATGGCAATGAAAATAAGACTCAAGCTCTAGACCCATGTCTTCTCTTTCATTAATAGATGAAGATGAAGAAATGGATTATTGGGGAAATGAGGAGGATGAGGAAGGCTACAATGATGATGATGATCATTATGTAGATGTAGATGAATGAGGATTGGGGTTGTTTATTGCTTGGACAAATTAGTTATTTTAATTTGTTTTTATGCAGGATGATTTATGAATTTGGACAAGGAATATGTGTTTGCATGTTGACATGTTCTATTGACAATTTCTGGATTTTTAGAAACTTTGGAGATGGATTGTTAGATTTGTTGACATGTTTTATGAATTTTTATGCTTAAGGTATTGTTATGTGTTTTTATTGATTGGATTGATATTTTTATGATATTTGATGATAAATGATTGTTATATTTAGTTATATTTTAAAAAAATATATATACCAAATAAGTGCGCCTTACATAAAAAAACCGCGTGTAGGGCACACTTGCACCTTAGGCTCTAGGAGGCTTTAACCTTGGTGCGCTTTAAGGCTCTAGGAGACTGTGCCTTGGTGTGCCATGCCACTGCAACTATGGTATACTCCTGTATGCTTCCCTTTGAATTTGGAGTTGTTCGATGCGCTTAATGATATTTTAGTTTAGCGTGTGAAAAACAAAAGAAAAAAAAAGAGAAGAAGAAAGCAGGGATTGGGTGGCTGGCTAGTGAGTTGTTACCTTTATAATCAGGATTCGGGAGGAGTCGTGATCTGGATTTTGATTATGGTCTTGTTTGGAGTGATCATAGGTCTTTGTTGCTGGTGAGGAGCTTTTGTTAAGTTGGAGCGAGGCACTTTATGAGTGGTTGGAAGTTTCTTAGTGGAAGATGAGTACTCTTTCTTTTTGTAGTCTCTATTTGGGGAAGTCATATATAAAATGTTACGGGGATTTAGAGTAGTCTTTTTTCGGTTGCATTTTTCAACTCCTTTATCGATTTCATTAATTTGTTTGAGGTACGGGTTGAGAGCAAGTATACATGTGTTGCCTTAGAGTTTGGTTACCTCTTTCTCATTCATTTAGACTCTTTGTTATTCACCGTGTATAGGTTGCACCTTTGTAAAACCCTGACACAGATTAATGTTATAATAGTAGTTTTGAGCTGATTTGGAGTGGATGATGAAATGAGGGGTAGATTAAATTTAGAAACGCTCGGACGTCATTTGGGCATAAAGTGAATTTTCGAAAATTATGGCAAGATTGCTTACTGGGAATAGTGATTTTTTCTTAGTATATCCAGGATGGAGGGTTTGCAAATGAATTTTTAAGAATTTCAGTTCCTATGACTTTGAACTGATATTTAGAAGAGAATTGGACATTTAAGTGAATAGTGATTTCCGGACTGAAAATTGGAGCCTGCGTTGAAATTTTTCGGAAATTGGGCCGAAAATACGAAAATGTCCAGAATCAATCATAGAGTCTAATGAAACTGAAACGGAGTGAAACGGGGTCCGTTTGGATAGTTTTCAGGCGATTCGAATGTAATTCGGATAATAATATTGTTAATGGGATTACTTGGGGTTTAAGGATTTTAATCACGTTCGGTGATTTAAGTCTGGAATCGTGAAGGATTTACTTAGAATATTTCATAGTCCGAGAATTTGAAGTTTAGGCAGACATAGAATATTTTGACCCGTTTAATCGGTATAAAAGCGATCTAAGGAGAAAATGAATAAAAATATGCTATAATGGAGATATTTTATTATGAGAGTAATCAAAATATTTCTTAATGGCTAACTTGGTTTGCTCTGTTAAATATGGACCAATGAGATTCATGGGCTCAAATGCAATAAAATAAATTGAAGTGCAATTAATAGAAGGATGGAGGACAAAGGGTTAATAAAATAAAGTTAAATTATTAAGGGGAGGAGACAAAAAATAATTCCTTTTGTCTCCCGGCAAGAAAACATACAGGTTTGAGAAAGGGAGAGGAAAAGGAGAAAAGAAAGGAAAAGAAGAGAAAGGGAAGAAAATGGGTGAGCGAGGTGGGAATGTGATTTTTTCTTCTCCTTCCAAGCTTTCAAGTGCTCTACAAGTGGTAGCAAGGGAGAAAGGTGAAAGCCAAGACAAGTAAGTTTTTTAATGGTGGGAAAGTTAGGGTTTTGATGTTTTTCATGCCTAATGTTGCGATTTTCTGGTATGGATGTTAAATTGGTGGTATTTAAGGTTTAATGGTGCTGATTTTGATATCAATTGAGAAGGAAATGGATTAGGTTAGGTTTTGAAAAGAAAGTGAGGAATTGTTAGGATTTGATAGTGAATTGTGTGATATGTTGAAATGGGTATAAGGCATCAGATTTGAGTGTTTAGAGTGAAAAAGTGGAAGAAAGCAACGTCGGTCATTTTAAGACCTTGATCTCGGTACAGGAAATGCCCTGTTTTCATTTCGACCAATTTTCGTATTTTGACCACTCTTGCTCATTTCAGATCCGATTTAGTGATTCAAGTTTCTGGTTAAAATAGACTTCTAGAGACACTTTATCTGAAGAGGACTGTACAAGTGTAACCCTAAATTGCCCATAAAATTTGTCGAGTGGGGCCCTATGTGCAGATTCTGTTCTGCCAAGTTGAGTCATTTAGATGTAATAACTTGTGTTATGTGGTTGAGGGCCTTAGAGAAGGAATTTTAAATTGAAAATTTAAATAGATATTGTGAATATATAAAGGACTGATCTGGAGAGTTTCATAATTTTTGAACCTTTTGAATAATTTTTGGGGTCAAAAAAGTCTATGAGTATTGTTGGAAAAAGGTTGGCCAAAAATATGAATGGGTTTTTAGTGTAAGGGTAATTTGTTCATTTGGCTTTAAATGAATGTGTATGGTGGATTAAAATGGAAGTTATGATTAATGTATAGTTGTGGTTTTCTTGAAAAGGTGAAAGGACTATCGGACCCGAGCGGGACTTCGACGGGAAGCAAAGCGGATTGAGGCGGTGAAGTTTGTGAGTGAAAATGATATTTTGAGAATTGAGTTTTAAAGTGAGGTGGTTTTAATGTTAAACTGAAAGTTTAATGTAAAAAATTTTTATGTAAATGCTAAGGCATATGGAAATGTTTATCTTGCATTGTTTTATCTTGCATCAATGCATATATTTATATGTGTATTAAATATGTACATATGTTAAGGTATTATGAAAGTTTAAAATGTTTAAAGAATGCATATGTTTTAATGATAAAGTAAAGGATTTAAATGTATTTATAAATGTATTTTGAAGAAATGTTTTACTGATGGTTACCTAAACCCCCTATGACATTATGAGCGATATCGTGAAATGCTTTTTAAAGCGTGTAAGGATTTAGAGGGTAAGGATTATAGGTTACTATTGAGGGAGGAAATAGGTGTCTAGGTAATATCCTTACACGTGATAAAGTGCTATGAATGGAACCCTATGCAAGCGTGAGTTTCTCCTTGACGTGAGTGGTTATATTTGGAGATAATAGTACATCCCTCACCGTCGTACCGAGGCTGTTCGGTGTGTTTATTCCTGGGTTCCATCAGAAAGAAAGAAATAAATAAAGAAAGAAATAAAGAAAGAAAGTTTACGGTACAAATGTTTAAAAGCATAAATGGATTTTAAATGCATAAGTATTTATTGAAGAAAGAAAGTTTAAGGCATAAATGTTTAAGGCATAAATGGATTTTAATTGTATAAGTATGTATTATTTTGGTATATCTTTTGAAAATGTTATTTTAATGAAAATGTACACTCTACGGGCTCCTTTAGCTCATTCTTTCTATATGTTTCAAAAACATTTCGGGACCCGAGGCAGTGCGCCGATAGGAGTCACTCTGTGCGTGAAGTCGAGCCATTGATGAGAGCCGAGGCGTGATTTCATTGTATATATAATTTTGCATATTGTTCATGTTGAATATTTTGTTATGCATATATGTATATGTATAAAGTTGAAAAAGGAACTACGTGGGCTTTGATCCTCGAGTGGAGCCAGTGCGTAGGCGATGGAAACTTAAGTCGGCTCAAGCCCTGAAAATGTTTTGATAAAAATGCATGGAATTTAAGAGGTTTGAATGTTTTGATGATTTGAAGTAAACAAATGTATATGTATGTATATTGTGTTGATTGGGTTGTGGACGAGAAGTCTAATATGGAAATATAAAATTGAAGTTTATAAGTGTTTTAAATGCTTTATCAAGTTTTGTAAATTTGAGAAAGTCAGAAAAGCAGAGGAAACTGCAGCCTTTTACGAAAAATCAGTGTTTGAAAAACAAAAAGAAAAGAAAAAGAAAAAAATTTATCCACTTCGCTTCATTATTTTCTAAAAGATATGTTAAGGATTGTAAAGGGGTTCGACTCCATGGATTTTATTTATTTGTTTTAAGGAAAGTTTCTATATATCCATTGGAGTGCCGGGGAGAGTCACAAGGGTTCATGAGGTTAATCGGGTCGGGATCCTTGACGTGGTATCGAGCCACGATTTTGAAAATGTTATAAAGATTTGAAAATTTGGTTTTCATAGGATTGTTTAATGTTTTATTTTAAATTTCATAAATTATTTATGTGATTTAAAATCATATATGCGATATGACATATGAAGAATTTTGAGTTCACGAGAGAAAAATGGTCGTCGAGGCCGACCTGCCCACGGGAGAGCTCACGAGGCGTGAGTACCTACCGAATACTAAGAGTTTCATTTATAGGAAATATCTAGATCTTTTGAGTTGGAAGGAGTGAGCGAGGAGTCTTGGACTTTAATTCAAAGATTACATTTGGAGGATAGGAGAATAGTGTCTGAGTGAAAGATGCTTAAATGTTGGAAAAGAAATTGTAGGCCTGTGTAGAAGAGTCCCACTCATCATCAACACCTTAGGAGGAATATTAATGTAATGTAAATCAGACTCGTCCAAATGGGAGTCTATTCGTCGGAATGAATGCATTTACTACTTCAACATGGAAATGATGTGTTCTCTGAGGTTGAAGCAGGGATGAGCAATTAGAGGACATGGGAGATCGATATTTCGAGGAATCGGTGTCAGGAATGATTGTTGAAAAAAGTTGAAGAAGAGCGATTCTAATGATAGATTAACATATAAACCATGATCTACTTACTTCATAATCTTGCACGATCAATTGTAGGATATGAGGTCCTTATTCAGAAATGCCCTGAGTCATGTCGAAGTTAGTCATGTATCATTGCTTGAAAAGAGTTGAATCGATGATAAAAGATAAAATGGAGAAAAACCAAAAAGGGTCATATCATGGCTTGAAGAGGTTTGTTGTAGGTTTTAGTCGGAGAGATTTGGACCACCAGTGGCTTTGGCCGGCCCACACACGATGCAGCCCGGGTAGTAGGGCCTTGAGTTAGGGATGAGAGGAGCATGGGTTTGAAATCGAGACTCTTGCACCGGTCAGGACAACGGAGTGGGTGGCGATGGAGTTCGAGAGGTTCATTAAGCAATTAGGGTTTTATGGATTATTTATCTAAACCTTAAATTGAGTTATAATAAGGCTTTAGCTATTAAATTGACATGATTCTAGGTTGATTATGCTAAGAAATTGAAAAGAAAGAATGAGATTATAAGGATTGTCAATTTAGGTCAACCTTGAATGTAAATGGAAGTGATGTTGTTTGATTGGTTTTAATTGATTTAATGAAAGTACTTGAAATGTTTGAAGGAATTAATGGAATTAATGGAATTAAAAGTTGAATAGAAAATGAGATGAGGTTAGGCGAAAGGGTTTTAATTGGAAATGCATTGGTTTGATTTAGTTTAAGTAAAGTGTGACATTGGATGAATTATCAAATATAATTTGTTGAAAGAAAATGGAAGAAATTGAAGAAATAATTATGAATGTGTGATATGAGGATTTGACCACATTAGGAGAAGTATGGAAAAGTTTGAGTTTCCATTGATTTTAATCAGTGGAGTGATTAAATGCCTAATGGAATGTGTTAAGAATTAATGTTTTAAGAAGAAGAATTAGTTAAGGTATAAATGTAATTTTGTTAAGGTAAAGGGGCATTATGGGTTTTTTTCCTTTAAGGATGCTAATGGCTTGATTTAAGGCTTGCAAAGATGTTGTCATGAGCCTTGATTTAATTGGAAGCGAATTGGATAATTTGAGACTTTATGATGAGGATGTTCCCAGGCCGGCGGTCGAACCGCGGTACGGGCATTTTAAGTTTCTAGTCATGCCATTTGGACTTACAAATGCCCCAGCCGCTTTTATGGATCTCATGAACAGGATTTTTAGGCCTTACTTAGATTAGTTTGTTATCGTATTTATGGAAGATATATTGATCTATTCGGGCAGTGGAAGAGCGTCACGAGCATTTGAGGATAGTTCTGCGAGCATTGCGGGAACGCCAGTTATATGCCAAACTCAATAAGTGTCGAGTTTTGGCTCTTGATTAATCGCCTTTTGGGACACATAGTTTACTGCGAGAGGTGGTGTCGGTGGAGTCGCGAGAAGGTCAAAGCTATATTGAATTGGAAACCTCCTCACAGGTGTTACGAGAGATGGGAGTTTTAAGGTGTGACCGGAGTTAATGCGTGGTTCGTTGAGGGATTTTTCAAGGATAAGCGGCACCTTTGACTAGATTGACAAAGAAGAGGCAGTTTTTATGGTCGAGGAGGCTTATAGTGAGTTTCGATGAATTAAAAGGAGATTGATCCTAGCTCTAGTACTCACATTTCCATCGGGCTGGATGGAGCTGGGTGTATTGGCAGTGCCCCAGGCATGGTATAGAAGTTATGTATTAATGCGGAATGACAAGGTGATTGCATATGCTTAAGCGGTGAAGAAGCATGAAACGGAGATTTTCCCTACGACCAGGCTAGCAGCAGTAGCATTTGCCTTGTGGATATGGAGGCCAGTACTTATGGGTACTGTGGGATTTTACGGATCATAAGAGCTTGCGGTGTCTGTTGCAGCGAAGGCGGGTATGAGACAGGAGGAGATGGATCAGTGATCAAGAGTTATGAATGTACCATTGAATATCATCTGGAAAGGCAGGCGTGATATGGTCGCTCTTAGTAGAACCCATAGGTTCCCTATCGCACTTGGGGGCCGTGCATCTTCCGCGACTCACTTCTTCCGCGACCATAGAATTGAGGTCCTTGCGTGAGACTGAACCAATGTGATTCGGAGCACCGTTAGCCACATTTTCATGTACGCCCGATTGATAGACGATTAGAGAGCTCCAGATTCAGGATCCACAGAGCAGCGGTCGAAAAGCGTGAAGTGAGAGTCCGCAACGAGAGGACGGTGGTCACGAGAGAGGATGGTACCGCGGGTCAAGGGACGAGGTCGTGTGCACCCATATGGGAGATGGTGAGAGATTATGGAGGAAGCCCATTCCTCCGCTTATGCTATGCATCCGGAAGACAAAGATGTATCATACCCTAGCCAACACTACCGTGGAAAGGTGGCTTAATAGGATATTGCAGAGTTCGCTCTCACGTGTGGGCGGTGAAATGAACATCGGAAGCACAGACTTTTCACAGGTCACTCCACATCCTCGTGGAAATGGGAGAATCTTATGGATTTTGTGGTAGAGGCTTCCCACGTTACTTAGGAGTGTACGATACGATATGGTGGATTGTGGATGGAGTATGAAATCAACCCATTTCCTCCTATCGAGAATAGTGATTCATTGGATAAGTTGGCCCAGATTATCGTTAGAGATTATCGGTTGCATGATGCGCCGAGTTTCCATTGTTTAGACGAGAGATCCAGTTTTACCTCAGTTGCTTGAGTTCTGAATGCCCTTAACTATTTGCATTTAATCGACTTTTCATCACAGACAGATAGCGTCTGGAGGGGTATCGGACTTTAGAGGATATGCTTAGGGCATGTGTTAAGGTTTAGAGGGAGTGGACACCCATCTACCCCTGATGGAGTTTGCATACAATAACAGTTATCAGGCCAGTATTGGTATGGCCCCTTATGAGGCTCTTTATGGAAGGAAATGTGAACTCGATCTTGGGACCGAGGGTAGGTGAAGGAGGAGGCTAGTATGTCAGGAAATTGTTCAAGTAAATGACTGTGATGATCAAAGTATAAGGGATAGACTGAAATTACTACCAGGCCAAATGAGAAAGTTATGAGGAATAATCGTAGGGACCTAGTGGGTAGGGGATATGGTATTTTGAGGATTTCCCCATGGAAGGGCATACTGGATTTGGGAGCCAGTGGAAAATTTGAATCCGTACTCTTGGACCCATCTGAGTTGTTGAGAGGATTGAGGAGGTGGCATATCGATTAGAGTTGCCTTTGACCTCATTCATTCCACGATGTTTTCATGTTTCTATTAAGCCCTTGGTATATACGGACCCTTCATGTATTGTGAGCAATCGGTGGAAATACGGGGAGAATTTGACATCTGAGAAGAGGAACCGGTGACGGATCCTCTCGTAGTCGCTGAGAGCAAGTTCTACTTGTAATAAGTGTCCATTTGGTGAAGGTATTGTGGAGGGAGTCATCTCTGATGAAAGGCTACATGGGAGCGTGGGGAGGCGGATGAAGGGTCATTCCCATCTCTTCGATGCGAGGTCACAGATATTTTTAATTTCGAGGGCCAATTTTATAAGGAGGGTGATTGTAAAATACTGACACAGTTAATGTTATAATAGTAGTTTTGAAGTGATTAGAGGTCGTGATAGAAATGAGGGTAGATTAAATTTGAAACGCTCACGGACGTCATTTGGGCATAAAGTGAAAATTTTAAAGAAATTATGCTTAAGATTGCCTAAGGAATAGTGATTTTTTTCTTAGTATATCGGATGGAGAGAGTTTGAAAGATTTTAAGAAATTTAGTTCCTATGACTTTGAGGCGATATTTAGAAGAGAGTGGACATTTAAGTGAATAGTGATTTTGGTGAAAGTGGAGCTGGGTGAAATTTTTCGAATTGGGTAGAAAATACGAAAATGTCAGAATCGATCATAGAGTCTAATGAAGCTGAAGCGGAGTGAAAGCGGGGTCGTTGGATAGTTTTTCGAGAGCGGTCGGGTGTAATTCGGGATAATATCGTATTATTAGGATTACTTGGAGTTTGGATTTTAAATCAGATTTGGTGATTTGAGATGCGGAATCCTTTGTGGAAGGATTTACTTGAATATTTCATGGTCAATTTGAAGTTGTTGTTATGAATATTTTTGACGTTTAATGGTACTCATGATCTGAGAAAATGAATAAAAATATCTTTATAATGGAGATATTTTATTATGAGCCGTCGAAATATTTTCTTAATGGCTAACAGGGTTGTGACTCATTAAAATGGACCAATGAGATTCATAGGCTCAAATGCAATAAAATAAATTGATGCAATTAATAGAGGATAGGACGAAGGGTTAATAAAATAAGTTAAATTATTAAAGGGAGAGGGAAGCAAAAAATAATTCATTTTGTACCCCAAACAAGAGCGAACCATATAGGTTTGAGAAAGGAGAAGGGAGAAAGGAGAAAAGAAAGGAAAGAGAGAGAAAGGGGAAGAAAATGGTGGATGAGTGGGAGATGTGATTTTTTTATTGCTCCTTGAAGGCTTTAAGTCTTTCTACAGAGTGTGAATATGAGGGAGAAGAGGCCCAGAAGGAAGCAAGACAAAAGTAAGTTTTAATGGTGGGAAGTTAGGGTTTGATGTTTTTTAAATGCCAATGTACTTATTTTAGTATGGATGTTAAATTGGTGGTATTTAAGTTAATAGTGCGATTTTGATGCTCGATTGAGAAGGAAATGGGTTGTTATAAGTTAGGTTTTGAAAAAGAAAGAGTAAGAGAATTATTTAGGATTTGATAGTGAATTGTGTGTGATATATTTGAAATGGGTATAAGCGTCAGATTTGAGTGTTTAGAGTGAAAAAAAAAAGTGGAAGCATGTTACGATGGAATTTCTGGGCAATGGATCTCGTCACAGGAAATGCCACTGTTTTTCTATTCGTGGAATTTTCGATATTTTGACTATAACTTGCTCATTTCAGATCCGATTTGGAGTGGTCAGTTTCTGGTTAAAATAGACTTCTAGGGGAACACTTTATCTGAAGGAAGTTCATGCAAATTGTAACCCTAAATTGCCCAGAAAATTTGTCAAAGTGGGTATGTACGGGTACGATGCCCTTAAGTTGAGTCATTTAGATGTAATAACTTGTGTTATGTGGTTGAGGCCTTAGAAGAAGGAATTTTAAATTGAAAATTTAAGAGATGTTATCGGATATATAAAGGACTGATCTGGAAGTTTCATAATTTTTGAAGACCTTTTGAATAATTTTTTGGGGTCAAAAGTCTATAAGTATTAGTGGAAAAAAGTTGGCCCAAAATAGAATGGGTTTTTAGTCTTGCAGGAGTAATTTGTTCATTTGGCTTTAAATGAATGTGTATGATGGATTAAAATGGAAGTTATGATTAATGTATAGTTGTGGTTTTTTCTTGAAAAGGTAAAAAGGACTACTTCGAGCAGAGAAGCAGGACTTGACGGAAACAGCGGGATTAGGCGGTGAAGCGCAAGTGAAAATGATATTTTGAAATTGAGTTTTTAAAAAGTAGAATGGTTTTTAATGTTAAGCACTGAAAGTTTAATGTATTTATATAAATGTTAAGGCATATGGAAATGTTTATCTTGGGTTGTTTTATCTTGCATCAATGCATATATTTATATGTAATATTAAATATGTATGCATATGTTAAGGTATTATAAGTTAAAATGTTTAAGAATGCATATGTGTTTTAATGATAAAGTAAAAAGGATTTATTAACGTATTTATAAATGTATTTGAAGAAATGTTTTCTTGATGGTTACCTAAACCCCTATGTTGTGGCGATAACAAGTAAGTCTTTCAGCGTCTTGGGATTTGGGGTAGTTCTCAGTTGCTAGGCGAGGGAGGGAAATAGGTGTCTAGGTAATATCCTTACACGTGATAAAGTGAATGGAACCATGGCGTGAGTTTATAGCGGCGTAGTGGTTATGGCCCCGGAATGTATTGTCCTCGTCGGTGTCAGAAGCCCAGCATTGGGGTGTGTTTGAAGCATCCTACTGGTTCCACTATGTGAGAAGAAAAAGAAGAAGAAGAAAGAAATAAAGAAAGAAAGTTTACAGTACAAATGTTTAAAGCATAAATGGATTTTAAATGCATAAGTATTTATTGAAAGAAAGTTTAAGGCATAAATGTTTAAGGTATAAATGGATTTTAATTGTATAAGTATGTATTATTTTGGTATATCACGAAAATGTTATTTTAATGAAAATGTATACACTCTACAGGCTCCTTTAGCTCATTCTTTTCTATATGTTTAGAAACATTTCGAGACCCCAGGCGGAGTCTTGTAGATGGGAGTCACTCACAATGTGGTCGAGTCGATGATGAAATGAAGCCCATCAGTTTCATTGTATATATAATTTTGCATGTGATTCATATTTGGATATTTTTATTTTAGCCATATATGTATATGTATAAAGTTGAAAAGGAACTCGTGGGCTTTGATCCTCGGTGGACGAGGTGCGTAGGCGGTCGACTTAAGTCGGCTCAAGTAGAAATGTTTGATAAAGTATCAAGTAGATTTAAGAAGGTTGAATGTTTTGATGATTTGGAAGTAAACAAATGTATATGTATATATATTGTTGATTGGGTTGTGGACGAGAAGTCCTAATATGGAAGTATAAAATTGAAGTTTATAAGTGTTTTAAATGCTTTTATCGGGTTTTGTAAATTTAGGAGAGTCAGAAAAGCAGGAGGAAACTCACGGCGATTTTACGAAAATCGAGTGTTTGAAAACAAAGAAAGAAAGAAAAAAAAAATTTATCATCGCTTCGCATTGTATAAAGATATATTAAGGATTGTAAAGGGTTCGCTCCATGGATTTTATTTGGTATTTTAAGGAAAAGTTTCTATATCCATTAGTCACGGAGAATCCCCTCGGGTTCATAAGTTAATCGGGTGGGATCCTTCACCTTTTCATTTGATGAACTTCTTAAGGCAACTTTATTCTTGCCCGTCATGAAGAAAGAAAAAGGAATGGTGGCTTTCATTGTACTCATATGTGTATTATTTTAATAAGAAGGTTATACACTGGTTCTGAATTGCTGAGTCGGTATCTTGATGCATAGTTCTCTACATCACAGAAACATGCAATCCGTATATTATTCTTCTTCTTTGCTGAGTCGATACGAAGTGACGTGACAAGGTCCACTTGTCACGATTATCTTTGTCATTCCTTGCTTGTAGTTTAATTAGGATGGTATTCTTTGTGCTAGTGTCGATCAAATGGGCATCTCATTTATTTAGTTGAATAGGCTTCTAAATTTTTAACATAAACGTAATTTCTTGATTTACTTCGGCTCGTGAAGCTAAAAATGGACAAGCTCGATGAATGTTTCTCATAGAAAACGATGAGTAGGATGAGGAAATTAAATTGCTTTAGGGGTATTTTACGTATATAATGCGAGCCCTTGTTGATTTAAAAGGGAAATTTATAAGATGGGCAGTCATATGCTTTATTTATTTATTTTGATGGAATAAAGCGAGAATGAAAAGAGCCTAAAGTAGTAGGGTTATGCGGGCGACCCGAAAGACAAGCAAAACAAAAACCTCACAAACCCCTCGATTTAGGCCACCCCTCAAGAAACATACAAGTAGAAGAGTGCTCTTCACCTATATACAAACTATTCTACTCATAAATTAGATGCAAAGATGCTTTAACCTTTGTACAGCAAAGTCCCATCCACTAGCAGCTCTGCAGTTTCTTTCCTTCCAAATCATCGAAAAATGCTAAGGGAACAAATTTCCCGGATCTTTAGCCTCTTTTCCCCCCATGAAGAACCTTCCATTAAATAAGCCTCCTTCAGTGTCTACAAGGGAAGTACGGAAATGCCAACAATAGAAGATAATCTCCCATAGGGTGACCAGGGCAATGAACTTTGGGCGATCATGTGTGGTAGTGAACTTTGGAAGATGGGAGCAAAAGAGTGCATAATATCATAGCATCATTTGGAACAGGATACGAGGAGATGGATTTTGGGAAAACAAAACCAATGAAATGATAAGTGAATATGTTCATGAGAAGTTGGGTTAGGCGATTAGACCGAGGGGATATGGAGAGATTTATTATGTGTTTAGTCCTCCTTGAAAGAGTTGATCACCCAAGATTATGAGATGAGATCGTCGATACTTTGGAGAGAAAAAAAAGAAGAAAAGAGCCCCGTAGTATAAATACTATAGAGAGGCTGATAGTTTAAATGTCGTAAGCCATGAAATCAAAAGAAGTTAAAAGTTATGACAACGGAAGGGACGCAGAAGACTGCACTTGTAAATATTGCTCACACCATTCATCTGCGGCATGCACCTCCTTGTGGTTTCAATACTTTCAAAAATAAATACCTTATTAGATTCATTTTGCTTCAGAGCTTTCTTTTTTATTACCAATATTACCTCTTATAATTCTAATTTTCCTACTTTCCTTGCTTCTTTTCCCGAGGTAAGATGATCGGATTTATGACCAGAGTTTTTGTCAGGGTATCTATAAAGGCTGATTAACTAAGTGGCTTCTTTGCTATTGTTTGAATCTTTTCCTTGGTAAGCATTGGAAGCCGATTTGAGAAGAAGAAAGTAGCTTATATTACTTGTATTGTGAACATATTTAATAAGATACTTACCAGATGGTTATATAAAGATTTAAAACGATTGCTTGGTATAGTATGAATTCTAATGTGAACATGGTCTTTTAATTGTAGGGAGGCCCGAGAAACCATGATTATGATCCTCTTTTGAAAGCCCCAGGAGTGATATGAGAACTTACAATCACTATTTTTTTTTTGGAGAATCTGCAATGACTTATTTTTAAGAAAACTGGGTTCTGAAATCAAAGGCATTTGTTGCATCACGCCTTTTTGAAACTTAGTGTCTCTGAACCTACGAAGGATAAAATTAGAGGCTCCTTTGTAGCCTCGAGTTCCGTCCCCTAATGAGGAGAAAATGGGTAGGGAAAGGATCATATCCAATTCTTAAGTATATGATTGTAATGGAAGATTATATACATATGGGAGTAGGAGCTCGACTAGGCTAAAAAACTTCGAACTCAACTGATTTCGATGAGTTTTTTACTTTAGATGTTGAAACTTGATTCGAAAAATAGTTGAGTTATTCGAATTTGGCTTAACAAAGCTCCGAATGAATTAAAAAATAATAAATAATTATGCACAAATTTGATTTGATTAACAAAATGGTAAAGCTCGATCAAACTGCGAGGTAACTCGCTGTTCGAGAATTATGATGCTTAAATTCAGTTAAATTAACCAGTTGAATCCAGACATTCTCGAATTAGCTCATGAGTAGAAAATTATATTAAAACCAATTCTAGGAGAATTTAAACAAGAAATAAAATATTTAGTGATTCTCTTTACTATTTGTTAGGAGTTCTTATTTTAAAATGTATTCTTAAAAAAATAGTGTTAAAATTTAGTAATTAAAAAAATAAAATGAAAATATTGTAATTCTTCTTATTTCATTAAATTGAGTTGAGTGCTTTTTAAAATGTAAGTTTACTCTTATCTCCAAAATTATTTTCTATTTAAAAATTTAAACAAGAAATAAAATATTAGACATATTCTCTTTACTATTTTTGTTAGGGTTACCTTTTAAAATGTATTCTTAAAATGATGTTAAAAGATTTAGTAATTAAAAAAATAAAATGAAAATATTGTAATTCTTCTTATTTCTTAAATTGAGTTGGTCTTTTTAAAATATGGTTTACTCTTATATCAAAGAAAATTGTTTTTCTATTTAAAGATTTAAATGATAAATGAAATATTGACAATTCTCTTTCTCTTATTTTGTAGATTCCTTTTTAAAATGTATTTTTAAAAAAATAGTGTGAAATTCAAGTAATTAAAAAATAAAAATAGAAAATATCTTAATTCTTCTTATTCCTTAAATTGATTGGTCTTTTTAAAATATGATTTACTCACATATCAAAATTATTTCTATTTAAAATTTAAACAAGAAATAAAATATTCGGTCTCTTTACTATTTTATTAGGAGTTACCATTTAAAATGTATTATTAAAAAATAGTGTTAAAATTTAGTAATTAAAAAATAAAAATGAAAATATCTTAAAATTCTTCTTATTTCCTTAAATTGAGTTGAGTCTTTTAAAATATGAGTTTACTCTTATATCAATTTTTTTCTATTTAAAATTTAAACAATAAATAAAAATATTAAAATGATTCTCTTTTTCCTTTGTTAGGGTTACCTTTTTAAAATGTATTCTTAAGAATAATGTTAAAATTTAGTAATTTAAAAAATAAAAATGAAAATATAATAATTCTTATTTCCTTAAATTGAGTTGGTGTTTTTTAAAAATAGCAAGTTTACTATATCAAAATTATTTTTCTCTAAAATTAAGCAATAAATAAAATATTCGTGGTCTTTTCTTATTTTGTTGAGTTACCTTTTAAAATGTATTGTAAAAAAAATATGTTATTAAAATTTAGTAATTAAAAAAATAAAAATGAAAATATCGTAATTCTTACTTATTTTATTAAAATGAGTTGGTCTTTTTTAAAATATGAGTTTCTCTTATCTCAGAAGTATTTTTCTATCTAAAATTTAAGCAAAAAAATAAAATATTAATGATTCTCTTTACTATTTTATTAGTATTTACCTTTTAAAATGTATTATTAAAAAATAGTGTTAAAAATTTAGTAATTAATAAGGCAAAAATAAAAATATCTTTTAATTCTTACTTATTTCCTTAAGTGAAGTTGAGATCTTTAAAATATGAAAGTTTGTACTCTTATATCAATTTTTTCTATTTAAAATTTAAACTAAGAAATAAAATATTAAATGATTCTCTTTACTATTTTGTGTCGTTTACCTTTTAAATATATTCTTAAAAAATATTAAAATTTAAATAATTAAAAAAATAAAAATAAAAATATATTAATTCTTCTTATTTTAAATTGAGTTGGTCTTTTTTAAAATGTGAGGTTTCTCTTATATCAAAATTGTTTTTTCTATCTAAAATTTAGCAAATAAATAAATATTAAACAATTCTCTTTACAAAGAATTTTGTTAAGGTTACCTTTTAAAATGTATTCTTAAAAAATAGTGTTAAAATTTAGTAATTAAAAAATAAAATGAAAATATAAGTAATTCTTCTTATTTCCTTAAATTGAGTTGGTCTTTTTTAAAATATGAGTTTACTCTTATATAAAAATGGTTTTTTTCTATTTAAAATTTAAACAAGAAATAAAATAATCGACAGATTCTCTCTACTATTTTGTTAGGGTTACCTTTTAAAATGTATTCTTAAAAAAATAGTGTTAAAATTTAGTAATTAAAAATATAAAAATGAAAATATCGTAATTCTTCTTATTTCCTTAAATTGAGTTGGTCTTTTTTAAAATACTGAGTTTACTCTTATATCAAAATTATTTTTCTATTTAAAATTTAAAGAAATAAAATATTCGCCAGTTACTCTTTCTTATTTTTGTTAGGGTTACCTTTTTAAAATGTATTCTTAAAAAATAGAATTAAAATTTAGTAATTAAAAAAATAAAAATGTAAATATAAGTAATTCTTCTTATTTTAAAATTAGGTTAGACCTTTTAAAATGAGTTTAATCTTATATCAAAATTGTTTTTATATTTAAAATTTTAAAAAAGAAATAAAATATTAAACTATATTCTCTTTGCTATTTTGTTAAGGTTGCAACCTAAAATGTATTCTTAAAAAATAGTGTTAAAAATTTAGTAATTAAAAAAATAAAAATAGAAAATATCGTAATTCTTCTTATTTCCTTAAATTGAGTTAGTCATTTTAAAATATGAGTTTCTTTGTTATATCAAAATTGTTTTTCTATTTAATTTTAGAGTAAATAGTAACATAATTTGTTAATAAAACCTAACTCAAATGGTTAAAGGTTCGATGGACACTTGAGGAATAGAAAGGGGTTTTAGGATTATAGTTTCGATGAGAATAAATTTATGAGGAATATATTACTATGATGTAAAAGCAGAATGAATAAATATAAAAAAATAAAATAAAAAAGTACCAACATAATTTAAAATTTTATTTATATTACAGTATTTAAGAACATAATTGAGTTACATTAACGTTTTGGTCTTGACACTTTAGTGTGTATATTTATTATTTAAAGGCGAAATGAATATGTGACATATAATAAATTATTTTGAGAAAAGAAAATATTGCTTGCAATAATGATGTGGCAATGTGCGAAAAATCTTTTTACCATTTATTGCTTCAATAAAACCCAAAGCGAATTATTATATTTATGGGAGAAGCGATCATTAGAGGAGGGATGAAGAATATGAAGAAGCGAATGGGAAGAGGAGGCAAAAGAACCTTAAAGTTGAATGCAAGGTGAAGCGGGAAGAGCGTGACAGGAGATCAAACAAACCTTGCCTCAGGACTACGTACCCATATTAAAAGATCAAAGGCCATGTCGACTCACTCTTGCCTCGCGGTCCACAAAAAATGTGGCAAGTTCTCTTAGCGAAATTTGTTAGCCAAGCGGGAACATGGATCTGTGCTAAAACCTGCCTTCAACAAAAATCGTGATCATAAACTGCCTCAGCCCACAGGTAAGACGAAAAACCGCATGATAAATCTGATCGAATGGCCGCTCAAACCCTTTCTTCTCGTTACGTCTCACAATGGTGTTAGTCGATCAAATCGGAGTGGAGATGTTGGGGGGCAAGAGATTTTAGGTTTTCCGGGTTACGGCGTTTCAAAAACCATGGAACAAACCTTGTGGTCAAGAAGAAGGTTAAAGTTGAGAGAGATTCTCTCGTTGTTTCAGAAGAAGGATTGACAAAGGCTGCTTTGTAAAATCCATCTTTGTGTTAGTTTCTTTGATTCTCTTTTTCTGCATTTGTTCTCCTCTCTCATTCGATTTTCCTGAAATCTGGGCGGGAAATCAAAACTAAAGCGTGGATTAATCATCTATCACATTTGGTTGTAAAAGCTTGACAATCTTTTGGTTTTTGTTTTTGTTTTTGTCTTCTTGGAGGTTCTTGAAACAATTCTTTCATACGATCTGAAAATCGGCTTTATATTCTTGCCGAGGATGTTTATTGATCTCAGTAGATGCATCTAGCTACTTGAATTATTCTTCTTTGTCCTCAAAATTAGTTAGCATTTTAAGTGTTCTATAAGGTACCCTTATTTAATAAATACGAAAGTTAATTTTCACGATTTAGGAAATGGCTTTGATTAATTAGACAATAAATTAGTTCTTGACTATCTTCTATGTTTTCTTGTGTTTTTGCTTTGATCATCATTCCCACTATTAGTGTATTAATTAGGTCACCAACATTCTTAAGGCACAAGGACCCACACCCACATATGGGATCTCTCTTAAATATAAAAGCAGAGAAAGCAAATTGGGATTTTTAAGACAATGTTAAGACTTGATTAAAGAAACCAATCTTAAAGTATGTCAGCTGTTTCAAAAAGTTTGAGGGAGAGGGAAAGAAAATAGAGTATTTGGAAAAGAAAAAGTGAAGGAAAATAACAACTAGATTTTAGGATAGATAAATGACTTTTATATACAATTTTAAACTAATTTAATTATTTATCTCTTTTTATATACAAATTAATATTTAAGAAATGTATACATTGTTTACTATTTATAATTAACCATTTTAAATATTTTTCACGATAAAAGAAAAAAATAAAAAAAATTGAAATAAATAGTGTCTAGAAGAGTAACAACATTTTAGTGATTTACAGTAAAATGAATTATTAGCTTTTATAAAAAAGAATGATTTCTTGTAAAGTTCTTGGAGCGAGTTTTGAATTGAAGAAATAAGAGCGATACATTTTCGGTATTGAGCAAGTAAAAGGAATTATAGCACACATAAAAGAAGCGATAAAATGATGTAATGCGAATGTCTAACACAAATTGGATTTGATCTTTGCTCGAAAATGATTCATGTGGCAAATTGGAGGTTCTATTGAACTGAAAATAAAGAGAGAAAAAGAAAAAACAAAATGACACCACCCCTAAGGCGTGAGCGTCACCAGTAACTACTCATGAAATCCACTGAAAATTACCTCTAGCATTAGAAATCCTGTGAAGCGAAGCGTATTTACTTCCTTCTACCAGCAACCATAAAATTTTTCTTGTTTTATAACTTAAGATTTAGTAAAATCTTAGCGTGGAATAACTTAGAGCGTAAGCGGTACGCACATAGTCGAAATTCGAATCTGTATACATCGATTTACATTATATCCGAATATCCAAACATAGTAACTTGACATACTTAACACATTCTCACAACTAACTATGTACATACATATGTCCGTTATACCATTTCTTAAGACTATGTTTCTTATAAAATATAATTCAATACCTGACGCAAAGCTGATGTATGGAGACCAATCCTATTATGCTCAAAACGTCTTGCGTCACCTGTGTACTTGGAAAATAGTTTTTAAAATACAAAATAATGGAAGCTAATGAGCTCAGTGAGTGTATGCTTTTATAAGCAGTTTTCTTTTAGGAAAACATTTCAAACATATAAAACTCTCTTTGAATATTTTCGAAGCTTGCTTTGCTTTGCTTTCTTTAAAAGTTTCTAAAACTTTTCTTTGCTTACTTACTTTTGTACTTGCTTGCTTTATACTTGCTTTAAAAGTTTATAAACTTTCTAATGCCTTTTCTTTAAAAGTTGTAAAACTCTTATTTCTTACTTTGCTTAGAAGTTTATAAAACTTCTCATAATTTTCTTGCTTGTTTGCTTTATCATGCTTGAAAAGTTCTTAAAACCTTTCTGAGCTAAAAGTTCCTCAAACTTTTCATAAAAATGGGAGCTTGAGCTTCGACCAATGCTGAAAGAAAGTAAAACCCACGGGAGCTTGGCTTAGCAGGTCGTTTTGAAATCTAAGCCTTGGAGCGAAACTCAACCCGTTGCTAAAACTCTCCGGGACCTTAGCGGCCAAGGGAACTAATAGTTGATTTTCAAAAGCGTATATCATGTTTGTAAAACATCAACGATAGAGGCTATTTTTTGCTTATCGTACTTGCATAGTGAACACGGGAACCTATGCTCCGTGCGGTGAAGGACCTTTATCAGTCACCTTTCATTTTGGTGAATATGGGTGATTGACCTCGATATGCGCCATCACCATACTTAGTTAGAGCTCATAACCTTATATACCCCTGTACGTGCCACGGTCTCCTTTAAATGCATGATGTATGTCCTAAGTTTAGGCCGGGCAAAACTACAATGCATGTATAAATCCCTAACCCACCCAGGTACGTCACGGGATACCTCGACCCGGTTTGCTTAAACTAGGAAGGCGCATTTCCATGGCCTTTCATTCTTGCTGCTTGGCACTTGCTCTTTGTAAAATGGTTTACTTTAAACCATTGCTTGCTAACTGCTTGAAAAATGGTTTAATTATTCAAAACCATTTGCTTGAATTAACTTGCTTGCTTGAAATGGTTTAACTGTAAAAACCATTTACTTACTTGTTTTGCTTGTAATTAGTTTCTGATTTAAAAAACCAATGCTTTTTCAAAAATGGTTTTAACTCAAAACCATTTGCTTGCTTTTTATCTCATTGCTTCTTGAAAATGGTTTGCATTCAAAACCATAAAATACCAGTGTAAAGCAATTTGTAATAATAATAATAATAATACACTAGTATTTTGGAAAAATGAGTTTAGAACACTCACCTCTCTTTGCAGCGCCAGCAGGCAGTTCACACTTATCCGCCTTTGCTTTAACTTTCTGACTTCAGCGAATACGACGACAAATTAATCGCATAACTTAACGTGCTTCCCTAGATTTAGTCACACTCTTCATACTCTTTTAAGAGTTAAGGTGCTAAAGTTCTATTCAAAAGTTTGAATCACCGATTCGAACAGAAACTCAAATTCTGTCAGAGCTTGACCAGACCTACGTAATCTAGCTGATGTGGAATTTTCTTACGCCCCTTAGTGAATTTTAGGCCACTTAGGATAAGAATTTGGCGATTCCTGTATAGTTTGTTTCTCCTTGAAGTCTATTTCGTAACCGCCAGATAGCTCGAATCGGATAAAGAAATATGAGGAAGTTATGGCTAAAAATCTGGCCCAGTCAGACTAGGAAAACCAAGACATGTTCTACCGGTAGGACTTATCTTCTCTGGGGTAGGACTTAGCCAAGATGACCGAGAGCAAAGTCCCTCTGGTAGGACTTCCTGTTGTGCGGTAGGACACCCCGAAATGCCCGATTTTGTTATTTCTCCCCACTTTTGATGCCAATTCCTCATATGCTTCTATGATTCATGGCAATACCTCAAAAACCTGACTTGGAATTTATCTAAAAACAACTCCACAACATGTGAATTGGTGTTTGGAACCTCAAAACCCAAAACCTTAGGTGAAAATCCAAGAATACTACTAAGGTCTGATTCTTTAAACATCATGTAATTTAGTGATTCCAAGTTTCTTTTGCATCAATTGGGTTTACTCACATAACCCCACAAATCAAAACCCAATGTATGCTTTGCACAAAACCTAGATCAAAGGAGAACTAATCTCTACCTGACCTAGAAATCTCACAAAATACACTAAAATGAACACATCAAACACATACCTTGATCTTGCTCTTCTCCTCCTCCTTCTTCCTCTTCTCTTCCTCCTCTTGGCTCTCTTCTTTTCTCAAATCGTGAGCCCTAACCTTTTGGAGACCAAAATGTGATTTTGGTTTTATTTTTCCTTTTTGTTATATTTTTATCATTTCCTTAATTGAAAATTTGCCCTCATCTCTTTAATATTACAATTGTAACTTATCTTTATTTCTCTTTATGGCCCATCTTTACAATTCAAATTTGATTTACTCATATCCTTTTGTAATGACCATTGTACCCTTGGTTTTAATACCACAAGTCAGCAGTTAACAAACTTTCATTTCCTACTTTAGTCTCAAAATATTTGAGTGTGACTCTTGTTTATACACCCTACGGTATCATGTCTTGTACACTCTCAGGACGGGGTGTTCACAAAATCCCCTCCCCTCCTTAGGAACATTTAGTCCTCGAAATGAAAACTAACTCCCAGACAAAAAGGAAAGACATCTCTATAAATCAGGAAAATAAATGAGAATCTTGATGGGCGCATCGGAGCCTCTGGCTCCAGTAGGCTTGCCTCCCTCTAGCGGATTCTTCCATAAGACTTTAACTAATGGAGATCAGCACCTTCTCCTTTTTGTTCATGCGATCTGTCTCAGCACAGTGTCTCGTCATAGGTAAATTCCTCAACTAGCTGCCTTTAGTTGCTCTCTCGATACATGTGAAGGATCAGGAATATAATTCCTCAAACATTGTTATAGAAAAATATCTATGAATCATGACAACTGGGGGAGTGCTTCAATGCATAAGCTACTGGCCCCACTTTGCTCCACGATCTGCTAAGGTCCCGATATACCTCGGACTAAGCACACCTCGTTTCCCAAATCTCGACACACCTTTCCAAGGTGAAATCTTGAAAAGACTTTATCTTTTTATTTCAAACTGCAAGTCTCTGACGGTTGTCAGCATAGCTTTTGTCTATCTCTTGCTATCTTTAAGTTACTCCTTGAACAACTCACTTTCTACGAAGTGATGCATACTAGTTCGGGGCCTACTAGTCTTCTCTCACCAACCTCATCCCGGCCTGCTGGGTCTACATTTCACGCCATCTGACGCCTCGAATGGAGCCATATCATCTTTGGATTGATATTGTTATTTGTATGTGGCAGAGCTCAAATAATGCCAAGTGAGTGTCGACTTCCTTTGGTCCATCACACAAGCTCTTAGCATATCCTCTAGCATCTCGAGATAGTCCTCTCATTGTCCATCACAATACGAAGATGAAATGCGTGTACTAAAATGTAGGCTAGTACCTATCTTGCAGCGTAAACTAGGCAAAACCTAGATGTGAACACAGGGTCTCGATCTGACCTATATCAGGACTGGAACCCGTGCAGAGTCTTTTCTCTCATCCATACAACTTGGCCAACTTTTCTAAGAATCTTCAACATTACTTGGTAGGAAATGGCAGGACTTGTTAATCGATCTACTATCGCCCATATATCGCATCATCTTCTTATACGGTAAGTGGAAGACACATCCACCAAAATCCATATTAATCTTTTCCCATTTCTATGGAACTAGGGTCTTGTATCTTCCACTGCTTGGGCCTCTACGATGCTCTGCCTTCACTCTTGTGGGTTAGGCACTGTAAACAAGAAACTGGCTATCTCTCTTGTCCAGCCATAGGTAATGTTAACCAAAGTTACATGCATCTTGGTACTACGGATGCATAACTTTATCTGTGAGATGAATGTGCTTCTTCCATAATGTCTCTTTTCGATTCGCCATGCTACGGCACACATTCTCGACCTTTCCCTTTAGCATGCCATTATACCTCTAATTGAAACTCACTTTCCACCCCTTTTCTATCTCTTACTTTAAAGCAATAAATGCGCTGGATCCTGTGACGCCTGCTAGAATGGTCCCATAGATGATCAATATGAAATGTGGCTAACAAGGCTCGAATCCTCAACCTCCAATATCACCCTAAAGCTCTCGGATCCACCAATAGTGGAAGATATTTGATCTCATGTGAGACGAAAAGAACTCTCTGATGCACACTGAGCATCTCTCTTCTACGACACATTGAAAAACACTCTGGATGGTACTCGATAGTCTGATCGTAGTCATGTCAGCTCGAGCCATCTTCTTTGCCTCGGGTTTAACTCTTTTTGGGTGAAAATAATCGAAGACTTTATGATGCGTAAGATCCTACAAGGAACACCATATAAATAATGTCTCCGTATTTTCGGTCTGAGCCACAGTGCTATGAGCTCTAAGTCGTGTGTAGAATCTAATTCTCCTCGTGCTTCTTTAGGTACATGCAGAGGCATATGCAATCCCACTATCATTACGCATCAAAACTACAGCCAAGACACACTTTTGGAAGCATCAACATAAACCCACAATCCATCTCTTCCATTGGGTAAAAATTAGAAGCTGGATGGGAATCCATCATCACTGACTCGAAGCCTCATTGACAGGCTTCTGTGATCATACTTAACATCTTTTCTTGTCGGCTTGAGTGGTGGGTGCTTTATCTTGGAAGAGAACCCCTCGACAAACTTCTGTAATACCTGCTAAACCAAGGAAACGGCCTCGACACGATGTTTAGTAGTTTCCGATTTACCACTATACATTTTACGAGGATCGCATCACCCTGCTTTGAAATTACATGACGAGGAATGCCACCTTAGCCGAGCCAGTGACACTTACCTCGACTTAATATAAGCGTCTCTCCTTAAGATGCATGTACAATCCTCAGTCTTTCTGAGATATTCTCTGAGCTAACTGAATCTGTTTAAGATATCATCAATAAAAACTATAGCGAACTATCCAGTCTGTTTGGAATGCTACAGTTCATCAAATCCATAAATATTCTTAGGAGCATTAAATTCGAACCAAATGCATCACGGAAACTCATAATGCTCAGTAAGCGTGTCACGAATCACGCATCTTAGGTATCACTCTCACGAACTCTCCCTTTGTTAGTGTCAAGGCCTGAGTCTATCTTGGGTGTACTGAGATCTTGGAGTTGTCAAATAGCATATGTTCTAGGGAGTGAATGCAGATTCGGATGGTAACTCTGTTCATTCTTTGTAATCTATACACAGCCCATGAACTCCCATCTTTCTTTTCCGGCGGAGCTCAGTGAGATATGCAGTCCTGTCAAATCCTTACTCGACAGTTCCCCTGTTGAGGCTTTAAGGCTCAAAGCCACGCTGCGGAGCCATCCTATGGAGGAATGAAATGGGCTCGATCCACAGGGGTCAAATCAATGGTGAACTCCCACTTCTCTTTACGGAGTAAGGCTTGCAATATCATCAAGGGAACACATCTGGAACTCTGTGTTGGAATCTCATCAATATAGTCCCTTCTTCGGTCTCCACCCATTCGCTAGATAACCGAGCCAGCTACACGGCCATTTTAAATGCTGTCATGGCGAGAGATCCTCCTGAAGATAACTCTCTCGTAATCCTCACAGATTACCTCCATTTCCACGCTTTTAATTCTGACTGCTTCCTTTTTATAGCAATCTATCGTGGCTCTATGCAGTGAGATAGCCAATCCATCTGAGAACCCTTGAGAGTCCCTCATGCTCTAAGCTACAGATCATTTGGGACTCCTGTCCTGTTCAAGAGACTCTGCTATCTCGTCTCACAATACTAAGGCCCAATGGGATCTCAGTTTGGAAGGGAAACTCTCCTCTGACCCTCCCAATGGTTGGTCTCTATCTGGACACGATCAAATGGCTTGAATCTGCAATAGATACGTAGCTCTACAGAGTCTACTAAGGTATGTATGTCTTTCGAAATAGAAATAATACGTGACCACATGCGGGGCTGCATCTGCATCTTCTTTGAGTCCACGTGCCCATATCTCCTTTTGATCACGGGGCTCTGTGCCTTATCCTGGGAGCCTTTGCCTCTCTACCCTCTTGCGGCCTCTACCTTTGGTGTGTGTAGCCACCCTCTGCACAGGAAGCCTCTCCCCTTGAAATGTTTTGTATGCTCGTCTGAAATGCTGGGTGTATTCATTTAGCCAACGATGTCCTAGCACCGTCAGTGAGGACGCCCTAATAAAATGGCCTTCTTGGCCACGGTGAGGCTTCCTAATCTTGAATCCTCATCATCCCCATGTTGTAAGCACGACCACGTATGACAAGCACGGAATACTGGGTGCCCTTCTTCGCTATTGGGAGCCTCATTTGATCCACTGAATAGGGCTAGCTCCTCGACTTGCACCTGGGCCTCTATAACCTCTGCTCTTGCTTTCTTTCCTCTTTGTCGCATCCTGAGCTTTGTTGGGACGTCACTGTGCATATCTTACCCATGCTCACATCTGCTCGATGCATGTTGTAAGTGCTTTGCTCACAATCTGGGGCGAGCTCAAATAAGTCCCCAGGTATCTATTAGGGACCCTTGATAAATGCACTCATTGATTGTGATCTGATAAAACCTCTTGCATTTAGGACTTCCATGCATGAATGTATGGTCCAAATCTCAACTAGTTAGGGAATTTCAATATACTCACTCTTGATCTTGGCCATGTTCTTATTTCTAACTTGAACTCCTCAATTGAATCCTTGTATTTCACGGGGAAAGAAGATCATCGGTGAATTCTTGTTGGAATTCGTCCATGCTATTCCATCGAGATACCTTCTTTCTGACATCACGATCTTGGCCTATGCTGTGAAGCTGGAAAGCAGACCCTTTATCATCCAGGTACAGCCCGTAACTCCATAAATCTTGTTTATAGGTCTGCAACTGGCAGTACATACAGGATCACCCACCATCATATGGCTTAGGCGCCCTAGTAGTTGCGCCTTCTCTCTGTGACCTCTTCGGTTCTTCCTTAACCTCTGGGGGTGGCGGTGGAGGTTACGTAACAACGGCGATGTCGCCTATAGCTACTCCTCCATGCAATCTGCGTGCGACACTCTGCGTAAAACATTCTGGCATGAGCTCCTTAAGTGGCGCGGATGTTCCGGTGACCTTCTTTGGAGGTGAGTTCATAAGATCAGTGGTGAGATCTACTACGTGCTCGTCCTCCAGTCAGCTGGGGGCGACTTGACTGTGCGGAGACTTCCCGCTCTCTTTAGGACATTATCTCGTCCTCTTTCACGACCAAGTGTTGTATTACGAAAATATCATTTGTTTAATACTTTGAATCACTTGATGTATGTACTCAGGATTGGAACCATGGTTGCCCATGCATGCTCAAATATCACGAAGTGGTATAGTTCCTCAAAATCAAGTTATTCATCTTATCTGACTGCACTCCCGATGGCCACCTGCCGCACCCCTCATAGAGGCGTGGGTGTGGCCTCACTCCACAATCCTAGTAGTTTACCTCTGGTAAAAATCCTGTAGAAAGTAGCGCTATTCTTCCTTCTACCTTGTATAAATTTTTCCTTTTTAATTTTATAACTTTAGGATTTAGTAAAATCTTAAGCGTGAATAACTTAGGCGACATGACGTTTATATAGTCAAATTCCCAAATCTGTATACATCCAATTACATTCATATCAAATATCCAAACATGGTAACCGACATACCAACACATTCTCACAACAATATGTACATACACCATGTCCCATTATACCATTTCAAAGTATGTTCTTACAAAATATAATTATCTGGCTGCAAAGTGATCTTCAGGGACCCGATCCTATTGTGCTCAGCGTCTTGCGTGCACACTGGAAAATATTTTAAAATACAAAATAATAGCAGACTCATGAGCTCGGTGAGTGTATGCTTTTATAAACGGTTTTTCTTTTTAGAGAAACATTTTAAACATATGAAACTCTATAACTAAATATTTTAAGGAAAAGCATTTCTTTACTTTCTTTAAAGTTTCTAAAACTTTTCTTTGCACTTATGCCTTATATTTATGTATGCTTTTAAAAGTTTATAAAGCACTATTATACTTGTATTTTCTTTAAGAGGTTGTGTAAAGCTCTTATTTGCGAAAAGAAAAGCGAAAAAGAAAGAAAGAAAGAAAAGAAAAAAGAAAAGAAAAGAAAAGAAGAAGAAAAGAAAATTAAGTTTAATCAAACTTCTGTAATTTTTATCTTGCATTTGCTTTATCGTATAGCGAAAAGTTCTTAAAACCTTTACAACCTGCCTTTAAAAGCTCTCGAACTTTTTCATAAAAATGGGAGCTTGAGCTCAACTCACATCTTTGAAAATAATGGAGGCAGCCTTGATGGTTTGAAATATACTGGGAGCTCCAAACCTGACCCAGTTGCTTTAAACTCCGGAAGCCTTGGCGGCCAAGAATAAATATGTTGTTTTTCAAAGCTGTATATCATGTTTATAAAACATCAACCAATGGAGGCCTATTTTTGTATCATGCCTAGTAGACACGGGAACTGTACTCATGTCTTGCAGGTCAGAGGGCCCTTTCATCTGTGTCCTTTTCATTTTAAAGGTGAATGGTGGAATTGACCTCGTGTGTGCCATGCATAGTTAGAGCTCATAACCTTATATCTCACCTGTCTAAGTCTGTGATCTCATTTAATCATGGTATAGTAAGACAGAAATTTCAATTTCAGGGCAAGAGCGCCATCGTAATTTAAATTCTGAAATTGTAATTTCGATTAAAAAAATCCGTAATTTATTCTCTAGATCCAGATGGCGACAGTTTCAGTTGGAATCGTCTCCGAAAACCTAGTTATGCATGCATTTATTAATTTTGGGGCGGTGTCGGAATTTACGTTTTCGAGGCATACGCGATTCGGGTCGCCGTAAATCGATTTTCGATGGATTTTGATGCGACGAAAGACACGTATAGCGTGCTTCGTGTGCGCGATGGTATGAGTGAAATTATGAAAATGGACGGCGAAGTAGTCTAGAATATCAAATCGGGAAATGAGGACATATTGGTCGTTTAAATTTGATTTAAAGTGACTAAAGACAAAAGGTAATAGTCTTAAATCTCACATTGAGCGAAACAAAAACGATGGGATGGAGGTTTTAGATGCAGTAACTCTCCTTTCATTTACAGAGAGAGTCTCACGATACTCTCTAGGAAATCGAGAATGGAATGGATGGGGTTTGAGGCGGAGCAGGAGAGGGCGTTACGCGAGGACGGGTTCTGCGTGGACCACGAGTTTGCGAGTTTTGACAACTCAAAAGGGTCTGGGATTTTCTCCTGCTAGCGTTTTATTCTGGCATTTTTAGGGTTTTAAAGTGTTTACCGATGGTTTGGGGCCATTAGGCGTTTGATCGATCCCAAACACATTGGGACGGAGTAAGGTAAAATTTGAAACCAAATGGAGCAGCCACGTGAAAGCTGCTCCATGGCCGAAAATGGTGTAAAAAAGGGTTTGTTTTGGGTGTAAATCGTGTTTGATTGAATTTAGTTACGGGGAATGGCCGTGAATTTGGGTTCACTAAGAGTGAGCAGTTGATTTATGATCTTTCGGGGAATAGTAACGAGGGTTTCACTTATTCGAACAATATTCAGAATATATTTTTAAGTAAAATTATGTGTTTGGTTAAGTAATTCGAATCGAGATTGCTTGTGTTTAATTTCTGATAGCCCAAAGTGAGCCAATTTTTGGTGTTTTGAAATGCTAATTTCATAACATGTTGTATGATATATTTTTTTATGTCTGAAACCTGTTCATTGTATATATATTTGCGTATGGTTTAGGCGCCCATTGGAGCGCGTACGTGTTAGTATGCTGTAAGGACAACCTAGGATTTTAGGAGTGAGTGCATGAGATGAGTCTAGAGAAACAAGGTTCGGAGGGTAGTCTAAAATGTAAATTATCGGAGGGGTAAGTAAAACTAAATAATATATCAACAGTCGGAGCCGACGAGTTGATATTTATTCATCGGAATGATCCACAAATTAAAAGAATATATCAACCGTCGGGCGGCCAGATTGATATTTATTCATCGGAGGAGTAGTCCACAAACAATTAATATATATCGATCGTGGACGAAGTGATTGATATATATATTCATCGGAGGGGTTGCCCACTAATAAATTAATAATTCTCATCTGAGGAGGCTTAGGCGAGTGTGAGAGGAGTCGATCGGGGGCTCGGGATGCGAGGTTGGTCACGTAGACATTCAAGTGGGATCATGCATTTGCTTGAATGTTTGTTTAAGAATTGGAACTGTGCTTGCACTTGGGTGGTGAGTAGCCCACTTGAGGCGGATTCTCCCTCTTGAGCTTTAGCTCACCGCCCAGGTCGTGGGATCCCAGCACTACAGTAGGGAGCGTGCGAGGGACGGTACAGATCCTGGGGGTGGACGGTAGAAGAAGAAGCCGGGTGTGGAGCTGTTGATGTTTACATGTATTAGAGATGCTTCGTTTAATATATGTGTTGTATAAAGTAAATCATTAACTCTTGCATTATGGATATAAGTTGGAATATTGTAGATATAAGCTGTTTTGGATAGTGTGATTAGTAAGTGGTTTTGGGCCCAAGAGAGGCCGTTTGTAATCAGGTGATTGATGTTGGGACGGGTTTTATGAAGATTTTGTAATTTGGGTGAGCTCCTCGTACAAAGGAGACTACACTTGGAATTTTCGATGTAAAATGTCGGGTCACGACATTCCACGGTATTAGCGGGTTGTGGTGGTCAACGAGACCCCGGAGTTTTGGGGCGTCACGACTTGGTATGAGCTTAGGTATATCTGAATACCTAGGGAGCTCGGGTTTGTATCCATCGCGCTGGGTGGTATGGTGTGGAGTATAAGTTTATGAAACCTATGGATGGGAATTTGGGCTTAGGCCATGGTTGAGGGATGAGCATCACCACTAGGTGTGGTTTGATGTTCGGTTCCAGGTAATGAGATTACCCTGAAAATCACGGGACAAAACTAGGACACTACGTGCATGTGTGTATGTGTTTTGTGTGATTTTGTGAATTAATTGGTGAATTATTGTGTGAACATGTGAAAGTTGATGAATGGTGTGTATGCCATGTTGTTTGTGTTGTGAATTGTTATGTGCTTGGTGATTAGCACATGGATGTGTTAGAAAATATTTAGAAAATATTTTGAGTGGTACATTGTGTAAAAACTGGAGCAAAGAGAATAAATGGAAATAAATTGGAAAAATTTAGTGGGTTTAAAGGTGAAGAAATTTAAATTTTAAGGTTTTACGAGTGTAAAGCGAAAGGAGTGAATCAAATAAATTTTACTAAATTTATTTGGATTGTGGAAAGATGAGAAGAAATTTTAAAGCAAGAAAAATAAATTTTACTAGAATTTATTTGATGAATGGAAGAAAATAATTTTTATGATTTTCAAGTAGTAAAATTGAAGAAAATGGAAGAAAATAAATTTTTATAATTTATTTGAGTGGAGAAAATTTTCGAATTGAAAAGCTGGAAAAAGAAAAATAAATTTTACAAATTTATTTGGTTTAAGTGAAGAAATACTATTTTGGGTTTTACAAAGTGTAAAACTAAAGAAAATGAAAGAAAATAAATTTTATAAGAATTTATTTGAGAATAAAAAAAAAAAAATGATTTTAGTGATTTTTAGAGATTTTTCTAATTTTTGGAAATAAATGGAAAAAAAAAAATCATTTATAATGAAAAACGAAATTTTTTGAGTGCGAGAAATTTTGAAGAGTTTCTTGCCAGGTTTGTATTGTGAGGAGAAAAAAAAAAAAAAGAAAAAATTTTGTATTCTGTCTGAGTTTGTATTACTTGAAGAATGAAAACATAGATGCTTGGGTTGTATTGCAAGATGGAGTATTTTGGCTTTGAGCTGTATTTGCAATCGATGGAATATCTTGAGTACATGTAGAGAATAAAGCGTGCATAATGTCTAAAATTGTATTGCGACGAGCTTCTTGGTAGTGGGGCGGCTGAGCTGGGGCTGGCTGGGCGTCTTGCGGCGTGGGGCGTATGACGCCGATCTTGGCGTGCGAGGAAGCAGCGTGGGCGCAGCGAGGCGCGAGCGAGGAAGCGGCGGCATGGCCCTTCGGAGCAGCCTTGGCTAGGGCGTGCGTGGGCGAAGCGCGAAGCCTTATGAATGACCTTGCCGAAAGCCTTAGCAGCAGCTAGCGGCATCTGCTTGCGAAGCCTTGTGAAAGCGCAGCGAGCAAGCGCGCCTTGATACACCGGCAGGCGTGCAGCCAGCCTTGGCCCGTAGCAACTGGCGTGGGCCCGAAGCGGCCCGGCCTTAGCGGCTGGCCTTGCGAAGCTGGCCCGGGGCCCCAATACTTCGGTCACTCCGACTTGATTTTCAAACCGGTTTTTTGACTCGGTATTTTCTCACGAGTCGAGTAAATGAACCTTTGTTCATTTGTAAATAAAATTTTTCGAAAAAAAAAATAATAATATTTATTAAATTCAAATAAATCAAATAAAATCAAATAAATTTTGATAAAATTTTAGAAAAACCTAAAATTACACGAAAATAAAATTTTGTTAGACAATATTTTAGACGAAATTGATTGCGTATACAACGGAAGTTATGTGTATGATTAGTGTAAAATTTGAGTTATGCCTTAGAGATCTTGTATTAGGAGTTAACTACCAATTAAGAAATGATGATTGCCTTGACAGTTACGTAGAACATTATATGCATGGTGAAATGCGTATAGGAAAAAGGGTAAATACTAAGGTTATGGGTTATGACCTTAGGTATTTTGGTACTGAAATGAACAAGAAAGTTTAGAACCTTATTGAAATGAATGATGGAGTGGTTGAAATTTAGCGCCACTTAGGAAATGAACGGGTTAGTTCAAAGTTGTCAAGTCTATTAGTAATTGGCATCTGCATTGTTAGTTAGACTGAAATGAAAATTACATGAATCGTGTTGCCATTTGACCAATGTAAATGGCTAGTAAGAGGGACGTGAGGCGTCCACGAGGCGCTGGTCGGCCTGATCGGTCTTGATCAGCGGACTTTTTACCGGTACAGCCAGGTATTACCGGTGAATGCTATAACGCGGGCTAGTATAGCATGTAGACGGGGAAGATCTAGTAACGGAGGTTTGAGCCATATCATCGCCGACATTCACGGGAGGAAAGAGGATTAGATGGTGGTAGACCATTGGTTCATACAGATCGAGAAAGTATTAGAGGCTATGGAGATTACCTACGACGCAGCCCGGGATAGGCTAGCTGCGTTTCTGGCTAGAGGAATGAAGACCCCGAATATGGTGGAAATGGGCGAGGACCTGCAGGACCTTAGAGGGTAGTTGTTTGTGAGTTCTCCCACTAGGGATTGGGGCGGGAATGGGAATGATAGGTCGAGGTTGCGAGTTGAGATCTCGGGGACTCTACTCCACCAGTGGACTTGAGGATTATGAACATGTCAGAGTTCGATGTCATCCTTGGGATGGATTAGTTGATAGCTTACGGGATCGTTATCGATTGTGAGCGTAGGAGAATTACCGCCGCAACGGGACGGTTTTCGTGTTAATATTTCGGGGGTGGCAAGCACGATATTTTGCCCAGACCGGGTATCCCCGAGTCAAGTGTCGAGACCGATTCAGCGGGTTAGGTATGAACACCACAGAAGGAGACGAGGAGAGGTCGGACTTTGGATCTATATATAAGTAGTGTCTGTGAGCGTATGTGGATGTTTTTTCGGATGAGCTACGGACTACCTCCACATAGGGATGTAGACCGATGCTTGGGGTTACACGGGTATTTCACCCATCTCTATGACTCACATGGGGATGGCACCGATTGATTCTGCGAGACTTCGAGTCAGGTCTAGTATTGAATGAGGGGTTTATCAAGCCAAGCGCTCATCATGGGGCGCTCGGTTATTCTGCGAAGAAAGAGGGGCAAGACCCCTTCAAGCGTGCATTGGCTACGGCGTTGAACGGGGGTTATGATCAGGATCGGTACCATTCACAGAGGATTGATGATTTATTGGATCGGTTGAGAGGAGTGCGTGATGCTGAGATGAACCTTCGCCTTGGTTACCATCAACTGAGGGTTAGGGAGACAGATGTCCCTGGGGCGAGGCGTTTAGGGCGGACGTTATGGGCACTTTGAGTTCTGATGATGCCGTGGGTGGCGAATGCGTTGCGGCATTCATGGACCTCATGCATAGGGTATTCGACCCTATCTAGATCATTTTGTCATTAGTCTTCCGTGGATGACATTTTGATTTACTGATCCAGTGGGAGCATGAGTATCACTTGAGGATTGTTTTACGGTACAGGTAAGGGCGCCATCGGTTGTACGCTAAGTTTCGCTAAGTTCAAGAAGTGCCATTTTAGCTAAAATTATGAGGTTTTTGATGATGTATGTCAAGACTCAGGAGTGCTAGCCGCACCTAGAGAAGGTTGAGGCAAAGGATGTGTCGAGAGACCGACACAATCTTCAGATACGTAGTTTCTCGATTGACTGGATATTACGAGATTCAGAACAATAAGTTGTCCATTTGAGGCGTATTATAGGGTTTCACCTATGAGTCATGACCCATGGTCATGTCCCTACCATAGAGAGAGAGATTGAGGATACCAGGAACACTTAGGATATGGGTGTTGGTAACAAGAGGGAGGATCAGCCTTCCTAGCGTTCGGGAAGAGATGTAAAACTCGCTTCACACTAGTTTCAGACTAGTCGATTGAGCATGAGTGACGGGATTTCCCCAGAGACAGGGATCCTAAGACTTTGGGACAATACAGTCCCAATTAGCTGAACAGAGAGAGAGCATACTATCCCTCCACACCCTAGTAAGGGTTAGAGGAACTAGTTTCGCTGGTGTTATACAAGCACTTCCAACAACACGTACAGCCGTAGGGGCCGAGTGTGGATCAAGTCAGACAGACGGGCATGAGCAGCGTAGTGGACCTTAGGGTAGTAGACGTGATGGTCGCACGTCGCGTTTGATATGATAGTTTAGTGTTCATCGTGGCTGTGTTTCGGCATCAGACTCAGCTGGGTCAACCTACTCCGACACTCGCATTGGATTCGGGGTTTCGAGGTTAAGGCCTTTAGAGAAGCCAAAGCATGTTCTTCCCTAGATATGTAGGTGAGAGTTGACTGATAAGCTCCGGGATTATGAGTGAGAAATCTCGGATTCGCCATGGTGGACCCGGGGAGTGGGTGCACTGTGATGGTCATTCACCACTCAGTAAGTGATGTGGTCAGTAGTCACTAGACTTACGTCCAGTCTGGGTGACCTGAGAGTTTAGCCTGTAGAATGTGGCAAGAGGCCTGAAGTGTAAGCCGAGAAGTTATGTGCCCGAGATGAAAACACAAAGTGATGCACAAGTTATCAAGTAGACTTCTAGAGGGATGAGCAGGAGCCTGGGTGACTCGAGGTCGATACCCTTTGAAATTTCATATCGATGTTGCTTGAAATGGTGGCGGCTGATAATGGATGTCAGGTGCATGGCATGGATTGAGCCGATGCTCGCTTTGCACAAATGATTGTGACCTTGAGAGGTGTTAGCTACACACCAAGCAAGGGTTGTGTAGGGTTACGTATGTATGGATTATATACATGTGTTAGAGGACACGCTACAAGCATACGTCCTGGGTCATAAGGGCAGTAGTGGTTCACTGCCCTTAAAGGAATTCGCCTACAACAATAATTCTCAGGCGAGCATACGAATGGCACCCTATGAGGCATTGTATGGGAGGCCATGAGTCAACAAGTATGTTAAATCCATTGTTGTGGAAGAGGGCTCCATCACGGGTCCTGATCTGATTAGAAAGGTGAGCTTGATACGATATTGCCTTTCTCACGCTTCGCACTCTTAAGAGCTATATAGATGTACCGACGCCGACCCTTAGAGTTCGGTGCTTGGCATCACGTTTCTGGCGACTCCTCTTGCAAGAGAGGTGGTCGTTCTAAGCGCGGAAGCCATCGCGAGGTTCATCGGACCTTCGAGATACTGAGAGGGCAGCACCTTGCGCACGGCATGGCATCGCCGCGATGCCAAAGTGTCCCAGAGGTATTTGAATGCCTCCATGTTCGAGAGTATACTCCGCATCCACTTCATATGTGGGTCAGATAGATTGAGGTTGACATCAATGCACCGCGCAGTGTGCGGACCGTGGTATCGCTTCCGTACCTTGATCAGCGTCATGACAAAGAAACTGTGCAAGCAGCGAGAGCCGCTATATGGCAAGATCATGGAGTGGAGAGTCAACGTGTGAGTTACCAGACACGATAAGCGGGCCACTCATCCCTCTCCGCTTCAGCTAGCGCGGCACGCGGCCGCGAACGCCAGCAAAGCTCTTAAATGGAGAGACCAGTTTCATACGCAAAGATAAGAGCCGCATGTCGTATATGCATGTGTTCGATAAGATCGCTTTCGAATTTCGACGGTGTCCCTTCTTTAAAGAGTGCAACGCGACCCGAGAAATTTCCAATTTCTCGAATAAGGGCAAATCAGAATTTTATTTCAAAAAAATTGTAATTTCGATTAAAAAAATCCACTTATTCTTCTAGACTTCAGACGACGAACGGATTTCACCGCTTGAATCGCCTCGAGCGTCCGCAGGTCAGAAATTTCCGTGAATTTTCCGAGACAAATGGAATTTACATCGCCGAGGTATCATGTTCACGGGAAAGTCAGAATCGATTTTCGATGCGACGAAGGCAATATATAGCATGTACTCATGTACCATAAGTGGTAAAGGAGTAGAGAAATTATGAAAATGCTGCACTCACAGATACGCTGACTATACTCAAACTGTAGTATATAAAAAATGAAAAATATATCGGCCATTTAGAGAGATTTGATTTGGCTTAATTAAAAGACAAAATAGAATAAGATTTCATCTCCTACACAGGCAAGAGCAAAAACGGGATGGAGGTTTTGTGCATTTGTAGCTTCTCCTATTTCTGTGCAGAGTCTCGACTCTCTCTAGAAATACACAAGACTGGGACCATTTAGCTCTGACAGCCAAAGAGTGAACGCCTCCCACGCGACAAGCTCGTCTGACCTCCCAGCTTTATGAAGTTTCGACAACTCCAAGAGGTAGGATTTTCCTGACTTCATGCCTTTATTCCATTTTTAAGGGTTTTTCCATGTTTCTCATGGTTCAGGTCATTAGGGGTTGCTTGATCGGTCCTAAACATCGGGACCTAATTAAGGTAAAATTTTGAAATTAAACGGAGTGCTAAGTCTGCAAGTTCGCCCGCTTACCTGAAAATGGAAAAGGGTTTGTTTTGGTGTAAAATCATGCTTTGATTGAATTTTTGGGTCGGGAATGGCCGTGGAATTTCGGGTTCACTAAGAACCGTTGATTTATGATCTTCTCGGGAATAGTAACCGAGGGTTTCACTATTCTAAACAATATTCAAGAATATATTTTCGGGAAAATAGTGTGTTTGGTTAAGTAATCCGAATCGAATTGCTTGTGTTTGAAACATTAGCCCAAGTGAGCTAATTTTGTGTTTGAAATGCTAATTTCATAACATGTTGTATGATATATTTTTTTATGTAAATATATTCAGCTTACATATATTTGCATGGTTTGCATCAGACGGGAACTCCAAGATACATTTATCTCATGCACCTGAGATAATCTTAGGATTTAGGGTTATGCATGAGATGAGTCTAGAGAAACAAGGTTCTGAGGGTAGTCTAAAATGTAAATTATCTGAGGGTAGTCCAAACTAAATAATATATCAAATCAAGTTTGAGCCCACATTTGATATTTCGCCCATTCTGAGGTGTCCATGGTAAATAAAGAATATATCAACCGTCTGAGCGCCTACTTGATATTTATTCATCGGAGGGTAGTCCATTAAATAAATTAATATATATCAATCGTCTGAGCGCCCAATTGATATATATAGTTCATCTTGAGGGTTGCCCACTAATAAATTAATACCATACGAGGCTTGTGCAAGGAAAGTGGCAGCAGTTCTTTATGTTCCTTTGATCTCAGTTAAGGTCAAGGTGAGACATTCAAGTAGGATCATGCATTGCTTTCGAATGTTTGTTTAAATTGGAACACGTAATCGCACTTTAGTGGTGAGTAGCCCACTTGGTACATGCATTCTCCCATCGAGCTTAGCTCACTCCCGTCGCGGATCCTTTTACTGTACCGGAGCGCCAAGGAGAGATTCGCGTCTCTGCAGGCCGAGCGCCTAGAAGAAGCTTTTCTCTGAATGCATTTTGTTGAGTGTTTACATGTATTAGAATGTTTCCTACTCTTAATATATGTGTTGTATAGAGTAAATCAATAATAACTCTCGCGATTATGATATAGTCGAATATTGTGTTGATATAACCGCTTTGGATATAAGGTGATTAGTATTGGTTTTGGGCCCAAGAGGCCGCTTCGTAATCAGGATTAGATGTTGGGATTAGGTTTTATGAAGATTTTGTATTTGGGCAGAGCTCGGTGACAAAGCTGAGACTCCGCCCGATTGCAAATGTCGTCACCCGACATTCACGAGTATTCCACATAATACTGGTAGTCACCAGACCCTAGTACTTCTGGGCGCCACAAGATGTCCTGGTTTCTGTTCTATCTCAAAACTACAATGCATGTATGAAATCCGCTGAACACCACCGTGCACTGCATTTTGATCTTCCGACCGGCTTGCTTGCCGCAACTAGGAATACTCTGTTTTCACAACCTTTCATTGCTTGCTTGCTTGCTTGCACTTTGTAAAATGGTTTTACACTTTGAAACCATTTGCTTGCTTGCTTTCTTTCTTACTTGAAAAATGGTTTAAGTATTCAAAACCATTTACTTAGTTGTTTGTTTGTTTCCAAAAATGGTTTAACTTTTCAAAACCATTTACTTACTTGTTTGCTTGCTTTAATATGGTTTTACATTCCCCAAGTCCTGAATGTTGTTTTCTGCAAAAATGGTTTAACTTAAACCATTTGCTTGCTTTCTATCTCATTGCTTCTTGGAAAATGGTTTGTATTCAAAAACCATAAAAATACCGCAGTAAAGCAATTGTAATAATAATAATAATAATACACTAGTATTTGGAAAAATGAGTTTAGAACACTCACCTCTTTGCTTGCTTAACTTGAGCACCGTTCCACACTTATCCCGCCTTTACTTTTAACCTCCTACAACTCAACGGATTTACGACAAATTAATCGTATAACTTAACGTATTTCCTAGACTTAGTCACTCTTCATACTCTTTAAAGTTATGTTAAGGGTTCTATTCAACTGAATCACCCACGTTCCGCAGTGACCAACTCCGTTACGTCCGAATGTACTCTGACTACTCTATGTCCAAAGCTGATGCAGGAATTTTTCAAACATGGCCCACTTTTGCAGTTTTAGTTTCCTTAGGCCACTTAGGTGGAAGTAAGAATTTATGATTCCTACTTTAAGTTTTGCTTTCCTGAAGTCTATTTTACGCAGCTACTTGAATCACTCAAATCGGATAAGAAATGAGAAGTTATGGCTAAATACGAAAACTGGTCAAAACAGAAAACTAGACATGTCTTACCGGTAGACTTATCTTCTACCTTATGGCAGGATTTCACAAAGTGCCCTAGTCTACAAGTCCTACCGTAGGATCACTCCGTGCAGCCCGTAGGACTTACCCGAAATGCCCAGATTTTGTTATCCCACTTTTGATGCCAATTCACCCATATAACTTCACTTCTATAATTCATAAATACCTCAAACCAACTTTGAATTTATCTAAAACAACTCCACAACATGAATTGGTGTTTTGGAACCTCAGAAACCCAAAACCTTAGGTGAAAAATCCAAGAACACTACCTAAGGTCCACCAATTCTTTTTAAACATCATGTAATTTGATGATTCCAAGCTTTTGAACACCTGGGGGTTTTACTCACATAACCCCTTACAAATCAAAGGCTTACTGTGCTCTTGCACAAACCTAGATCAAAGGAGAACTAATCTCCATACCCAAGCCCTAGAAATCTAAATACACTAAGGCAAACACATCAAACACATACCTGATCTGCTCTTTCCTCCTCCTTCTTCCTCTTCTCTTCCTCCTCTTGGCTCTCTTTCTTTTCTCAAATCGTGAGCTCCTAATTTTGGAGACCAAATGTGATTTGGTTTTATTTTTCCTTTTGTTATATATATTTTTATCATTTCCTTAATTGAAATTTGCCCTCATCTCTTTAATATTACAATTAAAATTCTATGCTATTTCTACTATGGCCCATCTCTAATTAAAATTTGATTTTCATATCCTTTCGTTTAATGACCATTGCACCTTGGTTTATCACCACAAATTCCGGTTCCATAAACTTTCATTTCCTACTCTTAGTCTCCAAAATATTTCAACAGACTCTTAGTACTTTTATAAGACCCCTACAAGATTATGTACTCGTACACCCTCTCTGGGATCTGGGAGAAGCATAGGAGGTTCCCACTCTTACCGAGAAATATCAAGCCACCAGCCTTAGCCATCACTGATTCGAAGCCACAAGGCCGCAGATTGGCCACCAAGAGCTTGTGTTCTAGAGCTTGCTACCAACCGAGCTAGTAGCTCAGCTGGGTAGCAAGGATGCTTCCCAAGGACCTTAAGCTCTGTGACGGTCTCGAATCCTGCGAGGCGAAAGAAACCTTAGAGCGTGGGGATGATCCTAAGTGAGCGAGGAGAACCATCTAAGGACCTAAAATGATGGCTCCACCTCGCGTAGGCCCCGGCGGGGGACTCATCAGGCAGCTTTTTATCAGGAGTCCCCACCCCGGCCTACCAAGGGTGGGAGTCAATGTCACCCCTCCCGGTCCCAGATGGTTTTTCTCACCACTAGGATATCCCTCACATTGCGCAAGGCCCGCAGTGAGGCTGAACCCCACCAAGAGCTTAAGGTTCTGTGGAAGTATCTCATACCAACTCCGAGCTAGTAGTCACTTGGTAGCGTGATGCTTCCCTAAGGACCTTAAGCCCTTGGTGACGGTTCGACCGCGAGCGAAAAGCAAACCCCGCGGGCAGTGATATCCAAGTCGAAGGAAAGGTGGGCCCACCTAAGGACCCGTAAGTCGCACTGGGTCCTCACACACAAAAAGGGCGCTTATTGTGAATTGACCTGGAGCCACAGTGGGCCTGTCACCGGGCAGATGGTTCTCCTCGCGCTCCGCAACTGCCACCGCAGCTGCGTTCCAGGCGATCTGCCACCAACCGGCGCTACGCATCACTGGTAGCAAGGATGCTTCCTAAGGACCTTAAGCTCTTGGTGACGGGGTTCAATCATGAGGCGAAAGAAACCTTGTGAGTTGTGGGATATCCTAGTGAGCGAGGAGAACCATCTAAGGACCTGTGGGGTGACGATGGCTCCACTAAGGGTAGCCCCTGGGTGGGGACCTCACAGAGTGCCGGTTTTGATTTACTTGAGAGTGCATAAGGTAGATCGCCACTAACTCCACATGTGCTTGTTGAATGATGAGAGCCGCAACAATGGGGCTTTTGTAAGTTTCTACCGGGTAGCACTTAGAAAATGTTAATAACACCGTTTCCAAAATTTTTGTTCTCATAGAAAGATGTTTGTCTATGCTTTTCAAAGGGTTTGCACCCCAAACCGGTTTTATCACTTTGCATCTTAATAATGTAACCGTGCTTGACTGTTTATGTTTGATTTATCTATGTATTTAGCTAAACTACGCTCCACTTTCATTCAAACCATATGCTATAAGTAATCAGATGGCTCAAGTTTTGTTCTGGGCTTCGTATCGAATCACGCACATGATGCTCACTGAAAGCCGAAATCAGGAAGCCGAAAAGCAAGCATGGATGAGACTCCGCAAAGTGGTTCAGAATTAAAGATCGAACTCTTCCCAAAGAAAATCAATCCAGACCAAGAAGTTTCCAAGGAAGGCATAATTAGTCCCAAGAAAATTAGAGGCAAGCATACTCAACACCGTCATAAGTCAAGTACAAGAAACCAAGATCCTAATGATACAAATGCTTCTTCTCTCCCTTTAATTGAGGATGCAGAGTATGCAAGTAGTGCTCTTACCGGTAAAAGCCACCGCCGAGGTCCTGAAATGGATCAACCGAGCGAGCTTCTGAGCTCGAACTACAAAACTTGCTTTGTCAGGCTACGTGCATGCTCCCGCTATGAAGAAATAAGACCAGATTTTGGGTGAGCCCGAGGTATGCCTTTTCTTTATATTCTATGCTTAGTCGCTTAACTAAAAATATAAGGTGTCTATCATGTTACGATTCAGCCTTGCCAACCATTAAGATAGAGTATCCATATGGATTATTTCTTTTGGGACTAAGTTTTTTCCCATTTTGAGTTTCGACATAAGTTTCTATCTATAAATGCACTGTAGATGTCACTTGACAAATCTCTTAAGGTCATTCGCATGTTGGATCCTTCATGGTCAAGGTCATTCTATTTAAGTGCACTGAGATTTTTGATAAACCAAATAATGACTATGAGTAAAGATGCATGTGTCTTTTGCTCTAGTTGCATTTATAACATCCCCTGCTGCACACTATCAAGTAAACTGTATGAGAAATAGGATAATTCCCTTCGTATGGCTTTTGTGATTATTTTGTTGTGGTGTTGGGTGCGAATGTCATATAGTAAGACATTCCTTAGGCTCATATATTAATATGTGGCGATGAATGGTCGGTTTGTTCCTTCCTTAAACTATGCTTCTTCCTAAATACAATGTGTGTTGTCTTTGGGGATGGACTGAAAATGTCAGGCACGCCAAGAAGTTTCACCAAAAGGGTTTCATGAAATGGAAGGTCGAGTTCGGATCTTATCATTCCATGGTGTATTGCCACCGAACCGATCGTAAATCGCGCTATGTGCTCATCAATGCCAGAAAATCAAATGGTGGAGCCGGAGTTTGAACCTGGTGATTTCTGGCCCACCCAAACTATTAATGAAAGGAAAGAACTCCAGCACTGAAGACCGGAGCAAACGCCTAAATGAATTTTTTATGTCGACTTCCTCGTGCAATACTTTCCTTACCCAAATAATGCCTTAAGTTACTGGTTTCTATTCATTTTTTTTCCTTTAATTCTTCACTTGCTACTACAAGTATTGGAACCTTTTGCATGATGATGAAATGGCCTAATGTCAATTGACACCACGGTTTCTAAGACGCTTGACATTGTTTCGCAGATGATGAAGTTGAATCACCGGAACAACGTAGCCCCCATCAATGGAAATTCCTACGAAGACCGAAACGACTCCAAAAGATCAGTCATGGGATGAAAAGGGTTCTTGATTCCTGTTTAGTTACTATGTAAAACGACACTTATTCCCGTGTAATTGAACTGAAAATCATATAATGATGTCAAACAGTAAACTATGGTGGGCCATACAAATAAACTCGTAGGGAGCTCTTTGTACATTATGCTTCTACCTCTCTTTCAATAGTATCGACATTTTCATTCCCTTTATTACCTATCAAAAAGCATTTTCATCCCCTTTTTGCTTCAGATTCAAGATGTCATCCTTTTGAATATTAATATCATATAGGGACATGGGATATTCAGCAAATCCCTTGAACTTGAAAACTTTGTCGTTAGGATGTCGGGCTGCCATGAACTTCCCCAACCATGCTACTGCTACTACCTTCGAAACACAATAATTTATTAGTATTTATTTATTTATTTATGGTCTTTATTTTTTTGGCCTAGTGTCGTGAGCTGAACTCTCCTTTAACAGTGATTCACGATTGACTTTAGCTATCTTGCCTGCATCTCTGCCTCGATGGCCAAGCTCATTTTTAAGTGCCAGCGTCCCAAAACCTTTGGTCATACTTTTGTGTCCTTTTTTAGGTGAGAATATGGCCTGCCATGTCCTTTCAATAGGAAATTACTAGTTCAGATTGAGCACTCTAGAAGTAGGTTTGCGTTCTGAAGGGATAGTTTCAGAAATGAGTAAAAACTAAAAGCTAAAAAAAAAGAATCATTACTTTATGACGACATGGTGACTGTTGCTTGCCCAAAAAGATGTGTAAAAACTAAAAAGATGGGTGGAGCCATGGCGACAATAAGTTGGACTGCCACTTTGTTTTCCCACCGAAACCCATTTAATGTTTGCCACTTAAAAAAAAAGAAAAAAATTGAAACAATGGCCCTGTTTGGTTATGTTTTTTAAAATTGTTATTGAAAATAATTTTTAAAAATATAAAGATGGTAGTGTTTTCTGGACTCTAAATTTAGGATTGTTTGTGTTTTTTGTATTTTTTAGATTAAAAAAAACTAGGAACTAAATGTGTTTTTTATGTTTTTATTATTCTTGTTTCAAAAATAGTTTTTAAAATCATAAAACAAATAGGCTTAATATAGTTACTAGTTTTGCTTTTGGATGATTGACAAAATACCTTTTGAAAATCTAATTTTGGAAATTTGGCTCTTATTAATTTTTTAATTGAGTTGGATAAAAACTATATTTTATTTTTATAAATATAACATTTTCTTCCTAAGAGGTAATATAAATATAAAAATGAAAAAAAATTTATTTTATCCAAAATAGAAATACTTTTAAAAACACAGAGAAGGAAAAGTTAGATTCACAAATTAGATTTAAGGTTATTGTTATTATTTTCTTTTTCTTTTTGGTTTAGCTATATCTTTGGTTGTAGGGGCATTTCTTTGTAGTGTATCCATGGCCCGATAACCATAGAGCAAATCAACATATGACCTCGAGGCTGAGCAGACATACATACATACTAAGAAATTTGGCGACCATCAAAAAAATAAAAGTATCTATTACTATAAAAAATTTTAGGGAAGAGTAGTGGACTTGGGCAAATGTGATATTCTTATTTGATATATAACCAAAAAACCAAGGGTTGATTCGATATGGGAAATAAAAAAAGCATGTACTTCAGACGGTGGTTTGAGTTTCAACTTTCAGCCTTCAACGACTGCCTGCCATAGCAATGAATGGTAGTTGTGGCTTTCAACGCCTGTGATTGAAAGAAGAGCAAATTAGGTATAGAAAAATGAGTCTTATACGAGCCTATTCAAATTTAAAAAAAAAAAAAAAGCAAAATAGATTAAAGCAAGAATTAATGTTAAAAGTAGTGTCTATGATAAAAAATTTTTTTTTAAATCAATAGTAGCTATTGATTATGATTTTAATGCTGTGACGCTAATCCGGGGTGTCGGGTTTGACTACCATCGACAGCGGAAATCTACATGTCTCATGTCCTTGAGGCACGTGCACATCTTGAAAATGGCCACTTGGGCTCTGGCATTAAATCTTCATCAAATGTATATTTTTATACAGCTTGTTATTTACAATTGTATTCAATTACAATTTATACAAAAGCGGGTCTCTTGCGAATTTTACAAAGAACAAAAAATTACAAGATGAGGCGGTTGGCCATTTCTCGCCTCTAAGGTCCCGGATCGTCCCATCCCAGTGTGTCTTCGGTACACGAAAATATAGTCCCGACGGGGTAGGCAAGCCCGATTAGTGGAATTTCCTACTTGGGTTACTCCCACCTAAGTGCAATGCAATGGCACACAACATTCAACCAGTGCTAATATATCACTCATGCATATATTAACAAGAATTTAATCATCTGTCATGTTATTCGGTTTATAATAATAACGTAAACTTAGCTCACATGAGGTAAGGCACTATCCGGCGATTCGATCTTGAGCAACCAATTCACAAGCAACATGTTATTCACCCATGGCAACAACACACATCACACAAATCACAAACGGTCAGTGGACTGTCCAAACCACACAGTTTATTAAATCAGTCAAGCTTTTGGAACCAAATCACGGCCCGTCCAGGCCTCAGCAATCCCACCCATTACAAGACCCTTAAGCAAAAAGTAAAACAAGTAGGAAAAAAACCCCTACCTTTCACGTTTGTCGAAACTCCACTAAAACCGAATCAGCGCGTTGTCACTCTTTCAGTGTAGAAAACAAACTTACTTCTTGTCTCGAAGGAATCAGACGATTCGGATCGCCTACAAATCTAGAAAGGAAGAGACTCTCTACAGAAAATGAATCCAAGACCTCCACACATCTTTCTTTCTTCCTCCTTCGTTCCACTTTTTGCTTTTGTTTGTTAACTCTCTTATTTCATTTCCCGTTGCTTTAACTCTTTTCTCATTTCTCTTTCTTTTTTACTACATTTTCTCATTTCTCTTTTGCCTTCTCTCACTTTTTGGAGCATTCAACGTATGGGACCGAAGGAGAAGCTTCACCTCCTTCCCCGAGACAATTGTGTGGCTCTCGATTTTCCATCCCTTTTCTTTTATTTCTTTATTTCCTGGACATCATCCGCTTACATGGCTTAATGTAGTAGCCAGGATGCAAATTTCCCTTACATGGCTAATTGTGAGCCATTGCTTTCAAGCAAGTGTCGCTCTCTTGGTGTGGCATGTCTAATCAGTAACCTTAGCAATTTGTCGTGTTTGCCCCTCACGCCTCGAAAAGCATTGAGATCGGAGCCGTCTAGTCAATGAAATTCGACGTGGTAGCTAGATTTCATAAGACGATTCCAACGATGAAGTCGGTTTGTCATCAGAGATCTGAAAAATTCGGTTTAGTAGAAATTACCATTTATCCTTCCTTAAATTTGGATTTTCAGGGGTCACATTCTTCCCCTTAAAATCTACGCATCGACCCACGTGCATATCGACCTACACAACAATTCCTGCTTGGTGTATGGCGACGCCCACGAGGTCACAATCGACAACCTAATGGGTCGTCAGCGAATCCATATCTGAATGATATCCATTCACGAACCTTCTTAGGTTCACGGCTTACGAATAGAGTTTCCATTGGTGGCATCAAATCTCGAGTCACTCCGGAGCTCCTATCACTCAACTCTAAGTCTACGTGATAACCCCGCGCGAAACATGTCATAAATGCCGGTCTCGACTCTAAAACCATTCTACAAATGCGGTGATAACCATATCCTTGTGTTTTCTCTCGATGATAGAGCTTTTCGGCTACACTTCGAGCCTCGTATATCATCTGAGGAAATTCGGGATCGCTCCGGGTCTCTTACACCTCCACGAAATTCGAGGATCCTCCAGGTCTCACACACCCACACGAAGTCGAGGATATCTCCGGGTCTCTTACACCCTCACGGAAATTTGGGATCTCTCCGGGTCTCTCTTACACCCACGAAGTCGGGATCTCTCCGGGTCCACCCACACAGAAATTGGGGACCTCTCAAGGTCTCTTACACCGGGAGGTCGGGACATCTCTCCGGGTCTCTTACACCCACCACAGAGTCGGGGACATCTCGGTCCTCACCACCTCGGGGAATTTGGGACTTCTCCTTTGTCTCCTTACACCTATCTGATTCGGGATCACTCCACGAGTAAGACGAAATTCCAATTTACGGAATGAACAAAATCATAATTTGATTACCAAATTGTAATTTCGGTTAAAAATCCGGAATTTAATTCTCTAGATCTCGGATGATGAAACGGATTGCACCGTTGAATTGTCTCATGAAATCTAGTTAGCCGCGTAAAATTTCATAATTTTCGAGACGGTCGGTCATGCGTTTTAGGAGCATCTCTGTTACGGGTCTGAAGTAAGCGGGTTACTGATGCGACGAAAGGCCTGAGATGGCATGTACTCATGTACCATAAATTAGTATAGTAGAGAAATAATGAAAATGTGGGCGGCCAGGAGGTAGTGCAGAATATCAAATCTGGTAAAAGGGACATAATGGTCATTGCAGGATTTGATTTTAAGTGTTCAAATGACAAAATTGTCAATAGTGCTTCATCTCTTTCATTAAGCCAACCAAAGAAGCGTAGGAGCCATTTTGGGATACGTAGCTTTGGATTTGAGAGCTTTAGAGAGAGAGAGTGCTTACTCACAGGATATCGAAGATCAGCGAGTCAGTCTTGGAATGAAGGAGGGAAATGTTAAGCGGGACGAATTTGCCTAAGTGGACTCAGGGATCGGGAGTTTCTTCAAACTCCTTGAGGTAGGATTTCTCCCTACCCAGGTTTTACTCCATTTAAATGTTTTACTAATGTTTAATTTGAATGAGGCGTGAGGGCGTTCTGGATCAGTCCCCAAAACATGGGACCAGTGTAAAAATTTTTAGAAACTTTGGAGGCGGTTTTGTATAGTCCACGTAGGGGGCTGTTTGGAGTTGATTATGTGTTGATTGCATGTATTAAGGTGGTGCTTGGTGTGGGTGGTAGGGATATGGCGTGGATTATGATTCACTAAGTGGCAGGGTGTTTTGTGATTTTAAAATAGTAAGCGAAGTTTCATATTCGAATAAGTATTCTCAAAAATATATTTTTGTGAAAATATGCGGTTAATTCGAGTGATTTAAATTAAATTGCTCGTGTTTGATCATTAGCCAGTGAGCTAATTTTGATGTGATGAAATGTATAATTGCATAACATGATTGTGTGATTTATTTAATAACTGAATATATATTCGTGGTTATATATTTGCATGTGATTAGAGCTGAATTGGGCGCGTCGTGCATTCATGTCGCATTTTGGAACATCCCAGGAGTATAGGAGTTAGTGCATGAGATGGAGTCACAGAAGAAGCAAGGTTGAGAAAGGGTAGTCTAAAATGTTAATTATCGAGATAGTCCAAACTAAATAATAATATATCAGCCGTCGGGCGCCCGGTTGATATATATTCATTAGGAGGTAGTCATAGACTAAAATAATATATCAATAGTGTGGATGGCCCGAGTTGATATATATTCATTCGGATAGTAGTCCACAGACAAATAATATATATCAATCGTCGGAGCGCCCAGGTGATATATATTCCTTCGGAGGTTGCCCGCAAGATAAAGCGAATATTCTCATACGAGGCTTAGGCGAGTGTGAGAGAAATCGATGAGGACTGGGATCACGAGTTAGTCATGTAGACATTCAAGTAGGATCGTGCGTTTCTTGAATGTGTGTTTACTTTACAGACGTTGCCTTTGCACTTAGGTGGTGAGTAGCCCACTTAGAGGCTTGATTCTCCCTCTGAGCTTTAGCTCACACATCCATGGGACCCCTTTATTTCTGGGTACGAGGGAGCGTGCGAGGCTGATAAGTCGAGAGGTTGATCTTGAATGGGTGTATGGCTTTGATGATTGTGTACATGTATTAGAACTCTTTAAGTTTAATATAGTGTATTGTTTAAAGTAAAAATATTAACTCTTGTAACTATTGGGTATATAGTTGGTTTCATAGTTGGCATGTACATTTGAGTCTTTGTTTGTGGGCTGGTAGTAGTGTGGATATATATTGTATATATTGGAATTTGTTGGGACCAATTATGTCACAGTCTTGGTTTAGGTAGAGCTCCTAGTACAAGGGAGACTCTTGCTAGATTTTAAAATTAGCGTCCCGGGTAGCTTGGAGCATCCTTTGAAATTCGTAGGTTGTGGTGAGTCAACGGACCCCGAGGTTTTTGGGGCGTCACGGCAGTATCGGGCTTAGGTATCTGAATGCCTGAGGGCTTGGGTTTGGGTATCCATCACCACTAGGTAGTTTGATGAAAGGAGTATAGGTATATGAAACCTATAGATAGAAAAATTTGGGCTTAGGCCATGGAAATGTAAACATCACCACTAGGTGTGGTGATGTTGAGTTTAAGGTATGGGATTACCTAGGAAAATCCAGGACAAAACTAGGACACTACGTGCACGTGTGTATGTGTTTTGTGTGATTTTTTGAATTAAGTGGTGAATTATTGTGTGAACATGTGAATGTTGATGAATGGTGTGTATGCCATGTTGTTTTATTATTTGTGAATTATTTATGTTCTTAAATTAGTTTAGCACATGGGTGTTGGAACATGTTTAGGAGTTTTTACAGTGAGTAAAAACTGGAACAAAGAGGAGGAAAGAAATGAATTTTAAATAAATTTATTTGAGTTGTTGGATGATGAAATCAAATTTTAATAAATTTGAGATGGAACACTAGGGTTAGTGTTGTCTAATGAGGCTTTGAGAGTGCGGACTATTTCCAGAATTAAATGAAAAAAAAATGCGGGTTTTGAGTGTAAAAGTGGGAAAAAATAAATTTTACAAATTTATTTAGTTATGAGAGTAGAAAATAATTTTCTAAAGATTTCTGCAATTGTAAATTTAAGAAAATGGGTAAAATAAATTTTAGAATTTATTTGAGTGTCAAGAAAAAAAAAAAATGATTTTAGTGATTTTAAATTTTCAATTTAAAATAAATGAAAAAAAATCATTTATAATGAAAAAGCGAAAAAATTTATTAGAAAATTTTGATAGACTCTTTACTTGAATTATGATAATGAAATAGAAAAATTTGTGTTTATGAGGCAAGGTTGTATTGCAACAAAAGGGAGCTTGAGGGATGAAGTGTATTCTGATACAAAGTATTGTATTCTGCCGAAATAGTGAGCTAGGATTGTATTGCAAGATGGAGTGGCAATTTGGCTTGAAACTATATTTGCAATCTGATTCTTCATAACGGAGATAGTTGTATTGCGGGATTATGTATTACGAGAAGGCTTAAAGTAAAAGTGTATTGCAATACAATCATTGTATTACTTAGAGAAGAAGCTTGAAGAGTGAAGAGCACTGTATTCTGTTACTATATGTTGTATTGCGAGAGAAGAAGGAAAGCTTGAGGCTAAGTTTGTATTGCAATACTATATTGTATTGTGACTTAAGAAGGGTTAGATTGTATTGCAATAGCATGAAGTGTATTGCAATAGGAGGCTTAAGGAGGGTGTATTGCAAGACAACAAGGGAGCTGCTGGGATGTGTTGCAATACAATTTTGTATTGTGACCAACGAGTACCGTGAAACGATGTCGTGAAGCGGTACGCGTGACGATCTCCAGTAGACGATGCAGTGTGAAGCAGTAGTTGGCCGGTCAGCGCAGCGGTAATTTGAAAAAAAAAACTTTTTTTTTTTGAAAAAAAATCAAATAAAATTTGTCAGAATTTTCAAAAATAAAATTTTGAAAATAAAATTTAGATTAAAACAATATTTTAAACACAAATTAATTTTTATTATGTGTATGATTTGTGTCTCGAAATTTGTGTTCATGCCTCAGAACCTTTGTATTAACTCTTAGTTTGAAATCGTGATTCTTGCGGTAGTTGTGTAGAAGTTATAATGCATAGTGTGATGCGTATAGGAAAAATGAGTGAATGCTAAGGTTGGGACCGATGACCTTAGGGTTGGATGCAGGCCCCAGGTGGATTTGGAATTTAGCGCCATAACCAGAAATGAAGCGAATTCGGTTCATGGTTGTTAAGTCTATTGGCATGCCATTGCTAGTTAGTGAAATAAAAGTTAAATGATTCTTGTTGCCATGTAATGGTGTAAATGAAAGCTAATAGAGGGGCGAGGACATCGAGGGCGTCCACGAAGTCTTGGTCGAGCACCACGGTGTTGATCGGCGTGGACTTTTACGAGAATTTGTAGGTATTGCGTGAATCTTATGTACAAATTTGTAGCGAGTAGCGGGGAGAGATCCTAGTAGCCTTCGGAGGTTTAGGGCACATCATCCTCCCAGACATACGAGGGAGGAGGCCGGATAGTGACGAGACCATTGGTTTATGCGGATCGAGGAGGTGTTAGAGGCCATGGAGTTATACGGCGCGACTGGATTAAGACTAGTTGCGTTAAGCTGAAGGAATGGGGCCCACAGAATGTGATGGAAATGGGGCGGGGACCTCTAGAGACCTTGGGGAGGCGGGTTGTACGTGAGTTTCCCCTAGGAATTAGGAATAAGAATGATGAGTCGGGTTGCGAGGTTAGGATCTGGGACTCTGCTCCCGATTGGACTGTGAGAATCATGGACATGTCGAGAGTTCGATGTCATCCTAGAGGGGATGGGCGGCTGATAGCTTCTGGATCGTTATCGATTGTGGCGTGGAGGGGTTCTGCTTTGCGGGGCCGAGTACTCGTATGGTGTTTCGGGGGACAAACGACATTTTGCCCGAGGCCGGTATACGAGAGTTCAAGTGTCGAGGGCAGTTAAGCGGGTTGGCCTGTGAGCCTTACCTAAGAGGACGAGGAGGCAGGACTGATCTACCTCGAGTAGTGTGCGAGTATGTGGATGTTTTCCCGGATGAGCTACCTGGAGCCACCTCCAGTCGTAGACTTGGTATGGGTGCACCACAGTATTTCACCCATCTCTATGACTCCGCATAGGATGGCAGGTTAAATTCTGCGGGAACTTCGAGTCGATTAAAGGAGCTCTTTGGGCGAGGGGTTTATCGGGCCAAGGCACTTCACACGTGGGCGCTCGGTTCTATTTGCGAAGAAGAAGGGCAAGACCCTTCGGCCCGTGCATTGACTGACGGAGTTGAGCAGGGGTTATGATTCGAGTGGTACCTGTACCGGGTGATGATTTATTGGATCGAGTTAGTGGAGTGCAGTCTCAAGATAGACCTTCGCTTGAGATTTCATCATTTGAGTTAGGGACAGATATCCCTAAGACAGCGTTTAGGACGCGTTATGGGCACTTTGAGTTTACAGTGATGCCCTTTGGATTGACGAATGCACTAGCAGCATTCATGGATCTCATGCATAGGATATTCCAACCCTATTTAGATCAGTGTGTCGTAGTCTTTGTAGATGACATCTTGATCTACTCCCAGTCAGAGTGGGAGCATGAGTATCACTTGAGGATTGTGTTCTGTTGGTGAGGAGACCATCAGTGATCTTGGTAAAGTTCGATAAGTGAGGTTTGAGAAGCTACTTGAGGGTGAAGGATTGTTGGGACAAGTGGTGTCGGCCACCGGGGTGTCAGTCGACCTAGAGGAAGGTTGAGCGCGGGTGATGCGTTGGGAGGCCAGATGTCGATCTTCAGATACGTGGTTTCTTGGGATTGTTAGGTATTATGAGATTCGAGAATGGGGTGAAGTTGTCCGGTCGGGCGGGATTGTAGGATTTACCGCCTCTGGGGATATGGACTCCATGGTTGGGACGACCACGACCATAGAGAGAAATCGAGGATACTTGGAACACTCGGAGATCACGGGTGTTGGTAGCGAAAGGGAGGGATCGAAGCTTTCCTCTAGTTCGGGAAGGCGAGACCCACGCTTCACACTAGTTCGGGATAGGGCCGAGACCCAGCATGGTGGCCAGGATTACCCTAGAGACAGGGATCCGAGACTTTGGGACAATGGTCCCGATTGGCGTAGGACGATATAAACGTTCCATTCCTCCACACCACCAATGAGGGTTAGAGGAACCCGGTTCGGTCGGTGTGCTATACAAGCACTTCAACGGCATAGATAGGCGAAGGGCGGAATGTGGGTCGGTCGGGGACATATCGGAGTTGCGCAGTGGATCAGTCGTGGATATGGATTGTGGACGGGTTATTGGGATGGGACTTGACATGGATGAGTTGACAACAGCCGGGTTGTCGATGGTGAGAGGACACAAGTGGGGTTGTCATACGTCTGATAGTTTAGAAACTAGAGGTTAAGGCCTTTAGAGAAGCGAGTATAGATGTTCTCCCCTAGGATGTAGGGTGAGAGTTGACCTGATAGGTCGAGATTATGAGTGTGAGATCTTCAAGATTTTGCTCATGGTGGACCTTGGGATTTGGTGTCACAGTAGGGCATCATTACGTTTATGTGCTCAGAAACATTGCGTCGAGTCGGGTGTGGGTGCACGGTATGGTCATTCACCACTCATGGTGAGTGTGGGTTGAGTTATCTTTAGGACTACGTCCAATGAAGACTCATAGTTGAATCAGGAAATGTAAGGAGGCTCGAGTGTAAGTAGAAGTTATGTCTTTCGAGATGAAAACACGGGGACATAGTTATCACGTAGACTTAGAGTTAAGTGATAGGGTCGGGAGTGACCTAGAGATTTGGATACCCCATTGGAAATTGCATTGGGTGTAGTTAGTCAAGCAAGGACTCGGTACATGGAAGTCATTCATGACATGGACTAAGTTATTGATCCATTAGTTATCGATGATTATGACTTATGAGAAGGTGACGTTTACACGCCAAGTAAGGGTTGTGTAGGTTTATCGTTGTCGCGGATTATATACATGTGTTGAGACATCGCTGCAGGCATGCGTCTGGATCATAAGGGTAGAAGAGCAATTGCCCTTAGTGGAATTAGCCTCTGACAACCGATTATCAGTAGTGTCACTGAATATGGCACCATATGAGCATTGTATGGGAGGCCATGTAGATTATCGTTATGATTGGACCGAGGTGGAAGAGAGCTCCATCACGGGTCCTGATCTGATTAGAGACACCTCTGAGAAGGTGAGCTTGATATGATAGCGTCTTCTCACGGCTCAAAGCCGGTAGAAGAGCTATGCTAATGTGAGACGTCGACCCTTAGAGTTCGAGGTTAGTGATCACGTTTCCTTGAAAGTGATTCCTAAGAGAGGAGTAGTGTTCGGGTTGTGAGCATGAAGCTATCGCCCAGAGATTCATTGGACCTTTCGAGATACTGGGAGGATGGCAAATGAGGCGTCTTGGGTTGGCGTTATGTTAGCAATGGTGTCCACGGTGTTGCTTCTCCATGCTCAGGAAATATGCTCCAGATCCGACTCATGTGTTGGATTGGGGACGGATTGAGGTTGACACGGATGGGACCTTGAGGAAGGGACCGGTGTGCATTGTTGATAAGCGTGATCGGTTTTGCGACGCAAAGCGGGTGAGGCTAGTGTTAGAGTACTATGGAGACACTATGGGTGGAGGTCCACGTGGGAGGCGCAAGGACACGATGAGCCACTAATCTTCTGGAGTTTAGGGATGAAGTCTACGTAGTTTAGTCGTTTAAGGGTTCAAATATTTGTTTACATGCATGAGTAGAATCTACGCGTTGCATATGCATGTGAGTGATTGTGATTATCTACAGATTTGAGGCGAAATTCCTTTAAGGAGGAGAGAATATGGGCAGAGAAATTCCAGAGATTTGCGGAATAAGGGCAAAATCAAATTTTGATTACCAAATTGTAATTTCGGTTAAAAATCCGGAATTTAATTCTCTAGATCTCGGATGATGAAACAGTTTACTTGCAGATTTAGGTGTCATGAAATCTAGTTAGCACGTAAATTCATAATTTAAAGGGCAATTAGATCGTGCGTTTTGAGGCATCTGTTGAGTCAAAATCTTGGGTTGTTTTGATCTGACGAAAGGCCACAGGATAGCATGCTCATGTCTATAAGTGGTATGAGTAGAGAATAATGAAATGGACAGCCCAGGGAGTAGTATCGAATGTCGAATCTACGGTAAAAGAGGACATAATGGTCATTATGAGATTTGATTTTAAGTCACTAAATGACAAAATTGTCAATAGTGTATCTCTTTCATTAAGCCAACCAAAGAAACGTGGGAGCCATTTTTGGGATGCAGTAGCTTTGGATTTGAGAGCTTTTTAGAGAGAGAGAGTGCTTCTCTCTAGGATATCGGAAGATCCAACCGTCGGCGGTCTTCGGGGCAAGAAGGAGAAATGTTCTACCGCGGGGACAGAATCTGCGTGGACTCACAGGGATCGGGTTTGTGAGGCTCCGCCCGAGGCGGATTTTCTCCCTAGCAGGTTTCTCCCATTTTAAATGTTTTACTAATGTTTCGGTTGAGATGAGGCGTGAGGGGCAGTTGGATCGATCCTGAGAGCATGGGACCAGATTAGTAAAATTTTAGAAACTTTGGAGCGGTTTACATGTAGTCCACGTAGAAATTGTTTAGTTGATTATGTGTTGATTTATGTATTAATTGGTGCTTGGTATGCATTGGTAAGGAATGGCGGTGGATTAGTTCACTAAGTGAGCCAGGTGTTTTGTGATTTTGGAATAGTAAGCGGGGGTTTCACTGGCCTTCCCGAATGTTTTCAAAATATATTTTTGTGAAGTATGCGTTGGTCGAGTGATTTAAATTAAATTTAACAAGTGTTTGATCATTAGCCAGTGAGCTAATTTTGATGTGATGAAATGTATAATTGCATAACATGATTGTGTGATTTTATTTATGTGAATATATTCGAGTGGTTATATATTGCGTGTGATTAAGTTGAATTAGGCGCGCCACATGCATTCCATATGCTGCTGGAACATCCTAGAGTATATAGGGTTTAGTGCATGAGATGGGTCTAAACGAGTTCGGAGGGTAGTAAAATGTTAGTGCTCGGAGGGTAGTCAAACTAAATAATATATCAAGTCGGGGCGGCAGTTGATATATATTCATCGGAGGGTAGTCATATTAAATAATGTATATCAGCGAAACCGGACGGCCCGGAGTTGATATATATTCATCGGAGGAGTAGTCCACGAGCAATAATATATATCCGATCGTCGGGCGGCCCTAATTGATATATATTCATCGGAGGTTGCCCACAAATAAAGCAGATATTCTCGTCTGAGGCTTGGCGGTAGTGTGAGAGGAAATCATTTCGGGATACGAGTTGGTCGTATAGACGTTAGTAGGATCATGCATTTGCTTGAATGTCATGTTTACTTTAGAACATTGCCTTGCACTTGGTGGTGAGTAGCCCACTTAGGGCGATTCGTCTTGAGCTTTAGCTCACCCGTCGTGGGACCCCCTTTATTTCTGAGTCACGGGAGCGTGCGAGGGTGCTCGTCGAGAGGTTGGAGTCTTGAAGCGGGTGTGGCTTTGATGATTGTACATGTATTAGAACTCTTTAAGTTTAATATATGTATTGTTTAGGCAAATATTAACTCTTGTAACTATTGGGTATATAGTTGGTTTCATAGTTGGCATGTACATTGAGTCGCATTTGTGGGCCCCAGTGGTAGTATTGGATATATATTGTATAGTGGACTGTTTAGGACGGGTATATCTGCAGTCTTGGTTTTAAGGTGGGGCTCCGTCTGAGGAGGCTGCGCTTGGGTTTTCTAAAGTGGCGTCGGGTAACTGGGCATCATGAGACTACGGAGTTCGCGGGTAGTCAACGGACCCCCTGGTTTTGGGGCGTCACACCCCGGGTCTCTTACACCCACATAGAAATTCGGGATCACTCCCGAGTCTACACCTCTGAGGACCTTCCCGGATCTCTGGCAGGTCTCCTTCCCACCCTAACTCGGGTTTCTCACCTTGGGGATTACCAACCCCTTTCTCGCTTTGCCCAACACACTTTAATTTCTCTTCACTTCCTGATTCGAACCATGAGTCTTCGTTGGAGCGTAGTCACCCAAAGACAAACTGACCTTCGCCTCACCAAGTGGTGAGCGACCATCTTGTACCCACGACTAAACGTGATGTCCGTGCATGAACACAATCCCGACCTATCCGGTCAACTCTCACCTTATCTCCTAGGGAAGAACATCCATATCTGGCTTCTCTAAAGGTCTCCACCTCTAGCCCGAATCAAACTTACACAAGATGCGATAATGAATGAATGTTGCATCTAATTTAAGCCTTCTCCTATTCAACAAGGCTAGAATTAAGCGTACCCTACATATCAGGCTAATCTGAGCGCTCGGTCTACGTACCCTTGCAGGATCTACCTCCTAGGACAATCTCGCCTCCTTATGTCAATTTGTCGGCAAAAATAACATATCGTGCCTTACTGTCGACTAGAAGTCTAACTGCGATCCTGTCTGACCTCGGCCCCACACTTTGGCCTCGCCCTGTCTTCTTGAAGGTGCTCGTACTTCAGCACCGAAACTGAAATTTGGTTCCTCGGCCCATACCATACTAGGTGTGGAGGAGACAGTTGCTCTTCGCTCTCGTGTTCTGGCTAAGCTGAATTTCTGTCCCAAAATCACAGGATCACATCTGCAGGGGCAATCCGTCTCACATGCCGGTACATCGTGAAATAACATATCACGCCTGCTGACTAGCGTGATCACGGCCTGGTCCTGAAACTGCCGTGTGAGCGGAAGTCTTACGCCTCTTCCACGAAGGAACTAGAAGAAGGGCAGTCCTTCCTCTTGTTACCAACACGCATCGAGTGCTCAAGGCATCTCCGATCTCTATGGTCGGGCCGTCGACGCCGATCCATGTCGATAAGCGAAGTCCTACTATCCTACTGAATGGACAACAGTCCATTCTGAATCTCTGACCTTAGCCGTATGCGTGCGCGTGATCGTCGGCGAATGCGGCTAACTCTGTGAATCTAGCCACGTAGTCCATCACAATCATCGCCCCCTGCTTCAGCTCTAGGAACTCCTGAGCCTTGCATGCCTCGCGATCTGCGGGAAAGTACTTACCCATAGACACCTCCACGAAACTCTGCCCATGTCATAACCTCTGAAGTCTCTGAAGTCTGACCCATCTCACTATCTGGGGCCTCGCCCTCATTTGGGAATGTGCACTGATCCCCCAGCGATATCGGAGGTGATCTCCTGGCCTCGATATGTTCTCGTCTGCATAAACATTGATCGCCACCATGGGGATCTCCTCCTGTGACGTCGGAGGATGGTGCGCTGCAGCTGGAGGTTACTAGGACCTCCTGACTACTGTGCGTCTTGTGCGATAGCGGCCGCATAACACCTACGGCCTCAGCAAAGGCATGCGGTCATCACGGGGCGGCTGGTCAAGTGTCGGTGGTGTCGACCGGTGCCACGTGGGCGTCCTCGCGTCGCTGTCCTCTGCAGCCATCTTCCCACAAGTGATGGTAGATTAAATTTCAATCTGCAGTATCCTAAGGCTCAAACACGGCCCGGATACTATTCATACCTTTGGAAAATTTTTTTTCATACACCATGTCTCAAGGCAATTAATTTCAATAGCATTAATCTCGAGGTGAAAATGACCTCGAGACACTATTCACACTAGAGAAGATTTTTCATACCACGTATTTGCATTTATATTAATTGCAATATAAATATTTTATATATTAAATCATACACAAGAAAATTTTTAAAATTTTGTACTCTATTTTTTTTTTTTTTAAATCACATGAGCGGTGTTCATGAGCGGTGATCGAAGCAGTACCTAAACGATTGTACTCGTCGGGCTAGGTTGAGTGCGCGGTCGCACACCCGGGAGCCCATGTCGCGCACACACTGCGCGCGCGAGTGCCAGTCGTGGGGCGCTGGCTGCCCTTCGCCTTGGTCGGCGCGCCCATAGCCGCCACCGCGGCGGGAAGCGGCCCGCTTTCGGCGTCTTGGCAGTCAGCGCATAGAGCCCGGGTGGCGTGGCGGCGCGTAGCCGCTGACCTCCGCGCCCCTGCCGATCCTACGCCCGGTAGCGACATCGCCGATGTCAGCGACATCAAGCGCGGCGAGTCATGTCGCGACGCCGATGGTGTCGCGACCTCACGGCGACGAGCCATGTCGCGGCGTCAGCCCCATGCGACATCCACGAAGGAATAACCCGTATCAGCGACATCGTCTTCATAATAGCGACCTCGGGCTTGCTGTCCATATGGCAACCTCATGATGATATCGCGACATCGGCGCGTCATCCTTGCCGCCCGTAGCCGACCTCGATGATGTCAGCGACATCCGGCTATTTCGGCCCCATTGCGCTGCGTCGCGCCATGTCGTGACCTCACTTGCTTGCCACCCGTATACGCGACCTCTCACTTTGATGTGCGACCTCGGCGCCGACCCTCAAAGCTTCAACCTATGCGCCAATCGGCGGTCGCGACGTCCATTTCTGGTCGCGACCTCACGCCCAACCAATCCAGGTCGCGACCTCGAATCCATGTCGCGACCTCAAACAGGTCTTAACTCACTGCAAAATTTTTTTTTTTTTTTTCATCCAGCAGCCTTCTTTTCTGCTACTCCATTGATGCAGTAGCCTAACCCACTGCTTCACTGAAAATTCACAATTTTAAGAGTTAATTTAGCTCTTTCCATGTCTGCTTGGAGACAACCTCCCACGGAATCCTCTGACACCGCAATCTATTTAGTCTTAGCTGGAACAATTATCCAGAAAAATCAAATTTTTTTTTTTTCAATTCCCAGTAGCCTTCTGCTTTACTCCTAAGATCTGATAAGCGAACAACTGCTCTTAATCCGCCTAAATTTCTAAATTTAATTCCAATTCTTTCCTTTGTCTGGCGGAATAAATTTCGGAATTCCACAAATTCCATTAGGTTCATGTTAATTTGGAGCCTTGTCGAGAAAAAATATTTTTTTTTTAGTTTATTTACCGTTTATTTACGGACCATTACGCCCATTAATTACGAACATAACCGTAGGTGTTCAACAATTCTCCTATCTTTACTCATAGCATATTAACACATAACACACATAACAAACATGTTATACACACCATTCATCAATACATAAATGGATTACGTAGTCTAACCGTTTCCCATCAAGTCCTAGGTATATCGTATACTAAAACTCTTTGCCTGTAGAGCTCAGGTGGCAGTTTACCTTTGCTCGATACCATCTTCATGGCGCCCCAATCCGGGGTGTCAGTTGACCCGAATCAACCGCGGAAATCCCATGTCTCATGTCATGAGGCGCGATGCACACATGCGAAAATGGCCATGGGCCTACCGCGTCATGCTCCTTAAAATGTATATTTTATACAAAAAGCGTTTGGCCCACAATTGTTCAATTACAAATTTATACAAAACTGGGTCTCTTGCCCAGAATTTTACAAAGAACAAAAATTACAAGATGAGGCCGATTTGGCCATTTCTTAGCCTCTAAGGTCCCCGGATCGTCCCATCCCCCCCGAGAGTGTGTCTTGATTTTTGAAAATATAGTCCCACGGCCGGGGGTGAGCAAAGCCCGAGTAGTGGAATTTCTACTTGCAGGTTACTCCACAGCTAAGTGCAATGCAATGACACACAACATTCCACCCATTGCTAATATATATCACTCAGCCATATATTAACAAAAATTTAATCCATACATCATGTTATTCGAGTTTATAATAATAACATAAACTTAAAGCTCCCATGGGGCTAAGACACTATCAGGCGGTTCGTCTTGGAACAACCCATATTTCTGAAGCAACATGTATTCACCCGTGTGGCGGCCAGAAGCACGCATCACACAGATCACCTGAACGGAGTCAAGTGGGTATCGAACCCACACAGGATTTATTCACTTTCGGTCCAAAGCTTTTGGGCCAGAGAGAAGTCAATCACGGCCGTCCGGGCCTCGGCAAATCCCCACCCATTACAAGACCGCTAAGCAAAAAGTAAAACAAGTAGGGAGAAAAACCCCTACCTTTCCGGAGTTTATCAGGCTTCACACTAAAAGCCCGGTCGCGTTGTCCTCTCGGGTGTAGAACAACTCCGCCTTATCTCGAAGGAATCGAATGGTCGGATCGCCTACAAATCTAGAGGAAAGGGAAGAGACTCTCTCACAGAAAATGAGATCGAGACCTCTGCATCTTTGCTTTCTTATCCCTCGTTTCCCTTTTTGCTTTTTGTTTTTATTAACACTACTCTTATTTCATTTCCCAAATTTCTTTTCTTTCTTTTCTCATTTCTCTTTCTTTTTATACTTTCATTTTCTCCCCATTTTTCTCATTTATAACTTTGCGGCTTTCTCACTTTTTGGAGCATTCAAACGTATGGGTGGGAGGAAGCTTCCTCCTCCCTTCCCGAGACGGTGTGTGGCTCTCGATTTTATGCTTAACTATTTGCTTTGTTCCTTTTGACATATTCGGCCGCTGGCTTAATGTAGTATGGGATCGTTTTCCCACATGGCTAATTGTGAGCCATTCTTTTTCCATGCAAGTGTCGCTCTTGGTGGCATGTGGCATCCACTTAACCTTGCCATTTTGTCATCAGGCACACCACCTCGAAAAAGCATTGAGATCAGTGAATCATTGAAGTATTGATGAGTGTTGTGAGGCGATTCCATCGATGAAGTCGTTTCGTCATCGAGATCTAGAAAAATTCGGGATTTTGACCGAAGTACCATTTATCCTTCCTTAGGAAATTTGGATTTTAAGTCTCTGGAATTTAAAATTTCTAATACTATAACGATAACGATGTGAATTTTAAGATTTTTTAATGCTGTAGATAATGATCATATCGTTAATAATGTGTATGACAATATGATCGAAACGCATTATTTTGAATGTTATTTTGGTTTTTAATTTATATTTATATATCTATTTTTAAAATAATTTATTTTTATCCAAAACTCTAATGTAATGAAGTCTTTTAAGAGCAAGCGAGCCTTAAGCAGCAATGGCGGTAGCGGTGCGGGTGCTGGTAGTAGTAGTAGTAGTGAGTACTAACTAAAGCCTTAATTTAAAGAGATAAAAATCCACTTCGGCCATCGGCCATACAATGTTCGATGGATGGGTTGAGTGGTAGTGCTTTGAACCACTTTACCTCCTCCTCGCCTCTATGCTTGAAGCCCATCATCATCACAATCATCTTGATCCAGCGGTCGATATTCTGATAAATGTTATTTCAAGTCTGAATGTGTGTCATGCCATGTATGTACAATGATATAGGATATTTTTTTCCACACCCCCCTCCCCTCCCCCCCCACCCCAAAACCCCGCCTGGGACCTCCCCTACAACTTACAACTTACACCGTAGTAGTAGAGTAGTAGATATAATAACTAAAAAAATCCAAACAGTTGATTCACCCCATCCGTGCAAAGATAAAAATAAATAAATGACCGAGCACAGAGGGACAATAAAATATATGGAAACAAAAACGAGGTGATCTCGATATCTTCTCTCTCTCTTCCTCAATCTCTCCTACCAAGGCAAGGAAGGGGAGTTTCCGATAGAGGGCAGGGAGCCTTCTTCTCCAAAGGTTACGTGTATTGGTCAAGTACGAGTCAGGCGGTCCAATCAGGGCAGTGGGAAGAAGGCTGCTAAGGCTCGGAAAAAGGCCAGAGGATATAGTGCAGCTGGATCAGAAATGCTCACATGTTTTGCAACCATTTCGTTGTGAGGCTGAAGCCTAAGTCATTTCGACTAGTTTGGCGGAAATGGGTCTCGTTTTTTCCGAGGATTGGGTTTCGGAGGAAATCCGAAATTGAGGAGGATTAAGTCGAGAATTGAATCCGAAACTGGGAGATGGAGGCAGAAGAATCAGAGCAAAGCAAATGGCGATTAGGAACAGAAAAGTAGAAGCAAGGGTTTTGTAATGTCTTCGTTCTCACCGCCCAAAAACACTGCTAACCCGATACCCAGATCTGCTCCGTACAGGTCATCATCCCTCGCCATTCGGTTCTGGGGTTCGCCTCTGGCCTCCAGAGGGAAGAGCGAAAACAGGAGGCGGAAAACAAAGACCACCAACACGACAACCCCGCATCAGTAAACAGACCCGGCAGCAGAGATTCAGCTGCAGAATCGAGAAACAGATCAGAAACTGAAAGAGACTCCAGATATTTGAACCAATCTGAAGATTCAGGCAGTGAAAAGAAGAAGCACAAAACTCCCCGAACCCAACAAAACAGGGAAGAAGACCCTGCTCAGCCCCCTAGCCACTCACCAGAGTGTAAATCAGAACCGGCGAGAACCGGTGCAAGCTCAACTTGGGCACCACTCATTTTCAATATATTGTTCGGTTTTACGTACAAAAGATTAAGTTTTGTCAAGGAAGCAACCCAATATGGATAATTTGAAACTCACTTCTCTCATTTTGGTTTCATCTGCTGCTTTTTAAATACTTTTGAGGCTAAATGAAGATTCAGAAGGTTTGTACCCTAAAACATGTCTTTGAAAAGTAGTTTCCTAAGTTTTATTGAAGCGGAGTTTTATTTACTTAGAAGTTGTTGCTGCCTCTTTGTACTATCATTCCCTCTTCAACATATGAAATTAAGCTTTGTTCTTATATGAATAAATTCCATAGGAAGAAATTTGGGGCTACAGATTTTGTGGTTGGTAAAATGCAAGCATTCTTTTTAGCCAATGGAACATGTAAGATCCTTTTCTTGCCTTGATGTCTCACAGTGATCTCGATTAGTTTTTGTTTTTTATTTATCATGCAGTGAAGAAACATCGTGGCTCAATTTTTATTTTTGATAATGACGTTTAGAAATTTAGCTTGCGTGTCGCTGTGTGTCCCACGAACATAGAGTTAATAATTGGAGTGCAAAACTTTTAAGGGACTGAATCGATGGCCAATTTGGGTAACAGTTTCGATGGCTTTCACCAATGGAGCTATTCCTCAGGGTTATATGTGGCCCAATTCTTCACTCACCTTTTTTTCCTTTTATGATGAATATGAGTTTTCTAGGAGTGAATAAAAACTAACACTTTGCCAATGCCTTACACCAACTAAGCTATCCCTCAAGGCTATATGTGGCCTAATTCTACACTCACCTTTTTCCTTTTTGTAGTGAATACAAGTTTTCTAAGTGAATTAAACTAACAATTTGTTTTCCACACTTATACTTCTCATAAATAGTGCTTTTGAGTTTATTGTCAATTTATTCATTTATTTTTTTCAGAAGAAATAATCCAATTAGTTTGAATCTTTTTGGGTTGTATTTGATCTTCTATGGTTGTAACACCTTTTAACATTTTTTTTAAATGGGCAAGTAATAATACAACATGTGGAAAAGGTTCAAATTGCACATGGAGTAAAGGCACTATAACCCAAAGTCAAACATAGAGACTAACCTCATTAATGGAAGCTTTATGGCCTACCTATCGAGAATAATAATAATAATAATAAACTTTATAGCCCTAATGTAAAAATGCACAAGATCAGAGATTTTGAGTATGCTTGAATTTTTCTGTATTTTCAAATAACTTGAAATTCCTCTCCTTTTAGTGGTCCCAAGTAAAGCACAAAGAGAGGCATCCTTTATGCATATGTGTGTATTTATATATACATCATAAAGTACAATGCCAATTCAATGGAGTTTCTCTTAGATGAGGATCTACTAGATGCTAACAAATGCACACACAGAATCCTTGTTTATTTGCTATGAAAGATGTGATAAATATGATTTTCACTTTATAAGATAGCATAATTATCAAAGTTTATCTCCTTTTTAAATGATCAAAGTTGAGTCACTCCACATAAGTTTTCTTCTCAAATAAAGAACTCTACTTTCTTCGTACAAATTTTTCGATAAGTGTATATGTGTGTGTTTGTATATCCTCTTCTCTTCTTGCTCATTAGTTCCCATGTCAACCTATTAACACATCCTCGAAAATAGAATAATTCATGAGTTGCAAAAAAAAAAAAAAAAAAGGTGTCATAACTCTAGCATTCTTGACGGATGAGAAGATGATACGCTATATCTTTTTACTACAACACTAACTGTCAAAACTAACCCCTCTCATCATAACTAGCCATAGTGCATTTTGATTTACCAGTGTCGAAATCAGTTTCCACATGTTTTGATATAGTGATTATCAAAAGCGTCTGTGTTTGTTGTAATGTTTTAAGAGTCTACAATTCTCGATTATTATAAAAAAATCATTCTATTGTGATTGTTTAAGAAACAACATCAAATGTGGTAAACTTTTTTTTTTTTTCACTAAAGTTTTCATCATTTGTTTTTGACTTTCTAATTAGCATATTTTGTGGATTGCTCAAAAATTGATTCAAAATGTAAAGACCATTTTACTTTGGTACCCTCACGAGAACTAAGATATAATATTTAATGTCTGTGTCTACTTGTTCCTTGGAGACAACATTGATCCCACATAAGGTTCTATTTTGTATGAATGTGGTATATCAGGAAAATTAGTTCCACATTCTTACATCTGGAACTTAAATCTGGGAAGTCTCAAGGTTGCAAGCCCTTGTTTTTCCTGGCTTGAGTCTCTTGGGAAGTTCTGTTTCTTCTAGATTAACCCTTGCTATTCATTGGTGTAATGTCTGGTTCAATTGGTATGAGGTGCTTTGAAACCTAATACTATGATAAAATGACTTATCATTTTCTATACTTTGTAAAGGGAGATTTTTGTTTGGGAGGCAACTTGGAAGAAATTTGAGTGTTGGACCACCTTAGATCAGATCTTGGAATCATTGGGTTCCCTCAGCGTTTTGTTGTTTGGAAGCTTGGTGGGCGGGTGGGGTAGAAGTCTTGACCCTTGGACCATTTCAGAGGAAGGGCTTCTCCCTTACCGAATAGGTGTTCCTCTATGTGGGAAGGAAGAGATAACATTGAGCATTTTTTACGATACATTATCCCATGGTTTGCAGGGTATACGGTCTTATTCTTTGTGACCTTTAAGGTGCTTGGGTGCCACTCTTTGATTGCATCAAAATTGGATTGTCATTTGGAGCCGGTATCCTTGTCGGAAAAGTTGAAAGAGAGGCTTGAAGGGGTACGCTCCCTTTAGTATGTTACGAAGCGATTTGGAAGGAGAGGAATGAATAGAAGAATGAGGTTTTGTAAGGCCGGGAAGATTCAATTTCTACGAAAAGGATAAAACAATAATTCCGATTGAAAACTTCAGATTTTTCTAGATTCGGATAATGAGAAGCGGGACTTCAGTTGGAATCGTTTGAGGAAATCTAATTGCCGATCAAATTTTGCCGGTTCGAGTATTGGAATTTCCACTTTTGAGGCAGGGTGTAGGCGACACATGGCACTTGGTTGAATGACTCATTTAGAGCCATGTGTCAAATGCAGAGATAAGTCAAACAAAAAGGGGAAGTCTAAGGGGGACCAATGGAGGCCATGTGTCAAGCCCCTAGAGGAAGGAAATCAAAGTCTTTGGATAAGGAGATAAGATGAGAGAAAGAAAGCTAATGAGAAAGGGACATGTGGCAAGGGAAGGTGGGAGGAGATTTCCCACTTGAATCAAGTTGGAACAATTTGGTAGAAAGAAAGAAAAAGAAAAGAAAAGAAAGAAAAAGAAAGAAAATAAAAGAAAAGAAAAGAAAAGAAAAGAAAAGAAAGAAAAGGAAAGAAAAGAGAATTTGGGAAGCTCCACCTTCTCTCTAAGTTCACGGAATCGGGCCCTTCGGTTTCCGTTGGAGCAGAGACAAAGAAGTTCATCTGCGACGAGGCTTAGCGTAGGTACAGAAATCCGGGGTTTCGCCAAACTCCGAGAGGTAGAGTTTTCTCTAAATTTGTTCTTGGTTTAGAACCATTTAAATGGCATGAGTGTTTAGGGTAGTGGTGGCCATACGGTTTAGTCCCAAAGATTTTTGGGACTAAACTTTATGGAATTTACGAATTTGTTTTGGTGAATCCGGGATTGATTTTACGGCAGGTGTGGCCAATGTTCTGTGTGTTATTGCTTTAAAGTATGAATAATATATGTTGGTTGTGTGAAAATCAAGTTGATATATTTCTTATTTGATATATCCAACGTGGAATTTATGATGGATGTAAATTATATGTAAAAAAATATAATTATCATGATTCATTCAATATTTGCATGTAGCACTCATAGTATTAAATGTAACATGAGTTTGACATGAAATGACATTCACACATTTCATATGTCACGAGAGACCTTGTCCAGCGTAGAAAGCAGTGTGAGTGCATGACATGGAGTTTTGAATAAGAAGTGATATCGGAGGGTTGTCAACAAATAAATTATATCGGAATGTCATTAAAGTTTGTCGGGTATGTTTAATAAAATTATCTTGGAGGGGTTGTCCACACAAATTTGTGGGTATGTCCAATGAAGTGCCATATGGAGGGTTATCGATAAATTATATTGGAGAGATTGACAGTGAGTTTTCAAAAACAAAAATCTTTTGTTTTGAAATCATTTTCATACATGACAAATGCATGTGTGAGGGGTTGAGGTGAGGAGCTTCCGAGAGCATATGGGGCATGACATGTAGACGTCGTAATAGGAATGTGCATGCTTTTACTTGAATGTGTGTGTGTTTGCCATTACATGTGCACTTAGATTGGAGTAGCTCTGTAGGGAGGTCAAATCTTGGAATTATTGCTCTTGTCGTGGGAAAATATTTTAAGTGCGGAGTACCTTTGGGTGATGAAACACATCGAGAGCTTAGTTGTGAAAAGGTCGGGTGGCTTTGTGGTGTGTTTGTAAAGATTCTGAGTAGTAAATGAGAGTGTTGTAATAAAACTTATTTTGACTTGTTGATATTGTGTTGGGAAGTTTTCCCATATTTTTATGCGTGTGTATAAAAGATGTATGAAACGAGTATTGAATTTGCGATATTGAGTGAGGCTAAGAGGGTGCGAAATGGCCCGGAGAGGCTCACTGCTGCCATTTCGGGTTTGGAGTTGCGACGAGGCCTCTTGGCTCTATGTCACGACATGGTTCCAGCTGCGGGGCTGGGTTCTTTGGGTCGCGGCGGGAGTTTTCGAGTTGCGACCCGGGGTCCTCCACGTATCCGCAGCGGTGTTTTATTCTCTGTCGTGACAATGTCGATAAGTCCTTGTCACGGCCGGCGAGGTCGGGGGTTGCGATAGGTTGGGTCTTGGGCAGAGTTTAGATCGCGACAGGAACTTTTCTTGTTCACGATAGAGAATCGTAAAGGCGAAGGTTTTGTATCGTCGATAAATTATTTTATGTAGCGATAGAGTTAGCCAAACCAAAAGAAAAATTATGTCGTGACAAAGCAAATTTTATGTTGCGATAGAGTTGGCAAGGGGTAAGAGAGTGCATTTGCGACCAGGAGGATTTTTTGGGTCGCCGAAACGGCGGCCACGACGGGTGCTCTGGCCCGCGATAGGCGGGGCGCGCGCCCGCAGCCAGTATCTGTGACGGCGGGATGCGTGCACGGTAGTGGTTCTGGCCCAGCGGCGAGGGGAACCTGTCATTACAGAAAATTCTTTGTCGCGACAGACCTTGGATAGGGCTTGAGGTGCGCAAAAAAAAGACCCTCGGGATTTGGGGCGTCACAGTTTTCCCTCAGAAGCGAGGGCTTAAAGAGCTTTTTGTTTTTCTTTTGTTTCTTGTCGAGGTTGGTACATGGAAATTAGGTCTTTTTGTAGTTAATCAAAATGATCTTATTGGCTAGGCTAGTTTTGGAGAAATTTGAGTGGGTCTTCTCTTGTTTTTAAGTTTTTTGTAAAGGATCGTGTTAATATGCTCCATAGTTGTGAAGGCGTGCGCCCTAGGCCTAGTCGGAGGAAGTGCGGTAGTGGCACCTCTGCTGAGTCGGGCGCCGCTCACGAAGAAGGCGCAATGAAGGCGGTGGCGGGCCTTTCATGGGGCACAAATCCCTCCGCGAGGCACGCCATCGGTAGGCTGTATTCTTCCTCTTCTTAACTTACCTTTTCTTCTTTGGCTTTCTCTTTTCTTAGTGGTTTTTTTTTTTTTTAACGCGTCGTCATTTGCGAGGGACGAGGTTCTTGTTTAGTCGAACTCGAGGTATTAAGCTTGATGTCGTTTAGTCTCTACGGGACATAAGCGGCGTCGTTTGGCGCTATTTTAGGCACCCTCCCAAAGCGACGTGATTTGGGATGTCTCAAGGAATTAAAAAAATCTTTGCTGCCTTCAACGATCTTTGTTTTGTATCATAAGCGTCCAAAGCGGCGTCGTTGGGCTGTAGAACCCTAGAAATTATTTTTTTTTTTTTTTTGGTGTTCCAGCCCTCATTTTTTGCCTCTTTCAAGCTGAGCCAAACATGCATCCCGACAACGGTATAAGAGAAGAAGGAGCAGAAAATCAACCAAAATAGCCAAGAAAATTGTGGAAACAAGGAAAAATATCTTATTTCCATTGGTATTTGCTTCCTTTCTCTACTTTTAATTTTTCTTCTTCCATTGGTATTCATTTATTTTATTTTTGTAGTAAAATGACTCAAGTATGAAGTCATGTGACCATGAGTCCATGACATGAGTCATATGACTCATTTTGAATTTTTAATATTTTTATAATAAATGTCTCAATTTGTATTTTTCAATTGTGTGTATTTGTAGTTGATTTGTTTCAAAGTTGGAAGAAGGAAGAATGGATTCCAATGACAATGAAAATAAGACTCAAGCTCTAGACCCATGTCTTCTCTTTCATTAATAGATGAAGATGAAGAAATGGATTATTGGGGAAATGAGGAGGATGAGGGGAAGGCTAGTAGTGATGATGATCACATTTATGTAGATGTGGAGGATGAATGAGGATCGGTTGTTTGTGTGGACAAATTAGTTTATTTTAATTTGTTTTGTCACGGATGATTTATGAATTTGGACCAAAGGAATATGTGTTTATGTTGACATGTTCTATTGACAATTTCTATGGATTTTTAGAAACTTTGAGATGGGATTGTTAGATTTGGTTGATGTTTTATGAATTTTTATGCTTAGAGGTATTGTTTATGTGTTTTTATTGATTGGATTTATTATTTTTGAATGATATTTTGATGATAACGATTGTTATATTTTTGGTCATATTTTTAAAAAAATATATATGCAAAATAGGGTGCGCCTTACATAAAAAACCCGCTGCCTTATGGGCGCCTTGCACCTTAAGGCTCTGGGAGGCTTTGGCGCCTGCGCAAGGCCCCGAGAGGCCTTTGCGCCTCGTGTGCCTTGTGCCTCACAACTGGCATACTCCCTGTATGCTTCCTTTTGACTGGGTCAGTTCACCCTTTTAATGATATTTTCGTTTAGCGTATCAACGAAAAACAAAAGAAAAAAAAAAGAAGAAACAGGGGTGGCTGGCTGATAGCTAGTAGGTGTTTCTGCTATAATCAGGATTCAGGAGGAGTCAGCTGATCTGATTTTGATTATAGGTCTTTTGTTTGGGTGATCATAGGTCTTTTGTTGCTTGGTCAAGGAGCTTTTGTTAAGTTGAGCAGGTACTTTATGAGAAGTAGGTGCTTTGCTGTGATGGATGTTCTTTCCTTTGTAGTCTCTATTTAAAGTAATATAAAAATGTTCTGGGGATTTTAGGGTAGTCTTTCCTGGTTGCATTTTTTTAACTCCCTTTATCGATTTCATTGGCTGTTTAGGCTGGGGTTGAGGCAAGTATACATGTGTTGCCTTAGGCTGGTTACACTCTTTCTCATTCATTTGGGCCTTTGTTATTCCTGTGTATTACGGTTGCACCCTTTTCATTTGATGCTTAAGGCAAACTTATTCTTGCCATCACAAAGAAAAAGAAAAAGGAATTTGGTGGCTTTCATTATGTAACTGTTCTTTATATTTTATTTTTGTACAAGAAGGTTTACATTACACTTTATGTGGTTCCAGATTACAGGAGGTCAGTAGTCTTTTGGTGCATGGTTTTCTCTTCTTTACCTTGAGAAACAACTGGTTTGTTTGAAGCTTACTGGTCTTTTTGTGTAGTCCAATGTGAGGTGCGAACTGTGACAAAGGTCCTGTACTGATTATGCTGTCATTCCTAGCTTGCTAGGTTGCTAGATGGCATTATGTGCTAGTGTCAGTAATGCTATCCCATTTATTTGGTTGAATGAGCTTCTAGAATCTTTTTTAATATAAATACTGTACTTTGATTTACTTCTGGCTCGTGAAGCTGAAAATGGACAAGCTCGATGTAGATGTTTCATAGAAAACAGTAGCAGGTAGGATGTGAAGGAAATTAGGAATTGCTTTAGGGTATTTTCTGACTATATAATGCCAAACCCTGTTGATTTAAAAGGAAATTCCATAAGATGGCCAGTCATGCTTATTTATTTATTTTTTGATAGATAAGCAAGACAAAAGAGCTACAAAGTGTAGGGATTACAGGCAGCCAAAGAGACAAGCAAAACAAAAACCTCACAAACCCTCAATTTGAGGCCACCCACTCCAAGAAACATACAAGTGAAGAGAGCTCTTCACCTATATACAAACTATTCCTACTCCACAAATTAGATACAAAAGAATGCTTTAACCTTTGTACAACTGAAGTCCCATCCCTAACCGCTATGCGGTTTCTTTCTCCGCAAATCATCCAAAAATGCTAAGGGGAACAGATTTGGATCTAGCCTTTTCCCAAGAAAGAACCTTCCAACTAAATAAAGCCCTCCTTGATTGTCTCGAAGACACAGGAAATGCCAACAATAGAGAGAAGATAATCTCCCATAGGGGCTGACCACTGGGCAGCGAACTTTGGGCAGTCATGCTCATGGTATGAACTTGGGCAGTGAGGCAAAAAAGAAGTGCATGAAATGTCATAGCATCGCTGGAACAAGGATACGGAGATGGATTTTTGGGAAAACAAAACCAATGAAAATGATAAGTGAATATGTTCATGAGAAGGTTAGACTGATGAAGGCTAGGATATGGAAGATTTATTGTGTTTAATACACGCAGAGAGAGATGGGAAGGTGGTGAAGTAAGGACAAGATAGAGTCAATACTTTGGAGAGAAAAAAAGAAGAAAAAGAACTGATAGTATAAAATATAGAGGCTGATAGTTTAAAATGTCGCAAGCCCATGAAATAAAGGATTAAAGTTAGCAGCAACAGAGAATGCAAGCGCACTTGTAAATGTTGCTCACACCCATTCATCTGCAGCATGCATATTTTGGCAGACATGCTCAAAATAAATGCACTTATTGATTCATTTTGGAAACTCTTTTTATTACCAATAGTACTCTATAATTCTAATTTTCCTACTTTCCTTGCTTCTTTTCCAGGTAAGATGATCCAGATTTATGACCCAGGATTTTTTTGTCTGGGTATCTATAAGAAGACACCAGTACTAAGTGATCAGCTATTGTTTGAATCTTTTCTTGGTAAAAAGCATTGGGAAGCCAGCAGCTGGAGAAGAAAGTATTTATATTACTTGTATTGTGAACATATTTAATAAGATACTTGCCGATGATTTGTGGTGATTTAAAGAACAGTTAGTTTGTATAGTATAGGACTCCTTAATGTCGGAGACATGGTTCTTTGAATTTGAGGACTGAGAACCATGATTATGATCCTCTTTTGAAAACTGGGGTGATATGAGAACTTACAATCACTATTTTTTTTTTTTTCTTGGAGAATCTACAATGACTTATTTTTAAAGAAAACTCGTTCTAAATCAAAGGCATGTGTTGCATGCTGCCTTTTTGAAACTTAAATTCTTAATTCATTAGGATAAAATTAGAGGCTCACTGCTAGCCTCTGATTCCATTCCCAATGAGGAGAAATGGGTGGGAAGATCCATGTCAATTTAAGTATGGGTGAAATCGAGTTATATACATAGCCGAGTACGAGCTCAACTAGGCTTTAAAACCCGAACCCCGACTCCAATTTCATCCTGGGAAGTTTTACTTTGATGTTCAAACTTGATTCGAAAAATAGCTGAGTTATTCGAATTTGGCTTAACTAAGCTCCTCTCAATGAATTAAAAATAATAAATAATTATACTCGAATTTGATCTGATTAACAAATGGTAAAGCTCGATCAAACTTGAGAGTAACTCGGGTCGGGAATTATGATACTCAAACTTGATTAAATTAACTTCAGTTGAATCCAAACATTCTCAATTGTACTCTCATGAGTAGAATGTATATTAAAAACCAATTTTAGGAGAATTTAAAGCAAGAAATAAAATATTTGATGTGATTCTCTTTATTATTTTGTTAGTAAGCATTTTAAAACGTATTCTTAAAAATAGTGTTAAAATTTAGTAATTAAAAAAATAAAATGAAAATATTGTAATTCTTCTTATTTCATTAAATTGAGTTGGCCCTTTTTAAAATACTTTTTAAAATATGATTTTACTCTTATATCAAAAATTGTTTTTCTATTTAAATTTAAACAAGAAATAAAATATTAGATATATCTTTTATTTATTTTGTTAAAGTTACTTTAAAATGTATTCTTAAAAAATAGTGTTAAAATTTAGTAATTAAAAATAAATGAAAATATTGTAATTCTTCTTATTTCTTAAATTGAAATGTCTTTAAAATATGAGTTTACTCCTTATATCAAAATTGTTTTTTCTATTTAAAATTCTAAAACAATAAATGAAATATTCGATGCATTCTCTTTATTATTTTGTTAGGGGTTACCTTAAAATGTATTTTTAAAAATAGTGTTAAAATTTTAGTAACATTAAAAAATAAAAATGAAATATCGTAATTCTTCTTATTTCCTTAAATTCATTGGTCTTTTTAAAATATGAGTTTACTCTATATCAAAATTGTTTTTTCTATTTAAAATTTAAACAAGAAAAGGAAATTATTCGGCTTTATTCTTTTGGCTATTTTAGTTATTTTTTAAAATGTATTATTAAAAAATAGTGTTAAAATTTAGTAATTAAAAATAAAATGAAAATATCTTAATTCTTCTTATTTCCTTAAATTGAGTTGGTCTTTTAAAATATGAGTTTACTCTTCAATTTTTTTCTATTTAAATTTAAACAATAAATAAAATATTCGACAGATTCTCTTTACTATTTTCATAGTGCTACTTAAAACGATTCTTAAAAATAGTGTGAATTTCTAGTAATTAAAAATAAAATGAAAATATCATAATTCTTCTTATTTCCTTAAATTGAGTTGGTGTTTTTAAAATATGAGTTTACTCTTATATCAAAATTGCTTTTCTTATCAAAATTTTAAACAATATAAATAAGATACTTTGGATGTGATTCTTTTTACTATTTTGTTAGGGTTACCTTTAAAATGTAGCCTAAAAAAAAATAGTATTAAAATTAGTAATTAAAAATAAAATGAAAATATCGTAATTCTTCTTATTTCCTTAAATTGTTGGTGTTTTTAAAATATGAGCTTACTTATATCAAAATTGTTTTTTCTATCTAAAATTTAAACAAGAAATAAAATACCACGCATTCTTTACTATTTTGTTAGGTTACCTTTAAAATGTATTATTAAAAATAGTGTTAAAATTTAGTAATTAAAAAATAAAAATGAAAAATATCGTGAATTCTTCTTATTTCTTAAATTGGAGTTGGTCTTTATTAAAAAATAAGTGTTAAAATTTAGTAATTAAAAATAAAATGAGAATATCTTAATTCTTCTATTTCTTAAATTGAGTTGGTCTTTTTAAAATATGAGTTTCTTATATCAATTTTTTCATTTAAAATTTAAACAATAAATAAAATATTCAATGTATTCTCTTACTATTTCAGTGCTATCTTTTAAAATGTATTCTTAAAAAAATAGTGTTAAAATTTAGTAATTAAAAATATAAAATAAAATATCGTAATTCTTCTTATTTCCTTAAATTGAGTTGTCTTTTTAAAATATGAGTTTACCTATATCAAACTTTTTTTTCTATCTAAATTTAAAAACAATAAATAAAATATTCGATAGATTCTCTTTACTTATTTTGTTAGGTTACCTTTAAAATGTATTCTTAAAAATAGTGTTAAAATTCTAGTAATTAAAAATAAAAAATAAAAAAATATCGTAATTTTCTGTTTCCTTAAATTGAGTTGGTCTTTTTTAAAATATGAGTTTACTCTTATATAAAATGGTTTTTCTATTAAAATTTAAACAAGAAATAAAATAATTCCATTAAGATTCTCTCTACTATTTTGTTTAGGCATCTTTTTAAATTGTATTTTAAAAATAGTGGAAGTAAAATTTTAGTAAATTTAAAATATAAAATGAAAAATATCGTAATTTCTTATTTCTTTAAATTCAATATTCTTTTAAAATATGAGTTTACTCTTATATCAAAATTGTTTTTTCTATTTAAAATTTAAACAATAAATAAAATATTCGAATATATTCTTCTTTACTATTTTGTTAGTGGTTACCTTTAAAATGTATTCTTAAAAAAATAGTAAGTAAATTAGTAATTTAAAAAAAATAAAATGAGGAATATCGTGAATTTTCTTATTTCATTAAATTGAGTTGGTCTTTTTAAAATATGAGCTACTTATATCAAAATTGTTTTTTCTATTTAAAAATTTAAACAAGAAATAAAATATTGATATGTTCCCTTACTATTTTGTTAGGTTACCTTTAAAATGTATTCTTAAAAATAGTGTTAAAATTTAGTAATTAAAAATAAAAATGAAAAATATTGTAATTCTTCTTATTTCCTTAAATTGAGTTGTCTTTTTTAAAATACAGTTTACTTATATCAAAATTGTTTTTCTATTTAAAATTAAACAATAAATGAATTTATTTTTGATTTGGGACTTCTTTACTATTTTGTTAGGTTACCTTAAAAATGTATTTTTAAAAAATAGCAAGCTAAAATTTAGTAATTAAAAAATAAAAATGAAAATATCGTAATTTATTTCCTTAAATTCGCTTGGTCTTTTAAAATATGAGCTTACTCTATATCAAAATTGTTTTTCTATTTAAAATTTAAACAAGAAATAAAATATTCATAGATTCCTCATATTTTGTTAGGTTGCCTTTAAAAATGTATTCTTAAAAATATTAATCCAGAAAGTGTTAGAGGCTATGGAGATTACCTCCGACGCGACTCAGATTAGCTAGTCAAGGTTTAATCCTAGGAGAATGATACCCAAATATGGTGAAATGGCAAGACCTCAGAGACCTTGTAGAGGAGTCAAGCTCATGTGAATTCTCCCCTAGGATCAGCGAATAGTACAGATGTCGAAGGCAGCGAGATCTTTATGGACTCTACCTTGCTAATGGACCCGAGGATTATGACATGTCGTAGTTCGAGGGGCATCCTGGTGATGGATTGGCTGATAGCCATGTGGTCGCATCGATCAGGAAGTGGTGGGAGATTCACCGCCACACGCAGACTCCGCATTCGTGGTATTTCGTGGGGACAAACACATATTTTTCCTCGTATAGTATACGAGTCCAAGTGTCGTGGATTGCCATGGTTGGCTAGTGAGCCTACTTCAGAGGATTGAGGTGAGACCGACTTAGATCTAATTTCGAGTAGTTTGCGAATGTGGATGTTTTCCAGAGATGAGCTACCCGACTACTCCGCCAAGATAGGATGTGACTTTTGCGACGAAGTTACACCCTGTGGCAGCCTGTTCCATCTCGATGACTCCGCATAGGATGGCACCGTCGAAGCAGCTTCTGAACTCGTGAGTCTAGCTGCAGAGCTAATATGCGGCTGATAGACCGGCACTTTCACCTACGGGCGCTTTGCCTCTAGCCTACAAGAGGGGCAATAACCTCTAATCGCATCGCTACTGCATGCATCGAATTGTGGTTACGAATAAGAATCTGCACTCACAATGAGGATTGACAATTTATTCACCAAATAGAGGAGTGCGAGTCTACTTCCAAGATAGCTCGTGACCGGGTTACCATTAGCTGAGGGTTAGGGAAATGGATATCCCTAAGACAACGTTAGACGCCAAGTACGGGCACTCAGGTTTACTGCGGATGCCTGATTTACTGGAATGCGCCAGCGATCTACGGATCTCATGCTTAGGTGTTCCAACCCTATCCGACCGGGCCTTATCGAAGATTCGAGGGATGACATTTTGATCTACTCCTACCAGATGGAGCATGAGCATCACTGAGGATTGTTTTACAAACAAGTAAGAGACCATCAATAGACACAAGTTCATAAGTACAAGTTTTTGGCTTACCGAGATGAGATTTTGGGACACGTGCGGGTAGTTAGCACCGAGTGTCACTCGACCTAAGGCCGAGGCAATGATGAATCGAGAGAGACTAATGTCAACCCGAGATACGTAGTCTCGGGTCACCGGATATTATGCATTAATGAGAATGGGCTGAAGTTTTCCATTCAGGACAGGGATCCCAAGATTTTGGGACAATGCACCCTGGCTACCTGTGAGGACGAGAGTATATAGCCTTATTCCTCCACACCCAGTAGTGTGGTTAAGAGGAACTAGTTTCGGGCCGGGGTGCAGGCAAGCATCTTCCAAAGAACATAGATAGCCAGGGCCAGAGTGTGGATCAAGTCGACAAGATCGTAGCTGCGGTACCTGGCGCAGTGAATCTTAGGTGGTAGACCCGTTGGTTGCCGACGAGGTCGCTTGACATGGATGTTGACAACCATCGCCGTCGCACTGGTGACCCCAAAAAGGTCAGAGTTGTCGCATCAGACACTAATAGATTTCTGGCCAGAGGTTAAGGCCTTTGTAGCTCAAGTATAGATGTTCTTCCCTAGGGTGTAGGGTGAGAGTTGACCATAGGCTCCGATTATGAGTGAAAGATCTCCAGGATTCGCCATGGTGGAACCGGATCAAGTTGTCAATATAGCTCATTGCATCTGCGGTGCACCCAGAGCATCGCTGGCCGAGCCTGCCTGTGACACGCATGGTCATTCACCTTGGTGAGTGGGCTGATATCTTAGGACTACGTCCAAAGTAGAAGACTCATGAAGAATCAGAAATGTAACAAAGCTCAAGTGTGTCGGCCAAAGAAGTTGCTCGATATGAAAACACACCTAAATTATCACATAGACTTAGAGTCGAGGATAGAGTCGAGGGTGACTCTGGGAATTAGATGCACCTCTTTCTGAATGGTCAGGGTGTTGTCGAAATGGGCAAGGGCTCTGTGATATGGATGTCATTCATTTACATGGACTAGCTTCGGACAGCCCATCTGATTGTCGCTGATCAGGACCTCGAGAGGTCGGGCTACACACCTAGTGTATAGTGTAGTGCTGGCTGTGTATGGATTACATACTCTGCAAGATAGGCGTCATGTAACATGTGTCCCGATCATGGCGTAGAGGATTAGCTGCCCTTAGTGGAATCTACCGCAACAACAGCTTATCAGCGAAAGTGTACGAACGCACCATAGGAGCCTTGGTATGAGGCCATGTAGACACGTTATGTTGACCAAGCGCGAAGAAAGTTCCATCACCGGTCCCGATTTGACAGAGACACCTCCGAGAAGGTGAGCTTGATACGATAGCGTCACCCGGGCCGTACGCAGGAAGAGCTTGGCGCGATGTACGACGCCGACTCCAGCCGGCGCTGGTGATCACGTCAAGGTGGTTCCTGAGAAGTAGGTCGTCTCGCTAGCGCTGGAAGCTAACGGAAATATTAGACCTTCGAGATACCGAAAGGATAGGCAAAGAGCTATACTCGCTGGCTTCTCACGCCCGCATGTTGTGTGTCCACAGGTGTTTCACGCCTCCATGCTCGAAATAGTACCCGTGATCCATCTCATGCAGGATCGGGGATAGATCGAGGTTGACACCGATAAATTCCGGCGGAAAACGCAGCACATTTTGATAGCCGCACTGTGTTCATGACGCAAAGACCGCGAAAGCTAGCCGAAAGCGTTTATGGCAAAAGATCATGGGAGTGGAGGAGTCCACGTGGGAGGCAGGACACGATGCGGCCATTTATCCCTTCTGTTTAGGGATGAAGGTAATGTGAATTTAGTCAGTTAAGGTTTAAATGATTAGTTTACATTTTAATGATAGAGCGCGCCAAGCAGGCTACGTATGTAAATGATTATGATAGTCCCGAATTTCGGATCTAAATTTTTTAAGGAGGGTAATGTAAGACCCGAGAAATTCCACTGAATAAGGGCAAAACTGCACTCTTGATTACAAAATTATAATTACGGCAAAGTCCGGTGAATTAATTCTCTAGGATCTCGCATGACGAAACTGACAGACCAAGAATCGTCTCGCTGAATCTAGCTAGCACGTAAAATTTCGCACTTACCGAGACAAATGAGTCGGCATCGTTTTCGGCGTGATCGCTGCCGCCACAGAACGATTTTCACGCGACTTGTGTTTCACATAATAAGTACTCATGTACCATAAGTGGTATGAGTAGATAAATGATGAAACGAACGACCGGTATAAATAATGTCAAATCGTAAAAGGAAGGGAAGTATCGGGAATTAATTAAATTATTAAGTCGGGATAATAAAACAAAATCTGGCTACGTTGTTCTTCTCCAACAAAAATGAGAAAAACGTGAAATGAAAGGGAGGACTTTGCAAAGGGGCGGCTGAAATGGAGGCTAGAGAGAGGTTAATCTCCTTCTCTAAAATACGGACGATCCTACCGCTTGGCATTTCGACAAGAAGGAGTAACGCCTACGAGCTACGCGCAGACTGATTTAGGAGTTTCTTCAAACTCCTTTGATAGATTTCCCTACTTGGGTTTTATTCCCATTTTAAGTGTTTCATCGACAAGCTTTATTGTTCGCTACGTGGCGGTTGCTTGATCGGTCCCAAAAACATGGGACCGAATTGATAAAATTTTGGGAGAAATGGAGCAGCTCAGGGTCGCTCCACGGCTGACGGGGTTCACAATGGAGGGGTTTGTGTGGAGTAATCATGTGTTTGATTTGAATTTGGGGCTTTGAATACGAATTTCGGTTCATTAAGTAACTGATTTAGATCTTTCGGAACAGTAACCGGTGGTTTCACTATTCCCCAAACAATGTTCAAGAATATATTAAAATTATGTTTGCTGCGAATTCAACCTAATTGTTGTGGTTTCAACATTAGCCCAAGAGAGCTAATTTGGATGTGTGAAATGATAATTACATAAATATGTTTGGTGTGATTTACCTTTATGCGAATATATCCGTTTATATTCGTGACGCTGATTAGATCGACCGGAATCTCAAGATACACAGATTCTGCATATGCACCGAACATCCTAGGAACATGTGAGCTAGTGCATGAGAGAGATGAGTCTAGAGAAACAAGGTCTCTGGTGGTAGTCTAAAATGTAAATTGACCTGAGGGTAGTCCAAATCAAATAATATATATCAACTACCGGAGCTACTCAATGATATTTATTCATCTGAGGGTAGTCCACAACTAATAATATATATCAATCGGGTCTGAGCGCCCAATTGATATATATTCATCTGAGGGTTGCCCACTAATTAAGTAATAATTCTCACAAGGTTTAGGCGAGTGAGAGCCTGAGGACCTGGATCCTGAGATGGTCGTAGACATTCAAGTAGGATCATGCATTTGCTTATCGTAAGAATTTTGGAAATTATTGCACCGCACTTAGTGTGAGTAAACACTTAGGGCGATTCTCCCATCTAGCTTAAACACCCCGCCGTGGGATCCCCTTTATTTTGCATGTACCGTGAGCGCAGGAGTGACGGCTCATCCTAGGAGCCGAGTTTCAAGAAAAGCCGGTGTGGCTCGATGGTTTTCCATATGTATTAGAATTCTATTTTGATATATGCTGTATGGGAGCCATTTACTTGAACCTGTAACTATGTATTATGGTTGGCTATGGTTGATGGATATTGTTTTATGGGCCCCAAGCAGCCGCTTTTATCCATGTTGTTATCCTCAATATATCGACCTGCTTTATTGCGTAAACGTGCGCTTTATACAAGCATTGTATCTGCAGAGCCCCGTACAAAGGAGACTCGCTCGATTTCTAAAGTGGCGTCTGCAACCCGACCTCCACTTGTATTCCGCGGTCGATTCGTAGTCAACGAACCCCCGGGCTCGGGGCGCCATACCGAAAGTAGCCCAAATATGAGAGTGGGAACTACCTCGAATGGGTACCAAGTCGGTCCCGGTGTTCAAGCCCACGAGGCGAAAGAAACCCCTTGCGAGCCGTAGTGGGGGATAGCCCGTGAATCGACACCAACCCTCCGTCGAGCGCCAGCAAATGGCGACTCATGACAGGCATGGCTTTTTGTAGGTATCAAAGCTCACTGACGAGGTGGCTCAGCAGCGAGGCAGCCACCTTCGTCTGCCTTCGAGACCCACATCAGATACCGGGGAGCATTCTCACCACCAACCCGAGCTAAGAGTTTCTGAGCCAGTAGCCATCCCCATTTCAATACGTCCCTTGCCTGGGTTCAGCCTCTCACGAGCGGAAGGTGCTGCAGCGGGACACGCCCTATACAGGAGCGGGACCACCCCGTCTGAGTGGGCCAGTGGGTGGGGCCTCAAATTGAGTTGGTCTTTTTAAAATATGAGTTTACTCTTATATCAATTTTTTTTTCTATTTAAAATTTAAACAATAAATAAAATATTCGATGCATTCTCTTCTTACTATTTTCATAGGTTACCTTTAAAAATGTATTCTTAAAAAATAGTGTTAAAATTTAGTAATTAAAAAAATAAAAATAAAAATATCGTATCTTCTTATTTCTAAATTGAGTTGGTCTTTTTTAAAATATGAGTTTACTCTTATATCAAAATTGTTTTTTCTATCTAAATTTAAACAATAAATAAAATATTTTCTCCGATGCATTCTCTTTACTATTTTGTTAGTAGGTTACTCTTTTAAAATGTATTCTTAAAAATAGTGTTAAAATTTATTAATTAAAAATAAAATGAAAATATCAGAATTTCTTATTATTTCCTTAAATTGAGTTGGTCTTTTTAAAATATGAGTTTACTCTTATATAAAAATGGTTTTTCTATTTAAAATTTAAACAAGAAATAAAATAATCGACAGATTCTCTCTACTATTTTGTTAGGGTTACCTTTTAAAATGTATTCTTAAAAAAATAGTGTTAAAATTTAGTAATTAAAAATATAAAAATGAAAATATCGAAATTCTTCTTATTTCCTTAAATTCAATTTTTGGTCTTTTTAAAATATGAGTTTACTCTATATCAAAATTGTTTTTTCTATTTAAAATTTAAACAAGAAATAAAATATCTTGATAGATTCTCTTTACTATTTTGTTAGGTTACTCTTAAAATGTATTCTTAAAAATAGTGTTAAAATTTAGCAATTAAAAAAATAAAAATGTAAATATCAGAATTCTTCCATTTCCTTAAAATTGGAGTTGGTATTTTTAAAATATGAGTTTAATCTATATCAAAATTGTTTTTTCTATTTAAAAATTTAAAACAAGAAATAAAAATATTCGAGATAGATTCTCTTACTATTTTGTTAGGTTAATTTTAAAATGTATTCTTTAAAAAAATAGTATTAAATTTCTAGGGCCAAAAATAAAAATGAAAATATCGTAATTTTTCTTATTTTTAAATTGAGTCGGGTCATTTTAAAATATGAGTTTATTCTCTTATATCAAAATTGTTTTTTCTATTTAAAATTTCTAGGGAAGTAAATGGTAAATATAATTCTGTCAATAAACCTAAATAAAAAGGTTAAAGGTTCAATTCCTGATATGAAATAGAAGTGTCTCTGATTATAGCTTCGGATGATAATACATTTATAGCATTATATTACTATGATGTAAAAGCGTAATGAATAAATATAAAAATAAAATAAAAAGTACCAACATAATTTAAATTTTATTTATATTACAAGATTTAAGAACATAATTGAGTTACGCGACCGCTGGTCTTTGACACTCAAGTGTGTATATTATTTATTATTTAAAGGCTCGAATAAAGAAGCAAAGATATAATAAATTATTTTGAGAAAGAAAATATTGCTTGCAATAATGATGTTATTTATTAATGTGCGAAAAATCTTTTGATCACCATTTATTGCTTCCAATAAACCCAAACAAATTATTTATATTTATGGGAGCAAAGCAAATACTGTGGCGGAGGGACGGTTAATATGAAAGAAACGAATGGAAGAGGAGGCAACAGAATCCTTTAAAAGCTTAAACGAAAAGATCAGTTTTAAAGACGCGACTTGAGAGATCAAACAAACCACCTGCATCACGTACTCCACATTAAAAAGATCAAAGCCATGGCCCGACCTACTCTTCTTCCCCTTCGCAGATTTACAAAAATGTGGCAAGTTCTTCTAGCAAATACCGTCGCAGAATGCGGATCCTGAGGCTAAAACCTCTTTCAACAGCACCATGATCCGACTCGCTTCACCTCCACCGCCACAGGTAGAACAAAAAACACATGATAAATGCGATCAGAATCGCCATCAACCATTTTCTTCTCGTTCTGTCTCTAATGGTGTTAGTCAATCAAATCAGAGTGGAGATGTTGGGGGAGCCCAAGAGATTTTTAGGTTTCTTCTGGGCCTCCGCATTTCCCAAAAACCGCGGAACAAACCCTCAGGGATTCAAGAAGAAGGTTAAAGTCGAGATTCTCTCTGCGAGCCAAGAAGAAGAGGACCAGCAAAGCTGCTTCTGCTTCTGTAAAGTCATCTACTGGTTAGTTTCTTTCATTCCTTTTTTACGCTGTTTCGATTTTCCACAAAATGCGGGCAGGAAATCAAACTAAAACGTCGGATTAAACATCTATCACATTTGGTTGTAAAGCTTGAAACAATCTTTTGGTTTTGTTTTTGTTTTTGTCTTCTTGGGGGTTCTTGAAACAATTCCTATTTTGATACAAAATCGACTTTATATTCTTGCCAGATGTTTATTGATCTCCAAGTAGATGCATCTAGCTACTTGAATTATTTAACTGCTGTCCTCAAAATCAATTTAAAATTTTAAGTGTTCTATCTGCATCTCTTTATTTAATATTCTGAAAGTTAATTTTCTCGCTGATTTTAGAAATGGGGCTTTGATTAATTAGACAAATAAATTAGTTATCGACATATCTTCTTATGTTTTCGTGTTTTAGGCCAGATCATCATTCCCTATTAGGTACATTAATAACATTGTCGAAGCTCGTGACCCATACCTCGGTCAATGATATCATGAAATTGTTTTAAATATAAAAATGTAGTGCCAAAATCGGGATTTTGAAGGACAATGTTAAGACTTCGATTAAAAAAAGAGAGACAAATGTTAAGACTATGTCCCGCTGTTTCAAAAAAAAGTTTCGAGGGAGAGGAAAGAAAATAGAACTGGAAAGAAAAAGTGAAGGAAATAACAACTAGATTTCAGATAGATAAGTGACTTTTATATACAATTTTAAACTAATTTAATTGATTTTATCTCTTTTGAGGATATGAATTAAATAATGGAATGTATACATTGTTTACTATTTATACTGAATCATTTTTAAATATTTTTTTTTCATAGTAAAAGCAAAATAAAAATTAATAAGTGATTGTCTTAGAAAGAGTAATACCATTAGTGGATTTACAAGTAAAAATGAATTATTAACTTTATAAAAGAATGCGCTTGTAGGTTTATCAGCGCTTTTGAATTGAAGAAATAAGAACGACATTTCGGGGTTGATGAGCAAAAGGAATTATAACTTTTATAAAAAAGAAGCAAGAAATGATAATGCGAATGTCTAACACAAATTGATTTGATGCTACTCCAGGTAAAAATGATTCATGTGGCTAAAATTGGAGGTCTGATTGAACTCGAAATAAAGAGAGAAGAAAAGAAAAAGTCGGCTCGATTTACTCGAGTTTATAAGGTAGATCGCCATCAATCGCATTACGTGCTTGTTGAATGATGAGAGTCAACAATGGGGCTTTTGTAAGTTTCTACCGTAGACTTAGAAAATGTTAATAACTAATTGTTTCCAAAATTTTTTTGTTCTCACGTAAAAGATTTTTGTCTATGCTTTTCGCTGGTTTGCACCTAAATCGGTTTTGTCTACTTTGCATCTTAATAATGTAACCTGTGCTTAATTTCAGTTTGTGTTTGATTTAGCCCATAAGATTAAAGCAACCACAGCCCAAATTTCATTCAAAACCATGTTATAAGTAAATGGATGGCTCAAGTTTTGTTCCTGGCTCGCATTGAATCATGTACATGATGTCACCAAAAAGTCAAATCGTGAAGCCAAAGCAAGTACGGATGAGACCGCAAAGTGGTTCAGAATTAAAGATCGAACTTTCCAAAAGAAAATCATCCCGTAATTTGCAAGTTTCAAAGGGAAGCAGAGCACTAGTCCAAAGAAAATTAGAGTGCTTATGCCTAACAAGTCGTCGCTTAAGTCAAGTACAGAAACCAAGATCCTAATGATACAAATATTTCTTCTCTCCCTTTAATCAGGATGGTGAGTATGCAAGTAGTGTTCTTAATGCAGCCACCGCCAGGTCTGAATTGATCAATCGGAAGCGAGCTTGAGTTTGAACTACAAAATCTCTGTTTGTCGCGCTACGTATGCTCCCGGCATGGGCAAATAAGGACCGATTTTGGTGAGCCTCGAGGTATGCCTTTTTCTTATATTCCCATATGCTTAGTTGTTTTAAGAACTAAAATATAAGGTGTCTATCATGTTGGCGATTCACTTGCCAACCATTAAGATAGAGTATCCGTGATGGATTTTATTTCTTTGGATTGGCGCTTTTCTATTTGAAAGCCACGTAAGTTTCATCTATAAATGCAAATGAGAAGTCACTTGACAAATTCTCTTAAGGTCATTAAGATGTTTGATCCTTCCACGGGTCACATTCCATTTTAAGTGCACTGAGACTTGATAAACTAAATAATGACTCATGAGTAAAGATGAATGTGTCTTTTTTGTTCTAGTTGGTGATTTATAACATCCCCGCTGCAGACACTACTGGCAACCTAGATGAGAAATAGGATAATTCCCTTCGTATGGCTTTAAATTATTTTCTTCTGCTGCGGGAGCTGGGTGAATGTCATATAGTAAGACATTCCTAGGCTCATATATTAATATGTATGATGAATGGTCGAGTTTGTCCTCCTTTAAACTATGCTTCTTCCCTAAATACAATGTGTGTCAGCCTTTAGATGGACCCTTCGAAAATGTCAGGCACGCCAGTTAAGTTTCAGCCTAAAGGGTTTCATGAAACGGAAGGTCGAGTTCGGATTCTATCGCTTCCATGGTGTATTGCCACCGAATCGATCAGAAATCGTGCCATGTGCTCATTGAACGCAGAAAATCAAACGGGTGGAGCCGAGTTTGAACCGTACTCGCCCAAATACCAAACTATATAAAGCCGAGCGTAACTCCAGCAATCGAAAGACCGTGGCAGCAAACGCCTAAAATGAATTCTTTATGTTTGACTTTCGTGCAATATTTCCTTACTCTAAATAATGCCTTAAGTTATCGGTTTCTATTCATTTTTTCCTTTAATTCTTCATCACTAAGGCATTGGAACTCGCGATGATTTATGAAATGGCCTAATGTCAATTGACACCACGGCTCTAAGACGCTGACATCGCTTCGTATGACGGTTGAATCACCAAAGGGGAACAGAGCCCCATCAATGGAAATTCCAAAGACGGCGACCGAAACGAGACTAAAAAGATCACCGTCGGGATGAAAAAGGGCCCTTGATTCCAAGCATCTAGTTACTATGTAAAATGCATACTTATTCCTGTGTAATTGAACGGAAAAATCATATAATGATGTCAAATAAAGTAAACTATATGGCCATACAAATAACTGAGGGGAGCCTCTTTGTACATTATGCTTCTCACTTCTCTTTCAATAGTATCGATATTTTCATTCTCTTTTATTACCTATCAAAAAGCATTTTCATCCCTTCTTTCGCTTGCATTCGCATGTCATCCTTTTGAATATTAATATCATAGGACATGGGATATTCAGTTAGCCCTTGAACTTGGAAAACTTTGCCGCTAGGATGTCACCGCCATGAACTTCCCAACCATGCCACCGCTTACTACCTTCGAAACACAATTTATTAGTATTTATTTATTTATTTATGGTCTTTATTTTTTCGCCTAGTGTCGTGAGTCGAACTCTCTTAACAAATGACCTCATCGACTTTAAATTTATCTCGTCAAGATCTCTCGCCTCGATGGCCAAGCTTCATTTTCGAAAAAGCCGTAGCGTCCTTAAACTATTGACTTGTGGTCCTTTGTGAGAATATGGTTTGCTATGTCCTTTTAATAGGAAATTATTAGTTCGCGATTGAGCACCCGTGGCAGGTTTGGGTTCGGGAGGATAGTTTCGAAACAGAGTAAAAACTAAAAAGCAAAAAAAAAGAATCATTACTTTATGATCGACATGGTGACTGGTTGTCGCCTGCAGCATGTGTGTAAAACTAAAGATGGCGGAGCCATGGTGGATAGCTGTTTGTGGGATCAAGCAATTTTTGTTTTTACCCACTGAAACCCATTTAATGTTTGCCACTTAAAAAAAAAGAGAAAAAAATTGAAACAATGGCCCTTTTTGGTTATGTTTTTTAAAATTGTTATCGAGAATAATTTTTAAAATATAAAGATGGTAGTGTTTTCCTCGGATCTTTTAATTTTAGGGATTTGTTTGTGTTATATTTTTTTAGATTTAAAAACTAGGAACTAAATGTGTTTTTTATGTTTTTATTATTCTTGTTTTTTCTTAAAAATAGTTTTAAAAATCATAAACAAATAGGCTTAATATAGTTACTAGTTTTGCTTTGGATGATTTGATTGTAAATACCTTTTGAAAATCTAATTTTGAAATTCTAATTTCTTATTAATTTTTTGTCTGAGTCGATAAAAATATATATTTTATTTTTTATAAATATAACATTTTCTTTCTAAGAGGTAATATAAATATAAATGAAAATTGTTTATTTTATCCAAAATAAATTACTTTAAAGAAACACACTGGAAAAGTTAGATTCACAAATTAGATTTAAGGTTATTTGACTATTTTTTTCTTTGGTTTAGCTTATATCTTGGGTTGTAAAGTGATTTCTTTTAGTACAGATCCAAGCAGTGAATAACCATAGAGCAAATCAACATATGACCTCAGAGATGAACGAACATACATACTAAGAAGCCGACCTCACCATCAAAAATAAAAAGATCAATTACTATAAAATTTTAGATGGAAGGAGTAGTCGGACTCGGAGCAAATACCTGATGTTACCGTTTGATATATAACCAAAAAACCAAGGGTCTGATCGATATGGAAAATAAAAAAAACTGTACTTCCGTGACAAGTGGTCTGAGTTTCAACTTTCACCTTCAACGATCATCGCCATAGCAATGAATGCTAGCTGTAGCTTTCAACTGCGGATTGAAAGAAGAGCAAATTAGTATAGAAAATGAGTCTGTATCAAACCTATTCAAATTTACAAAAAAAGCAAAATAGATTAAAAAGCAAATTAATGTTAAAAGTAGTGTCTATGATAAAATTTTCTTAAATCAATATTATAGTTATTGATTATGATTTTAATTTAAAAAAATTTCTAATACTATAACCAATAACTTCGATATTAATTTAAAAGTTTTTTAATGCCTAGATAATGATCGTATGCTAATAATGTGTTTGACAATATGATCGAAACGCATTGTTTTGAATGTTATTTTGGTTTTTAATTTATATTTATATATCTATTTTTAAAATAATTTATTTTTATCCAAAACTCTAATGTAATCAAAGTCTTTTAAGAGCAAGCAGAGCACTAAGCAATAAGCAATAAGCAGGTCTGGTGTGGTAGTAGTAGTAGTAGTAGTACTAAGAACATCTCCAACCCACTCTCTATTTCTTCTCTTTTAGCCACTTTATCTAACCAAATACAAAACATTCTCTCCAACCCACTCTCTATTCCACTCTCTATTTCCTAGTTAACCCAAATGGTTCACCAAATGTGGTGAGCCATTTGAGCTCTCTAAATTCTCTCTCTACCTTTTTTTCTCTCTATCTCTCTCTATATATGTTTGACTTTTTTAAATTATTGGAAGTTAGTGAAAATTTAGTGTAAAATAGAGAATGTGGTTGTAATGAATTTTAAAAAGTTACTAGCTAAAATAGTGAATTTAATATTTAAATATATTTTGAGTAGCTAATTTGTTGAGTGTGGTTGGAGATGCTAACTACTAAGTACTAACTAAAGCCTTAATTTGGGTAAAGAGATAAATCCACGCCATCTACCATCTACCAATGATGATGGATGGATTGAGCGGAAATGAGCGGACAACCCGAACCCACCCGCCTCCCATCTATCTTCCAACGCCCATCATCACACTCACAATCTATCTCGATCCAATTGGTCGACATATTGCAAGAAATGTTCACCGTTGTACGAGATGCGTGTCATGCCATGTATGTACGTAATAATAGCAGATATTTTTCCTTAATTCCAAAACTTCCTTGTTGCGCCGCAAAGTTCCCGGCTATGAGAAGAAATAAGACCGCATTTGGGGTGAGCCTCGAAAAGGTCTTTTCTATTCCCATATGCTTGGGTCGCTTAACTAAAAATATAAGGTGTCTATCATGTCGCGCATTCACCTTTGCTAACCATTAAGATAGAAAGCATCCGATGGATTATTTCTTCGGGACTACGCTTTTTCATTTCGGAGTTTCGACGTAAAGTTTCTATCTATAATGCGCCAGTAGATGTCACTTGACAAATCTCTTAAGGTCATTAAGATGTTGGATCCTTTCATGGGTCATCATCTTTATTTGTGCTGCATCTGAGACTTGATAAACTAAATAATGACTCATGAGCAAAGACATGTGTCTTTGTTCTAGTTGGTGATTTATAACATCCCTGCTGGGCAGACACTATCAAGTAAATCAGATGAGAAATAGGATAATTCCCTTCGTATGGTTTTTGTAGATTATTGCTGTGGAGTTAAGTGAATGTCATAAAATATATTCTTAGGCTCATATTAATATGTATGATGAATGGTCGAAGCTCGTTCTTCCTTAAACTATGCTTCTTCCTAAATACAATGTGTCATTTTAGATGGACTCGAAAATGTCAGGCACGCCAAGAAGCTTGCGCCAAAGGGTTTCATGAAACGAAGGTCGAGTTCGGATCTTTATCGCTTCCATGGTGTATTGCCACCGAATCGATCAGCAAACTACAGCGTGCTCATTGAACAGAAAATCAAATGGTGGAGCTGGAGTCGGCAACTCAAGATTTCGCCTACTCCAACCATATGAAAAAGGAGCGTAACTCGCACTCAGACCGTGTTAAACGCCTAAATGAATTCTTATGTCGACTCGTGCAATATTTCCTTACTCAAATAATGCCTTAAGTTACCGGGTTTCTATTCATTTTTTCCTTTAATTCTTCACTTGCAATACAAGCATTGAACCTTTTGCATGATGATGAAATGGCCTAATGTCAATTGACACCACGTTTCTAAGAGATGCTTGACATTGTTTTCAGTTAGATGATGAAGCCAATCACCGCGGGAACAACAGAGTCACGAAATTCCAAGCACATAATCGAAACGCATCAAAAAGATCACTGGTTGGGATGAAAAGGGTCTTGATTCCTTTAAGCGCCTAGTTACCATAAAACGATACTATTCCCGTGTAGACTGAACTGAAAAATCATACACGATGCCAACAAAGTAAACTATGGGTGGGCCATACAAATAAACTCGCAGAGGAGCTCTCTTACATTATGCTTCTACCTCTCTTTCAATAGTATCGACATTTTCATTCTCTTTTTATTACTCATCGAAAAGCATTTTCATCCCTTTTTTGCTTGCATTCAGCATGTCATCCTTTTGAATATTAATATCATAGTGGACATGGGATATCTGTGTTAGCCCCTTGAACTCTGGAAAACTTTGGCCGTTAGGATGTCGGGCCGCCATGAACTTCCCCAACCGTACATCGCTTACTACCTTCTCGAAACACAATAATTTATTAGTATTTATTTATTTATTTATGGTCTTTATTTTTTTGGCCTAGTGTCGTGAGCTGAACTCTCCTTTAACAGTGATTCCTGATTGACTTTAGCTATCTTGCCTGCATCTCTGCCTCGATGGCCAAGCTCATTTTTGAGTGCCGAAGGGTCCTAAACCTCGGGTTGACTTTTGTGGTCCTTTTGGTGGTGAGAATACGGCTCACATGTCCTTCATTAGAAATTACTAGTTCGATTGAGCACTGTATGTGTTTGGGTTCGTATGGGATAGTTTCGGGAATGAGTAAAAAACTAAAAGCTAAAAAAAAAGAATCATTACTTTATGACTTACATGGTGACTGCTTGCCCGTAAAGATGTAAAAACTAAAAAGATGGGTGGAGCCATGTGGCGATGGGCTATCGTGGACTCGCTACCCTTTGTTTTTACCCACCGAAACCCATTTAATGTTTGCCAAATTAAAAAAAAAGAAAAAATTGAAACAATGGCTCCCTGCTTTGGTTATGTTTTTTAAAATTGTTATCGGTAATAATTTTTAAAAATATAAAGATGGTAGTGTTTTCTGGACTCTAAATTTAGGATTGTTTGTGTTTTTTTGTATTTTTTAGATTAAAAAAAACTAGGAACTAAATGTGTTTTTTATGTTTTTATTATTCTTGTTTTTCCAAAACAAATAGTTTTTAAAAATCATAAACAAATAGGCTTAATATAGTTACTAGTTTTGTTTGGATGATTTGATTAAAATACTCAAAATCTAATTTTAAATTAATTTATTAATTTTTGGTCTCGAGTTAGATAAAATATATATTTTATTTTTTATAAATATAACATTTTCTTCTAAGAGGTAAGAGAATATAAAATGAAAAAAATTATTTTTATCCAAAATAATTACTTTTAAAGAACACACGGAAAAGTTAGATTCACAAATTAGATTAAGGTTATTTGACTATTTCTTTTTTCTTTTGGTTTAGCTATATCTTCGTCATAGGGCATTTCTTTAGTGTATCCGCAAAGAATAACCATAGAGCAAATCAACATATGGACCCAGAGTCGAACGAACATACATACATACTTCAAGAAGCCGCCAACCATAAAAAAATAAAGTATCAATTACTATAAAAAATTTAGGGACTTGGAGCAAATAATTTTATATGACCAAAAACCAAGGGGTTCGACACGATATGGGAAAATAAAAAACTGTGTACTTCCAGACCGGTGGTTTGAGTTTCAACTTTCACCTTCAACAACTCCGCCATAAAGAATGAAATGCTAGTCAGGGCTTCTCAACGCTCCTGTGATTGAAAGAAGAGCAAATTAGGTATAGAAAAATGAGTCTTATACCAAACCTATTAAAATAAAAAAAAAGCAAAATAGATTAAAAAGCAAATTAATGTTAAAAGTAGTGTCTATGATAAATTTTTTTTTTAAATCAATATTATAGTTATTGATTATGATTTTAATTTAAAAAAATTTCTAATACTATAACCAATAACTTCGACATCAAATTTTTTTTAATGTCAGAGATAATGATCAGAGCGTTAATAATGTGTATGACAATATGATCGAAACGCACATTTTTTGAAAACATATTTTTGTTTTTAATTTATATTTATATATCTATTTTTAACATAATTTATTTTTATCCAAAACTCTAATGTAATCAAAGTCTTTTAAGAGCAAGCAGAGCATTAAGCAATAAGCAGTAAGCAGGTCTGGTGTGGTAGTAGTAGTAGTAGTAGTGAGCATCTCCAACCCATTCTCTATTTTTTTCTCTTTTAGCCACATTAGCTATCCAAACACAAAAAATTATCTCCAACTCATTCTCTATTCCACTCTCTATTTCCTAGTTAACCCAAATGACTCACCAAATGTGGTGAGCCATTTGAGCTCTCTAAATTCTCTCTCTACATTTTTTTCTCTCTATCTCTCTATATATATGTTTTACATTTTTTAAATTATTGGAAGTTAGTGAAAATTGGGTGTAAAATAGAGAGTGTGGTTGAAGTGAATTTTTAAAAGTTGCTAATTAAAATAGTGAATTTAATATTTAAATATATTTTAAGGAGCTATTTTGTTGATTGTGATTGAAGATGCTCTACTAATAAGTACTAACTAAAGCCTTAATTTAAAAAGAGAAAATCCATCGGCCATCGGCCATCGGCCCATACAATGATGATGGATGTGGATTCGAGCGAGCGAAAGGGACAATCCGAACCCACCCGCTCCTCCTTATCTATCTTCCAACGCCAATCATCACATCACAATCGTCTTGATCCAACGGTCGATATTGCAAAGAAATGTTCACTACAGATGCGCATGTGTGTCATGCCAAAAGGACAAGAATACAGATATTTTTTTGCTTTAATTCCAAAAACTTCCTTTGTTGCGCCGCATGCTCCCGGGGCTATGAAGAACAGACCTCAGATTCGGGTGAGCCCGAGGTATGCCTTTTCTTATATTCCCATATGCTTAGTTGTTTTAACTAAAAATATAAGGTGTCTATCATGTTGACGCATTCACTTGCCAACCATTAAGATGTAGACTGCATGGATTATTTCTTTTCGACTACGCTTTTCATTCGAGTTTCTCGATTTAAAGTTTCTATCTATAAATGCAAATTTTTGTAGATGTCACTTGACAAATCTCTTAAGGTCATTAAGATGTTGGATCCTATGGCTGGTCATTCATTTTAAGTAATTGAGACTTGATACACTAAACAATGACTCACGAGTAAAGATGCAGTGTCTTTTGTTCTAGCTGCGATTTATAACATCCTCGTTGCCAAAAGTATTGTTCTAAATGGGTTGAACTTTTCAAATTTTTAGCATTCGTAGTGAGCCACCATATCTAAATTGTTGTGTATAATTGGTTGTAAACTAAAGCCTTGCAACCTTGATTTTATGGTTACCACATTTTCATTTCTTATTTTTGAACTATTCTTAAGATTTTCTAACCGCTTATTACTTTTCAAAGGGACTTATTAATTTTGTGGATTCGAAAAACCTTCAACAAGAAAACCTATGCTTAATATGTATGATTAATATGTATGATGAATGGTCGAAGTTTGTTCCTCCCTTTAAACTATGCTTCTTCCCTAAATACAATGTGTTGTCTTATGGACTGAAAATGTTGCGGGTACCAAGAAGCTTCAAACAAAGGGTTTCGTGAAATGGAAAGTCGAGTTCGATTCTTATCGCCCATGGTGTATTGCCACCGAACTGGACGTAACCGTGCTATGTGCTCATTGAATGCCAGGAAAATCAAATGGTGGAGCCGAGTTTGCACTGCACTGGGCCCACCAAACTACATGAAAAATGGAGCGAACTCAGTAATCGAAAGACCGTGGCAAACGCCTAAATGAATTCTTTATGTCGACTTCCCGTGTAATATTTCCTTACTCTAAATAATGCCTTGTCATCGTTTCTATTCATTTTTTTCCCTTTAATTCTTCTACTTGCTACTACAAGTATTGGAACCTTTTGCATGATGATGAAATGGCTCATCGTCACTGACACCACGGCTTAAGATGTCGACATTGTTTCGCTAGATGATGAAGTCGAATCACTGGGAACAGAGTCCATCAATGGAAATTCCAAGCATGTATTAATCGAAACGACTCAAAAGACCACCGCTGGGATGAAAAGGGCCCTTGATTCCTCGCCGCCTAGTTACTATGTAAAACGACACTTATTCCCGTGTAATTGAACCCGAAAAATCATATAATGATGTCAAATAGTAAACTATGGTGGGCCATACAAATAAAACCGTAGAGCTCTCAGACATTATGCTTCTCTCTACCTCTCTTTCAATAGATCGACATTTTCTTATTCTCTTTTATTACCTATCGAAAAAGCATTTTCTATCCTCTTTTGCTTCAGATTCAAGATGTCATCCTTTGAAGTATTAATATCATAGGGACATGGATATCTGTGCTAGCCCCTCAACTTGAAAACTTTGCCGTTAGATGTCAAGGTCGCCATGAACTTCCCATCCATGTGCTATCGCTACTACCTTCAAAACACAATAATTTATTATATATTTATTTATTTGTTTATGGTCTTTATTTTTTGGCTCAGTGTCGTGAGTCGAACTCTCCTTAACAAGGATTCCCGATCGACTTTAGCTATCTTGCTCCGCATCTCGCCTGATGGCCAAGCTCATTTTTGAGTGCGAAGGTCCCCGAAACCTCGCTGACTTTTGTGTCCTTTTCGTGGTGGAGAATATGGCTCATGTCCCTTCAATAGGAAATTACTAGCTCGCATTGAGCACCTGTAAGTAGGCCTGGGGTTCGTAACAAGGACAAAAATCGCTTTTTTTTTTTTGCCAATTTTTCAAGAAAATCGCTCTCATTGGTTGGAAATGATTTTGGGAAGGAAAAATCGAAAGTAAAAAAATCGGAGAAAAATCATCGATTTTTCCTGGAAAAAAAAATTTCTGATTTTTTCCATGTTTTTTCCTTGGCTCCAAAAATATGAAAAAATTGCTTATGACGGTTTTGAACCCACCCAAAATGCCTGAAGTGGCACCCTCCAACCACCAAGTCATTGATTGCTCTTATTATATATAATGCAAACTTTTTTTATATTCTCTTATTATTTATTTGTTCATAATCCCTTTATAATATTTTATTTTATTTTATTTTACATTATAACTTATAATATTTTAAATCAAATATTAATTTGAAAAGGAAAGAAATAAAATAATATCATTTAAAAATTTAAAATTATAATATATAATATTTTGAATCTCCTCATTATCTACATAATATTTATAATAATAACAAAACAAATAAATAATATTCTTTAACATAATAATATCTGAATAATATATTAAATATAACATATTTAATTTAATAATTACTAATCCATTTGATTTTAATCTACCTTAATTAAGATAAGAATCATATCTCATAATCTATATAATTAAAATATGAAAAATTTTAATAACCAATATTTTTGTAAAAATATCCACCGATATTTTATCGATATTTCCGATATTTTCGTAAAATCCAATTACCGATATATCCGTGTTTACCGATATTTTTATCATTGGTTCGTGGCGATAAGCCGAAATGAGTAAAAACTAAAAGCTAAAAAAAGAATCACTTTATGACGACACGGGTGACTCGTTGCTTGCCCGTAAAGATGTGTAAAAACTAAAAAGATGGGTGGAGCCATGGTGACTGGCCGTTGTGGGACTCAAGTACCTCTTTGTTTTTACCCACTGAAACCCATTTAATGTTTGCCACTTAAAAAAAAAAAATTGAAACAATGGCCCTATTTGGTTATTGATATGGTTCGAAAAATAAGGCACATAGGCCCACCTATCAGGCCCAAGAAAGAGGCCAGCCCAACGAAACATTGAGGCCCATCCGCTAAACCCCAAAGGAGAGACATGTCCATTGGAGCATTCAGGCCTTTCTGTGCCAACATTCAAGCCTCTGGTGCCAGCCTAGAATGAAGGCCCAACCCGATTGGCCCAAAGACCGATTATGGGAAGTCTCCTATAGGTACATAAAATAGAATAATCCCTAATAATATATTATTCCACAAATCTAACCAAACTTCACCAATAAGGAAAGAAAGACAATAATAGATCAACATCAAATCGGATCCCCCCAATAAGGAAGGAAGATTATCCCAAAATAAACTGCTCTTTCTATATCCATCACCAAATCCGATATCGATAATAATAAGAAATATCCCATCCAATGGGAACAAATCCTAATCACCATCCAACTGGTTGAACATCTACTATAAATATAAGGTCACCCCATCGGTGAAATGTACGCACACTCATACGTAGACATACGCAACATATTCGCTCTCTAAGCAGTCTCTCTTTTCTCTCATAAAGAAACTGACTTAGGCATCGGAGCGGCCACGGGCGAAGCCCTCGCCGACCCCCCTTCTTTCTTGTTTTGGCAGAGGAGTGATATCTTCAAACCCGTCGCCAACCAAAGATCGCAATGATCCTACTTTTTTTAGCCCCGACGATCCGAAGATCCTACAAATTTCAAATTTCACCCGCAGCCTTGGTCCGACCTAACGACGCCCACACGCCCACCCCGCCCGTTTGAAAGCAACATCGGGCCAAGACCGCCATGGAACGATGGGCCTTTACAAATATAACTGATTTCTCAGTTACTGATGGTAACGACTCGGAACACAAGCAGGAGCAACGCTAATCCTCCAAGGATGCAAGATCAACCGGGCAACGCAGACAGCCGACCTCCCGCCGCAGGCTAGGAAACAATGCGTGCCAACACTGATGAGGTGTGGAGGCACTCCGCCACCAATCGCCCGACGAAGAGTTAACAACTCACTGCATTAAACTGACTAATTACCGAGAGGCGCGACAAAACTCAGAAGGCCATGATATTCCCCCATGAAGGATAACACACATCGGGTAATTCCGACAATAAACTAAAGTAGAATCCGTACCGAGCCCGGGGCACTCCGACTGGCCATCTAGCCTCGAGGGGAAGGCAACGCATAACACTTGAAGACGTCAGACGGAGAATTGCACCATCCTTAGCAAGGAGCAGGGGAACAATCATGGGAACAGAGGTTCAAGAGCCTCTAGCAAGAGCTCCCAAGTAAAGGTGAAGGAGGTGGTGGTGCTGACGTGCTCCCCGCCACTATGGATACCTGGTACAACAAACCAGCTCACCACACACCGAGGTACTCCACTTCCCTTCCAGCCAAGTTCAATGCCACGTGCGAGGCTGCCTGACCGCATTAGAGATCCCGCCAATCATCTCAACACTTACAAAACCAAATGGAGCCGCATGGGTATCAAGATCCGCGATGCGTAGCTTTCGCTTATCACCCTAAAAGGCCTGTACTGGGCGTATTCAATGTACTTCCACCGTCATCAATCTCCTCATTCGTGGAGTTATCCATTACGCTCATCTCTCACTCTACTGGGGCCAGACGTATAGAAAGCCGTTATCATCTCGTTGACCATCAAGCGTAGGCTCGTAAGAAAGCCTCGAGGTCTTATGTCCAACGACATTCAACGTCGAGTCTCTAAAGGTAAATATACCCGACGAAATTCAAGGACACGCGTTCTCATTGTCGGGTTTAGGATTCAACAAAGACTTAATGTTTTCCATCTCCAAAAATCCCCAAACAAGCATGGTAGAGGTGCTCGCAAAAGCAGAGAAATATATTAACGGTGAAGAGGCCCTCATATCCAAGAAAGAGAGCTCTTCCAATCACAAAGAAAAGAGCGGGGCAAACAAACGACGAGGACGAAGCCCCAAGAGACAAAGCGACCAGGAAGGATCTCCAAAGAAAAATAGAGAACGATCTTCAAAAAGGCATGGAAACCTCAGAGATTGTCTAGGTCCATCATAATTCGAAGATCGACGACGCGATCTCGCCCCACCGCTTTCACCCCCAATGTACCCCTCGTGTCACGTGTTCCGCTGGCAATGAACGAGTTAGCTTCTTGAGGTGGCCAACCCAAATGAAGTCGTGACCACAATAAGAGACAATCCTAAGTATTGCGAGTTCCATAGGGACTACTTTAGCTACCACCCACTACTAATTTACGCCCCTCCTCTCTCTCCTCTCTCTCTCTCTCTCTCTCTCTCTCAAGAGAGAAATAGTACTTGATACTGCTGATACCTCCGACGCTTTATATCTCGAAAATCGTGTCCGTAATCAAGCTCGAACCAGTTCGTCTGAAGAACCACCGCCGACAGACGACGACCAAGACCAACAATCCTTGTGTGAACTAAGCAATCTCGTGGAGGATTCGCAGGGGAGGAGGGGAATCCACTACCGAAGGCCCATCTACGCAAAGATTAGTCTACGCAGATAGCGGAAATTCAACCAATGTCTAAACTACCGAGGCTCGACACATCCATCACGCTCGACTCGCATCTAGAGGGATGCCAACACCTCATTACGACTCCACCGGTAGTTCGCCAATGCGGGTCAACAAAACAACTTCAACGCGCTAATCGACAACCCGAGTTCACCGATATCATCTTCGCCACCGATAAACGGGTACCTATGGAAACTGTAACCCGCCAATACTTCACGGGTTCTCCGGGAAAAGGTATTAATTTGTGCTCAATATAATCGGGTACTCACATCGGGAGACTCCCATGCCAGTTTTACCGACCACTACAAGATTCCCGCCGTACGCCCGTCCCGCTTATACTACGTTGTCAAGTGCATCTTCCTCTCAATGCAATAAAAGCCATCCCTTCCGTGATATCACATGACGCATCAAATTCCCTACCAGAACGGGTAGGAATGGTTCGAGGAGACCTCAATGAGTGGCTAGTGGAATGCTACTAGCATCCATGAAACAAAAAACTACGACAACATATATGTGACGAGCTCTATTACGCGCGGACGAGGTACTCACTCACTCCAAGCTCCCCGTAAGAACTCTGAACTCGGCATTGCTGGATGACGACCAACATCTCGCCATCTATTTGCAAACTAGTGGAAGACCAAAACTCCTTATCCATTTTATAAGACAAAACAGAGACGCCTTCGCATGGAAGCAAAGCGGATGCAGAGGAATTGATCCTGTACTGGGTAATCACCCAGGTCAACGCCACCCGCCCTTAAGCCAATCAAACAAAAGAGGAGGAGCTTACGCGTCAGAAAGACAAAAGCCATCAACGAAGAAGTCAACAAACTCCTACAGGCAGGAGCGATCAGGGAAGTAGAATACCCTGAATGGCTAGCCACCGTCACCACAAAAAGGCAAACGGCAAACGGGCGCATCGCGATCGGATTTCACCGACATCAACAAAGCGCGCCTAAAGGACGCTTCCCTCCGCCGAATCGACTCATCGTGATGCCACCGCGCCGCGAACTCCTCGCTTTATGGATGCCTTCTCCGCCACAACCGTGATCGCATGGACCCAGTGACTAAGAAAAGATTGTCATTACAAAGATATGGAACCTATTGCTATCATGTGATGCCGTTCGGGCTCAAAAACGCAGGAGCTATGATATCGAGGTTGGTGAATTGGATGTTTGCAACCGGGGCTAGGCAATAATCATGGAAGTATACAGATGACATGTCGGTAAAATCCACCTCACCGGCCCCATAGCCCATCCGTCCGCCGCCCAGATTCCTCGAGAGAAACTACCACAAACCGAATCCAAACAAGTGTGCCTTTCGAGTATCAGCGTGGAAATTCCCAGTTTCAGTTAGTCAACCGCTGAGGAATTGAAGCAAATCTGCATAAGATAAAGGTCAGATCGACATGCCTTCACTGGCCAAGTATAAAGGAAGTTCAAATATTGGACGGAAGGATTGCTTCTGGCTTCATTCAGATCCAGTATAAGTGATAAATGCCAGCTCTTCCAAGTCCAAGAAGGCTTTTCAATGGGATGGCGCGAGGAAGCATTTTCTAGCCTTGAAACATATTTAAGCTCCCCCAAATTATAAGAAGTCCTATCAAGGGGAGCTCCTCACCCCACTATACCTGGTCAGACGCATTTCACTCGCGTCGTCCCGCCGAAACAAAGAGCGAGTACAACACCCGGTTTACTATTGCAGCCGAGCTTTAAGAGGAGCGGAGGAGAGATACCCAAGGATGGAGAAACTAATTTTGGGCCTCGTAACCGGCAAATTTAAACTCCGCCTTACTTCCGTGTGCTCACACCATAAGTCCCAATGGAATACCCGATGAAGCAAGTGTTACATAAACTAAGTCTCTCGGTTGTCGATGGGGCTGGCCATAGAGTCGAGTGAGTTCGCACATCGATACAAAACCAAAAACCGCCGATGTGCTGACAGGTCTTAGCCGCACTTCATCATGTATTCACTCAAGTAACTCCTTCGCTTTTAACGCCTGGCAACGACGCACTTATCCGAAACTCTCTGGGTAGATGGAGCCTCAAACGCACGGGCGAAGCCGCGAGCGTATAATTCGACCTCCTAAGGAATGTATACATGTGAGTAATGACTCAGATTCGGATTCTAAGCCTCCAACAACGAGGCCGAGTATGAGGCCATCATAACAGGCCTCAACCTCGCTCATTCACTGGAAGTTGACCACCAGAGGTCTGGCAAAGGACTCCCACCGTAGTAAGACAACAGAAGATACCTACGAGGCTAAAAGGGAAGGATGATCCTATATCTCCAAAAGGTAGGAAATTTATTAAAAAATCATGTTCAGGGCCGACATGTCCCCAGCAAGAACTCCGAGCCGATGCCTCGCAAAGCTTTAGCGACAAATTGCAGACAGAAGATTCTCACCGACGACACCTAAGCCGACACCGACAGAGCCCTTTATCGATCTCTCGCGATGTGGAGGTCGTCGTGCCTGGGTCCGAGCCGAGTTGACGGACCCCATTCAGACTATATAATAGACTGACGCCTACCCGACGACCAAGGAAGCACTTAAAATAAGGACGAGGTCTGTGTTCACTAATCATAAGTGAAGCCTCAGATAAGCGAGGTTTCTTCACACCAATCCTCAAGTGGATCGCTGGAAAACATTGAACACGCATAAGGGAAGTTCACGAGGGCGCGGAAATCAAGACGGAGTCTCGAGCCTGGGCGTGAAAAGGTCTGAGACAAGGATACCACCGCCTACAATATTCAAAGATGCAACCGACTCAGTCAAGAAAACGCAAGATTCGGGCCAGAGCACGCCAAGATCTCACGCCTCCCATCAGAGCCCTTGACGTCAATCATAAGCCCCTGGCCCTTCCAACAATGGGGTTTGGACATACTGGGACCTCTGCCCCTTGGGAAGGGCTAATGTAAGTTCATCATCGTCGCAGTAGATTACTTCACCAAATAGGCTGAGGCCGAGCCTTTAGCCACAATCACGCAATTAAGATACGTACCTTGTGTGTGGCGAGCCATCATATGCAGGTTTGGTATCCCAAGATCCCTGATGTCGGACAACGGAAAACAATTCGACAACGCCACCCGGGAGATTTCTCAGGCCGAGCCTAATTAAGAATTACTTACTCTCACACCAAGACATCCGCAGCCTAACGACAGTCAAGTCACACGTAACCCTTAAGGCAGCCTTTCAAGACCAAATTGGAAGATCTTAAAGGAAAGGGGTAGAATAATTCTCCCCGAGGTGCTAGCGGGCTTACAAGACAACATGTAAGTCAACCACCCGAAACCCTGTTTCGCCTTTAGCTCTGCACTGGAGCGATAGCCCTTTGTCGAGATCTGACTAAAATCCCCAAGGATCGAAGTTAGCAAAGCAGCTGAGTTAATAAATGACGCAGGTTTCCGTCTAAATTGATCTCTTAGATGAAAAAACGCGAGCAAGTTCTAAGACGCACAGAGGAATAGTTTCAAAGGAAGACAAAGAAGGTACTATAACCAAAAAGTAAAACTCGTGGAGCTACATGCCGTGATTTGGTTCAAAGCACACGTTAGCGAAGAACAATCCAACCATGGAAAATTGGGCCCTGAATCTAGAGGGCTCCCTACATCATATCTCGAGTCATCAGACCAGGCAATTACGAGCCCAACAGAGGAGGGAAAAATTTTACAAAGATGCCCGAATGTGGAAACATCTTAACGCGATCAAGAGACCTTGGTTTGTAATCTTAAATTCTGAGATTTATCAATTTTAAGCAACGATTCAACCATTTATCAAGTTATCTCTCGTTAAGACATCACAAACAACTCGTATATATAATGCCTTAAAAATTACATGCAATAGAATGAGAAAGTTTCATAGATTTAAAAGGAAAATTCTCTCTTTATTCCAATCAGATTACATTTAGCTACAATCAAGAGGTGTCATCGATTACATCTGAAAGCACTCCGCATGCGCCCCTCAAAAAAAAAAAAAAACTTTAGGAAGAAAAAGGAAAACTAAAAAGGCCGTAAAGGTGAAAAGAGGAGAAGAAGAAGAAAGGGATGAAGGAGTTTGTGCAAAAATGGAGAAACAAGATGTGGAAGAAGAGGGAAAACAAGAAAAGCGGTGAAGAAGTTTGTAGCAGAAGAAACAAAAAGGAGAATGAGATGGAAGAAAAGATGAAAAGAAGGAGAAGGAGAAAGGAGAAAAGAAGAGAAAGAAGAGCCAAGAATGGAGAAGGCGATGCAAGAATGCACCGCCTCTCCGAAGAGATTCCTTAAAGACTTGAGTTGTGGAATAACATGACTCCCATAAAGGGGAGACTAGGGAAAAACACAACTCCCACAAGCATAAGTCCAATAGAACTCGAATCCGTAATCTTCGTGTGGGATCCCCTAGCAAAGACAACTGCACTCGACGCCCATCTCGCCGCATTTCCTGCCACGCACTGTAAGAAGGCATTCAAAGTATAAACTCCATAGCAATGAGGTCGCCATTTATAAGAAAGCCAAAGTAATTTAAAGTCACCCGAACGCTCCAAATTCTCCATAAATTCAGCATTAAAGACGTCTTCGCACCTTTCCAAGAAAATTAGAAGTCAAATGGCCGCGACGCGCAGCTGTTCACTTTGACGAAGTTCGCCCGCTTCGTTTTCAGTCACGCTCGAGGAGTCGACCGCCTAAGGCTACATCGCCACTCGACCACGCGCCCGAGCCCGGCCAGAAATTTCACTTCGACGAGTTCGCTCATTTCCGCACAGTGACGCCACCGAGGAGTCGAGCAGCCAGTTACACGCCACTTGGCCACACTGAGCCCAAATAGACTACTTTGACGAAGTTCGGTTTACTTTGCACAGTCACGCCACCGAGAATCGTATCAGCTCTCAAAGCATCGCCACTGCCAACGCCGGAGCCCAATGTACCACTTTGACGAAGTTCGTCTACTCGCACAGTCACCCCACCGAGGAGTCGTGACCGCCAGTTACATCGCCACTCGCCACAACGCCGAGCGCCGCAAAGAACTCACTTGACGAGTTCGCCTACCTCGCACAGGTCACGCTTACCCATGAGTCGCATCACCAGTTACATCGCCACTGTACTACAATGGCCGGAGCCCGAAGAGCGCCCACTTTGACAAGTCTGCCTACTGCGACAGTCACGCCACCGGTGAGTCGATCGCCTCGTGGCCATATCGCCCACTCTCGCCATGCGCCGAGCCCAACAGCTCACTTGGACGAGTTCCGTCTACTCTCGCACAGTCACGCGTACCCGAGGGAGTCAACCGCCAGTTACATCACACTGGCCACGCTGAGCCCAAAGAAATTTCACTTTGACAAGTTCGCCTACTCGCACAGGTCACGCCACCGAGGAGTCGATCAGTCAGCCACATCGCCACTTACCATCGTCATCGCCCAGATTCCCATCCGACCCGATCGGGCCGGTCCGAATCCTGGGCTCGGGTGCGAAACCATATAATGGGACTTCTTACCTGTTTTTTTATTTTTTTATTTTTATACAAACAATATTTCATAACTAACAATCATTTACATTTACTAAATAACCAATAATCGGAGTGGTATCCATTAAAGTTTATACACATATACTAAGTCCCATTTTACTTATACAAATTCATATCTAAAAACAAACATCGTGAGATCAACAAGGCTTCAAGGAAAGCACCTATCTCTCGAGACGTGCTCCGCCGCTGGTGGAATGTCCTGTCCTCTCTTTATCTCCTCTTTCAGTACCTACACGATTGAACACCCGTGCTAAGCTTTTACGCTTAGTGGGAACATATAGAAAATTCCACCAATAGCAATAATCACTCATCACTATCTTTTTACTTTTACTTACATATATCAAGTCTATTTCATGTGACTTCTAACTCATCTCATTTTATACATGTAGATTTTGCCCTTTCTAGATTCCATATCATTATCTTATTCAGATATCTATGTATACCGTCTTTTACAAGTTTTCAATTCATATATTCACATGTATGTCATATTAGATCATATTCGAAACAAACTTATACTTATACAATGGTAAATCGAAACGTATCAAGTCATATTAAATACATATCAATAATCAAACTAATGTTCAATTCATTAGACTCTTATCGTTATCACGGCCAAGCCATTAATCAACTCCCTTTAGAAATTACATTTCATGATCCGGGATGCCCGTTAAACTTTTGTTTTCGCTTTTATTAAATTTTCATTTTTAAAGTAAGTCACGAATCTAATCCCCGACTTGGACCCGCATGATCCAAGCCGAGCCCTACATTCGACGCTTTCAATCAAAACATTTATTTCGACTTATTAAATTTTTATTTTTAAAAGTGTCGACTAATCCTCGGTCGACTCTGGCCATGATTCAATGGAGCCCTAGCTTACTCCGACATTTTCAATTATCTTCCAAAACATGTTGTTTATGTTATTCTATTTCAGACCTTTTTAATTAAGCGAAAGCACTTCTTTCGGCAATCCCATGACCATTTACAAATTCAAAGACTCGAGAACTTCACACTTAATAACATGCATTTACAAAATAATGTCATTTTATCCACATAAACTCATGCTACTAATTTTCGCATGCTTTCATTTTACACATCATTTATAATATCACGACATGCATTTTCAATGCAATAATCTAATTCACAATTCAATTTATGAGATTTAAGCATACACATAAAAATCCCATTTACACTCGCTATTGGTTGCTATTCACTTGACTATTTAATTCACATTTACGACGGATTCGCTTTAATGAATCCCGCCTATCGTCATTCTAATGTGCCTAAGCACATTTTACACTGTCTCCCATCATGACGGATGCTGTTTGGTGCACCCATTACGTGGTATTACTTATTCATTTCCATCATGGCTGGATGCCGCTTGGTGCATCTCACACGTGGTATCAATTATTCGGTTCCATCATGCCGTGATGCCGCTAGCACCCCCGACACGCAGAATACTTATTCGTCCCATCATGCCGATGCCGCTTGCGCACTTCGACACGCGGGTATCAATTAAATGTCATGACGCCATCGCTGACGGATCCAGCTTGGTGAATCCCGCCATAGACATTTCTTCAATGCCACGCCATCATGATCGATGCCGATCGGGTGCATCCTTCCGCCAAGTGGATATCGATACCCCAGGTGCTCGCGGACGGATGTCGCTTATGCATCCCGGTCAGAGGTTCATTCTTCATATCATTCAATTACGATTTACTTACTGACCCGCTTAATGAATCCCGCCTTTATTATTATTCACGCTCATCTCGGGCCAATATCACATTTCGATTTCATATTCACTCAGATTCACATTTATGACGGATTTCGCTTGATGAATCTCGCCCCATTATCATTCACATTCATTCTAGCTTTCAAATATCACATTTCAATTTTCATAATCACTTTCGTATTATCTTTCAAAGATATACTCAATCTATGTACATTATTTCATAAACTCATTCACATTTCATTCACGTATACTCATTCATGTATACTCATTCATAATTTACGACGTATACTCATTCACGATACTCATTCATACACTCCATCCACATTTCATTCATGTATACTCATTCATGCATACCATTCATAAATTCATTTACGTATACTTATTCACGTATAGTCATTCATAAATACTCATTCACATATTCATTCACGTATACTCATTCATGTATACTTCTATCATTTGTTATCATTTTCTGGTTATATGTGATAATAATCATATATCACTTAACCACATTATGTGTTCATGACATATTGCCTCTCATGTTCACAATCATGTTTCACCTGCTTTCATTTTCATTTTCCATAATCATTTTCATGTTTCATGAACACATTCTTTACATTTTCATTTTCTACATTTTCCTTGTTTCATGCCTATTACATATGGTAATTTCATATTCTTGTGAAGTATGATGTATGTGGAATCACACCTCATTCATATATTCTTATTCCTATGAATCTACTTCACTCGAAGCGGAATCAATCCAATCGGATCATCCAACTAAAGTTATGGCATTTTCTACAACTAGTCGGTTTACCGATTGCCCTCGACCGTTTATCACTCATTTTTCCGGGGTCTTAACTTCATATTTTGACACTAGGTCCTTGTAATAATTTAAAGCCAAGGCATCAAGGGCTTATTCCAACTAGAATCACTCACCTGAGCACTGAACTCGCTGACATCCAAACAACCCGCACTTCTCTATGTTCAACACTGAAACCAGAATTTGGTTTACACGGGTCCCACTTCGAGTGGATTTAATACTTATAGTCATAATATGACGATGTCTATTTATATGGATGGTTCTCCTTGAAGTTCATTTTAATTGGCCACTCTGAATCTCCTCAAATCGAATAAGAAATGAGCAAGTTATGGCCAAAATACGAAAACTGGTCAAAACTGGAAAACAGAACAGGTCAGGTCGCATACGTCTAACTCATCGGTACAAGCAGTCAAAAAACGACCAGACCGAAATTGTACTATACATGTTCAAGTTGTACTGGTACATGTCATCTCGAAATGCCCAAAATGTGTGTTTTTCCTTCATATTTTTGATCCCCAATTCAACTCTATACCTCAAACACACATCAAAACCATTTCAAATTCACTTTGGAATCTCTTTTCCATTCAATTCATCTCTCAATTTCATGTCTTTCTTCAAAACTCTTTCATGAATTCCTTCAAAATCATTCTAATATGGGTCACAACTCATAAATCAAACATGATGATTATTTTAGGTTTATTCTAAACCTCAAATTTCACCATTTATTATTTAACATGTATCAATCATTAAGAGAAGGATTTTTATACTTATCTTGAGCCATTTGTGAGTTTTTCCAACCCTACTCTTCAATAAATCTTGATTAGAAGAAATCCTAACAAACCCTGTGATTTGAACTCAAACTTTTTGTAGAATCCCATACAAAATCCATGTGATCCATACAAAATCCAAGTTCCATACTCAAGGTTAAGAGCCATACCTTTTGAGCTCGCCTTGCTTGCTCTTTCTTGTTCCTCTTCCTCTCTCTTTCCTCCTCCTTCACGATTTTTTCTCCCCTTCAAATGAGACCAACTTTTGGTCTCAAAATATGCTCTGCTAAGGCCATGTTCGCCCTCCAAATAAAAACCCATTTCGTTAACTTTTCTTATTTGCTTTTAAGCCCATAACTCCTTCTATTTATAATTAAAATTTTCCTTTATTTCCTTTCGCCTCAAATCTTCTTAATCCATGTTTGCCCTGACAAATTACAATTTTGTCCTTAAGTTTTGTAACTTTCCGGGTCTCTTCCGTGGTTCGCATTTAACTCACGAAACAATCAAATTATACTTACAAAATACCCTAAACAAGTCCGATAACTACTAGGGTATATTTCGGGTGTCGCGCCATGGGCCGCTGAGCCCAAAGAAATTTACTTTGACGAAAGGTCTGCCTAATTTACACAGGCCATGCAGCCTAGAGTCATTTCACTCAAAATCAGCGACGAGCTCAAGAACAGATTGACGAGCTCAACGATTCTACATGTGCCATGCAGCCTAGGAGCTGGTTTCTTCTCTAATTCAGGGCAAATCAGCTGACGGAGTCTAAGAACAGATTGACGAGCTCAACGATCATTAATGTGCCATGCAGCCTAGGAGTCATTTCAATTCAGGCAAATCACCGACGGAGTCAAGAGACTGCAGACGACGAGCTCAATCGATTCTGCATAGGCTACAAATTCTAGAGCCAGCCTAATCTGCATAAATTAGCTAACGGAGCACACAAAGAACAGACGACGAACTCAACGACTCTACACAGGCCATGCAGCCTAGGAGTCATTTCAACTCAGACAAATCAGCCGACGGAGCACAACAGCTCACATTGACGAGCTCAACGATTCTACACAAGCCATGCAGCCTAGGAGTCATTTCAATTCAGGCAAATCAGCCGACGGAGCACAACAGCTCGCATTGACGAGCTCAACCATTCTACATAGGCCATGCAGCCTAGGGGTCATTTCAAAACAGACAAATCAGCCGACGGAGCACGACAACTCACATTGACGAGCTCAACGATTCCTGCCACAGCCATGCGCTCTAGGAGTCATTTCCAATCCAGCAACGAAATGGGCGATCTAACGTACCGCACGACGTAGCTCAACTGACTTATAGGCCATGCAGCCCAGAGCTACTCTTCAACCAGCGACCAGCCGATCGAGCCTAACAACACATTGATGAGCTCAACTGCTCACCTAAGGCCATGTATCCCAGCGTCGGGCTTCTCAAATTCTGTGCTACTTAGGCCTTAGGAGCCCAAAGTCTTAGCGCGGACCAGTTTGAGTTAACCTAACACCTCAACTCAGGCGCCCAATTGCACTATGTAGACAAGAATGATTCAAATTAAGAAGAGCGTCAAGAAGAGCACAAGTAGAGGCGAAAGAAATGAGGTGCAAAAATGAGTATTCATCAAGGACAAGGTTACATATGTTTTGGGGCCCAGGCCACAAAAAAAAAAAAAAAAAAAAGCATAAAAGCCGACATCGGGCAGGCGAAGACGTGCACAGGAGATTAGGCACCAGAAGGAGAAGCAGACAAGGAAGGAGCTGGTTTCAATGGGGGTGCCCTACTTCCAAGATAATCAAGCAGAAGGACCCTCATCCTCCTCGTGGCCACCGGGAAAGGTCAGTTAAAGTCCGTGCCTAATAGTAGTACAAGATTTTCCCGAAAGGCGAGCCACCCGTAAAACCCAGTTGATTAGAAGTCTCACTCGCCTCCAATAACTTCGCCTCACCGAAGCCACCAAAGTTATTTGCTAGCCTTGTCCAACAGCGTTGTCTTATCACGAAGATCGTCTTTGATCGCACGCAGCTCTTCCTTAGACTCCTCCCGAAGCTCGCCTTGGGACGTGAGAAGCTCGTCCCTAACCATATGAAGTTCATACTCACGATCGCAGCCCGTCCCTGCCTCCATCACACACACCAGTAAGTATCACAAAATCAAGTCGCTCACAGAGTCTCTCAAATCATCCCGAACTCCTCTGCTCGCTCTCGCCTCCCTGCTATTCTCATTCGCCTTCCTACCCCGACCAGCACGAGCCGGCGGTATGTTTCAGATCAGACTGAAGCCACGCTTCCTGGTTACACGCGTTACACCGACCGCACCACCGCTTCAGATGTGAGGAAGCCACCCTCGCCTTATAAGCCCGCCGCTTTAGCATGACCTTCGTTTATTTTGGCCTTTCGCCAAACCCTTCAAATGAGTAGCCACCTGCACATCCAGCATAGAATCAACATCCAACGCAAGTTCGAAACTCATCTCAAAATGGAGTCGAATATGATAAGGTAAGGGAACTTACAAAGGCGACCCCCTGGAGAGATAGGGCCAAAGCCTCATCAACGGGCAGCGCAACCGACCTCTTAAGATCAGAATCCTTAAGAATAGACGAGACTGCGCCTGCCGCGAGTTCGGCATTGTGAAGTAAAGAATCCCCGTCTCCGCCAATTTGGGGTTCCGGATCTTTCCTCCTCTCCTCTTCCGCCCTTCGAGAAGGCGACTTAACCTTCTTCGTCAGGCTCCAAACTGCAATGGGCGTGATCGCTAACGGCCGCTTCAACGGCCCCACCGAGGGACCCTTCCGCCTCTCGCAGCAGACTGCACCTGACCGTGAACTCAAAACTATAGAGCCATAACCCGGTCCCTTGATTTACGGATATGAGACACTGAAGATGAAAATGCCCCAACTCTAATCCTTTGACCAAAGCCTACTTATCTTTCTCAATAACAGAAGTCCGAGGTTGCTTTCCCACTTCTGTGGCTTCCGAGACATTACCATCTCCAATCACACAGCTTCCCAGCTGGTTCAAGTGCCAGAGGCCCAATGAGGAACTTTCATGGTGGAAGGAGGTGAAGGCCCAGCACAGATCGAAAAATTTCGAACTCGATGGACTAATATCCACCACCGCCCGTAAGATCAGAAGATCACCAATGCCAACGCTATGGCGTTATCTTCAGCGCTGAGATCAATCTCGAAAGACCCGAGAACATGTACGCAAGACAGACCGTAGATACCTAATGACCACACACAAGTTATAAATCCAAAAACAACTAACACTCACGAAGATTCCCTGGGTAGTCCAAGCCACCTAACGCCTGCAGTGTCGCCTCACGAGGGTCATACTCCCAATTACGGCCGCTAACGGTTAGCGTAGCGCCCTTCCATGTACCTCGTGGGAGGAAGATTCGGAAATCACTGCAGGAGCTCTAACGCCCAGAAAATAGAAAGAAAGCCTCTGATGTCTCCTTCGCCAAAAAGGTAAAGAAGCAAGGCTATGTCGGGGACACCGAGCCCCCGTGTAATTCTCGAAATATACCCTAGCGCCTGACTTGCTTGGTGGTATATTAAAAGCTAAATATGATTTTTCGGAAAATAAAACAAAGACCCTAATTAATATTGAGATAAGGGTAAAGTGGTCTTTAATACTTTAGGACATAAAATGGCATAAATCAATAAGTTATATGCCAAATGACATAAATCAATAAGTTATATGCCATTATGGGAAATAGAGAAAAGATGGAATTGAAATTAAATGAATGGAAGGGCTTGAGTGCAAATAAAGAAAGTTAAGCCAAAAATGGAGTTTACGACGGCAAACATGGCCTTAATAAACATGGACTTAAGACTAAAATTGGTCTCATTTGGTGAGACCAAACCGTAGAGAGAGAGAGAGGGGAGAGAAGAAGGAGAGAAGAAGAGAGAAGAAGAAGAGGAAGAAGAAGAAGAGAAGAAGAGAAGGAAGAGAAGCAAAGCCAAATTAAGGTATGGAACTTGGATTTTGGTATGGAACTACATGGGTTTTAAAGCTTTGAATGGTTTTCCATGTAATTGTATAGTTATTAGTTGTCTCCAAATCTAGGGTTTTTGCTAGGGTTTCATTCTAAACCAATAATCATGGAAAGTAAGGTGAATAAAACCTTAAAATAGAATCCTCCTGTTAAGGATGAATTCATGGTTAATAGTAAGTAAATGAGTTAGGGTTTAGAACAAACCTTAACTAATCATCATGTTTGGTTGTGTATGGGTCATAACCCATATTAGAGTTGTGTTGGGGGAAATCAAGGGAAGATTTTAAGAAATATATGTAATTGAAAGAGGATTTGAGAGAAAAGGATTATAAGATGACTTTGAAATGGTTTTGAGGTGTATAAGAAGTATAGAGTTGAATTGGGGATCAAAAATATGGAAAAAGGAGAGAAAATACACATTCTGGGCATTTCCGGGTCATGTGTACCTGTACACTTTGAACATGTACCGGTGCACATTGTGTTCTGGTCGTTTTTGGCCAACATGTACCGGTACATGTTAGACATGTACCGGTACACCCTGTTATGTTTTCCAGTTTTGACCAGTTTTTGTATTTTGGCCATAACTTGCTCATTTCTTATCCGATTTGAGTGATTCAAGTGGCCAATTAAAATAGACTTCAAGGAGAACCATCCATATATAAATAGACATCATCAAATTATGACTCCAAGTGGCCCAAAAATCTACTCGAAGTGGGACCATCTGCAAACCAAATTCTGGTTTCAGTGTTGAACATAGAGAAGTCCGGGCCAGCTCGACTTAACTTGAGTTCCGGTGTTCAATTGGGTGGATTCCAGTTGAATAGAACCTCAGCACCTTAGCTTAAATGAGTATAAGGACATAGTGTCAAAATATGAAGTTAAGACCCCAGGAAAAATGAGTAATACAAACTGTCACTAGAAAAAATCGGTAATGACTAGCTGGCATGAAAATGCTATAACTTTAGTTTGATGATCTCGATTGATTGATCTCCAATTCCTAAGTAAAATAGATTCATAGAGAATAAGAATATATGAATGAGGTGTGATTTCATACACATCATACTTCATAAGTATATGAAGTGCTATATGTAGCTAGCCATGAAACAAGGAAAATATAGAAAATGCACATGTATAGATATGTTCATATAAAAACATGAATATGATATTAATATAGGATAGTGTCATAAGATATGATAGGTGTTTGGCAAGAGGGCGATACATATGATAGGATATGTCATAAGACATTTATAGTCTAAAAGTACACAATTGATAGGCACATATGAATATAAGATTATATGTTGTGAACATATGGATTGTCATACATGAAACTTAATAGATGGAACATGATAGAAATATAGAAAGTATATGAATAGATAAAGACATGATAGAATATGTAAAACGATAGGGAATATATGATAGGACATACCTCGAAAGGAATGCGATGAAACATGCTAGAACACATGGTAGAAAGGCATAAATGATAAGAACAAATGGAGATAGTAAAAGATGACAAAGATGAATGAGAACATTTGCATAAATGATAAGTACATATATGAAAATGAATATAAAAGCCTACATGATAGGAATATAGAAAGGCAAGAATAGCTAAATCATGATAGAAATGTATAAATGATATAAAGAGATATGACTATATGTAATATATAGATATATGAGAACCAGAATATGAAACTACAAGATATGAGAATTAATACGTAGTGTAGTAATGACAGTATATATGCATAAGCAAATATGGATAATAATAGTTATTCATGCTATGAAATAAAATGTAAAATGGCCAAAGCTGGATTGTCTGCTTAGGACCTGGTAGAGGGATAGATGAGGTACGCCATAGGAAGATACAGCTTGCCGCAGATATCCATACAGACAGATATCGAGGTATTCCGTTTGGGTCGATGATATAGATCCTGCTTGACTGTGTATCCCAAGGGTCACCACAATAGACATAGATCACTGCCTCATACAGTGATAGTACCTTCGGGTACCGGGAGAAGATATGACATAGGTCACCGCCCTCAGATACACGAGTACCTTTAAAGATATCAGATAAAGATCACCGCCTACAAAGGATAGTAATTTCTGCACACATAGTTTCAGATCCGCTCTAAGGTATTTGCAGACATGAAACCAAAAAGGAAATGATATGTGTAGAAGATATGACCTGATATGAGAAGCATAGCACTGCTATGCGATGAAAGTACAGACAATTACAAGAACAAGTAGTATAGTATAAATTGATATGAAAATAAGTATATGAACACAAGAAAAGTAATGAAAGTATACGAAAGCACAAAGTGATAAGGATAGAGAATATGAATGCACGCGATAGTACAAGTATGAATATGTATGTATGAAAAGTATATATATAACATATGCCAAAGATAGAATAGAGACCTGACTTACAACATGAAAAAGACTAGGAGATGTGTAAAAGATGATATGAAAGAACAGTATATGAAAAGTATAAGAATGTAGATAAACGCGACAGATAGTATAAGATAGGTTATAAGAGCATAATAGACATGAGTTATTAGGAAACTCAGAAAGAACATGATACAAGAAATAAGATGAAATAGATCAAGTATACGATATAAGCAAGGGACAAGAAATAGGCAAAGTATTTGTGATAGATAAGAAATGATATGATATATGTAATAGTACAAAGAATGCAATAAAAGACATAGAACCGAAAGATGAAAAAGACATAGACTAGAGACATGATAAGTATAGGAATATGTGAAGTATAGAAACAGGAATACAGTAAAAGTATAAGTAAAGGATATGCCAAAGATATAGAACATGTAATAGAAAAAGTTTGACATGCAATAGGAATATAAGATGACAAGGAATTAAAGTTATAGAAATATGTTTAGATATATATAATGCATATGTATAAGTCAGGATACCGCCATTGGTGGTTGTCCATGCTTATGTTCCCACTGCTGCAGTTTAGCACGGTGTTCAATCCGTGTAGGTACAGAAGCAGAAGACAAGGCTAGAGGACAGGACATTCCACATCAGCAAAGCAGGCCGACTCAGAGATAGGTGCTCATCAGCGCTGCTTCCGCAATCTCTGAAGTTTTGTAATAGTAAAATTGTAATAGTACAAGTAAAGGGACTCTTGTATATGTGTATAGATTGTGATGGACACCACTCCGGTGGTAGTTCTTTTGTATGTATAAAATGATTTTTGTTTTTACAGAAATTATTTGTATACCCACAGTACAAAGTACGCTCGAGAAAGAACAGTCAATGAGAGTCCCATACGTATATAGATATAGTATAGATAGCCTCGCGCCCCGACTCGTTGATCCGCTAATCGGGCCCGCCGGATCCGGCGTGACACCCCGTCCCAAAGAAACCAGTAGACTAAATCCAAAACAATCCCAACCATTAGGCGAGTCGAGCAGACACATTGAAGTGTCGAAACCCTTTTATGAAGGGATGCGCAGGGCAAGACCGTTATCAAGGCCACTCAAGAAACACACCATCTAGGCACAGAGACCACATAAAGGGTCAAAACGTCAGGGGACCACACCCGAACGCTTAAAGGAGGTCTGAGCACCGCCCGGGCAAAGATGACCCCATATGGCTGACCGACCTTGCTAGGGTCCCGCTTAAAGCATGCCGAACGGCGTATCTTAGATATTCACTTAGGGTATTTAATCAGTTCACTCGCCTTGTCCAAGGGAAGAGGAGGCACCTCGGGGCATCTCGGAAACAACTCCGCTAAACGGCCGAGACATCGCTACCGTTTAGAACCAAAGCACAGCCAAGAGTCAACCGCGATACGCAGAAGAACGACCCGGACCCATGATGAAAGTGGATAATGAAAATAAAATTCAGCCAACTCAACAATAACGCCTCGTCGTATCGCCCGAAAAGAGACCAAGAAAACAAAGACGCAGTGGACCCAGAAACACGACAGAAAAGACTATCCCAAGAAAGACACTAGAAAAAGACTCTGCACAAAAAGGTTCTTATTGCAAGACTAAGAGAAGGGAAGTCCGAACTTTCGCTAAAGGCAAAAGAGAAGGTCCCAGAGCGCAGGCACACAAGACAAGAGGATGTCCGCGAAGTTGAAAAGGAAACTGAAAGGAGTGGGAGAATTGAGCGCGAAAACCGAAGAGTCATCATTATCATAAGACAAATGACGGCGACCAAGCCCTAATTAATCCAGCCCCGAGCAGACACGTGGAAACTGCATCCGAAGCGAGACACGTTACAGCCCTTGCCCACGTACGCCGTACACAAGGGCTGGGGGGCAACTGATAGGGTTCGAAAAATAAGGCACATAGGCCCACCTGCCAGGCCCAAGAAAGAGGCCAGCCCAACGAAACATTGAGGCCCATCCGCTAAACCCCAAAGGAGAGACATGCCTATTGGAGCATTCAGGCCTTTCTGCGCCAACATTCAAGCCTCCGTGCTACTTAATGAAGGCCCAACTCCGATTACCCAAAGACCGATTATGGGAAGTCTCCTATAGGTACAGAAAATAGAATAATCCCTAATAATATATTATTCCACAAATCCAACCAAACCTCACCAATAAGGAAAGAAAGACAATAATAGATCAACATCAAATCGGATCCCCCCAATAAGGAAGGAAGATTATCCCAAAATAAACTGCTCTTTCTATATCCATCACCAAATCCGATATCGAGCACACAAGAAATATCCTGATCCAATGGGAACAAATCCTAATCACCATCCAATCGGGCTGAACATCTACTATAAATATAAGGCCACTCTATCGTGAAAGGTACGCATACTCATACGCAGCACATACACAACATATTCGCCTCTAAGCAAATTTCCTCTTTTCTCCGTAAAGAAACCGACTTTAGGCATCGAGCGGCCACGGCAAGCCCCTCGCCGACCCCCCTTCTTTCTTGTTTTGGCAGAGGAGTGATATCTTCAAACCCGTCGCCAACCAGCACTGCAGCGATCCTACTTCTAGCCGCCCTCGACGATCCAAGATCCTACAAATTTCAACATCCCACCAAAGAGCCTCGTCCGGTACCCAACGACGCCTACACGCTCTAGCCCAGTTCCGATTGAAAAAAGCATCATCAGTTATGTTTTTTAAAATCGTTATTGAGAATAATTTTTAAAAATATAAAGATGGGAGTGTTTTCTGGACTCTAAATTTAGGATTGTTTGTGTTTTTTGTATTTTGATTAAAAACTAGGAACTAAATGTGTTTTATGTTTTTATTATTCTTGTTTTTCCAGAAAATAGTTTTTAAAAAATCATAAAACAAATAGGCTTAATATAGTTACTAGTTTTGTTGGTGATTTGATTAAAATACATTTTGAAAATTCAATTTTGGAAATTCGACCTTATTAATTTGGTTTGATTTGGATAAAAATATATATTTATTTTTTTTTACAAATATAACATTTTCTTCTAAGAGGTAATATAACATAAATGAAAAAAATTTATTTTTATCCAAAATAATTACTTTTAAAGAAAAACACGGGAAAAAAGTTAGATTCACTGATTAGATTTAAGGTTATTTGACTATTTCTTTTTCTTTTGGTTTAGCTTATATCTTTTGGTTGTAGGGCATTTTTAGTGTATCCACAAAGAATAACCATAGAGCAAATCAACATATGACCTCAGAGCTGAACGAACATACATACATACTAAGAAGCTGGCCAGCCATCAAAAAAAATAAAGTATCAATTACTATAAAAAAATTTAGGGACTTGGAGCAAATACTCTTATATGACCAAACCAAGGGGTTCGATTATATGGGAAAATAAAAACTCGTGTACTTCCGCACGGTGGTTCGGGAGTTTCAACTTCAACAACTCCGCTTGCCATAGCAATGAATGCTAGTTGTATTTTCAATGCCTTGATTGAGAAGAGCAAATTAGGTATAGAAAATGAGTCTTATACCAAACCTATTCAAATTTAAAAAAAAGCAAAATAGATTAAAAAGCAAATTAATGTTAAAAGTAGTGTCTATATAAATTTTTTTAAATCAATATTATAGTTATTGATTATGATTTTAATTTAAAAAATTTCTAATACTATAACCAAATAACTTTATATTAATTTAAAATTTTTTTAATGTCAGAAGCATGATCGTAGCGCTAATAATGTGTATGACAATATGATCGAAACGCATTGTTTTGAATGTTATTTTGGTTTTTAATTTATATTTATATATCTATTTTTAGCGAGTGGACAACCTGAACCCACCCGCCTCCTCCTCCTTATCTATCTTCCAACGCCCATCATCACATCACAATCATCTTGATCCAACGGCCGATATTGCAAGAAATGTCACCGCAGATGCATGTGTGTCATGCCAAGTGTAAGTGTATAATATTAACATACAGGATATATTTTTCCTCCAATTCCAAAAACTTCCTTTGTTGGGCGCTGCAGATGCTCCTCAAGGAAGAAATAAGACCAGATTTGGGGTGAGCCCGAGGTATGCCTTTTCTTTATATTCCCATATGCTTAGTTGTTTTAACTAAAAATATAAGGTGTCTATCATGTTGGCGAGATTCAAATTTTTAAGCAACCATTAAGATAGAGTATCCGTATGGATTATTTCTTCGGGACTACGCCTTTTCATTTCGAAGCCTTTGACATAAAAGTTTCTATCTATAAATGTACTGTAAATGTCACTTGACAAATCTCTTAAGGTCATTCGATGTCGGATCCTTCATGGGCTGGTCTTTCTATTTTAAGCAGAATCGGTGACTTGATAAACTAAATAATGACTCATGAGTAAAGATGCAGTGTCTTTGTTCTAGTTGGTGATTTATAAACATCCCCGTTGCCAAAAAAGTATTGTTCTAAATGGGTTGAACTTTTCAGTTTTTAGCATTTGTAGCAGCCACCATATCTAAATTGTTGTGTATAAATTGGTTGTAAAACCAAAACCTTTCAACCTCTGATCTTATGGTTAACCCACATTTTCAGATCTTTAGCCTCTTTTCCCCCACGAAAGAACCCTTCCAACTAAATAAAGCCTCCTTGACTGTCTTGGGGAAGACACAGGAAATGCCAACAATAGAGAAGATAATTATAGGGGTCACCACCGGCAATGAACTTTGGGCACTATGCTTCATGGTAGTGAACTTTGGGCAGTGAGGCAAAAAAAGAAGTGCATGAAATGTCACAGCATCAGCTGGAACAAGGATACGGAGATGGATTTTGGAAAACAAAACCAATGAAAATGATAAGTGAATATGTTCATGAGAAGGTTAGACTGATTAAGGCCAGGATATGGATGACGATTGTGTTTGGTCATACGCCAGAAAGAGTAGATGTAAAGGTGGTACAAGGACAAGATAAGAGTCAATACTTTGGAGGAAAAAAAAAGAAGAAAAAGAACAGATAGTATAAATATAGAGGCTGATAGTTTAAATGTCGACTAAGCCCATGAAATAAAGGGTTAAAAGTTAGCAGCAACAGAGAACGCAAGCGTGCACTTGTAAATGTTGCTCACACTCCATTCATCTGCATGGCTATTTTGGCAGACATGCTCTCAAAATAAATGCACTTTATTGATTCATTTTGGAACTCTTTTTATTACTAATAGTACTCTATAATTCTAATTTTCCTACTTTCCTTGCTTTTTTCCAGGTAAGATGATCCAGATTTATGACCTAGTATTTTTTGTCTGGTATCTATAAGAAGACACCAGTGCACTAAGTGATCAAGGCTATTGTTTGAATCTTTCCTGGTAAAGCATTGGGTGCCAGCAGCTGGAGAAGAAAGTAGCTATATTACTTGTATTGTGAACATATTTAATAAGATACTTGCCGATGATTTGTAAGATTTAAAGAACAGTTGCTTGGTATAGTATAGATTCCTAATGTCGGAGACATGGTCTTTTGAATTTGAGGACTGAGAACCATGATTATGATCCTCTTTTGAAAACTGGGGTGATATGAGAACTTACAATCACTATTTTTTGTTTTTTTGGAGAATCTACAATGACTTATTTTTAAAGAAAATTCGTTCTAAATCAAAGGCATCTGTTGCATGCTGCCTTTTTGAAACTTAAATTCTTTAATTCACAGGGATAAAATTAGAGGCTCACTGCTAGCCTGATTCCATTCCCTAAGGAGGAGAAAATGGGTAGGGAAGGATCCATATCAATTTTAAATATGGGTGTAATCGAGTTATATTACATAATATACGTAGCCTGACCAGGCTAAAAACTCGACTCGACCTAATTTCGATCTGAGTTTTTACTTTAGATGTTCAAACGTGATTCAAAATAGTTGAGTTATTCAATTTGGCTCAATAAAGCTTGAATCAATTAAAAAATAATAAATAATTATACTCGACTTGATTTGATTAACAAAATGGTAAAGCTCGATCAAACTTAAGTAAGAATCGGGCCGTGGGTATTATGATACTTAAACTTGATTAAATTAACTTCGAGTTGAATCCAAACATTCTCAATTAGCTCATGAGTAGAAAATTATATTAAAAACCAATTCTAGGAGAATTTAAACAAGAAATAAAATATTTGACAGATTCTCTTTACTATTTTGTTAGAGTTACCTTTTAAAATGTATTCTTAAAAAAAATAGTGTTAAAATTTAGTAATTAAAAAAATAAAAATGAAAATATCGTAATTTTTCTTATTTCCTTAAATTGAGTTGGTCTTTTTAAAAATGAGTTTACTCTTATATCAAAATTGTTTTTTCTATTTAAAATTTAAACAAGAAATAAAATATTTGATTGCTAATTTTTTGGGAAATGTATTCTTAAAAAAGTAGTGTTAAAATTTATTAATTAAAAAAATAAAAATGAAAATATCGTAATTCTTCTTATTTCAAATTGAGTTGGTCTTTTAAAATATGAGTTTAGTCTTATATCAAAATTGTTTTTTCTATTTAAAATTTAAAAGAAATAAAATATTCGATGCATTCTCTCTTTACTATTTTGTTAGGGTTACCTTTTAAAATGTATTCTTAAAAAATAGCGATAAAATTTAGTAATTAAAAATAAAATGAAAATATTCAGAATTTTTCTTATTTCCTAAATTGAGTTGGTCTTTTTAAAATATGAGTTTACTCTTATATCAAAATTGTTTTTCTATTTAAAATTTAAACAAGAAAATAAAAATATTCTGGCGCATTCTCTTTACTATTTTGTTAGGGTTACTCTTTTAAAATGCATTCTTAAAAATAGCATTAAAATTTAGTAATTAAAAAATAAAAATGAAAATATCGTAATTCTTCTTATTTCATTAAATTGAGTTGGTCTTTAAAATATGAGTTTACTCTATATCAAAATTGTTTTTTTCTATTTAAAATTTAAAAACAAGAAATAAAATATTCGACATATTCTCTTTACTATTTTGTTAGGGTTGCCTTTAAAATGTATTCTTAAAAAATAGCGTTTTTAAAATTTAGTAATTAAAAAATAAAATGAAAATATCGTAATTCTTCTTATTTCCTTAAATCTGAGTTGGCCTTTAAAATATGAGTTTACTCTTATATCAAAAATTGTTTTTTCTATTTAAAATTTAAACAAGAAATAAAATATTTGACATTCTAGTTACTATTTTGCTGTGGTTACCTTTAAAACGATTCTTAAAAATAGCGTTAAAATTTAGTAATTAAAAATAAAATGAAAATATCGTAATTTTCTTATTTCCTTAAATTGAGTTGCATAGTCTTTAAAATATGAGTTTACTCTTATATCAAAATTGTTTTTTCTATTTAAAATTTAAACAAGAAATCAAATATTTGACAGATTCACTTTACTATTTTGTCAGGGTTACCTTTTAAAATGTATTCTTAAAAAAATGACATTAAAATTTAGTAATTAAAAAAATAAAAATGAAATGTAAATAATTTTGGTCCTAAGAGAGAGTGTAATAGCTTCATGATACTGTAGGGGTGTATAAGGGTACCATGTAAAACCCCAACTTGATTGAATGTTATAATAGTTTGAACCGATTAGAGGTCCAGTCAGATAGAAACGAGGGTAGATTAGGAATTTAGAATGCCCAGACGTCATTGGGGCATAAAGTGAAATTTTTTCTCAAAATTTTCACCCTCAATGCCCTAAGGAATAGTGATTTTTCATTATATTCTGGATGGGAGGGAATTTAAAGAATTTTTAAGAAATTTCAGTTCCTATGACTTTGAACTAATATTTAGAAGAGAATAGGAGATTTAAGTGAATAGTGATTTCCTGACTGAAATTCTGAGTCTGGCGATATTTTTTTGGAATCAAATAAAATACGAGCAATGTCCGGAATAATCAAGTAGAGTCTAATCGAATCAAACGGAAACCGCTTGGATAGTTTTCAGGCGATCCGAATGTAATTCGGATAATAATACGCTTATTGTCCGGATTTACGATTTTAATGATTTTAAATCCGATTTCGGGGGATTTAGTTCCTGGAATCCACTGTGAAGGATTTACTTAGAATATTTCATGGTCAAATTGAAGTTTAGACGACCATAGAATATTTTTTGACATTTAATCGTATAAAAAGCAAAGATGTTTAAATTTAGATAAAAGCCGCTATAAGGGAGATATTTTATGGTGAGGTTTAATCAAAACCTTTCTTAATAGCTAAGTTATGATTAAAATATCATGAGAATGGACTAATGAGATTCTGGGCACAAGAGCCAATCAAAAAGTTTTTAAGGGCTGTTTAGTTAGTGGGATCTATGAGAATGGACTAATGAGATTCTTTTTGGTCTAAGGGCAAATTGTAATTGCTATAAGGGATATGAAAATCATAAAATGAGTAGAGATGGACCATAATAAAAATTACAAGAGTTGATGTGAAATTTTTGAGAAGATGAGATGCCAAAATAGAAATAAAACAAGTTGAATGGAAATTATTGAGAGATGAAGGACTAAATGGTAATTAAAGGAAAGATTAGAATATTAAAAATGGAAGACAAACAAAAGTCCATTTTTTGTCTCACAAAGGCTAAGGCACCCGATGAGGAGAAAAGGAGAAGAAGAGGAGGAAGCAAAGAGGAAGAAGAGGAAGGAGAAGAAGGAGAAGAACAAAGGTATGTTTTTTTTTGTATGGAATCAAGTGTCTTTGGATGTTCAGGTTATCAAAAGATTGCTAGGTTTTTCTATGGAGATTGGTTTGTTCCAAACCTAGGGTTTTGGTTGAGATCACACAAACCCTTGATTTGTTGGAGGTTTTTGTGGATAAAAACCTCACTGGAGTATTTAAGGTTGAATCATGATGAATCTGAGAAATTGAGAAAGAAATGGATTAGGTTAGGTTTGAAAAATCATGAGTGAATGTGGTTAGGGGTTTGATGTTTTGAATTTGTATGATATGTTGAAATTGGTTAGATTTATGAAATTGAGGTATTATGAACAGTTGTAAAAAGGAGAATGTGTTGGGTAAAGTAAAGGGAATGTTGTCAAAATTTCTGTAAAATCCATGTTTTTTGTTTTGGCTATAGATTGCTAGAATCATCCAAATGAATTGGATTCCAATTGGTAAAGAAACCATAAGAGATAGAGCCACAATGTATAGAAGGGACCAAGCAAATTAGAAGCTCTAAGGCTCCCAACATGGACTGGAAAGGTGAGCTCGTGTAGCTCACTGATTTTGCTCTTGTTTTGGGTATGGTCAGTAAGCGCCACAAGTGGAGTTTCACTCATCCCAATTGAGTGATTCAAAATTCTGGGTAAAATAGACTTCTAGGGGAAAAGGAAGTTCATGCAAATTGTAATCCCAAAGTGCCCAGAAATTTTGTCAAAGTGGAGCTATGTGCAGATTCTGTTATGCCAAATTGAGTCATCTAGATGTAAAATACAATAACTTGAGTTTTGGTGATCCAAATTGGGTGATTCTAATCGAGAAGAAACATTAGAACCATAGCTTCAAATGAGTAAAGAAACTATTTCCAATTTATGGAGTTATGATCCCATGCTAAATCAAGGATAACAGTAGGTGATTCAGGGAGCAACTAAGTTGGCATAAAAAAAACATGCTGTAACTTGTGTTATGTGGTCGGGAGGGCCTAGAGGACGGAATTTTAAATTGAAAATTTAAAGAGACGTCATTGGATATATAAAGGACTGATCTGGAGAGTTTCATAATCTTTGAAGACCTTTTGAATAATTTTTGGGTCATAAAGTCTATAGAGTATTGTTGGAAAAAGGTTGGCTAAAATGAGTGGTTTTTTTTGTGCTCAAGGGTAATTTGTTCATTTGGCTTTAAATGAATGTGTATGGTGGATTAAAATGGAAGTTATGATTAATGTACTGTGGCTTTGAAAAAGGTGAAAAGGACAATCGGACGGGAAACGAGGATTCGACGGGAAGCAAGCGGGATTGAGCGGTGAACTGTGAGTGTAAAAGTGATATTTTGAAAATTGAGTTTTAAAGGTGAATGGTTTTAATGTTAAACTGAAAAGTTTAATGAAAATGTTTATATAAATGTTAAGGCATATGGAAGTTTATGTTAAGGCATATGGAAATGTTTTTATTTTGCCTAAATATATGGATTTATATTAAATCATATAATGTAATGATATGTTACGCATACGGTAAAATGTGTAAAGAATGTATATGTATATTTACATATATATGAGTTTTCATGATAAAGTAAAGGATTTAAATGGATTTATAAATGTATTTTGATAAATGTTTTACTGATGGTTACCCTAACCTCATATGACTGACTGATATCGGCCGAGGTACCTTAAGCGTGTAAGGATTTAGGTGTTTATGAAGCATTAACCTAAGGGCGAATGGGGGCAAGCAGAGTAATATCCTTACACGTGATAAGGTGCTGCGGACTGAACTCGGCGCAAAGCGTGAGTTTCTCCGCAGCGTAGTGGTTATGACTGGAATGTGACTGTCCCTCACCGTCAGTACCCAGAAATTGTTCGGTGTGTTTATTCCTTGGGTTCCATCAGAAAGAAAGAAAGAAAGAAAGAAAGAAAGACATAAATAAAGAAAGAAAGAAAGAAAGAAAGTTTAAGGCATAAATGGATTTTTAAATGTATAAGTATGTATTACTTTGATATATACTGAAAATGTTATCTTAATGAAAATGTACACTCACCGGCTCCTTTAGCCTATTCTTTCCATATGTTTCCAAAAACATTTTCAGGACTCCGAGACAAAGGGCCAGAGTACCCTCTCACAAGAAAGGAGTCGAGCCATCGAGGAGACGACGCATGTGAACTGCATTGTATAAATAGTTTGCATATTTTATATGTCAAATAGTTTGTCATGTATATACGCATATATGGATATATTTTGAAAAGGAACTACTTAGGCGGTCGGCATAAGTCCGCTTGAGCCTAATTTTATAAAATCAGGTATGGAATTGAAGAAGTTTTGAAATGTTTGATGATTGAAATGAATAAAATGTATATGGTATATATTGTGTTGATTGAGTTGTGGACTTATAGTCCAAAACAGAAGTTGAAAATTGGAAGATTAGAAGTGTTTTTAAATGCTTATAGTGTATTTGTAAATTTGGGAAAGTCGAAAAACAGAGAAACTCTAGCTTCGATTTTTCTAAAAATCTAAGTGTTTGAAAAAAAAAAAGAAGAAAAGAAAAAAAAATTTTACCAATTTCTCGCCTGCATTATTTTCTAAAGATATGTAAAGGAATGTGAAGGGGTTCGCTCCATGGATTTTATTTGATAGTTTTGAGAAAAAGTTTCTATATCCATTGGAGTGCCAGGAGGTCCCCTCGGGTTCATGAGGTTAATCCGGGTCGGGATCCTTCATACCAAGTGTCACATTGTAGTATTTTGGAGACTAAAGTAGGAAATGAAAGTTTATGGAACCCGGAATTTTGGTGCTAGTACAAGGGTACAATTGTCATTTAGCAAAAAGATTATGAAAAGCAAAAATCAAATTAGAGATGGGCCACAATACAAATAGATAAGTTACAACTGCAAAATTAAAGAGATGAGGGCTATTTGCAATTAAAGGAAATGTTAAAATATAAAAAAATGGGAAACAAAAGCCAAAAATTCATTTTGGTCTCCAAAAGGTTAGGGCTTCATGGTTTTGAAAAGAAGAAAGGAGAAAAAGAAGAGGAAGAGAAGGAAGAAGAAGGAGGAGGAGAAGAAATCCAAGATCAAGGTATGTTTGTCTTGGAATTGAGTGTATTTTTAATTCATAGAGCTTTTGGTATGAATTCTAATGGAGATTAGTAATCCTTTGGTATAGGTTTCGGTGCAAAAGTCTTACATGAACTTTCATTGTTGGGGTTATGAGAGTAAAACCTCAATTGGGAGAAAATAACTATGGAATCATCAGCTATTTTATGAGGTTTATAAAAAATTGTGGACTCGGTAGAAGTTCTCGATTTTCACCTGTGGTTTTGTGGTTTGAGGTTCCATAGTCAGAAAACCTAGAGAAAATCCAATTTTTCAAAAAATGGGTAAAATCGTATCGTAAAAATCCAAAATTTTTCTAGATCTCGATAATCTAAACGGACTTCACCGTGAATCGCCTCACAAATATAGCTACCACGTCGGGACTCCTCGGGCCGACCCGAGACAAATAATTTCACGCTGAGGCACGAGGAGTGCAGACATCGCACTTTTATGAGGGCTCCAAGAGGCGCCACACGTCAAGCTATGGAGAGTCAAACATTGAGTATTCGGCGGGGCTCATATGTGACACATGGCATCATGCCATTAGAGGGAAATCTTATGGCTGGATAAGAGGATAAGTGTGTAATCCTTTCAACCAATAGAAATTACATGCATCAGAGGACTTTTTCTCTCGTCTCCAATCTCACTAATCTGGTTTGGCGAAATAAGAGAGAGACCAACCGAGAAAGAGAGATAGAGAAAGAGAGGGAGCTTGCAGAGAGAGGCCCACCTTCTCTCTAAGTTTCGATGACGGACCGGCAGTCAAGAAGTGGAAGAAGAGGAGCTGATACTACGCTGGAGAGCCACGCCGCATTCCAGATCGGGGAGTTTTCGGCAAACTTCATGAGGTAGGGGTTTCATCCACTTGTTTTATTCTTGCTTATGTTTTGTTGATGTTTCAGGTTGAATCGAGGCCGTGAGTGGTTGGTTGATCGGTCCCAAATCTCGTAATCCGAAATGTTGGAATTCTTTGAGACCCATTTGCGGCAAAGACGTAGCAGCTTTTGTGTGGACTGGCTGGGTGTCAGGTGATGATTTATTACATAAATTGTGCTTTGGTGAGTAGGAGGCGTAATATGGTCAAGGAAATTGCTCTAAAAAGTGGAGTCGAGGAAAGTCAGGATTTGAAAAGGGTCGCCACGACAAATTTCACATGTTTCGCTTTAGATCTGCTTAAAACAGTCCCGGTTTGTGGAATCAAACCAAAATCATCCATATGTTGTGTGTTGGAATTGTTGAAATGAATGGCTTGGTATGTGTGGAAATAGATAGGTTAAGACATGATTTTAATGTGTTAACACAATGACACAATTATATGAAATAAAAATGTGTTGTAAGCCATTGGAGATGAGATTATGAATTGCTCAAGTGAGATAAATTGGGTTATGGTTGATGTGTGAATTACATGTGTGTAATTGTAGTTGATTGAAAATATGCATATTGACATATTGTATAAATGGTTTGAAAAGGGCATAATGCATTTTCATATGCATTGGGTAACCTAGAAGTTAGGTGAGTGCATGACATGGTTTTTGTAAAACGACATGGTTGCGAGTCAATTTCACAGGATGATATTCCCCCAGAGAATCGTTTGAGATGGGCCAATGTGATCATTTCGGATGAGGGCCATGACTGTTTCGGAAAGCTCACCAACCAATTCGCCTCGGAGGGTAGTCCCATATTTTTACTGAATATTTCGGTAGTATATTTTCAAGGACAACAAGATTTGTTTTGAAAAGGATTATTTTCTCATACATGGCCTGAAAAGTGTGAGGAGCTCAAGTGAGACTCGTGACATGGGTGATCACGCACATTCAAGTAGGATCACGTATTTACTTGAGTGTATGTTTATTTTGGAGCATTGCATATGCACTTAGGTGGGGAATTACCCATTTAGGGTGATTCCACTACTAGGCGATAGCTCACCCTGTCGACGGAACATTTTTTCAGGTACAGGGGTGTTCGAGAAGACGGCTCTTCTTAGAGACCGATTTTGAAGAAAGCCTGGTCGTGGCTTTGATGCTTTTGGATATAACATGTATTAAAATTTTAGATTTTAATCTATGTTTGTATAAAAGTGTAATCAACTATTGAATTATTGGGAGATAATTGGAATATAGTTGTAAGCATCAGTTTACGAGCCCAAGAGGCATTTTTATCAGTATGCGCTCGTGATACGAAATGTATAGATTTTCCAAGTAGCTCGACGGTAGTCAATGCACTTGCTTGGGGTGTCATAGCTTGCATCGCAGTTAAGGTACAATTACCTGGAGCCCGGTGTAGTTAGAGGTTTAGTCCCGACACCACCACAGCATGGCATCGCAGCTGCTGCATACGATTACCAGAGCCGTGTCGGGCATGGGCCTAGGATATGCAACAGAGTGCAGTGCCCGGTTAGGATTATCCGGCGCTTGAAATTTGATACCGCCTTCACAAGCCTTGGCACGCAGCCAGGCATACAATACCTAGGAGCTCCTGGGTCGTATCCATCACCATTTGGTTGGTTTGATGCGTAGCATAGGTATATGAAAACCTAGAGAATGAGGGCTCAGCTTAGGCCATAGTCTTTGAGGCGTAAGAACATCACTACTAGGTGTGGCCCGATGTTATTTAGGTATGAGATTTAGGAAATCACTGGCAAAACTAGAGATCGCATGCATGTTTGTGTGTTTGTGTGATTTGATAAATCTGTTTGTGCGCTTTTTTAGTGATTAGCACATGTGAAAACATGATGTTGAAAACTGAGTTTACGCAGCACTCAAACAAAGAAGGTAATAAATGAAATAAATTTTAATCAATTTATTCTCGTTTATCGATGACAAAATAAAATTTTAATAAAATTTTTAGGTCGTATGGATGCGATTCCGCTATCAGATGTAGGTGCGAGCAAGGAAGGCTACTGATAGAAATGGAAAAAAAAAAAGTTTAACTCATAAATTTCAGAGTGGGTAAATAATGTTATTAAAGCACGTATCCTAGAGTAGCAGAGTTGCATCGGAGGCTTGAAAAAAATGTTTGTGCAAGGCAAAAAAAAAAAAAAATCGGAATGGCACACAATTTCTAGCACCGGATCATTTACCTAGTTTTGAGGTCGCGACAAGCGGTGACACTAGGTGCTCAAGGCGTGGGCGCTGTTAAGACGAGTACCACGGCGCGCGGCGCTACGACTGGCAGCACGCGACTGGCTAGACAGTGGTGAGGCTTCGCGAGCACCGTTGACGCCGCGACCTAGGGTCGGCGGGCCGTGTCACGACATTCTTTTCGTAAGGTCGCGACCGGGTCGAGGTTAGACCAGCGGTCCCGGTCGTGATGAAATTCATGTCGCGGACTGAAACGATTCGAGGTCGCGGCATGACTCGTGGAGGTCGTAGCGGGAACACCGTCTAGCCACCGAGGTCGCGACTATAAACGGACGTCGCGAATTCGGCTAGATCGGGCGACGGAGTCTGGGGTCACGACTACTGGGTTTTCGGGTCACTTACAAGGGCGCTCTGCGAGGGGAATAGGCCAGTCGCTGACCTGGTTTTAAGGTCACGACTTGGCTAAGCTGGGCTTGAGGTCGCGACATCATTTTTGAGGTCGCGACATGGGTGGCAGTGGGGGAGGTTGCGACCTGGAAATCCCACTGTGGGCAGAAACGAGGTCGCGACATGAAATTGATGTCGCCATAGGGTAGTCTCCAGGAGGGTCGCGACCTAGATTTGGCGCGCCGCGACCGGGCCCGCAAGGGTCAGCACGTCGCGACTGATTTTGATGTCGCCGACCCAGGCCTTCATCGCGGTCGCTTGGTGTCGCGACCGAGTTTCGAGGTCGCCACCGGGCAGTCAGCTCGTGTGTGTCAGCGAATTAACGCACGCCCAAAGAAGCGCCGACCACGGGTCGCGCTACGTGACACGCCGCGCCAACGCTTGTTGCGGCGCCGCCAGCCGCCTACCACTGGCATCGCGCGCGCAGCAGCGCATCGACCTGGTTCGCATGCGACCGCACACAACCCGCCTGCGGATGCGCAATCGCTTAGCGCCACCGCTTCGACACCGCTCATGGACACCGCTCATGTGGTAAAAAAATTCAAAAATTTTAAAAAAAAATTTCGGTGTATGAATAGTGTCTCAGGGATGTGTTTGAGCCTTAGAGATACTACATTGAAATTGAACTTGCCATTTGAATCGCCGATGAAGGTCGAAGCAGGACGAGTGCGCCCATGCGAGTTACTCGGGGTCGCACCGTCAGGCCTTTATCGGAAATGGGAGATTGCAGCTTGAGCCGCTGTCGCACATGCATGTGCAATAGTGAGCAAGGTCGGGTCAGACGACCTACAGCGCTTAGAAGCACCTCATCCTCCACAGTAAGCGAGGAGAGGGGTAGATGTTGGAAAGCAGGCATGTGATGTGTGATGTTGGCATTTCAAGTTTAAGGAAGATCTTATCTTTCCACTTTGGGAAAGAGGCGTATGACTTCGTCACACGAAGCTCGTGACCCATGTATCGCATCTAGTCGTGCCCCGCAGATGTTGTGTTATTTCTGTCGCCAACCTGGACATAGGAGGAGGAATTGCCCACGGAAAGAACTCAAGGTTATGGACACCCTCACCTATCATCAACGAGACGAGTTGTGGCTGCTACCAGACGGGCAGGTGCCACCACTGCCGCAGCCCTGACACATGAGAAGGATCACCTCGCAGACAGTGGATCCCGAGGTTCGTACGCTAGTCCCGGCAACACCGCCGACAAAGAGCAGCTGGCGCTTTGTTTCCATACCCTAGTATGGGTCGAGACTGCAGATCGCCCGGGAGGTGCCACACCATGACTTAAGACTTCTCAAGCTGCAGCCATATACAGACCGTGGTCGTGGCGCAGTCGAGGCCCATCACAAGATTTGGCAGGTCGAGAATCTCAGGTCAGGCTAGGCAAATGACGTGGTTACCATTGCTCACCGCATATGAGGCGGATTGTCCTAGAAGCAAGAGGTCTCATGGTACTACAAATGAGCATAATGAGCAACCCTGATATTTAGGTACGCTCTACTTCTCGCACTCTGTTGATCGAGTATCAGCTTGAATCGATGCATTAGGTCATCCATTAATGCATCTTGTGTAATAAGTTTGGACATAGAGGTTGAGACCTTTAGAAAAACCAAAATATGAGAGAATTCTCCTCGGGATGGTGGAGATTTGATTTTTCTAGAGATCGAGGTCGCAAGAAATGTGGCGTGGTGGACCTAGGGTGTAGACGATTGGTTGTTAAATGTCATTCTTGACATATGAATTGACAACCATCGGGTTGTCGCACTGGGACTCCAGCCTGCTCGACATACTCGCCTTGAGTTGAGTAAGGTTACATATGCACATGGTCAGGATGTGTATGTGTGTGAATTTCTGAACTAAATTCTTTTCAAGGAGGGGAGAATGTGAACCCCGAGAAAATCCAATTTTTCAAAATGGCAAATCGCACTCGTAAAAATCCAAATTCTTCTAGATCCTGATGACTGAACCGACTTCCACCGCTGAATTGTCCTCGAAATCTGTACCACGCCGAATCTTAGAACACCGAGACACTGAAATTTCACGCCGAGGCACGAGAGGAGTGCTGACACTTGACACTTTATGAGTGGCCCAAGAGGCACCACGCCACAAGCTATGGAGGCCAACATTGAGCCTAAGTGGCTCGATATGTGACACATGGCATCATGCCATTAGGAAATCTTATGGTCGGATAAGAGGATAAGGTGTAATCCTCTTAACCAATAGAAATTTGACATGTGGCATTGAGAGGACTTTTCTCTTGTCCCAATCTTGACCAATCTGGTTTGGGAGGGAAAGGAAGAGAGAGAGACCAAACGAGAAAGAGAGATAGAGAAAGAGAGGGTTTTTAGAGAGACAGACTCCACCTCTCTCTAAGTTTCCCGACAATCGGACCAGTGTCAGGAAGCGGAGCAAGAGGGAGAGTTGATCCTCACAGTGAGAGCTTCGCATCAAGACCGGTATTAGGGAGTTTTGACAAACTTCATGAGGTAGGGGTTTCATCCTACTTGTTTTATTCTTGGTTTAAGTGTTTTGTTGATGTTTGTGTTGAATTGAGGCCGTGAGGGTCGCTTGATCCGGCCCCAAATTCGAACCGAAATGTTGGAATTCAGACCCATTTGTGCAATCCGTAGCGCTTTAGGGACTGCTTGGGTGTTGTGTGATGATTTATTACATAAATCAGGCTTTCTCAGTGAGTGTGGAGGCCTGGACATGGCTGGCGAAATCGGGTTTCAAAAAGTCGAACCGAGTTGACGCAAAGGGTCGCCACGACAAATTTCACATGCTCGTTTTTTAGACTGCTAAAAACAAATTCCGGTTTCAGGGAATCACCAAAATCATCCATATGTTGTGTGTTGGAATTGTTGAAATGAATGACTTGGTATGTGTGGAAATAGATAGGTTAAGACATGATTTTAATGTGTTAACACAATGACACAATTATATGAAATAAAATTGTGTTGTAAGCCATTGGAGATGAGATTATTAATTGCTCAAGTGAGATAAATTGGGTGATGGTTGATGTGTGAATTACATGTGTGTAATTGTAGTTGATTGAAAATATGTAAGACCCGAGAAATTTCAATTTCTGGAAAAAGGGCAAAATCGTAATTTCTGTTACGAAATTGTAATTTTGATTAAAAATCCGTAATTTATTCTCTAGATCTCGGATGACAAAACGGATTTCATCGTTGGAATCGTCTCGCGAAATCTAGCTAGCACGTAAAATTCGTCGACCTCGAGATAGTTCCGAGTCTAAGACGCTTGTGCATCAAAGGCTCTGGTGCCGTGAAACAATTCGAAGCGTAATTAAAGTAACATATAACACGACTCACAGATAAGTAGATGAAGAGAGAAACGATGAAATGAACGGCCGAGATAGTGCCGAATGTCAAAACTGGGAAATGAAGGGACGTAATGGTCATTATGGAAGTTTTTAAGTCACTAAATGACAAAAATAAAGGAATATGACCGCCTTCTCCAAATAACAAAAGACCAAAAACGTGGGAAAGAAAAAAAAAGGAAGACTTACGTGATCGAATTTGAGTTTGTGAGAGAACGCCACTTTCTAGAAATACGATCCACCGTCTGGCTGGCCTTTCGACAAGAAGGAGAGCCATTTACGCGAGAGGGCTTCGTACGGTACCGATGAGCTCTCAACTCCGAGAGGCAGGGCTTCTCCCTACTTAGGTTTTATTCTTCGTTTAAGTGTATTTACACAGCCATGGTCGGATGAGGCCGTGAGGGTCATTTGACCTGGCTCCAAAGCTTGAACCCGAGGTGTTGGATTAAACCCATGGGATAGTCCGTGGATCGTCCACTAAGCTGATGTGGGTTCCTAGTTTGTGCATTTATGTGAAAATGTGCTTTGATATGAGGCCTGACCGCCGAGAAATACGGGTTCAAAAAAGTAAACCGATAATTCCAGGTTTTGATAGGAATAGTAACTCTGTATTTTAATCGCTCCTCGAACGTTGATCACAAAATAATTTTTGTGAAAATATGTTTGGTCGAGTGATTTAAATTGAATTGTTTGTGCTTGATAATTAGCCCAAGTGAGCTAATTTTCTGTATCGAATTGTGGAATTACATGACATGAATCAGGTGATTTAAATTACGGAATATACGCATCGCGATATATTTGTACAGTACAGATGAAAGTATCAATGGCATCACAATGCATTTCATATGCACCAGTAAATCCCAGAAGTTAGTGAGTGCATGACATGGAAAATTGGAAAGAAAACGAAAACGCTTTTGAAAGGATTTCACAGGATGATATTCCGAGAATCAATCGAGACGGGCCAATAGATCATTTCAGATGAGGACCATGACTGCTTCTGAAAAGCTCACCACTAATTTACGTGAGGGTAGTCCCATATTCTACCGAATATTTCGATAGCATATTTTCAAGAACAAATAGGTTTTGTTTTGAAACGATTATTTTCTCTACATGGCTAGTAAATGCAGAGGAGTCGGTGATGAATTTGGTGACACGGGATTTGCATGTGGTGATTATCTCAAGTAGGATCACGACTCTTGAATGTGTTTACTTTGGAGCATTGTATATGCACTTAGGTGGAGAGTAGCCCATTTTAGGTGATTCCACTACTGAGCATTAAAGCTCACCCTGTTTCCAGGGATATTATTTTATGTGCACAGAGTAAAGACAGACTACTCTTCCTAGAGTACAAGTTTAGAAGAAAAGCCGGATTGTGGCTTTGGTTTGTGATGTGTACATGTATTAGAATGTTAGAATTTTAATATATGTTGTGTAAAAGAGAATTGATTAACTCTTTTGAAACTATTGGATATAGTTGGTTTATATTATGATGAGTATTGTTATTGGGCCCAAGTGGTCGTTTTACTCATGTTGAAATTATATCGACTGCCAGATGTGCTCTTATACAGTGGATGTATTTCGGGTAGAGCTCCCGTACAGCGAGACTCGCTCGATTTTCCGCGGCGTCGTAAATCTACATCCACTTGTATTCCGCTGGCTGATTCCGTAGTCAACGGACTCCCTGCTCTTCGGGCGCTACAAAATATGCATATTGACATATTGTATAAATGGTTTGAAAAGGGCATAATGCATTTTCATATGCACTGGGTAACCTAAAGTTAGGTGTGAGTGCATGACATGGTTTTTGTAAAACTGATATGGCTGCGAAAGGAATTTCACAGATGATATTTCTAGAATTGGGTCGAGATGGGCCAATAGGATCATTTCAGATGAGGACCATGACTGCTTTAAAGCTCACCAACCACCTACGAGGGTAGTCCCATATTTTACCGACATTTCCGTAGTATATTTTCAAGGACAACAAGATTTATGTTTTGAAAATGATTATTTCATACATGGCCTGTGTAAGTGTGAGTGAGCTTCCATGAGGACTCTCGTGACATAAGGTGATCATGTAGACATTCAAGTAGGATCACGCATTTACTGAGTGTATGTTTATTTGGAGCATCAGATATGCACTTAGGTGGAAATAACCCATTTAGGTGATTCCACTACTAGCGATAGCTCACCCCGGTCGAGGGAACATTTTTTCAGTATTGTGGTAGCCCGAGAAGACGCTTCTTTTGTGAGACCGATTATGAAGAAAGCTTGGTCGTGGCTTTGATGTTTTTGGATATACATGTATTAAAATTTTAGATTTTAATCTATGTTTGTGTTAAAAGTGTGGACCAACTATTGAATTATTGGGAGATAATTGGAATATAGTTGTGTTAATTGGTTTATGAGCCCAAGAGGCATTTTTATCAGTGGCGCGCCTCGTGATACGATGTAGATTTTTCATGTGCTGACGTAGTCAATGCACCCTGGTTTCGTGTCAGCAATAGCAATCAATTCAAGTGTCAGGAGTTATTTCGATGATTTCCATGATAATTTTGAGGTGTTATGAATATGTAAGTCGTGTATTTAAGTGAATCGGGTATCAAAAGGGAAAATAGCAAAACTGGGCAAATTTCGGAAGTGCATCAAAGACATGTATTAAGGGTGTACCCGCACCTAAATGTAAAGAAGGCAAGGTGTACTGGCATGTACAGGGGTGCACCGGCACACCCCACCGTATAAATATGTATCGGCAGTCCAGTGGTGCACCTAAGACACAAATCCAAAATGCCCAGAATGCATTGTTTTTGTGTACTAAGTCTTGATTCAGACACTAGATAGCTGAAAGAACTTATTAAATTATTAAGATAGGTTCGACAAGATTATAACTCTAATTTAAAACGTAGCGCACCGCGCCGCGGAGCGACCACAGTGTGACTAAGTCTAGAAGTACGTTAAAATTATACGCTTATAATGAGGCGATTAATTGTCACGATTCGGTTGAGATGTAGGTTAAAAGCATGTGGAAAAGTGTGGAACTATGCCTGCTTAGCAAGCAAAGAGGTGAGTGTTCTAAACTCATTTTCCAAATACTAGTGTATTATTATTATTATTATAAAATGTTTTACACTGGTATTTCCGCGGTTTTCAGTTCAACCATTTTCGTTGAAGCAAGCAATGAATTAGAAATCAAGCAAAGGGTTTTGAGTTAAACCATAATTGAAAGCAAGCATTGGTTTTAAATTGTAAAACCATTTTTCAAGCAAGCAAGCAAGTAAGTAAATGGTTTTGAATAATTAAACCATTTTTCAAGCAAGCAAGCAAGCATATGGTTTTAAATTGTAAAACCATTTCTCAAAGAACAAGCAAGCAAGCAAGCAAGCAAGCAAAGAATGGGCTTCAGAAAACAGGCCTTCTCAGTTCTGAAGCAAGCATACCGTCGAGGCACTCCGCACGTGGCACTGGTGGAGTTAGGGTCACATACATACGTATCAGAGTTTTGCCTTCCGGTCGGCAAACTTAGGTCATAACAAGTATTTGTAAAGCGGAGACCGCGGGCACATACATGCGAGTATATAAAGTTATGAGCTCTAATTAAATTATATGATGGCGACACGATACTAATCTCCACCATATTCATCGAAAAGGTGACGCGGATAAAGGTCCTTCCACCGCACGGCTGAGCATAAAAGCTCCCGCGGTTCACTAGGTACAATAAGAAAATAGCCTCCAAGTGGTCGGGAGTGTTTTTACAAGCATTGAAAGATCCCGACCTGATTAACCTCATGAACCCGAGGGACCTTCCAAGACTCCAATGGATATAGAAACTTTTCTCAAAACAACAAATAAAATCCATGGAACGAACCCTTACAATCCTTAAGATATCTTTTGGTGAAATAATGCTAAGCTTGGCGATAAAATTTTTTTTTTTTTTTTTCTTTTTCAAACACTCGATTTTTCAGAAAAATTAATAGAGTTTCCTCTGTTCGGACTTTCCCAAATTTAAGGCAAAACCCGTGAAACATTTAAACACTTCTAATCTTCAATCCTCAACTCTCAACTCTCCGCTGACTCCTCGTCCACAACCCAATCAACACAATATTTACACCTAACATTTATTCACTTCAAATCATCAAAACATTCAAACTTTCTTCAATTCCATGCACATTTTTATCAGAAGATTTGGGCTTGAGCCGACTTGCTTCATCGCCACGCACTTCGCCCACCGAGGATCAAATCCCATGTGAAGTTCCTTTTCAAAATATATACATATGTACATATATATACATGACAAATTTCATTCCACTATAGACAATATGCAAAATGTATATACACGAAATCATACCGCCGTCTCCTTAATGGCCTCGACTCCACTCCGCATCGTGAGGGTACTTTACTCCACAAGACCTAAGCCCTGGTCCTCAAAATGTTTTGAAACATACGGAAAAGAATGAGCTAAAGGAGCCCAGTGAGTGTACATTTTCATTAAAATAACATTTTCAGTATATATCTAAGAAATAAATACTTATACAATTAAAACTTAATCATGCCTTAAACATTTATGCGCCTTAAACTTTCTTTCTTTCTTTATTTTCTTTCTGATGGAACCTGTGATAACACACCGAACACCTCCTAAGATCGACTGCAGGATGCCTCCTCTTCCGGGCCATAACCACTACGTCGCGGAGAAACTCACGCTTTGCTAGGGTTCCGCACAGCACTTTATCACGTGTAAGGATATTACTCTAGACACCTATTTTTCTCTCCTCATTAGTAACCTATAACTTTACTCCCTCTAAATCCTTACACGCTAAAGCACCTCGACCGATATCACCATAATGGGGCCATATGGGGTTAGTGTAACCATCAAGAAAACATTCTTCCAAACACATTTATAAATCCATTTAAAACCTTTACTTTATCATTTATACATTTTTGCATTCTCTTACACATTTTTAAACTTCCATAATGCCTTAACATATGCATACATATATAAATATTTACATTAAACTTTTACACATTTAAAATCATTCACCTTTCTTCAAAATACATTTATAAATCCATTTAAATCCTTTACTTTATCATTAAACACATATATGCAAATATACATATGCATTCTTTCACACATTTTTAACTTCCATAATGCCTTAAACATATGCATACATATATAAATATTTAATATAAATACATATATTTAGGCAAAGTAAACATTTATACATTTACTACATTCTTATGGATATCCATATATAAACATTTATCTTAATCTTTTCCTTTTTCACATTAAAATCATTTACCTTTAAAACTCAATTTTCAAAATATTAGTTTTACACTCACCGTTCACCGCTCAATCCCGCTTGCTTCCCGTCCGATAGTCCTTTTCACCTTTTTCAAGAAAAAACCACAATCTAACCCTTTAACCATAACTTCCATTTAATCCACCACACATTCATTTTCACCTAACCACATCACATTCACCTAAATCTCTATTTAACCACACTTAAAATACGTGAATCCAAGGAAATGACCAAATTACTCCCTTTTCTTTACAAATGACCTTAATGCCCTCACCGATTTTACACTCCTGACTATTTGAAATACCCATTTTCAATGTCTTAACTCCATATTTGACACTGGTTCTTTACACACTTTTGAAACTAAGGTGCTAAGGGTTCTTCTCCAATTGAATCACCCAAATCGGAGCAATCAAACTCACTTTATTTATCCAAAATAACCGGGCTAATCTATGTTCAAAAACTGAACCAGAATTTGGCTTGAACATAGCCCTGCTTTGAATGAATTTTTTGGGCCACATAGAATCAGAATTCGACAATGACTATTTCTGGTTGTTTGGTTTTCCTTGAAGTCTAGTTTAATTAGCCACTTGAATCACTCAAATCGATAAGAAATGAGAAAAGTTATGGCTAAAATATGAAACTGGCTGAAGAAAACAAAGCATTTCCTCAGATCGAGATCGCTTCAGAAAATGCCCAGAATATGGGCTTTTCTGCATTTTTTTTCCATATTTTTCCATCCAATTCAACTCTATAGTCCATATACACTTCAAAACCATTTCATTTTCATCTTGACATCTCTTTTCTATTCAAATCCTTTCACTACTTCTATCTTCTTTCAAACCTTTCCATGAATTCCTCCCCAATACTATCTCTAATATGGGTTATAACTCATACACAACTCCAAACACTAAGATTTGTTAGGGTTTGTTCTAAACCCAACTCAATTACTTGAACAAACCATGAATCCATACAAAACTATAAAATCCCATCTAGTTCCATACCTTTTGCTTTTCCTCCTTCTTTTCTTCTTTCTTCTTCCTCTTCTTCTCTTCCCTTCTTCTCTTTCCTCTTTTCTTTCTTCTCTCCTTTTGCTCTCCTACGTTTTTTCTCTCCTCAATGAGAGACCAAATGATATTTTGCTTCCCCTTATATTATGCTCGCCAAATCATTTTTGGCTTATTTTCCCATTTTTGCTAGTTGGGGTCCTTCATCTTCTACTATTTCCATTCCACCTTTTCTCATATTATACTTCGTATCCCATCTTTGCATCTTATTCCATAATAGCATATAACCTTATTGTTTTATGCCTTTTATGTCCTAAAGTGGTAAATGACCACTTTACCCTTGTCTTTATTATTAATTCCGGGTTTCTCGTTTTAGTTCCCGAAAATTCCTATTTAGCTTTTAATATACCCTACACTAGTCCGAAAATTGCTAGGGTATATTCCGAGGTGTTACAAGCATGATATACAGTTTTGAAAAATCAACCATTGGTTCCCAGTCGCCCAGGCTTCCGGAGAGTTTTAGCAAAACCGCTGAGCCCGTGCTCCCATTTAGATTTCAAACGATTGGTCGAGCTAAGCTCCCTTGATTTTAAAGTAAATCTGCTGGAGCCTGCATCTCGCTTTTATTTTCAAAGCATGCGGTTGAGCCCAGACTCCCATATTTATATATTCGGATTTGATCAATGAACCATGAATGATTGTATATGAAATAAGTATATGTATTGTATTGACATTGATTATCCAAAACGATCTGAAAGTTTGTTTAGTAAAACTGCATGATTTGATTTAAACTGAAACCGAGAATGGAATTGTATAGAACCACTAAGCATGAAAATGCTTAGCGTGTAGTTTTATCTATGCGCAGGTATCGATTGAATAGGAGTAAAAAGCAAGATCGAGGAGCGTCGAGTCATAAAGAAAGAATTGAGAAACTTTTAAAGCAAAAGGTTGTGAAAGGTTTTAAAAGACTTTTCAAGCAAGATAAAGTAAACAAGCAAAAGAAATCTTGAGAAGTTTTATAAACCTTCTAAGCAAGCAAGCAATAAGAGTTGTAAAAGCTTTTGAAAGTTAAAAGCAGCTGTGCGAAAAGCAAGCAAGCAAAGAAAAGTCTTAGAACTTTTAAAGCAAGCAAAGCAAAGTAAAGCTTCTGGAAAATATTTGTAAAAGAAAGTTTTACAGTTTTGAAGTTTTCCGGAAAACAAAACCTTTTATAAAAGCATACACTCACTGAGTTCGTTTAGCTCATTATTTTCACTGATTGCACAGTTGGGAGTATGTTCCAACATATGCATTCACCCCATATCTATTTTTGAACATTGATATTTTGTAAAAACAATTTCAACTCTGAATATCTATTTTGTAAATACTCAAAGGCTTGATATGCCTTATAGTAATTGTACTTTTGCATGAATGAAAATGAATGGGTTTACTCCTTTAAAAACGCCTCCGCATATTTGAAAAGGATTTTATGCCAACTGGCTGGTAATGCTACTTACGTGTTTTGATAAAATGATTTTGATGGTGATCGAGTGACATTAGAGCAACGGGATTTCATTCGACCCGCCCAAAAGAGTCGGGCCGAGGAAAGGGGTGCTACACGATTTCAACTCTCCGCGAGGACACAGAGATGGACTACCTGAGAGCAAAGAGCAGTCACTTAGGGGTAAATTACACTGACATTATTTGAACTAATACACTTTTAGGATTACTTTGATACATCATTGGTAAAGTTCTAACCTCTAACTTCAAGGTTCCTTCCTAGGTGACAGCAGGAGTGTGTTCTCGAGGAATAAGATCTACCTACTGATCTAGCAGTTTAATTCTGGGAGGTTTCACCTCAATTGAGAAGAATAATCTCAATCCCATGTTAGCTGAGATTCTAATGAAGGAGAGAGGGAATTCTTATCTAATTGATGGCTAAGGTACCAATTAATTTGGAGAGGGTCAGACATTCCTGGTCTATGGGGGTAAGCAATTTCTTAGTCCCCAAGAGATGCTATGAAGTATTAAGGAAACAATTAGATCTTAAAGAGGATCAAGTCTCACAAGTAGCTTTTTAGACCAATTGTCTGTAGATAAATGGTGTCGGGAAGTGAAATGCTGCAGAGGAGAAATCCAATGCCACACTACTCATTTTCGACAATTTCAAAGTTCGTGTCCAGTACTTGGCATTTTATTTGGAAATCCTGCAAATTGATGGTTACATAACACTGATTTCATTCCCAGTGTTACTTCAGTCCAATAAATTCTCTAATCAGATGTATTTTAGAATATCTTTATATTTTTATTCAAATATTTTAGAAAGATAATTTTCTAAAGGAAATTAGAGGTTCAAATAGTGATGATCTTGAGTAGTGAGGGTAGTTAATCTTTAGATTTTCAAAATCAATCCTCGTGAGAATGATATCCGGACTTATTTTGTCCACTTTATTACTTGTACGACCGTAAAATTGTAAAGGATTGCACGAAACCAAATTTTAATTGCAAATTATTACTTACACAAATAGAAAAGTAAGATTGGTATATTGAGTCAAACAAGTCTTAGCATAATTACTGGGATCAATAACTTCGTGACAATGTCAAGAATCGCCTATTTTTGGTCTATGTTAAAATCGGGCCAACATCAATTTTTCGTGTCATTGCCGTGATCGACCAGCTAAAGTTTAAAGATCAATATTTTGCCAAAAGGAAAATTACTAGCTCGACATTTTTCTTTCACTTTTATCAAAATTTTCAAAATAGTTTTAATCATGTGATAACTTAGCTATTGATCTTTATGAAAGCATATCATAATATATTTCTGTTATTCATTGAGCTCACTTCATCTCTGCCAGATTTCCATTTCCGTAGTTATCATATGTAATAGAAGACTGTATGAGAACGCCGCCATCGATACACCGAGTCGAAAGGATATCAAGAAATCTGAAGAAAGTAAGAATCGTTGAAGTAGTAGCTATGGCAGAGCAAGAAGGGACTGATCAACATGTACCAGCAGAGCCAACAATAGAAAGGCCTCAAAGACAGAGAACCATAGAAGATTTTTAGAGGCTAGTCATCAGAAATGAGTATTCAACTGTAATGAAACCACCTATTTAGGCAAATAACTTTGAGTTGAAGCATGCTCTGATCACCATGGTGTAGTAGCATCAATTTACAAGGCATCCTAGTGAGGATCCCAATGAGCACCTAGGAAGATTTCTAAAGATGGAAAACACTGTCAAACTGAATGGGGTTAATTTAGATATTATCAAGCTGCAGTTATTCCCTTTCTCATTGAGAGATGTAACTACTAGTTGGTTTGAATCAATGCCATTTGGATTAGTTGACAGTTGGGAGGAGTTGGTTGAAGCTTTTATGGAGAGATTTTTCCCACTAGCCCTCACCTCAGAGAGAATAAGAGAGATTATGTTTCTGCCAAGGAGGTTAAGAAAGCCTCTTGAAGCTAGAGAGATACAAGAAACTCATGAAGAGATGTCCATAATGCAATGGATCACCAACCAGCCAAATAGACATTTTCTATCATGCAATGAATTACTCTTCAAAGGGAATCATAGATGCAGCCTCTTATGGAGCATTTAAGAGAAAGAGTGCTAAAAAGGCTAACCAGCTTATCAAGGATTCGGGCTAAAAGAACTGATGAGCTCTCAATGAGACTTTATGACGCGGTAGAGATTGAAATGAGGAGGTATGCTAGAGCTGAACAGGATGACTGCAATTGAACCAAAGTTAAATGTGCTGATGAGTAAGATGGGTACTCAAGAAAGGAGAAGCCATTCAGCAAATACAGTGGGAATAGAAGAATGAGGTGAGTAGAAATGCATGACTGATAAGGGACTTGCTCATGAGGGTTCCTATTAGGTGGAAGAGGCTCAGTTTGTGAGTGGCAACAGAAGCTGCAATTTCAAGCCTAACAACAACCTTCCAACCCACTACACTCTTGCATTGAGAAACCATGAAAATTTTTCCTATGGAAGTAGAGTGCAGCATGGTCTAAGACTAGTGCAAAATTTTCATCAACGATATGCTCCACAAGGTTTCTAAGGGCAACATAAGCAAGGAAGCCAAAGAGCTGAGAACCAAGGCCAGAGAAGGTCTCAGTTTTTTGAAGATCAGATGTTGAGCTTCATGGGAGAGAACAAAAGACTGCTGAACATTCATGAACAAAAGTTTGCTGAGCTAGCAACATTCCAAGCAAACACAAATGTGTTTCAGGCCAATACCAATGCTTCCCTAAAGAATCTGGAGACTCAGGTGGGGCAGTTGGCCATATCAATGCAAAATCAGTCTAAGGATTCCTTCCCAAGTGACACAAAGAAGAATCCAAAAGACCCTATGAAAGTTACTCTTAGAAGTGGCAAAGAACTCAAGAAAATAAGAGGAGAAGAGAATGAAAGGACTGAGAAGGAAGATAAAATAGAAGCTGAAAAAGAAAGTGAGTAGAACAATTCAGAAATGACTGAGGAAAGAAGAAAATCTATGGTGTAGCAGGAGCAGCCAAATGAGGAAGTAAAATTACAAAGAAAGAGGAGGTGAGAGTCTATGTGCCCATGTTCCATTCCCTTAGAGGTTGCAAAAATCAAAGATAGATGATCAATTTTCTAAATTCTTGAACATGTTCAAGAAGATAGAGGTGAATATTCCTTTTGTTGAGGCATTGACTCAAATGCCTCATTATGCCAAGTTCATGAAAGATATTCTGAGAAAGAAGAGGAAACTTAATGAAGAAGGAGTGGTGAGCCTATCAGCCACTTGTAGTGTTGTAATCTAGAAGAGTTTGCCAATGAAGAAGAAGGATCCAGGTAGCTTCACCATTCCTTGCACCATATGGAATTATGAATTTGGAAGAGCATTATGTGACTTTGGAGCTAGTATCAACTTGATGCCACTATCTGTTGTCAAGAGGCTAAGTTTGGGGGAGCTTACTCTTATAGCTATGACACTTCAGATGGTAGATAGAACTATGGCTCAGCTAGAGGGAATCCTTGAAGAGGTATTGATCAAGGTAAGTAAGTTTATTTTCCCTGTGGATTTTTTGGTGATTGATATGGAAGAAGATAAACAAGTTCCACTACTACTAGGAAGGTCTTTCCTTGCCACAGGAGCAGCCTTGATAGATGTAAAGAAAGGAGAGCTCACTCTTAGACTAGGAGATGAAAAAGTACACTTCAATATGAATTAGAGCTTGAAACAACTTGGTTTTGACAATACTGCTTGTAAGAATGTAGAACAAGTAGTTCCCATCAGTCCTAAACTGATTTATGATTGTAAGATTCAGAATTCAATGAATGAGAATGAGATGAATTTCTAGTATATCGAGGCTCTTGATCTTGAATATCTAAATTCCAGTCTTGAATTAAAGAAACAATACTCAGTCTAAAAGAAATCAGTGCAGAAAAGTCAAGCAGCAATGAAGAGAAGGAACAAGAAGCTGAAAAGAGTTATGAAGGGTTAATTCTAAAGGAACTGCCTAAACATTTGAAATATGCCTTCTTAGGAGATGAACGAGCACAACATGTAATCATAGCAGCAGACTTGACAATGGAAAAAGAGCAGAAACTGATTGGAGTTCTTAGAAAATATAAAGAAGCCATAGCTTGGTTAGTAGAAGACTTGAAAGGAATCATCCCTTCAATTTGCATGCATAAAATCCTCCTGGAGGAGAATTCAAAAACATCAATTGAACATCAAAGAAGATTGAACCCAATGATAAAAGAAGTTTTCAAAAAAGGGGTATTAAAATGGCTAAATGCATCATGGTTCCTAAATATGGGATTCATAGTCATCAGAAATGAGAAAAATGAACTAATTCCAACAAGAACTGTGACAGGATGGAGTGTGTGCATTGATTACAGAAAATTGAACACAACAACCAAAAAGGATCACTATCCTTTGCCCGTTATTGATCAAATGATGGACAGGTTGGCTGGACACCCTTACTTTTGTTTTCTTGATGGATATTCTGGTTATAATCAAATTGCCATTGCCCTTGAGGACCAGGAGAAGACTACTTTTACATGTCCTTATGGCACCTTTGCTTTTAGAAGGATGCCATTTGGATTATGTAATGCTCCTGCCACCTTCTATAGGTGTATGATGTCCATGTTCTCAGATTTAGTGGAAGAGGCAATGGAAATTTTTATGGATGACTTCTCAGTATATGGATCCAATTTTGAGCATTGCTTAAAGAATTTAGAGACTGTATTACAGAGGTACCAAGATATGAATTTAGCTCTGATTTGGGAAAAAATGTCATTTCATGGTAACATAAGGAATTGTCTTAGGACATAAAATTTCTACAGTTGGGTTAGAAGTTGACCAATCTAAGGTTTCTGTGATTGAAACTTTGATGCCACCTAATACAGTCAAGGGGGTTAGAAGTTTTTTGGGACAACAGAAGATTTATCAAATACTTCTCAAAAAATTCTAGACCATTATGCAGACAACTAGAGAAGAATGCCAAGTTTGAATTTGATGACTCTTACTTGTCCACATTTAAAGAAATAAAATCCAAATTGGTTATAGCTCCCATCATGGCAACACCAAACTAAAACAAAGAGTTTGAAATCATGTGTGATGCTAGTGACTATGCAATGTGAGTAGTTTTGGGACAAAGAACAGAGAAAATTTTCAGAGCAATATACTATGCTAACAAAACCTTCAATGAGGCACAAGAGAACTACTCAACTACAAAAAAGGAGATGCTAGCAATGGTGTTTGCTTGTGAAAAAATTAGACCATATATATTGGGGTCCCATGTCATCATACACACTGATCATGCAGCAATTAAGTATCTAATGGCAAAGAAAGATGTCAAACCAAGATTGATTAGGTGGGTACTACTGCTGTAAGAATTAGATTTAGAAATCAAGGATAAGAAAGGGAGTGACAATGTGATAGCTGATCACCTATCAAGAAGGGAAAAACCTACTGAAGAGGAAAGATGGATAGAAATAGAAGAAAAATTCCCTGATGAACAGCTTTTTCAGGTGTCAGTCTAATCACCCTAGTATGCTGATATTGTTAATTACTTAGCTTGTGGGATAATGCCACTAGAATTAAACTACCAACAGAAAAGAAAGCTAAGAACTGATTCCATAGTCTGTATATGAGTTGACCCATTGTTGTTTAGAAGAGAGGTAGATTAGATCATCAGAAGATGTGTGCCAAAAGATGAGCAAGGTGGAATTATTAATAAATGTCATGCATCACCATATGAAGGGCACTTTGTAGGAGACAAAACAACCTAGAAAATTCTCCAATCAGGTTTTTACTGGCCTACTCTATCTAGAGACTGTTTTGAATGGGTTAAACATTGTGATAGATGTCAGAGAATAGGCAATATAAACAGAAGGAATGAAATGCCTTCATACGATCCCGTTAGTGCGCATTTTATGTATGGGGGATAGACGAGACCTTCCTACCCACATTTTGAAATTAGTACATTCTCCTAACTGTGGACTAGTATCCAAATAGGTAGAAGCTATAGCTTGTCCAAGAAATGATGTCAACACAATTGTGGGGTTTATTCAAAGAAATATCTTGAGCAGATTTGGAGCCCCAAGGACAATCATTAGTAATGAGGGAAGCCATTTTGCAAACAAGATGTTTGAAAAACTTATGAGCAGATATGGAGTCAAACATGTTATGGGTTTGGCTTATTGTTAAGACCAAACTATATATATATGGTGTGATTAGTGTATGCCAAACTTCTGGTACTGCCACCCAAGAACTATTCAGTCCCCAACAACATCACCAAAAACTTATTGATCAAATTTTAGACACAGCCACCAAAGAACTATTATCTAATCCCCGACAACGACGCCAAAAACTTGTTAATGACCAAACGCTTGTATAGATGAAATGATTTATTTGCTCTTTTTGTAAAATGGATTCATTAAAATTTGAGTTGGTCTTGATCACGCAAGGCACAGGTCGCATAAGTAATAAAAGTGATATTTAAAGTCCAGATATCGCTCTAATGCAGGATCGATGATAAATCAAAAGATTAACTACCCCATCTACTCATGATCATAACTATTTGAACTCCACTGTTATGATGATGAGATGACTAAAAAGAATTTTAATCCTAGATTGATTTCTTCAATATACATGAAAATAAATTTTAATAAAAATAGTTTTGAGAATTCACTAAGTGAGACAAACTGGATCTAGATCAATGAGTAATAATCAATTTCTACATCATATCGATACATAACTTAGCTATAAATTGGAAAACTGAGTTTGTCAAAGATGCATGATAGTATAGTTTGGATTTATCTCTTGACCATAATTTTCACTGATTAGAGGTTCATGTTCATTTATGAAGCATGAGTCTAATCAACTACTTGTAAATTATAACCCTCTTTGTAAGATTTGGGTATTTTTTCTTTTTAGTACTTCATACCCAAATTTTAGGACTGAAAAATTCTTGCCCTCATAGACAGAATATTGCAAGCCTTCTCCAATTTGATTAACACCTCATCCTTCATTTATGATGAAAATTTCCATCATCTTGATTAGATCTTTGCTAACACGGGATCATGATCAAATCATTAGAAAGAGGAGAGACTCTTTCGAGCATTTAAACCGATACTCATTCAATTATCCCTAAATTATGAGTGTTAAGGATCTATCCGAGTAACCCATCAGAAGTTCATTAGTTCCATGGTAATAGTCTACCATACCCACAACGAACTACTCTTATGCTCTTAGGGATTCTCCCATCTCCTCAAGGTCACCAGAGGGCCTCTGGAAATTGTGAGTGAGATACAAGACCTTTGCTTCGTAATACTGTGACTAGTAATCGGGAACAACAAATTCAAAACAATACCAATCAAATAAATTCAAGAATTCTAATTACGACATTCTTCCACCTTGTGCAAAAAAATGACTATCGTCATTGACCAATTTCCAGAGAGCTTAACTTTTCAAAACTGGTCTACCTATATCGCTGAGTAATCGATCGTAAATTCACCGAAATTGTAAAACGAACCGAAATAAATGAACTCCAGAAAATTTCATCCCCTATTTTAAATCAGAGAATAATAAAGAAGATTTTATCAATAAAATTCAATCGAAGCTGAGTTCATTACTGAATCTCGAAATCTAAAAGAAAACTAACTAAAATCTACACTGAAACTCTACTGAAACTAAATCTACTAAAATTGAAAACAAAATAAAAATAAAGAAAAAAGAAAGAAAAATAAAAATATACAAGAGTCTTTAACTACCTAGACATCCTGGAGTTGCGGAAGTTGCGCACTTGATGCCGATACGTTTATTTATAGACTTTCAATGTTGGGCTGCACTTTAATAATTACATTGTGGATCCCAAAGTCGGCCCAGGTGGTCGCTTTGTCACGACATAGAAAGTTAATTATGACCAAGCTTTTTGGTCTTTGTGTTGCTTCTACGTCGTAGCTGTCACGGTTTTCTGTCGTGACTGTTTTTACAGGCTTATTGTAAGATTCTATCGCGACAGACTTTGATAGTGTCGCGACATAGATTTTATTCAGTAGTCTTGTTCTTGTTGTGACACCAAATTTGTTTGTAACCAGCTTCTCATTTCCTTCTGCTTCTAGAATCTGTCACGACATAATTTTCCTTGTCGCGATAAACATTTTCCTTTTCAGCCTGTCAACTCTGTCGCGATAGAGTTTTTTCTATTGTGATAGGATTTCTTTAAGTCCTTAGCAATTTATGTTGTGACGGAAACTCCTTAGTCGCTACAGATTTTTCTTCTCTGATTTTTGTCACTTGCTGAGCTGTTTGTTACGACATTGAAATCTTTGTTGCGGCACACTTGACTTGGCTAATCTTAGTTCTCCTTCAATTTCTGTCGTGACCTAATTTTATTCTGTCACGATAGAATTCTATCATTCCATAGCTTTTATTGTCGCGGCAGAAAATTTCTTTGTCGAACCCCCAAGGAGTCCCCCACCTTCAATTCTTTGCTATGTCGCTGACATGAATTTCTTTGTGCCTCCTCTTTGTTTTGCTCTTCCAACTTTGCGACAGAGGAGAATTCACACCTCCTTCATATTTTGTTTGTCGGCAGAGGAAATAATCTTGCCATGACATAGATTTTGTTGCTCTTGGTTTTGAATTTTGAATGTTATGTCGTGACATGATTTTCTTTATTGCGATAGAAATTCCTCCTTGAGCTGGCTTGATGCTGAAAACTCTGTCGCAACATAAAAACAATTGTCTTAGCTGACTTGTGTTATATTCTTGCCATTTTCTGTCACGACAGAGCTGTCTTATGTGGCGACATAGTTTATCTATTAGTCTTTAGCCTTTTATGTTGCGATAGAGAAAATATTGTGCGAAACATAAAACTCCCTTTGCTATTTGCCTTGATCTGTGCGTCAGCGACCAATTGAAGGATTTGTAAAGTGACAGTCTTCTTTCATTCTTCTTTAGCAATGTCGCGACATAGGAACTCTTTGTCACAACAAAGGAATTCTATTTAATACTGAAGTTTAGATTGGACTTTGTTGCGACATACCTTAGGCTGTTTGAACTACTTGACATGGATTTTGCTTTGCTTGAGGTGTGTCATGACATACAAAAAACTATGTCGCGATAGAGGCTAGCACATATTTTAATTTTTGCTTCTTTTCTACTTGTTTTCTCTCCTTTTTCAATTAACACCTACAAAACACAAAGTTGGTGAATATTCCATAATTTAGCATAAAATTAGATCTGAAACTGTTAAAAACATGCCAGAAAAATGGATTATAAATAGATGAGTTTAAGACTCATCACTTATCACCCTCAATCAAATGGACAAGCAGAAATATCCAATAGGGTGATAAAGAACATATTGGAAAGAACTGATAAGCACCGTGAGGAAAAGATTGGTGATCGAATAGATGATGCCTTTATTAGACTTCCTGAGGACTACTTATAAATCTCCTATTGGAATGTCCCCATACAAGTTAGTATTTGGAAAACCTTGCCATCTCCCTCTTGAGCTTGAATATAAAGCTATGTGGGCATTAAAAAAACCGAACTGTGATTTCAAAGTTGTTAAAGGGAAGAGACTACTCAAATTGAATGAACTGGAAGAGCTGAGAAATGAAGCTTATGATAATGCCATAATCTACATAGGTAAGACTAAAGAATTGGCATGATAGAGGGTGCTGAGAAAGGACTAAAGTATAGGAGAACTAGGAAATTCTACTAGCACAACTCTAAGCTAAAACTTTCTGAAGGCTCGAATCAAGGTGGAGTGGGATCCATGCACGGTGGTTACGGGCTACCCATTTTGGGAGGCGATGGCTGCTTTGAAAACCAATTCGGAGATGAGTTTAGTGAATGGTTTAGTACGAAACATACATCTTGGAGGAAGACACCAAATGAAGAGCAGTCCAGGAATTTGAATAGATGAAAGGTGTTGAAGCAGGGAGAACATTGCAACAAAGTCCTAGCTAAAAGAGAAATAAGCGAGTAACTCACTTGGGAGAGCCCGACCAAGAAACCGAATTTTATTTTCATTGTGATTTGTTTAATTAAATGTGTTTTGAATAGTTTATTAGGTAGGGTAATTTATTAAATTTATTAGTAACATATATAATCATCCTGTTTGTTAAATTTCGAGGATAATGAAATTTGCCAAATTTGAGGAAGTCATTTTGAAGCACATTTTCGACCAGAGTTGAGTTATGTAGAGTTGACTACGAAGGAGAGTCTACTTCCATTACTTATTCTTTGAAAATGATACATATACTAAGTTTAGGGGAGTGTAATTTATCTGAGTTAGAAATTGTATAGTAGCTTCATTGTTCCTTTGTTGCTTAGTTATGTGATAATCTTTGCAGTACATTGAATATATGCTGAGTTAACTGAATTGAAAATTTGAGTGTTACTGTTCGTGCTTGATTTGAGTTTCCTCAATATTGATAGACTTATATTCACAAGCATGAACTGAATCTGTAGAAATAAAATGGGGTAAACAAGTAAAAACTTTCTGAAAAAAGAAAACTCCTTCTCAATGTCGCGACATCGACAACAATTTCGCGACACCGGTTCCAAACATTGTCCACGATGTCCACGACATGTTTCATTATAATGTCGCAACATCGATTATAAGGTGACATTAAGATTAACATTACGGCAGTAATGGCGACATCAAAATTAAATGTCAAGACATTTAAGGCAGTAATCGCGACATCTCAAGAATTCAATGTCGCGTGACATCAATCTAAGTAGTCGATGAAAGCAATTCCAGATATTTGCGACATTAAATGCGTATTTGTGGCGACATGAGTCAATGTCGCGACATCACAACTCCAATGTTGCGACATTGCACTGAGTCACTTAGGAACACAACTCAATGTCGACATCATAAAGTTAGAGTGACCCACCTATATGGGATACACTTAGTAGAGATTTTCAAATTCAAATCTAATCTCGAGCTTTTTTTAACCCTAAAGCACTCTCCAATCTCCTTGAAACCAATGATATTTGAACCCTATCTCTCGGAGCCCTTGTGAAGTGATAGGAAATGTGGTAGAAGTTAGGAGAGAGAGCCGGAGGAAAGGAGACCAAAGGCACTCTTGAGGTAGTCCCTGAAATAGGGTTGGCAGTGGAAGAGGAGGGGAAATTTGGGGCTTTCTACTCGACAAGGGGAGAAGAACTTTCAGAAGCATCCGCAAGAACATATGAGAGAGGAACTGAGGCTCGTCTCACCATTCAGGAGAAAGTGGAGCGGGTGGGGAGACATTGGGCGACACATGGAACTAGGAAGGAGCGCTAGTCGAGGAGTTTCTTGACTTGGAGAAGGTGAGCATGCTATGTCAAGGGGAGATGGATCCCTTTTATGGAAAGGGCCATCTCCCAAATCTTGGGGCTCAAACTAGTGGGGGAGTATGTAGAGTATGAGCAGCACTAAAAGAGCCTAAGCTTCGAAGAGATTTCTAGAGAGCTGGCGAATGGTTTGGGGCAGTGGCAAAGGACTAAGACCATCTACAACACCTACATCGATATAGGAGATCTTACTAAAACTAACAAGGCATGGTTCTATCTTATCAATTTAGTGTTTAAGCCTTTGAAGCACGTCTTAATTGTGAGACAAGGCTGCGCATTACTACTGTATGCGCTGGTCAAAGCCTTTGAACTTAATGTGGGGAGAATCATCAAAGAGTCAATTCTGGACTATGTTGAGAACAATTTCTTAGGTAACATCCCCTACCTCACCTTGATCACCCTCTTGTGTATCAAAGGGGGAATAAAAGTGGCAAAAGATGAAGAGAAGAGCCCAAAAGCCTCTCTTCTCACTATCCACTACAAGTCCCCTCAAAAACTCTAGCGAGGAGAATTGCAAAAAGAGTAAGAGAGGATCAGAAAAAGAAGAAGAACAAAAGAAAAACCTAAAGAAACAGTCCCTACAGTAGAGGCTGAGGGAGAATTTAAAATTGAAGAATGGGGGGTTTTCAAAGATTACATAGAGCAACTAGTGCTCTTCCCCACCACTACAGAAGAGACAACAACTCTACTTGTCAGAACTGAAAACAAAGGCAAAGCGAGAGAGAGTGAAGCAAAGAAGCGATGAATTTGGCTACTGAATTTGATGAAGGAGATGAGAGAAGAAATGAGAATTAGGGATGAGCAGCTCAAGGAAGAGCTGAGGTGGAGAAATGAAAACAAGTGTGTAGAAAACAAAAGAAGAGAAGAGAACTTAGCAGCACTCCTCCAACAAAGAGATGAGGAGTGGAAAGAAGAATTAGCACCGAGGGATATAGCATTGAAGACAGAGCTAAGAGAGAGAGAAAGGGCTTTTGTAACTAATCAACTGAAGAGATATCAGGAGCTGATTAAGCTTATGGAGATAAGGGAAAATAGATGGAACAAAATCTGCTCTAGAAGGCAGAAGCCTTTGGGTACCTATATAAAGAATACTAGAAGGAAATCAAAGCTACCATTAGGAAGAGGGATGAAGAGCTAGAGTCCACCCTGAACTATATGAGAAAGCGAGTGAATGAAGAGCGTGCTGACCAAAGTAGACGAACATGATAAAGATGTATCAAGCCCCGGAGTGAATTTGGGGATCTCTTAACTCTGACAGTAAAGGCGAGAATGAGCTAATTAGGCAACATCTTCTAACCCAAGAGTGGTATCTCTTCAACAAGGGAGAAATTAGTTAAACTGGAAAACCAAAATCTTCAATCCCTAAATTCACTCTTCTCAAGCTAGCTATAAATTTGAGCCAGTGAATCTCAAGCCCTCAAAATCCCAAAGAAAGAAGAAATGAACTCTATCTCTCTCTCCTTCTCTCTCTATCTTGCTCTATCTTGGAATCCCATCATTGTAATTATGTTCTTTATGAATAAAAAGACAAAATTTAAATTTTGAGTGCAAATTGTCTTATTGTTCTTATTTTCCTTTACATATATGAGATCCATAATAAATATGAAGATTGTGATTTGAGAATATGAGATTTGAGTTGCACTGAATGCATAACTAATGAGATGAAAAGATAACAAGGAAAAACTCTGAAATGAAAATGGGCTGAATAATTGAAACAAGATTTTAAGTTGTGATGTCAAGAATAGCTAAGCTAAAATTTTTAGATTCTAAAAAACTGAAATTTAGAGCAAGGTTGATAAGGCTATTAATTCTAGTATGATTGAACAGTACAGTTCAGAAAATGACTAAACTAACATTGATCATAAATTACGCCAAAACTTATTATTACTTGGGTTAGGAACACTTTATTGGACTTACTATCAGTAAATCCCAAAAGTCCTAGAACTTGATGCATTATTATTCAAGGCGAAATCCTCGGTATTACAACCATCAAGAAATGATTTAGGCCATTTTCATCATCAAAGCCACAAAGAAGAGCCTTAAACCTTCCTTAAGTCTTACCTTACAGTGAAGAACCCTGAATTTACCCAAAACTGCAGATCAGTGCAGAAAAAATGATCAAAAGGATAAGTTTGGGGGAGTACAAATTTGAATTGAAATGAAGGAGGAGAATTAAGGATGCGAAGGGAAAACAATTGTAAAAAGTTGTACAAAAGAAGTGCCTGATAGAAAATGAGAAAATTTGGAGAATATATAAGTTTTAAGGAGGAATTTGAATTTTACCTTATGGCTTTGTTGCATAAGCAATTAAGTCCTTAGGGGTGTTCTACACCTGGCACCCTAATGCCCTGACTAGTATAGAGGTTGACATTAAAGCTTGTTAGAGTAGTAGAAAAGCTTAAAAAGATGAAAACATTACCTTCGAACACGAGAAACAAAATAATAGGAAATAGCTTTTGAACTGAGAAACTGAAATAGATACAAAAAGGTGGAAAAAGAAAAAGCCACAGGGGGAAACATGATGAAAGATGCACCAAATCAAGTTTGGGTGTGCTATTGAATTTTTTTTTGATTAGACATGAAAAGAGGAGCAGTTAGAAGACAAAATGCTAAGAAAATGTATGTAGTTTGGGTCAATTTGAACTAAAATGTCTAGTTATCTACCCATGTATCCCTGGCCAGAGTACATTCTGAGAGCTCAAAGACTGTGATTATGAGGGTTATGTGTATGCCTACATTTAGTGGATAATAATATGACCAACAAGCCTATGAGACCTAAATTACTTTCAGGAAAAGAACACCATTGCATGGAAGAGTGACTCTCCTTAGGCTACCTAATCACATAAAATTACTCATAAAGGGAAGACCCCGACACACACTAACAAAGTCAAGAAGCGTATTTGTTTATTAACTATAGATTACATGTCTTTGTATTGGTGATCTGAAATTGGAAATTTTTAGAATTATGAAAATGAAGCTTAATTAGAATTGATGTGCAACTAAAATACTTTGAGACGAGTGTGAGCTACCTAAAAAGATGATTTAATTAGAAAAATGTCTAGCAAAAATCGATTTTGTTGTTTGAGACAAACAAATGCTTTCCTCTTTGCACAGGGACAAGCAAAACTTTAAGTTTAAGGGGAGTTTGATGAATTAAAACTCATATATTTTTAAGCCATTTTCAAGTATATTTCGGGCTTAAAAGTCTTGTTTAATGCTAAATTATAGATTTTCCACCTTTGATTTATGTTTTGTAGAAATTTGAAGAAAGAAGCGAGAAAATCGTAGCAAGAAAAATGAAACAAAGGTAGAAATGTCACGACAATGTCTTGACATCGTATGGAGAGTGTCATCACGGATTACTGATGTCGACATCAGCACAGCTTATAGGTTGAAATAGATAGATTCAGAATTACGCAATATCGTGACATATCATTGACATAAATTTGCGACATCACTTAAAACTATAGAACTCAAATTCAATGTCGCGACATCAATCCAATGTTGCGACATCAAATGAAACAATCTAAAATTCAGATGCAATGTCGCGACATCAGAGTTGATTTGCAATATTGCATCTTAAATGTCATGACATAATTGCGACATTGCCCGCGACATTGTTTGAGTAGGAAGGCGAGAATCACTAATGTGGCGACATTTCCGCGACAGCTCGACAACCAACGCCAATTAAGATTAGAGGTGGGTTGGGCCGACTCAATGTCGTGACATCAATGTAGCAATGTTACGACATCAACCACGGCATTAATAGAGGCCTCAGAACTTCAAGTGTTCAATGTCCTGACATTCACAGTTCAAATGTAAGACATCAACTAAAGCACTTTCGAATCCGCGATATCACGATAGCGGATCAGCGTCGGGTGGCTGCTGCGAACCCGATATCGACGTGAGTTATCAATATCGCGACATGGGGTGAAGTATAGAAGCTACGCGAGATCGATATGTAACATTGGTACAAAATCAAAGTCCGGTCACCTGCCCGAGCCAATGTTCGACTAGAGAGTTAACCCCGCGACATAAGCGATTTAAAGTATGCGATATCACGACAAGTATACGCGAAACATAAGTGGGTGGGGATTTTCTTGAGACTTTTAGAACGCACTAATTGTTGCCTCATTTTGTTGCCTGGTGAGCCTATAAATAGAAACTCCACAGAATGGTGCATAGCTTCATCAACGATTTTGCTTGATGAAGTCTCATTGTATATAATTTTTTATTTTGGTTTTGTTTACGGATTTTGTTTCGTGTTTTAAAATTCAGAGTAGGTGATGGCGGGATTACGAAATTTGGATAAATGTCAAATCAAACTATTTGTAATCCGAACTTCAATGGAATAAGAATTTTTAAAATTCATTTTCTACGGAGTTTTGATTACAATTTCAATGAATTTGTTTGATCAACTAGTGTATCAGTTTGTAATCCCGATGTGGAGGCTAAGCTCCCTTTGGGAAAAATATGTTGTTGGGATTATTGTTTGTAGTATTTTAATGTAGTTTTTGGGTATAACTGAAAGATTACAGAGTGGTTATTGGTATTCACTCCTATATAGGGATTTTTTGAATATCAGCGTTAAACTGGAAGGGTTGTGTCATAGTTTCTCAGGAATCCCCTCCCAGTGGCACCGCAGGATGGACTACGGAAGCATAGGCTTGGTCATAGCATTAAGTACGGACATTATTTGAATTAATACCTTTTAGAGTTACTTTAATATAAATCATTGGTGAGAGGTATGCGCATACAATGCCTAAATTTTTATGACAATTTTATTATATTTCGGGTATAGATTAGGCCAAACTTTAGGTTTCAGGGAAGCGATAAGAATTAGTGAAATGTGAAATGAATATGTGAGCATATGAATTTAAGTATTTATATGCTAGAATGAGAAGTGATTGAACCAGGAGAAACCAGTGTAAAAAGAACAAATTGGAATTTGTAAAATAAGGACCTAAAGCCCAATAAGAATGGACTTAAATACTAAAAGGAGTCGTAGAAAGGAAAGTAAATTGAAGTACTAAAATGAGAAATGAAGCCAATGAGGAAAAACTAAACAAAGGCTTAAGGAGAATGAGGACCTAAGGGTCATTTGAGACTTAAAATTATATGTCTAAGAATGTAGATTATTGAGATTTGAAGTGCAAAAATAAAATGAAATGTATAGCCAAGGCTATATAGTAAATTGGGGAGAACTTAACCTAAAAAATGGGTTTTGGTGTTAGGCCAAACAAGGCCTTGAGGAAACTGTGGGGGTTTAAAGACCAAATTTTTGGTCTAAGGAGCTCATTCTTGAAAGCAGAGGAGATTCCGTTTAAGAAAGAAAGAGAGGAGAAAAGGAGAGAGAAGAGAGCTAGGGCGAGAGAAGGATGAAAGCTTTGGGTGAGATTGAACTTTCCCATTTCTTGCTTCTAAGAGATCAAGCAACTGCAAGAGGGGGTATATTTGAAGAGATTGAAGGTAAGAAATCAAACTCTAGCTTTCCTCTTTGTGATTTTTGATTTGGGGAAAAAGCCCTAACTTGGGTAAAAGAGGTTTTTATTGATTCTAACCCATTATTGGAGTGGTTTGGGTAGGATTCCATGGTGGGTTTTGAGATACATGAATTTGGATGGAGTTATTTGAGTTTTTATGGGTGAGAAATGGCAAAATCTACCATTCTAGGTGGGAACCCACACGGTGATGCTTGTCACAGAAAGTGTAATTGCCCGGTACCCATAATCTGAAGGGAATTGGTATTGGTACTAAAAGTTGAGATGCCGTTACTGGTATTCCATAGGGAGAGAAAGACAGTGCCGTATTGAACAAGGGATTTTGTATCGGAGCTTCAACAACCTATTTTGCATACTTTTTATTAAGTCCTATGTTCATATACGATTGTTAAGGAACCCACTAATAATAATTAATAGGGTTTGATAAGAATGAAACTAAGTGAAAAAATGCAGTGCCTCGTAGCCTCGGCAATTAATCGTCTTTAGGCCGAGACTTAGTATCTTAACCTTGGCTTAGTTAACAAAGATTAATTGTCATTCACTTTAAAATACATAATAATTGTTTATCCATAAGAGTGGCGTGGTGTGTTATTGACTAGGGACAGGTGAGGATCACCTAACCCTAGGGCGAGATGAAAGAGAACGAGAGGCGAAACTGACTTCGATTAGTTCTTCGGACCTCTATTCCGATTCAAGTATTGTTAGTTCTTTGTTCACCGTAATTATATTCAGATTTCAAGTGTTTTGGTAGTTTACCAAATAAATCTGAAATGTTTATATGGAATGAGTATATCTTTGAAATGATATTACGAAAGTGCATATGGATTTGAAAATGTGATATTTGAAATGTTTGACAATTAATTGCATGGAGTGATTAATCAAATTGTAAACGAATTGATCAATTCTTGACATCTTGAATTGAATTGATATACCGAACGACCAACATGGCATGATGCACCAATCGGCATCCGTCATGAAGGCAAACCGAAATTGTTCAATGTCCCACATGGCGGGATACACCAATCGGCATCCGTCATGATGATGTATGACATTGTTAAAATGTCCCACTTGGCGGGATGCACCGATCAACATCCTTCATGATGGCGTATGACATTTTTAAATGACCACATGGCGGGATGCACCAATCGGCATCCGTCATGATGGGAGACCGAAATTGTTAAATGTGTAAGCACATTACCGAATGACAAAAAAGACGAGATTCACCGAAAGGAATCCGTCATGAATGTGAATTGTATAGACAAAGTAAAATAACAAACTTTGATGATTGAAAATGAGATTTGTAAACTAAATATGTCCTTAAGAGTATTTTTTTGAATCTCATGATTAGAGTTAAATGATTTGTTGCATGTGAAAATGCATATTTTGATATGATCAATTATTTGTAAAGTGAAAGCATGTGAAAATGAATAAGCATGAGTATTGTTTTATATTGAGCGTGGAAAGAGGTAAAAAGTATAGTTTGATATAAAGGACATGGTTTTATGATAAACACATGTAAATTGTTAAACTAAAAGTGGAATAGAGCATACCTTGAGGCTCCACTAAGCATGTTGGAATAGAGCGCCTTAGAACCACTAAGCATGAAAATGCTTAGTGTAGTTTTGTATCTATGCCCAGGTTTGAGTAAGCAAGAAAAGAAGGCAAGATCAAGAAGCTGAGTCATAGAAAGTTGTGGGCGTATAAAGCATATACCACGATCATATACATACCATTCCTTTAGAAGTGTGACATTTTGTGAACAAAGTTAACATCTGAACTATTGTTTGTATATCATTTGTAAAAGGCATGATAAGCATTTTCTTAAGCGTATTTGTATAAAAGTAAATGTTTGTAGATACCACCATTTGAAATGCTTCAAGCGTAATTGAAAACTTTAAAGTAAATGACATAAATAAATGTTTTGATAAGATAAATGAAAGCAGTCTGAGATGTCGGATAGGTTCGGATCATATTCGGGTCGGGTCGGGGATTCGGGTCGCGACACTTTAGAAAAAAGAAAAAAAAACAAATAAATAAAAAGTAAATAAAAAGAATTGAACGAGCATCTCGGATCAGGGTCGGACCGACTGATGGAGTCAGCAGAAAAGAAAGGGGTGCTGAAGTTCCTGGCAGCACTGTCAGGTTCCCCTTCTGGAGTGACAGTAGGAGTGTGTTCCCAAGGGAATAGATCCACCTGCGATATAGCGGTTTTAATTCTAAGAGGTTTTCAAATCAATTGAAGAGTAATCTCCAATCTTGTGTTATGATATTCTAATCAGGAGAAATTCTTGTCTAATTGATGGCTGAAATTTTCAATTAATTTAGAAGGCTTGCATTACCACATCTGGGGGCAAGTATTTCAATCCCTAGAGATGGTTGTGAAGTATTGAGAAGGAAAAACAGTAAGATCTTAAAGAGGATCAAGTCCTACAAGTAGCTTTTAGACACATTGTCTAGAGATAGAAATGTGGTAAGTTGGGAAGTGAAATGTGTGGTGTGAGGAGAAATCCAATGCCACCCTACCTTACTCTTGGACAATTCCAAAGTTCATGTCTCATACTTTACATTTTATTTGGAAACTTGCAAATGGATGGTCACAACATTGATTTCATTCCTAGTGTTATTTGAGTCCAGTAAACTCTTAAACACGATGTATTTTAGAATATCTTTATCTTTTTATTCAAATATTTTAGAAAGATAATTTTCTATAGGAAATTAGAGGTTCAAATACTGATGATATTGAGTAGTGAGGGTAGTTAATCTTTAGATTTTCAAAATCAATCCTCTTGGGAATGATATCCGGACTTATTTTGTCCACTTTATTACTTGTAAGACCTATGCACTTGTAGTGATTTAGACCAAAACTAAATTTTAATTTCAAATTATTACTTGCACAGTAGAAAACAGATTTTATATGTTTAGTCAAACAAGTCTTGGCATAACTGATAGGGATTGAATAATCTCTGGTGACAATGTCAAGAATCAGTCATTTTTTGTCTATGTTAAAAATCAGTCAACATCAATACAGTTAGAGGAGAACCTAAGACTTGGTTCATTTTGGTCTTCGCTGCCTCGACCATTAGATCAGTTTTTGAAACCGACACAAGGTAATCCCACACCCTATCTTTGGTCTTGAATCAGATTTGATGTCCCAAGGGATCCTTGAGAGGGTTTTTGATGAAATTTTTTATGTTTTTCGCTACTTGGGCATGAGATGCCACACTTGAGTCACCTTAATGGTATCAGAGCACACTCGTGTGCATCAAAATAAGTTCTTTGTTGTGATTTTTCGGTTTTTGGTACCCATGTTTTCAAAAGGTTTAAAAATGAGATTTTTAGTTTGAAAAGTGTAGATCCAGTGTTTTTCTTCATGTAATCTGGTCATGACATGATCAAGGATGGTTATTATGAAGGAGAAACAACTTGGATGAGATTAAAAGTCCCAAAGTTAGGATTTTTACATGTTTCCCGTAGCTATTGAACCCAACAATGTCACTACGTTCGTTCCCAACATCGCGACGTTCATTTTTAACTTCACAACATGAGGACTTACAGTGGGGTTTTGAACCCTACCAATGTCTTGACGTTGCAACGTAAGGTGCTACTAGTTCCTTGTTTGTTTCCTTTCGCTTATGGTTGCACCAATTTCGAACACGCTACTCTAGTATTCTTGAAATAGAGATGTGCAAGTTAAAACTGAACCACTCAGCTTTAAAATTTCTAGAATCATGGATTTCTAAAACCATGTTGAAATTACTTGCGAGAGAACTTTGGAGAAAAATGCTCTTTTGGCAAATTTTCAGTTCTAGGAGTGAATCGGGCTTATGATTCAAGGAGTTGAATTAGGCTTATGATTCAAGGAGTTGAATCAGTTAAAGATTCATGAGTTGAATCAGGCTTGTGATTCAAGAGTGGAATCGGTTTCATGATTCAAGTTGATGAATCAGTTTAGTTCAAGTGTTGAATAGAGGTTATAGTTCAAGTGTTGAACAAAACGAATATGGATCATTTTAGTTCAAGTGTTGAAAAACCTTTTCATGTGCTTTTGAAATCGTGGGGTACCTTTCTCGATTACTTTCAAATGTCAAACATTGGAAAATTCCATGTTGAGGATATATTGTAGCGTGATAAATGATTGTGGACACCTAATGTTGATTGAGCATATTGCATGGTTACTTCTTTTTAGGTAAATAAGGCCTTTGTGTCCCTGCCTCTCTCTATTTTCTCGATGTATTTCTCTTCTCATCTAAATCCCCCTTAAATTTAACTTGAGGTTCTTCTTATTTGATATCTCATAATTAGATTACTGGATGGATTAAATTCATTGGTGAATCTGGAGAAAAGCTATGGGAAGGATCCCGAAGGAAGACCTTTAAATGTAAATGTGATTTAATTTAATGGGTTATAATAATCATGCATGTCCCTATGTTTGACCTAGTCAATTCCATTTTGGCTCATGGAATTGATTTTAGAATGTCCAAAATCATGCCATATAGTTAGAGTAACTATCTTTATATTTTCATGAGATGAATGGATAAAGCATGCTAATGAAATGATGAGACTTATCTAAAGAAACCCCTAAATTATTAATATATTAAGGCTAACGTCTTCCACTGATATGGTTTGAACCAGAATTCTTTTGGAATCGGGATTAAGTAAACCCAAGCCTTCTCCATAAGGATATGTTCTATCCATGGAAATGAGTTTTCTTGATTAGTGGGCTTGCATTAATTAGACTCATTAGCTTATTGGGCAAACCCAAGGTTAATGTTGGATAAAGACGCAATTAGGTTAGTTTACATAAGATGTACACGTATCATGAGTTGATAGCCCAATGATAGTGCACAAATCAACAATTGATACCATTGGATTCGATAGTTGCATTGAATTGCAATTGGTATTGGATACTTACGTATTGATCCAAGATGGCTTGTTGGGTGAACCCAAGTTCACTTCTAGTGATATTGGATTCGTTAATTGCATACGATTAAAATTGGTATGGACAAGATACCTACCTTTTGACCTGAGATGGCTTGTTGGGAAAACCTAAGGTCATTCTTGGTGATATTGGATATCGACCCACCAAGAGAACTTCCATAAAGGTTCTCTCATATCAATAGTGAGGGCTAACGATTCGTAATAAAATAGTGGGAGCCATAATGCGTAATTATCAAGCCATAATAATTATGCATCCTCAAGTATAATATGACATGATCTCTTTAACATCTAGGTTATTGGAATCAAACCATGTCAACGAATCGCAGTCAATGATGGATGCCAATATTATGACAAGGCTTAACTTCTTGGATTGGCTAAAGAATTTGAGAATAGTTCTCAAAAGGGAAAGATTAGCCAATGTCTTTGTTGAGTCACTCCATAAATCCCCAACTGCTAATGCACTTGAAAGCGTTCAGAGCGCATATGAGAAGTGCTTGGTTGATAGTGAGAGAGCGGGATTGATTATCCACACCTCCATGTTGTTAGAGAAGTGCTCTAAAGGGAATTGCCATTTACACTTATTGTACACACTACATATTATTTAATATGAAAGGCTTCTTCATTAATTTGATATTCATTCGTTGAATTGATATAAATCTTTAATCGAATTAATGAAGTTCATGATACATAACATAGCATGAAGGAAATCATGATGGGATCATAAAAATAAGATTCCTATCATGTGTAATTATGTTAATGTCTAAATTATCTCGAGTCATAGGATCAACGAGACTGGACATTGTTGATCCGAATAGACTAGCACATGTCATACTCCTTGATTGGATCAAGCAGTAGATCTTATACACTGTGATCATGAGTTAATCAGAGTTGATATGTGGATGCTCTAGGTAGCATTTATGTCTCTCAGAGGGCCTGTCATGGGAGCAATCATGGATTATCTATTTAAATGTAGATGATTGTCTCATCATGGTAATGGTGCAAGTATCCTTAGACTTGAGGTGCTTAAGGATATCTTGGATACTGATTTTGTACTTTGACCTTAATCCACATTGCCTTTTAGAGGTCACTCTTTGGATGATGATCGGGTATAGTTTGAGGTGTTCGAAGGTAATTGAGTAGCCAACAAAGGATTCACCACTCCCAATAGAGGGAGGGTATACTTATGGCCTCTTGTTGGAATCATTACTTTTAAATCTGTGGCCATAGTAGAAATGCTATGAGGAGTGTCGTCAAGTGCATAATGGATGAGTAATGAATCCAGAAAAAAGATCAAATATCACTTGAGCTAGATGTGGCATAGCCAGTATAGTAGGAGCTACACATTGTCCATGCTTTGAATCGAGTGGGGTATAGATTGGTGAAAGGACGAATTGCACGGTATTTGTCTATGGAAGGGTATGCAGTCAGATCACTAACTCTCCGGTCAATTAGGGGTCATGATGTGTTTCTAGATGCCACTCTTGACTTGCTTCATTCAATAGTTGAATCAAGTGGCCAACATAACTGGAACCTAATGGGTCACACACTTAGAAGTGTGTGGAGCTGATATGAAATGAATTTGGATGTGATCCAAATATGAGGGAGTTTATTCTCGAGAATGGAATGTCACAGGATTAGTAGAATCTCGGGTTTGAAAGCCCTCAGTTACAGATATAACAGGCTTGGGCTTGTTCCTCGGCTTAGGGTCGTGAAAGAACATGCCATAGTGTATAGGGATGCGTGTAACCTATCATCACTTATGGTGAGGGATATTTTGGTCATTTCATAAGTTAGGTTTTTCTTATAAAAGCAACATTGTGGAAAACCCTAAGGATTATGTGGTGGTTTGTGGATAGGCAGATACAGCTATCTTACAGAGTAATTCTGTGGGATTTGGAATGTGGGACCCTTATGCCTGGACGGACTAGTTGAGGCAGGAAGGACCTTTTTCGAGTCTGTTGCCTTGGAGGTTGTCGACTCCACTCTTCGTGTGGATACTGTTAGAGGTCAACCTAGGACTTGGTTCGCTTCGGTCAAAGTTGCCCCGACCACTAGCTCGGTTTTCAAAACTGACACAAGGTAATCCCGCACCCTTCTCTTTGTTGTTGAACCGGATTTGATGCTACAAGGGGTCTTATTGTTGGGAATTTTGTTTTGTTTTTAGATGCTATTGGCATGTGTTGCCACCCACGAAACCCTTCAGTGGTATCAGAGCAACCTTATGTGCATCAAAATCGGTTCTTTGTTGGGAGTTTTCGGTTTTTGGTACCCATGTTTTCAAAAGCTTCAAAAATGAGATTTTTGGTTTGAAAAATGTAGATCCAGTGTTGTTCTTCATTTATATGGTCAGGAGATGATCTAGGATGGTTTATATGAAGAATGAACAATTTGGAAGAGATTAAAAGTCCCAAAGATGGGATTTTTAGGATTTTCCCGTTGCTGGAAAACCCAGTAACATCGCGTCGTTCGTGCCCAATTTCACGACATTGCACATAAATTTCTAGCAACGTTGCAACGTTGGCGCTCAACGCCGCAACGTTATTCATCCGAACCCATAAAACTTAGCGATGTTGCAATATGGCATGTTGCGATGTCCCAACGTCTTGACATGGTAACGTGACATGACAAGAAGTGATGTGACTTTACAAGATGTGATGTGACATAACAAGACGTAATGTGATGTTCGATTTGAACCCTCCTAACGTCGCGACGTTGTGACGTGAGGACTGGTAGTAGGGTTTTGAACTCACTCCCAATGTCGTGACGTTAAGTGCTGCTAGTGCCTTGTTTATTTCCATTCTCTTATGGTTTTGCACAAGTTTTGAACACGCTGCTTTAATATGTTTGAAATAGAAATGTGCAAGTTAAAACTGAACCGTTCAGCTATAAAAATTTCTAGAATCATGGATTTCAAAAACCATGTTGAAATTACCTATGAGAGAACTTTCGACAAACGTCCTTTTGGAAAATTTTTGGTTCAAGGAGTTGAATCGGGATTATGGTTCAAGAAATTGAACCAATTGGAGGTTATTAAAATCAAATCGGGCTTCTGATTCAAGATTTGAATCGGGTTAATAATTTAAGGGTTGAATAGGGTTCATGATTCAATTTGTTGGATCAGATTGATTCAAGTTGTTGGATTGGTATTGTTCACGTGGTGAACAAATGGATGTAGGACAATTTTAGTTCAAGTGTTGAATTGAGGATACAGCTCAAATGTTGAACAAAACAATATGGATCATTTTTTTATTATTTCAAGTGTTGAAAAACATTTTAATGTGCTTTTGAAACCATGGGGGTACCATTATCATTAACTTTCAATGAATTGCAATAGAGAATGCATGTTTAAGGGTGTATGTTAGCATGATGGATGATTATGGACTTTTCCTAATGATGATTGAGCATACTGCATATGATTATTATTTCTTTTTCGGTAAATAGGGTTTGCGTGTCCTTGCCTTTCTCTGATTTCTCTATATACTTCTCTTCTCATCTAAATCCCCCTTAAATGTAACTTGAGGTTCTTCTTATTAAATGTATGTAATTAGATTACATAGGATTAGGATAAGTTGGTGAAGATGCAAAATGAGAAAGAAGTATGGAGAAGATACCAATAAAGAAGACCTTGAAGATTGTAAATTTAATTTATTTTAAAGGGTTGTAATAATCATGCATATCCTCAGGTTTAACCTAGTCAATTCCATTATGGATCATGGAATTGATTTTAGAATGTCCATAATCATGCCATATAGCTAGAGTAACTATCCTTATAATTTCATGAGATGAATGAATAAAGCATGCTAATGAAAAAGATGAGACTTATTTTAAGAAAGCCCCTCCATTATTAATATTAAGGCTAACGTCTTCCACTAATATGGTATGAACCTAATTTCTTCTGGAAATTGGGGTTGTTGGGTAAACCCAAGCCTTACTCCATAAGGATATGTTCTATCCATGGAAATGAGTTTTCCTGATTAGTGGGCTGACCTTAACTAGACTAATTATCAAACCCAAGGTTAATGTTGGATAGAGACGTAGTTGGGTAAGTGTACACAAGATGTACATGTATCATTAGTTTATAGCCCAATGATAGTGCACAAATCAGCAGTTGATAGCACTGGATTCGGTAGTTGCATCAGATTGCATGTTGGAATAATTATTGATCTAAGATGGTTTGTTGGGTAAACCTAAGGTCACTCGAAGTGATATTGGATTCCTTAAATGTGTACTATTGCAATTGGTATGGACAAGGTACCTACCTTTTGACCCGAGATAGCTTGTTGAGTAAACCCAAGGTGATTCTCGATGCTATTAGATATCGACCCTCTAGGAGGACGTCCATATAGGTTCTCTCGGATCAATAGTGAGGGCTATGGATTTGTAATAAAATAGTGGGAGCCATAATGCATAATTATCAAGCCGTAATAATCATGCATTTTAAGTACAATCTAACATGATCTCTTTTACATCTAGGTTATAAGAATCAAACCATGTCACTTGAATGTGAACTTCATGATAAATGATGGATCTTGTAATATTTTGACCAGGCCTAACTTCTTGGACTAGCTAAAGAATTTGAGAATAGTTCTCAAAATGGAAAAATTAGCCTATGTCATTGTTGAGCCATTACGAATCCCCGATTCTTTGATGCTAAGCGTTCAGGCATATCGAAATGCTTGGTTGATAGCGCGGGTAGGATTACATTATCCACACCTCCATGTCACGAGTTTGAAGTAGTATAAGAGCTGGATGCATATTCTCAGTACGCCATCTAAGGAACATTATAATGAAGCGGGCGAAGTATTGAAAAGTTCAAGTCTCTAGAGGCACCTTTTTGTTCCAAGATAGAGATGGGGCAATCCCAGTCACGATATGCACTGAGTGTATAATCACATTGAGAGGTTGAATCAATTGGGTTATTGGATAGTTGTTAAATTAAGTATAGACTTGATTATGACGAGGTTACCCGATTGTTTTGCACAGTTTGTGCTCGACTATGAGACGAACCACAATATATCTACCATACCCAAACTGATTGACGTGCTCAAGATAGCTGAGGGAAAAATGGCTGAGAAGAAAGGCAAAGAGACTGCCTCGAAAGAGACTTCCTCAAAGGGTATTTGCTTCTATTGTGGTAAAGTTGGCCATTGGAAGAGAAACTGCAACGCCTTAAGGAATAGTAGAAAGCTTACAAAGGGAGAGTCCAACTTTCGAGTTGGTAATGGTGCAAGAGTTGTAGATGCAGCTCTATGAACTTATGTTTTGAACCTCCCTAGTGATCTTTGTTTAAATTTGGAAGATTGCTATTATGTCCTAGCATTGACAAGGAGCATTAATTTTGTTTGAACAAGAAAGGTTTTATTTATATTTTGTAACAATGGTTATTACATTATGATGTCTTTTATGCTGGTAGTACATTAAGAGAAATGGGATTTACATATTAGATATGTCCTATCCAATTTTAAATGTTAATGTCAATAAAATGACCAAAGAGAAATAATCTGAAATCATCTTACTCATGGCATTGTCGCTTTGGCCTCGCGAGCGAGAGATGCATGATTAAGTTTCAAAATTCTAGTAGCTTGGGGTCATTTGATTGTGAATCATTTGACAAGTGTGGATCTTGTTTGTTAGGCAAAGATGACTGAGTTGCCCTTTATGAGAAAGGTTGAACATGCTTATGGATGATTAGACCTAATACATTTCGATGTTTGTGGTCCTTTGTCCATTAATGCCAGAGGTGGTTTCGTCCACTTCATTACCTTCATCGATGATTGTTCATGATTTAGGTACTTGTATCTTACAAGATACGAATTTGAATCCTTTGAAAAAGTTCAGAGAATTCAGAAATTAAACGAAGAAACAACTTGGGAGAAGTTTTCAAATCACTTGGATGAGATCCAAGTGGCTAATACTTAAGACAAGAGTTTCTGGATTATCTCAAGGACAATGGGATTTTTTCCTAATGGACTCCACCTTACACACCACACCTAGTAGTGTGGTGAAAAGGACAAGCCGAATCTTGTTGGACTTGGTGAGGTTTATGATGGGCAAGGCGGATCTATTCAAGTCACTTTAAGTGGTATACACATGAGACTACTGTTTAAGTGTTAAACAAGGTCCAATCAAAATTAGTTGTGGTTACTTCATATGGGATATGGACTAACAAGGATCCCTATTTTTCTCACCTGAAGGTATGGGGTTATCCTGCTTAGAAGAAGTGAACTTTGTTAGACAAGTTGGAGGCTAAATCCTTATGATGTCTGTTTGTAGGATATCCTAAGGAAATTATGGATATCGGTTCTACAAAACTTTGGAGCAACAGTTGTTTGTTTCAAAGCATACAGTCTTCTTAGAGAAAGAATTTCTTCTAAGAGAAGACAATGGGAGCAAGGTTGAACTTAGTGAAGTTCAAAGTGCTCAAACAGACACATGTCAATTGACTTAATCTAAAGCTGTTATTCATATTAATGAAGTAGTAGCTGATCATTCTAAAACACAAGAAAATCAGTGAATAGTAGGATACGTATTGTTCTAAAGAAATATAGATTTCTCATCAGTGAATAATGGAATGTATTGCTCATAGAGATTGATGAGCCTACTACCCACGATGAATCTCTGAATAGTTTGGAATTTGATCAATGGATTGAAGCCATGAAGTCAGAGATGGATTCCATGTGTATCAACCAAGCATGGACTTTGGTCGAACCACCTAAAGGGATAAAACCCATAGGGTGCAAGTGGATCTTCAAGAAGAAGATTAACATGGAAGGTAATGTGATTACTTATAAGGCTAGGCTTGTAGCTAAAGGTTATCATCAAAGACAAGGAATTGACTATGACGAGACTTTAAGCCTAGTAGCCATGTTTAAATCCATAAGGATACTCCATGCCATTGATGCTCATCAGGATTATGAGATATGGAAAATGAGAGGAAGACATTCAGTGAAGGAAACCTAAGAAAGGATATGTATATGACACAACCGGAGGTCTTCACACCTAGAAATGGCAATAAAGTGTGCAAACTTTAGAGATCCATTTATGGATTAAAGAAAGCATCTAGGAGTTGGAATATCCCGATTTAATGAGACAATAAAAAAGTTTGATTTTTCACAAAATGCGGATTAGCCTTGTGTGTACAAGAAGGATAGTGTAGTATTCCTAGTGTCACGAGCGGATACCAATCAGACCCAAGTATGGATCATTGGGTGACTGTCAAGAATATCCTTAATTACTTAAGAAGGACTAAGAAACATTCTTGATTAATGGAGATGAGGATCTTATAGTAAGATGCCAAATGTTGATTTGATGGAGATGACTCCAAATCTCAATCAGGCTAAATGTTCACATTGAATAATGACACAGTCAATTGGAAGAGTTCCAAGTAGGAGATGACTGTAGATTCTATAACTGAATCAGAGTACATCGTTGCTTCCAATGGTAGCTTAAGGAAGCGGTTTGGACAAGTTAGTTCATTAATGAACTAGGAGTGGTCCCTTACATTGTTAATCCAATACTGAGGTGTTGGGATAACGATGGAGCCAATGCATAAGCACAAGGAACCACAATCTCATCAATAGTCTAAACTAGTACTCACGATGATGCAATTTGATTTGAAAAATCTTTGGTGATCTTAATGTAAAGATAGAGAAAATACCCACTGATCATAATATAGCTAATCCTTTGACTAAGCCACTTCCCCAAAAGAAGTATGAATCTCTTGTTCTTGCCTATGGTATGAGATATAAAGGCGATTGGCTTTAGTACAATGGGAGTTTGTTAGAGAAGTGCTCTAAAGGTAATTGCCATTAGCACCTATTGTACGCACTACATATTATTTAATATGAAAGGCTTCTTCATTAAATTGAATTGATATATATCTTTAATCGTATTAATGAAGTCCATGATACATAACATAGCATGAAGGAAATCATGATGGGATCATGATAATAATATTCCTATCATGTGTAATTATGTTAATGTCTAAATTATCCCTATTCATAGGATCAATGAGACTGGACATTGTTGATTCGAACAGCCTAGCACATGTCATACTCCTTGATTGGATCAAGCAATAGATCTTATAAACTGTTATTTACGAAGTTAATCGTAGCCGATACGTGGATGTTTTCTAAGAGTACTAAGTACATCGAGACTGGCCATGAGACAATCATATGGATTACTCCATTCAAATGTAGATGATCGCCCCATCATGGCAATGGTGCAAGTATCCTGGGATTCGGCGTGCCTGGCGATATCTCGATGTTGATTCTCGCACTTTGACCAACCATGTCGCGCTCTGCAGGTTGCTCGATGATGATCGTATAGTTTATGTGTCTCGGCTGCACCGAGTAGCCAACAAAGCGATCTCAACGCATCCCAATAGAGGAGGGTATACTTATATTCTCGCTTTAAACCATTATTTAGAAATTCCCCGCCACAGTAGAAATGCTATTATGAGTGCCCTTCTAAGTGCATAACGTATGAGTAATGAATCTGTGGAGACAAATATCAAATGTCACTACAGATGTGGCAGCCAAGAGGCGTGGAGCTGCAGACATTGTCCTTGCTGAACCGTGAGCGCATAGATCGGGTGAAAGGATCTAATTGCAAATTCTCGGTGATTTGTCTATGGAAAGGGTATTAGCCGATAATTTCACCATTCTTTCCTCTCGATCACCGTGGGTCATGATTTGTTATAGATGCCATTTTGATTTGCTGATCTCCAATAAGCTGAATCAAGTGGCCAACATGGAACTTAATCCCAATGGGTCACACACTTAGAAGTATGTGGAGCTTATATGAAATGGATTTGGATGTGATCCAACATGGGGGAGCGATTCTCGAGAAATGGAATGTCACGGATTAGTAGACCCGGTCTAAAGCCCTCACTTAAAGTATAGAAATATGTCATTGAGTTCCCTAGGTCATGAAGGAACATACCTTAACGCATGGTGGGTGCATGTGAATTTCATCAATACTTACGGGAGGTATTGTCATTTACAGTTAGGTTTTCCTATAAAAGCAACATTATGGAAAACCTTAAAGAGGTGTGTGGTGGTTGTGTGAACACACCAAGCCAAATTTTGTTCTTTCTTTTTCCTAAGAAGTGTTCTCGAGATTTTGAGAGACCTGGGTTTTTAGCTCTATCTTCAGATCGGGACTTGGCTAGCATCGAGACCTTTTCTAAGACCGTTGTTTTGAGGGTTACTCCGCTCCACTCTTCGTGGAGGTCATGAAGGAGAACCACACTGCTCGCTTCTCACAAAGTTGCCCCGCCTACTAGCTTGGTTTTCGGAACCGGCACAAGGTAATCCCTTACCTTCTTTAAGAGAACCCACGATGCCAAGGGTAAAACTGTTAACTGATTTGTATAGACCAAAATATGAAGATCACCCAAATTCTCACACGCCACTAAGAATCAGAGATCACCGCTTCCCAAAGAACTGCTAAAAACTGGCTGACCAATTTTATATAAAATATAAGCTACGCTAGATGAGAAGGCTTCAATTGAAATTGTGTTTTGTTTCGAGATTAACAAAGGCTCTAGAATATTCAAGTAATAAAGTGATTTAAGTCCAAATATCGTTCTAAATTGAGAATGATGTAAGAATCTAACATCAATTACCCTATCTACTCGACTATTGCTATTTGAACTCTAAAGTTAAAAGTGATTTGTTTTTAAGCTAAAGGAAAACTAAAATAAAATTTATAACTATATATAAAGAATTAAAATAATTGGATTGGTAAGTTCACTGCAAGTAACACTGGATTAAGTTCAATGTATACTTACTAATTTACATCATTCTATAACATTAATCTGAAACATGAGTTGAACTTTAACTTGTCAAAGATGCAAGGTAGTATAACTTGGATTTCTCCACACACCATACATTTCACTAATTAGAGATCCTCTTTCTAAGATTTGGGTATTTTTCCCGTCGCACACCCTTCTTAGGACTCAAGACCTGCCGTTTCATAAACAAGATAATAAGCCTTTCCTCTAATTTAACGCATCTCATCCATCACTAATCTGCCACCTTTTCCTTGATTAGATTCAACTAACATGGGATTCAAGATCCTTTCATCAAATGTGTGAGAAGAAACCTTTAATCAACTAAATTGATATACCTTAATTAACTCTCACACCACAGTGTAAATTCATTGATTTATCGGGCGTAGTCCTTCAAAGTTCTTAGTCTACTAACATTAGTCTAACTCCACCCCAAGTAACTTACCCATACATTCCTAAATCTCTATCTCTGTGTCACTCAAAGGGCTTCCTGGAAATCAGAGCAAGATACAGTCCTTTTCTAGGTACACGTTACTAATATTCTGAACAAGCAACTTCAAGAACAATACCACTTAAATAAATTTAGGATTTCGAAGTATGACATTCTTTCAAGTTTAGTAGAAAACAATAATTAACATCGATCCAATCCTGTATGCTCACTCTTTCAAACCGGTTTACAAATAATAACAAAATGAATTAACTAACGTAAATTCACTGAAGATGCAAACGAACTTAAATAGATGACTCCAAAAAATTTCCAAATTCACTAAATCGGGACAAAGAATGAAAAACATAATTTTGCGAGAAACCAAATAAAACTCGTGACGTATCACCGCTAATCAAGAAAACTAACTAAAATGCTACCTAAAATTAAATGAAATGAAAATAAAAGAAAAATAATATATAAAGGAGTTTCAGCTACCCAGTTCCTTGCTCATGGAGTTGTGGACTCCGTGGCCTAGATGTTTATTTATAGATTTTCAAATGTGATGGGCCGTGACTTCAAGGTCGAAATTGTGGATCCCAAAATTCGCCCAATTAGTCGCTTGTCGCGACATAGAAAATTTATCGCGCATAGTTTTCATCTTTGTTCCTAAATTTTTGTCGCGGCTCGTAGTTTCATCGCATGGTTTTGTGCCCTTTTCTTTGAGAGTTTGTCAGACATACCTGACAATGTCGAAACATACTCCGGTTATCGTAAAGTGTTTTTCTGCGAACGAGGTCTGTGTCGCAAGAACATAAAAACTTGTTGCAAACCAACTTGTCACCTTCTGTTACTTTTGAAACATGTCGCGACATAAATTTCTTTGTCGAGACAAAACTTCTTGTCTTTAATCCTCATGTTGCGCACACATGTTAGAATGTCATACATAAAATAACCGCTCACACTGTTCTATCCCTTTCATCTCATTGCAGACAAAAAAATTTCGCTCCAACTCTTCAACTTTGTTACAACACTTCTTTGCTATGTTGCGACATTCATTTTATGGTTCTTTTCACACTTTGTCACTATAGATTTTCCTGGCGCTTGCTCGGGGTCCTGTCACGACATAAAGTGTTTCTTTGTTGCATAATAATTTCTTTGTCGCGACAGTTTCGCTTGTCGGGTCTATCATGGCGTAATTTTTCTCATAAGTACACAGTCTTGTTGTCTTGCATTGTTGAGATTGAACTCTATGTCGTGACAGACTCTGAAGATGTCATGACATATTTTCTTCTTTGATCTTTATCATTGGCTGAGCTGTTTGTTGCAACATAGAAATCGTTGTGTCGACAAACTTGTCTTGGCTTATCTCACTTCTCTTCCATTTTCTATCGCGATAGAAATCTTTTACTTTGCAGCTTTTATTGTTGCGACTATCATTTGATTATCAGACAAACTCTATCACTATTACTGATCATCGTCGATGCAGATTTTTGCCTTCGCTTCTTTTGTTGTGTCGCGATTATTATTCTTCGTGATCGTAGCATTCATTTTAAATTCTTTTTCTCTAACCTTATTGTGGATCAGATGTCTTTGTCGCTAATGTTAATCTCTCCTCAACCTTATGCTATGTTTGTCGCTACATAAAATTTCTTTGTTGTGACAAAGTCTTCTTTCTTTTCAATGCTTACTCTGAATTTTTTTTCGTAACAAAGTTTTCTTTTGTCGTGACAAAGCTTTTCTACCATCTTCGCCTTTACGCCGCGACGTAGTCGGGTAGAAATGTCGCGACAAAGTTTTGTTCTACTTCCTTTACGCCTTAATATTCAAGCAATACTTTGTCGCAACATTTATCGCCAATCTCTCTCATATCAGTCGCGGATTGAATTAGTGAGATGCTCCAAATGTTTCTTTCCGGGCTTGAGCCCGCCTTGATCTTGTCATGCATGTAACGATGTTTGTTGCGACATAGCTTCTGTTGGTTCTATTTGTATTATGTCACGACATACTAAAACTGTGTCTCGACAGAGATTTCTTCCTTGGCCAATTTTTCTGCTTTTCTTATTGGAATTGCCTATTTTTCATTTAAAATTTACAAAACACAAAGTTGGTGAATATTTCATAATTCAACATTAAAATGACTCATAAACATCTAGAAATATGCTAGAAAACTGGATTTAAAATAGATGAGTTTTAGACTTATCAGGGTCCTAGGAAGAGTTTTTGTTAGGATTTTTTTTGTTTTTCGTTGCTATTGGCATCTGTTACCACCCACGAAACCCTTCACATGTCACATGAGTATCAGAAGCAGTATAGGACTATGGATGTATATTCCATAGTACGCCATCTGAGAGAACATTATAATGAGCAAGCAAGAACTGAAAGGTTCAAAGTCTCTGAACTGCTATTTGGTTCCAAGATGGAGGAGGGGACATCCCCAATGCAGCATGCATTGAAGATGTATGAACACATTGAGAGGTTGAATCAATTGGGTTATTAGATGAACTTTGAATTGAGTGTAAACTTGATTCTGGCTAAGTTACCTGATAGTTTTGAACAATTTGTGCTTGACTATAGGATGGACTATATTATGTCCACCATACCTAAGTTGGTAAACGTGCTTAAGATAATTGAAGGAAAATTGGCTGAGAAGAAAGGCAAAAAGATTGAGCCGAAAGAGACTTGCTTCTATTATGGTCAAGTTGGCCATTGGAAGAAGAACTACAAGGCCTACTTGGAGTCGAAGAGGAAGGTGGCATGTGATGCTCCATCATCTTCAAGTATTTATGTCATTAAGATTAATATTGTTTCTCTTAACAACATATGGGTATATGATACCAGTTGTGACTCATACATATGGATTGATATGCAGGGCCTCAAGAATAGTAGGAACCTCACAAAGGGAGAGTCCGACTTTTGAGTAAGCAATGGTACAAGAGTTGCAACTATTTCTATATGGACTTATGTTTTGAACCTCCTTAGTATCTTTACTTAAATTTGGATGATTGTTGTTATGTCTCAGCATTGATGAAGAGCTTTTTCCAGTTATTTGAATAAGAAAGGTTTTTATTTACATTTTGTAACAATGGTTGTTACATTATGATGTTTTTTATGCAGGTGGTACATTAAGAAATGGGATTTACATATTAGATAAATCCAATCCAATTTTAAATGTTAATAAGAATAAAAAGGCCTAAGGGAGATAATCTGAAATCATCTTACTCATGGCATTGTTGCCTTGGCCATGCAAGTGAAAGACGCATGACTGAGTTACATAATTGTGGTAGCTTGGGGTCATTTGATCATGAATCATTTGACAAGTGTGAATCTTGCTTGTTAGGCAAAGATGACTAAGTTACCGTTTATTTGAAAGGGTGAACATGCTTATGGACCATCAAACCTAATACATTCCGATGTTTGTAGTCCTTTGTCCATTAATGCCAAAGGTGGTTTCATCTACTTCATTACCTTTATCGATGATCGTTCATGATTTGGGTATTAGTATCTTGTGAGATACAAATCAGAATCATTTGAAAAGTTCAGAGAATTCAAATATGAAGCGAAGAAATGGCTTGGGAGAAGTATTAAATCACTTAGATGAGATCCAAGTGATGAATACTTAATCCAAGAGTTTTTGGGTTATCTTTGGGATGATGAGACTTTATCCAAGTGGACTCCACCTTACACACTGGACCAAGTAGTGTGGTGAAAAGGACAAACCGAATGTTGTTGGACTTGTCGAGGCCTATGATGGGCAAGGCGGATCTACCCAAATCCTTCTAGGGTTATGCACTTGAAACTGCTATTTACATTTTGAACAAAGTCCCAACCAAGTCAATTAGTGTTACTCCATATGGGATATGGATTAATAAGGATCCCTATGTTTCTCACCTGAAAGTATGGGGTTATCTAGCTTATAAGAAGTGAACTATGTCAAACAAGCTGGAGGCTAAATCTGACAAGTGTTTGTTTGTAGGATATCCAAAGGAAATTTTGGATATCGGTTCTACAACACATTGGAACAAAAGCTGGTTGTTTCAAAGTATACAATCTTCTTAGAGGAAGAGTTTCTTCTAAGAGAAGACAATGGGAGCAAGGGTGAACTTGGTGAAGTTCAAAGTGCTCAAACGCATACGTCAACTGGCCTAATCCAAAGGTTTATTCATGTTAATACAAAGAATCGATCCTTCTAAAACATAAGCACATCGTAGCACAAGTAGATTTAATGCTCCGCAGAAAATGGATTTCATTAGTGAACAAATGGATGTATTGCCCATAGAGGTCATGAGCCTAATACTCACGAAGAATCTCTCGAATAGTTCGTAGTTCGAAAAATGGCTCTCGGGGTTTTCATAAAGTCGTGAGATGGATTCCATGTGAATCAACCAAGTATGGACTTTGGTTGAACCAACCATAAGGATAAAACCCATAGGGTGCAAGTGGATCTTCAAGAACATGCTTAAATTCATAAGGATACTCCTAGCCATTGCTACTCATTATGATTATGAGATATGACAAGTGGATTTGAAGACATCTTTCCGCAAAGGAAACCCAAGTAAGGATGTGTGTATGACACAACCGGAGGTCTTCACACCTACAAATGGCAATAAAATATGCAAACTTCAGAGATCCACCTATAGATTAAAGCAAGCATCTAGGAGTTGGAATATATGATTTAATGAAGCAATCAAAGAGTTCGATTTCTCACAAAATGCGGATGCAACTTGTGTGTACAAGAAGGTTAGTGGGAGTGCAGTTGTGTTCCTAGTATTATATGTGGATGACATATCAATTATTGGAAACGATGCCTCAAAGATACAACTTGTTAATATATTCGTTATCCAAGAACATTCTCCATGAAAGACCTTGGAGAAGCGACCTACATATTGGGGATATAGATTTATAGAGATAGATCGGGTAGGTTGCTTGGTCTTTCACAGTCTACTTACATAGCTTAGATGTTAAGGAGGTTTAGCATGGAGTAGTCTAAGAGAGGATTCATTCCCATGTCTAGTGGGATCACCCTCTCGAAGTCCATGTGTCCAAAGACACAAGATGAGAGAACACGCATGAGTATGACCCCATAAGCTTTGGCTATAGGATCAATCATGTATGCTATGTAATGTGCTAAACCCGCGTATCATATGCTTTGAGAGTCACGAGCAGATACCAGTGGGAATCAGGTGAGGGTCATTAGGTGGTTGTCAAGAATATCCTCAAGTACTTGAGAAAGGCTATGGATGTATTCTTGATTAATAGAGATAGGGATCTTATGGTAAAATGCTAACTAATAATAAGATAGAGATGTCTTCAAATCTCAATCAACCTAAATGTTCACATTGAACTAAGTGGGTACAATCATTGAAGAGTTCTAAGTAGGAAAGGATCAGTGGGATTCTATAATCAATCGAGTACATCAAGCATCTGAAGTATAGATTAGGAAGCGGTTTGGACAAGTTAGTTCATTGATGAACTAGGAGTGCTCCCTAGCATTGTAGATCCGAAACTATAGTATTGGGATGACAATGGAGCCATTTCGAAAACAAAAGGAACCACGGTCTCATCAAAGGTCTAAACTAGTACTTAAGGAGATGCCCTTTGATTTGAGAAATCTTTGGTGATCATGATGTAAAGATAGAGAAATGCCCACTGATCAGAATATGTCTGATCTCTTAGCTAAGCCACTTCCCCTGAAAAGTGTGATTCAAATCTTCTTGCCTAAGGTATAAGATACAAAGGCAATTGACTTTAGTGCAAGTGGGAGTTTGTTAGAGAAGTGCTCTAAAGGCAATTTCCCTTAGCACTTTTTATACGCATTACATATTGCTTAATATGAAAGGCTTCTTCATTAATTTGATGTACACATGTTGAATTGATATAAATCTTTAATTGAATTAATGAAATCCATGATATGTAACATAGCATGAAGGAAATCACGATGAGATCATGATAATAAGATTCCTATCATGTGCAATTATGTTAGTATCTAAATTATCCTTAGTCATAGGATTAATGAGACTAGACATTGTTAATCCGGACATACTAGCACTTATTATACCCCTTGATTAGATCAAGTAGTGGATCTTATAAACTGTGATCATGAGATGATTAGAGTTGACATGTGCATGCTTAAGTAAGAGTAGTTGGAGTTCATCTGAGTTCGCCATGAGACAAATTATATGGGATTATCTATTTAAATGTAGATGATTGTCTCATCATAGCAATTGTGCAAGTACCCTTAGGCTTGAAGTGCTTAAGGATACCTTGAATGTTGATTCTATGCTTTGACTTCATTCTTTGTTACCTTCTAGAGGTCACTCATAGGGTTATGATTGGGTACAACTTGAGATATTCGAAGGTAATTGAGTATTGTTGATGACCAATGATGTATATATGAAAATATGGCCAAAGGAAGTGAACGTGGTAAATACTCAAAAACTAATTTTAAAAAGTAAATATACTAAAAAAAAACTTAAATGAAAAGCATTACCAACACTCAACCCCTTTCCGCAAGTGCACGAGTCATACAAGTAATAAAGTGAACTTTAGGAGTCTGGATATCATACCCTCGAGGATTAGAGGTTCTCTCTAATTGGAATTTAAGCACTCTGAGTACAAGGGCTTTTCACTATCTAGGTGACCAAATATGATGAAAATTAAATTAAATTTAACTAAATTAAAAACTAATTTAAAACTAATCAACTAATTTAAAATCACTAAGCATAACTACCAAAGCTCCAAAATGTATGAAAAGAGGCACCAGATGGGAATAACTCATTTAACATTAAATTCCAGATTTTCAAGCATAACATTTGTGAGTTGAATGCTAGATTTGTCTAAGAGCAAAGTAGTATAGCCTTGGAATACCTCATGACACTATACATTTCACTATTTAGAACACCATATTCCTAAACCAGGTCAATGAGTCTAAATAACTACTTTTAGGATTTGATCATCTTTAAGATTTGATTGTTTTTCCTAAACCAATAATTCACAACCATTTCTTAGGACTGAAGACAACTTGTCCCCATAGACAAGGTAATACAAGCCTTCTCCTATACAATTGGTACCTCTTTATGTAATTCATTAGAATACTCTCTCTCCTTGATTAGAATTTGTGCTAACACGGGATGAAGATTATTCTACCAAATTGAGATGAGACCTCTATACATTAAACTAATAAATCGTTAGTTGGTCCTTATGCCTTGGGAACACACTTCTGCTATCACTCATAAGGGAACCTTGGAGTCAAAGGTTAGAATAACACCTATGATTCACCATAGTGATATTTAGAGTGTATTAGTTCTAAAAATATCAGTTTATCATACCCGCAAGTTACCGCTCTTTGCTCTCAGGTATGGTCTTCTTTGTGTCACTCAAAGGCCTCCTGGAAATCAAAGAATATATACAACTTTTTCTGGGTATAATCTATTAATACTTAAAACAATTCATTACATGAATAGTATCGATTATATAAATTTAGTCTTCAAACCCACAAAATAAACTATAAATTTTCAAATATGAATGTTCAACAATTAATCCCCACCCCTAGAGGGTGTTTAATGTTCCATTACTGGATTCCAATCATCACCAATCAAGCAACAAGCAGAAAAATGAAGAAAGAAATCAAGAGATAAGGAGTGAGAAAACAAATTGTGATTTGAGCTTCAATCTTTGTCTCAACAGTAATAAAATCTGGATCTTTGAGTACAACATTGAAATCTCTTCAATAAAAATAAAAATCTACTCTATAACTACTCTAAGATCTACTAAAAATCAAAACCCTAAGCTAAACTAAAAAAATAGGAAGGTTTTAGAGAGAGAAACCCTCATGAGAGGTGTTCTCCCACCTCATTTCTTGCCTTAAAAATCTAAAAAATGAGTATTTATAGTCCTAGGGTGAAATAGACTTTAAAACAGTTCAAAACAACAATTTTCGGGGCTTTCTAGTCAGGCATGATGCCTTTTGTCGCGACATTTTCTAGGTTTGTCGCGACATTTATTTCTACTAAGCTACTTGTTTTCTTCTCTAACTTGTCAGGGCCATAACTTCTTCATTTTAACTCGGATTTGGGTGTGTTGGTGTCGTTGGAAAGCTCTTTTAATGTAAAATGAAACTATGGGTAAATTTGAACCATTTCATGTTCCAGATGGTACAAAAAAATTCATCTTCCCAGTGACATGCTATGAGACACCTGGTTGACTCTCCTTTTGGAAATATATCAAGCCATTTCTCAAATCACTGCCAAGAATCCTACAAAACCAAGTTTAGAGGATATGTTATCAGTTTTACATGAATATGGATATAAAATGCTATAAATAGCATGTGAAATGGACTTAAAACATAGATGAGTTTTACACTCATCAAACACCCCTAAACTTAAAGTTTTGCTTGTCCTAAAGCAAAGAAGAGAAAGAAGTTGCTTATCCCCAAGCAATGGAAGAGAAGAGTTTTCACCATTTTTATTTAACTAAAACTGAGTAATCAAGCTTGCCAAGAGGCATGTACATGTGCTCTCAAGAATCTCTCTTTTACCAAAAAATATAGAAAAGTGATTAAGATAATTTATTTATGGTTAATAATGAATTAATCCTTCATATAGATAAATTTAGATCATGGTTCTCACTAGTGTGTGTGTGGCCCTCCCTATCCAAACAATTGCAAGGTTGATGAGTTTATCGACTTAGATAAGTAAGTGAATCTCCTAAGATAAGATATTTAGGTTCCATAGGCCTTTGTTGTTCCTATCACTCACCAATGCTCCAGACACACAATCCTCAAGATCAAGTAGGTCTTTATAGCTTGTAAATGTAAGGCTTAAGGGGTAGTCGAACAGTCATTTTAGGCTAAAACTTACCCAAACATACATATTTTCCTCCATTCACAGCTCATACTCCATCCTTATTCTCACCATCAGAACAATGACACTCTCAAGCACCCCAAAAATTGTTTGGGTGCATCTCATTCCATACTTCTCATATCACCTTTTAACTATACACAAATTTTGCATTCTTTCAACAAACACCAAGAAGCCTTTTTTTTTTTTTCTTTTCAAGACAAGATTATTATAGTGGTGCAATGTCTAAACCCCCTTAATCTTTCTATCAACCCTTAGCGAGCTCTAGATTAGCAGCTCCCAAACTAGTTGGCCTTAGGGTACTAGGTGTTGAGACACCCCTTAGGATTTACTTACTCTAGGAAAGGAAGACTACGAGGCCAGACTCACTCCTTCTTGACTTTTTATTCTATTTTTGCTTCTTTTTCACTTGATATTTTTCTGTTTTTTTTTCCTTCCTTTTCACTAACCTCTTGATTTTCAACTAAAAAATAACTCCCCCAAACTTGCTTCTCACTACATTTCTCAATTATGTTCAAGTGCTCATGTTATGGGTAAGTTTGGTTCTTTACTGAGGGATAGTGACGTATAGGAAGGTTGTTGGCTTCAAACTTGATTCCCAGAAAGAAATTTTGGCCTTGAAGCTCAACATTTTGGTATTAGAGGAATATGCATATGCATATTAATATGGTTATTCGGGAAGGCACAAACTTTCCAATGATGGCCTATATCATTTCTCAATTGTTGTGTTGCCTAGGATTTTGCCTCAAGTGATAATAGAACACGTTCTAGAACCTATGGAGATCAAAGATAGATGGATTATTGATTCGTTTATGCCAAGTAGGTGTTCAGAATCAACAAAATTTATATCCTAGATCTATACTTCATCGACGAGTAAAAGCTACTACAAAGATAGTGGCTCTAGGGTCGAACACGTGGGTGGGATGGGTTTTCTTCGTGAGAGAAGAGTTGCGGTATTGAAAATGGTGTTTTCGTTGGATTTTTAGGGTTTGTGAAAAACAGTGGGTGAATGGTTAAACTGAAATAACTTGGAGTAAAGTTAAGAGAGAATTTTGAAGTCTGCCACCGCTTAGGGTTCTAAGTTAACCGACATATCTCGGGTCTTTTTTCTCAAGGCTGGGAGGATGACATATAGTCATTTCCTCGAACCTGACCTTCATTTAGCTTTAAAACCTAAACCCTAAAAAGTTTTCCTCTTGATGCATGGTATCTAATGAGCGGAAATGTCTAAGATGTTAAAAACACACCTCCTAAACCTACCCTTCAAAGCACTATCAGAGATAACTAACCGGGCACGCGGGATCTAGTGATAAGTATCCACTAACCTAAAAACACAAATACACGTTGGGAGATAAAGATGCTCAAGAGATTTAACCTAAGGTGAGAAGCAGAACAGATATACTTAAATAAAATTACAAAAGCATGAGAACATGCAAATTTGGCCAAAACCAACACCCAACGGCCTCCCTTGGGGAAGGATGAGGGGTTTTATAGCAGCATCCCTGGATTTGTCATCATCAAGGGGTGTTTGGCTAGTAAGAAAGTGAAGGAAAGGGAGAGAAAATAAACCGGGGCCGAGGGAGAGAAGCCATGGGCCCAAACTTATTGACGACACGGACTAACAGCTTCTGATTGATTTACAAGCAAAACTGAGCTTATATAGTGTTCGTGATAAGGAAATTACAAAATGCAAATGAACCAAAATTACATCAAGGGCAAACTTGTATAAACCACAAAAAGGAGGGTCAAAAGCAATTAACAAAGAAGGAGGTGTGAGCTATGTCAAGGGAATTTCAAGAGTCATGAATTCTCGCAACCTTGCAAAATTTCCACTGAGCTCTCCTTCTCTTCAGCATTTTTGTTCCAAATTTCCTACGATTCGATCATGCATCTTCAATTCAGCCTGCTCATCGTGTTTGAATCTCTGGACTGAAGATAAATTCCAGGCATTTTTGACCTGTAAAACTACTAAAAATAGCTACAAAATGTGATCAGTAGCAAATCCGGGACCCTAATGTATCAATTGAGTTATTAAAGTCGATTAGTACATAAAAAGTGTTTAAAACCTACATTATACAAGGCTCAAAATAGCATTATTTGGGTACTAATCACTCCCCCCAACCGACACATTGTTAGTCCCTTAGCAATGATAAAAAGAAGGAAGATCATGTAGGCTATTTGTATGCAATAAGGGATTGTCTTTTCAAAAAGTGTGTATCAAAGAGAGGCCTTACCTGCATGAAAACTCGGGACACGCATAAAACCACTGAAGAATAAGTGCCATACAGAAAGTTTCTGAGCGTTGTTCATTCCAAGGAAATCAACCCGAACTTCCCCAAAAATCTAAGCTTGGAGTGGTGATCGCTTGTCACCAATAAGTCGCTAAGCTACTCTTCCCAAACCAAACTCATCGCGAATGCCTGCATCGGCCGACCATCCTAAATAGATTCGGCTCCACTCTTATTTCACACTTTTATCAGTATTGAATGCATAACGCGTAAAACTCGACTTCACCAAAGTCCGGTAATCCGGGATCCACCCACAATCAAAACACCAGGTTTAGGCATCGTTTGCGCGATCTTTCATCACACCCGTGTTTCACCTGATCAATGATTTGAGAATCCATCCAGAAATTCGCCAGAACCCCCACCATCCATTCATGGTAGTTGGTTATTAGGCTATGGTTCTAATCATGGTTTGGTACATCAAGTTTTTAAAGTTTCATCGAGATCCCATCGCCTTTATGTCATGCTGTCACGTTTTCTATTCTTCTTTCTTTGGTATGCGATCGCCTTCTTTCGTGGGTCCCAACTGTCAGCAACACAACAATACAAAGCCCGTTTGCAATCAGAGGTATTTCGCTCGATAAAAACCATAAAATTCCAAAATAGATACTGATAAATAATATGGTTGATTACCGTGGTTTTCAACCTAATTAACAACTCAATCAAGGTGGAACTAGTCTAAGATTTGACAGTATATGTTTCTTCAACTTTTAAATTTACAGAATGCAAAACCACTAAACCATAAAGAGATGTGCAGAAAAATGTAGAGTTGTATTATTATGAGCATAGTGTATTTCATAAAATTTTCAGCTTTTGCAAAACGGCAAACAAGAAGCTCTGCAACATACAAAAAACGGGCTTTGGCTGAGCATGTGTACAAAACAAACTAAAGTCAATGTGATGAACATCGCCCCAACACTAACTCTCCCGACAATGAACCCAAAAAAGAAGGAGTGGTACCTTTCCTGGGCAGTGGCCGATGGCAGAGTCATCCCCTCAAATGAATCAGCCGAAGGCGACAATGGGAGAGTGGTCACGCCGCCGCAACCGCCAACACATCCAAGGAAGCTACAGGGGTCGATGGTGGAGGAGCTGATCCCGCTGGGAGGTAGCAAAGGCCTCGAGTAAATGCGAATAAGGAGGCCCAAGTGGCTCGAGCCGCATGAGGATGGTCTGACGCGGCTAAGACAACCAGGCGTAGCCATCCTATCCGCAAGTGTGGCATGGGGAGGCCGCAAATGAAGCCGTGGCAGGAGAATGAGCCGGGACCGCCCGCGATAGCCTAAAGTCCCCCAGAGATGGTACATACCGCGAGGCGCGCCAGAGGTGCTCTGCACAAAGTACGCCCGAATCGGAGCAGCTGGTCATAGCCGCAGGGCACCGGCTGGCGAGGGCGCTGGTGGTTTCGAGTGGACCGGAGTCGGTTACCGAGCCGTGGTCGGGTGGGAGCCGAAGGACCGATGGTGGTAACTGATGGGCCGAGCCGAGGGCTCCTCATTGTGTCGCCTAAGGTGGCTATGTCCCTGTTACTATCAGCACCGGCCACCTCACCGGGATCCCGGCTGAGATGAAAGGGGCAGGAGGCTCACCCGCACCTACCGACGCAAGGTGCTCACAACCGCTGGCGACGCCTCCACCGGGGGCTCTGGCCGGAACCCATGTGCTCTAGCACCTGGCATAAGAGTCGTGGAAATAGGAGAGGCATGGACTCGGCGCGGGGCAAACTCCGGCGGTGGACTCTGTCCTCGAAGTGAAACAAGGATGTCATAACCAGCTCTCGCGGCACAACTAAAAGCCTAAATGCGACATAAACCCAAATACCCTCCTCCAGTGTGTGTGTGTGTGTGTGTGTGTGTGTGTGTGTGTGTGTGTGGGTGTGTGTGTGGTGTGTGTGTGTGTGTGGTGTGTGTGGGTGTAAAGTGTGTAAAAAGTGTGTGTGTGTGTGGGTGTGTGTGTGTGTGTGTAACGAAGGCGTTTGGAGCGTAAAAACATATTAGACCCTCGAAATGCAGGTATCAAAAGCATACGCCGCGGAGGTGTCGCTGCTCAATAATATAAATCCCACCAAAGAGCATCCACGTGGAGAGAAGCTCCGACCATCTCCGGTCGAGGGATGGGGCCACCGTCTATACATCAAGGCTGGCGCACCACTTGAAATGGATTGTTTGATGTCGAAATCAAGTATCCCTAACCACCATCGATGAAAATGCAGCGGAGTCGCCGTCTTCGCTTGCACGCCATCGCTGATAAAACTCGATGACTACCCGAGGATAATAATATTGATGCGGCGTCATGAACGGCTCCAGATGGTATCTCTGCACGAGGAGCATGGAGTCTTGGAGCTCCGGTCCGCAAATGCCTGAGATCGTAAAGAGACCCTCCTCGTGAAATCTCTCCTTTACAAATACCCCTAGATGGGGCTGCCAGGCGCGTAAGGCCGCCTGATAATGGATGCAGGGGATAGATCCGGGGCTCTAACAATGCCCTGATAAGGTGGTGAGGGTGGCTCCTGGGGTCTCGAGGTGATCTAATTCAGGGCCCGAGGTCCGGCCATCTCGCGAGCGGCCCCCGAAACGGTCAGGATGCGATGGACAGAGGAGGCCAACCTAGGTATGATATCTCCTCCGCAGGTGCTACTGCAGGAGAGCCCTCAAAGATCAACACGGAGGTGCCCCCGGACAACACCAAGGTGGGAGGTAGCTGCGACTGAGGGGCTTGACCGCAGCGCTGGCCGAGGCAGCGGAAGCAACAGGCGCAGCAGGCGCTACAACAAGGCAGCGTAGCTCCCGGAGGAGGTGCCTGGCAGGGGAGAGCCCTGGGCACCCGCTGTCGATAAGAATGAGCCTCACGAGCCCGCTATCATTTAAGCCAGCGAGAGCAAATTCAAGAGGAGAAGAAGTTCGTAAAATTGTGAGGTGAAAGGTGAGATGAAAATGAAGGGGAAAAGGGGTTTATATAGGATTGGGGTAGGTGGGAAAAGACATAGCTCATAAATGTCATTAGTGGCCATTAATTGGATGGTTAAAAAAAATAAAGAAATTTATTGCAGGAGTGTGAATCAAGAGTCATGCAGCGACGATGAACAAGGTCTGTGTCGCGAAATTCCGCACCCCGCGAAATTTCAGACCCTATAAAAATTCCTTTCAACCCGGGAAATTCTCGTGCAAAATTTGCTCCCCCAAAGACTAGAACACCCGCAGAACAACAAAAAGACTCCAAATTATGAGAAGATAAGCTTGAAAATGAGGAAATTTACAAATTTCGATAATTAAAGGATATTAATAAAAATCCTAATTTAAAACTTGAAATAATATAAAGCAAAAATTCCATCAAAATTTGGAGTGGTTTCCTAGTTCTTGCAGGAACCACTCCCGGGCCAGACACCCAAGAGATTTCATGGAGGGCTCCAGAGGAGGAGCTCCTCCCTGGTTCCAGCAGAGCCACAGAATAGCTCGCCCCTTGTGTCAAGCATCCAAGCCTCGGTGGTGCCGTGGGATGACAGATGCAGGAAGGGTGACCGATGCGCTGATCCCCACACCGCTTCTGGTTCTTTATTAATTTTTCCCGCAGCCAGAGCACTGCGGCTTTCCTAAGACCGCTCGACCTGTGCGCACTTCTTCCGATTGCCTCATCCTCTACTGGCTTAACCTTGTTGCTCAAGTGAAAAATGTTGAGCTCCAATGTCATGTTGCTGATTAGTGCCCAAAAAGTGCTATTTTGAACCCTATTTATTATAGGTTTTGAGTGCTTTTTGTATACTAATCATTCTAATTAACCCGATTTCTACATTACATCCTTACTTATTTTTAATGATCACATTTGTGGCAAATTTTGCGCTTATAGCTAATTATGTCGAAATTGTTGAGTCGATCCAAGCACCGAAGAATTCAAATCAAACCTAACATTGCATCAAAGATTAAGGAAAGAAGAAAGAATGCTTAAGAAATTGCACCACCTGTGAAGGCTTTTCCTCAAGGCATCAGGCATCACGAGCACTGCTCCTCCAAACAGCTATTCCCTCGCTGACGTCAATTTTTTGTTACAATTTTTGGTTTTTCTCCTTTCACCCTTGTTGTAATCACTTATGTTTGATTGTATGGTATTTCACTCGTTGGTAAGGCTACATAAGCCATTTTGCCACAATCGCCGGGGAGACGATTTTTAAATTAAATGTGCCAGGGTTCCATTCCGTTCTTTTCCCTTTTTCTCATTTTCCTCCCTTTCGGCTACTAAACACTCCGAGGATGACAACTGTGAGGATGGTCACAGCCCTTCCTCCTTGAAGAGGACTCGCCATCAAGCAACTAGCTTGAGGCAACGCACTGGCCCTCGCTTTTAACGCACGCATTTATGGTTGTTTAAGTTCCTACTTCTCACTTAGGTTAAAATCTCTTAAGCATACTTTAATGTGTATTTGGCAAGTTGTGGGTTCAATGGATACTTCAATTAGATCCATCATGCTCGCTTATTGCCTCCTCGCTATTTATCGTGGATTAGGGTTTTTTAGATGTGTTTTCACTGTTAGGAACATTTATGCCCATTTAAATGCTATGTTTCAAAAGGGAAAATCATAGGGTTTAGTTTTTAAAGCTAAATGAAGATCCGGTCCGGGAAATGACTATATGTCATGTTCCCCAACGCGAGGAAAAAGACCCGAGGACATGTTGGTTGCCTTATAAACCCTAACCCAGTGGCCTGAGACTTCAAGGAGTTCTTTCCTTATTTTTCTTCATTTTATTTTCAGTTTTAAACCCCAAAACCTCACTGTTTTTCAACCAAACCTTAAAATCCAAATTAAATTCACCATTTTTGACTTCACTCAAATCATTTATACGAAGAAAACCCATCCCCAGAAGCCGAATTCCTAGACTGCCATCAGTGAGCTCGACCACAAGTAGCAGGAGGAGAAGGATACAAATTTTGTTGATTCCGATCACCCTACCGTGGCACGGACCAGTCTGGTCGGCTGTGAGAGCCGCATGATGACCCCATTCCAAGAGTTGATTACGGCATTAGATGGCCAAAAATACCTCTAGTAGCTATGACGGGCACTTGCCAGTGTCCTCCGCCACCGGCCCCACAAGAACCATGAAATCCACCTGACAGTAGAACTTGTCTTTTCACCTTCTCACCACACATCCTCAACTACTCCTTCTGTGATGACCGATTGATCCGCAAAGGATAGGTGATGTCAGTCAAGCTTCAACTCCCAAACTAACTCGCTATACACCGAGTATGGCGCAAGTTGACACCGCTCCCCGGGATCCAAAGAAGGCCTTGCTCCACGCAGATCCTTCAATGTTGACTGAGATGGTGGGGGGGATCCTCGATCTTCAGATTTCACCAAGGTTTTTGGTGACCGACGATGAGCCGACTTGTTCAAACAGAAGGCTTTCTTTGGCCAATGTCCAACCCGGACTATGCACAAGTCCCTTTAGAAATTTAGCATAGGCCTGAACCCGTTCGATTACAAGCCATAAAGTGGGATGTCACCCTTACCTGCCTCAAGACTTCCAGATGCCTTCTGCTTGTGGGCTGCCTCATTTCTCGTTGGGGGAGTTCGGAGGAGGCATGTTTTTCTTTCATCGAATCCTCTTTAATGGAATACATGTTCCGCTCTACTCCTTTTCCCGTCTTTCCCGCCGGTTCAGCCCCGGCCGCTTCAAATTTCCTACCACCCTCAAGGTGATAATGGCCCCGGGACTTCATCCATTTTCGTGCGTGCCCACCGCATAGCTTACTTCATGCACTCCCCTGTGGATCGGGTGCAGTGTCTCGGGAAGCGGAATCTTCCTTTCAGCACCCAAGGCCGATCGGGTCGCTACTGGCGGATGACTGCGGTATCAATTTTCTGATTTGTGCTGGAGCCCCTCACCCTTCGCTCCATGGAGCTTTTACATTTTCTATTCTTTGATTCAACTGAGCATTATTGGTTTTCTTCGCTTCCTACAAAATTCCCCACCACCTCGCTTTAAATTCATATAGCTTGCTCAACAGTACTTAGGTCGGGTGGTCAGTTAAGGCCGAGAGGTGGACCCATATCAAGTCGCGATGTGCTCCCCTGGGAACATATACTGAGGTTTAAAGCCAGCGAGGTCAGTGGTTCTTCCGCTGGGATTATAGGTGTTACATACCGGGCATCGCAGGCCTATTTTCGCTAACAACAACATTTTCTATTTTCAACCATCAACTTTACCGAGGGAGAATGGATAATGTTCTCCTTTATGACCGGTATTGACAACAAACATGGTTGGCAGGCATAGATGTTGGTTATTGTCAACAAGATGAGCGGTCAATCACATCATCCCCTGTACTCTTTGTCAAAGGATTTCTCTGCTTCAAGTTCTTCCATCCTTTCCTGGACAGGCGGACAATCAGCCTTTTAATTCCACATCCTCTCGTCTGAATAAATGCCTCCCTTCGGGGTTCACTATTTGTCATTCTCTTCTACCTCTCGGGTTCTACCATCCCATCCCTATGTCTCAAAGAACATAGCTTGAGGCAAATCCATGGCCCATCCTCGATTTTACGAGAAGCCTTCCACACATGGTCTCCAAGAGTTGCTTCATGGAAGGGGACATTCCATCGTAGAAGTGGTTCATTAGCATCCATATGTCAAAGCCATATGAGGGCACAATCGACACTCTGTAAGATACCTTCCCAACACTACAAAATCTCTCACCGTCATGAGTCAGAAATGTGATAAATTTTCTTTCAAATTGTTGGTCTTATGGGCACTAAAGAACTTCTTCAAAAATTCAGCCTCGCAGCCTCCGCCAGCCATGGTCTCGCCTTAGTGAATTAAGCCAAATTTTGGTTTTATCTTTGAGGGTCAAAGGGAAGGCTTTCAGCTTAAGCAAGTCCATATCAAATGCACCCTCCTTGAAAGTCGTGCAAACTTCCTCAAAATCCCGGATGTGTGTGTATGGATTTTCATTTTCCATACCATGAAAAGTCGGGAACAGGGGAACCAGATAAGGCCTTACTGCCACATCCTCTGCAGGGGGTATTATGCATGAGGGTGCACTCACCCTCGTGGGTGGGCGTGATCCCTCACAATTCAGAGGCATCGGGTTCTCTATGAACCCCCGTCGACTCTCGTCGCTCCTCGCGTGGAGGACGATTCGATCGCCGGTGGAAGACTAACTCACAACCCCGTTCAACCTAACTACGAGCTTTCCACCGGGCCTCGCAGGTTCTCTGCCTCACTTACATAAACCGGTTATGCACAATGCAGATAAACAAGAAACCAACAAAACAAGGCTACTAAAAGGGTTAAAGTTAGCCAAAATTAAAAACAGGGAAAATAGTCTCGCACAAGAAGCTAAACCCCGCTGCGGTGAACTGCAAGTGGAGAAAAATAGTAAAATAAAAAAGAAATGAGATTTCACCAACACTTGTGATGTGGATCACAAGTTCACAGCTTTCCTTTCTCACTAGGGCACCATCCCCGACAACGGCGCCATTTGATTCGTTTATGCCAAGTAGGTGTTCAAAATCAACAAAATTTATATCCTAGGATTCCTACTACTGATGTAGCAAAGCTATTGCAATATAGTGGCTCTAGGGTCGAACACGGATGGCTTTCCGCGTGAGAGAAGAGTCAAGCAGCAGGGCTGAAAATGGTGCTTTCTCTGGATTTGGGGCTTGTGGTAAAATACTACAGGAATGGTTAAAAACTGGAAATAACTTGGAGTAAAAGTTAAGAGAGAATTCCTTGAAGTCTCGGGCCACTGGGCTTAGGGTTCTAAGTTAACCGACATATCCTCGGGTCTTTTTCCTCGCGTTGGGGAGGATGACATATAGTCATTTCCCGAACCGGATCTTCATTTAGCTTTAAAACCTAAACCCTAAAAGTTTTCCTCTCGAAAAAATGGCATTCAATGAGTGGAAATGCTCCAAGATGTTAAAAACACACCTCCTAAACCTACCCTTCAGCTGGGACTAATAGGATAACTAACTGGCATCAAGTGATCTAGTGACAAGTATCCACCGAACCCAAAAAAGCTTGCCAAATACACGTTAGAGATACGCGAAGAAATTTAACCTAAGGTGAGAAGGTGAAATTCGACATATACCCTTAAATGTAAACATGAAAAGTATGATAGTCATGCAGCTTGCCTTCAAAACTAACACTCCAATGGCCTTCCCTTCAAGGATGAGGGGTTTTAATGAGCATCCCTTGATTTGTCATCACTGGGCCAGGTGTTTCGCCAGGAGAGAAAAATGCAAGAAAGTGAAGCCGGCAGGAGAGAAAATAAAAACTAGTCGAGGGAGAGGCAGGAAGCTGCGGCTCCAACTTTATTGATTGATTGATGGACTAACAAATTTGATTGATTTGTTAAAGACCGAGCTTATATAGTGCTCAAGATAAGGAAATTACAAAACGTAAATGAACCAAAATTACATCATGGGTAAACTTGTATAAAACCATAAAAGGCTGTCAAAAGCAATAACAAGCAGGAGGTGTGAGTAGTGTTGCAAAATTTCATAGGTTGTGAAATTTCGCAACCCTGCAAAATTTCCACTGAGAACTCCTTCGCTTTAGCATTTTTGTTCCAAATTTCCTCCGATTCGATCATGCATCTTCGAATTCGACTCGGGTTCATCGTGTTTGAATCAGATTGAAGATAATGAGGCATTTGACTTGCAAAACTACTAAAAATAGCTACAAAATGTGATCAAGAGCAACCGACCCCAATGTATCAATTGAGTTATTAAAGTCGATTAGTACACAAAAAGTGTTTAAAACCTGCATTATACAGGGCTCAAAATAGCACTATTTGGGTACTAATCAATTATGATAAACCTTCTCTAACCTAAGCAAAACTTGCTTTTCAAGGGTACTTAGTGACCAAGTGCATGGATTTTGAGAAACCAATGACTAAATAGCCTATTAGGGAGATAACCCATTAAGCTTTATGTCCTATTATCTCGAATACTGTCCATATCTCAAGGGTTCAATTATGGTCCTCATTGACATCACAACTACCCCAAGCAAAACTCAATTAGCTCAAAGATATATTTTTTTAATTTTATTTTTTTAGGTTTCCAAAACCCTTTTTTTTTTTTTAAATTTTTATGGGTTTTTCATAATATAGGCTACTTATTTACACTCTTGGGTGCATGGGTAGGATAAAGGGATCTTACAACATGAGTGCTCAATAAATCTTTCAACATGTTTACTCAACAAGCTGTGATCTCAATATGTGCCAAGCATGTCAAAATTGTATGTGCAATTTATTTGAGTGTATGTGTAGACAAAAACTCTAACTAACAAAATGAACCAAAACTAAGATGTAAGTTGGAAAGCATCAAACAAAGTCATTATCCATAAAACCACTAGAAAATTTGATCCCCAGTTATCATAAAACATAGGTGTGACATGATAAACCAACCAAAATAAACACCCCCAAATTGTTCTAAATGTCTAGCAATGAGCAAAAGGAAGCAATAAAGTAATAAAGTAAAAGGGCAAATAGAGAAAGTTGGGAAAAGTGAACTCCTCTTTCTAGTCTCGGCCACTTTGAATAGGAACCTTGAGAATTTTAGACTCGACATCGTGTACTACCCTGATATTATATACTCTTTTGCTTTTGGAGCCATGAAAGTGGCTGTGGCATTTTCTCAAACACTTGGTGTGCACCAACTTCCTTTACCTCAAATGAGTGACTTTTGATTCTTCAAAACCTCCTTCAATACATGCAAATCACTCCACAATCAACACTGATCCACAAAGAACCCAAAAACAAACAACAAAGCACAAATTTTTTTTTTCCATTGTAATTCCTCTTTGATGCTTGGAATGATGGATGGAAAGTTGGGGTTCAAGCATGGTAAGTTTGTGGGTTTGTGATGAGTTTTGAAGCTTGGAGATGATAGAGATGGGTTGGGGAGAAATGTGATTGAGGATTGAGTGGATGGGAGATGAATTTGAAAGTGGTTAGAAGTTGCAAAGGTTGGAGGGAATGAGTGTGGCTGGATAGAGTGTAAAGTAGGAAGAAGAAAAATGGGTTTTAAGGAGTTTAGGAGCCTCAGTTTTCGTGATAGTGGTGCATGTAAAGTCAAGCAATTCTGCTCAGCACCCCTGTTCTTCCTCCAACTTGTTATACTCATATCTCCTTCATTTTAGCTCTGGACCGATGTAAGGACTCAGCCGCAAAGATCTTTCATTGTAGAATGTGCTCATGGGATGAAGTGAACCATTTGAAGCCTCAATCACAGATAAAAACTGTAATGTCCAATGGCTGCTCAAGCAGATGATTCGAATTCTTAGGTTCTCCTTGCTTTGTTTCTATCCCATATCACTTGCTATCCTTCATAAGTCCTTCATGCTTATATATTCTCTCAAAATTCCTCCAATAGCAACCATTAATGCTTTCATTCAAGCTTAAACTCACCTCTTAAACTAATATGTGCTAATCATGCTCCAAGGCAAGTCCTCTTGTCTTCAATTCTCCTCAAGCATGATCATGAACCTTCCCACTTTATATTTTAGTTCAATTTGGTTCATTTCATCAATAAAACTTCAAATTTTCTGAACATTTCAACTCCATCATTTTCACACTTCAACCACTATAAGTTCATCAACCACTTTCCAACTCCTTGTCTTTGCTCTTGCAAACTAGTCATGACAACATGTTGAGCTTTAAACCTACTTGATTCTGAAAACACTAACAAACAAAGCTAAAACACCACTGGGATTTTCAACCCATAATTAAAAAAAATAAACATAAACAAATAAAATAACTAAAAATATAAAAAAAAAAAAAGAAAAAAGAAAAGAAAAGTGAGTGGATAGAATCCTTATTACTTAGCTTGGGTTGCCTCCCAAGAAGCTACTCCGTTTTTAAAGTCTAGCTAGACTCGTTGGAAAAGTACTAGTGCTTCCATTTGATCAATCATCTATCTTGGACAAAACTTCCTCTTCATAACCATTCAGCTCAAGGATGATTTCTTTCATAGTTTGAATGGGGAAAAGAAACTCATTATCCCTTTTAATTGTGGCTAGTGGTTTAGCCACAGTTCTACAAATGCAAGCACATCTATGATTAAAGGGGACTCTTCAAACATGTGCCCTTTTGATGGAAGCATGCTATAAATCTTTATGCACATGGTTCTTTCTTGCTCCATCAAAGGTAATGGTTGGTTGAGATTGAACTTTATTTTCTCCTTACCCACTAGCAAGGTGAGCTCCCCCTTGTTGATGTCCATCCATGCTTGGCTTGAGGAAGGAAGTGGTCTTCTTAGTCTAAGAGAATTTTGTTGATCCCCTTCAATGCCCCAAGTCACAAAATCCATGGGGAAGGTAAACGTGTCAATCTTCACCAAGACTTTCTCAATAACCATCACTTGACTTTCTTCTTCAACTTTCAGTTCATCCACTATGGGCTCTTCATCCTTTAAGTTGTTTAGGAGTGCCTTGTTCTCAATTTCCAGCTCATTTTCACTTTCTTCCACAGATTTTAGGATAGTAAGTTCTTGCACATTGCTCAAAGGAGTCTCCATGCATGCATTGGGATTTGTAGAAGTATTACTAGGATAGGTTCTAGAAAATTGTTCCTTGAATGCTTGGACTAAGTGTCATATTTGAACTTCTAATTTTTTCAATCTAGCACCAAGTGTTTCCACCTAGAAAGAATCTCGACCTACAAATTTCGCTCATGAAGACTTATCATCCCTCTCGTTCTCACCATCCATGTAGGTCAAAATTCCATCGCTTAACAGAGATAATCCTTCTTCCTCCCAAATGTGGGGTTTGAACTTCCTTGATAAGGCATATGTTGAGGAGTAATTGGCATGCAACTCGGGTTCTCATAGACAAGATTGTTTTGATATGAAAAACCACCATCGTTGAATACTCCTTGTTCCATGAGTGAGCCATGGTGAATACTTTGGTCCAAATGATGAATAAGTAAGTCAAGCTTGGCTTCTATGGAGGCAAGCCTATCTACTTTTGAATATTCCTCCGAAAGTACCTACAAATAAGAAAAAAAAAAAGAAAATAAAGTATAAAATATTAATAAAAAAAATTAGCTAAGAAACAAATCACAACAAAAAATAAATAAAAATACAAATTGCCTAAATTAACAAATCACCCGTTCTTCAACTTCCAATAAGAGAAAGTGAACCGCGCCAATCCCCGGTAATGGCGCCAAAAACTTATTGATGACCGATGATGTATATATGAAAATATGGTCAAAGGAAGTGAATGTAGTAAATACTCAAAAACTGATTTTCAAAAGTAAATATACTCATAAAAAACTTAAATGAAAAGTATTATGAATACTCAACCCCTTTCCGCAAGTACAAGGGTCATATTGGGTAATAAAGTGGACTCTAGAGTCCTAGATATCGCACTCCACAAGGATTGAGGTTCTCTAATCGAATTTAAGCACTCCGAGTACAAGGGCTTTTCACTATCTAGATGATCAAATATGATGAGGATTAAAATCAATTTAACTAAAGTAAAAACCGATTTATAACTAATCAACTAATTCTAAAATCTATCAAGCAAACAACTACTAAAGTCTAAAATGTATGAAGAGAGGCAAGAGGGATGGGAATAATCATTTAACAATCAATTTGCATTTCCTTTAAAGCATAAAATTTATGAGTTGAATGCTAGATTTTTCCAAGAGCAAAGTAGTATAACCTTGGAATACCTCATGACATTATACATTTCACTATTTAGATAACCATATTCCTAAACCTGGTCAATAGGTCTAAATAGCTACTTTTAGGATTTGATCCTCTTTAAGATTTGATTGTTTTTCTCCAAACCAAGATTTCACAACTATTTTCAGATCAAGACAATCTGTCCTATAGGCGTAGTAACACAAGCCTTCTCCAATACAATTAATACCTCATTTTACATTTCAAATAGAATACTCTCTCTCCTTGATTAGAATCTTTGCTAACATGAGATCAAGATTATTCTACCAAATTGAGCTGAGACCTCTAAACATTAAACTAATAAATCATTAGTTGGTCCTTATGCTCCGAACACACTGCAAATACTTATAAGGAACCTTAGGGTCGGGAGGTTAGAATGGGCTATTCTATGATTCACCACAAGGGGATAGCTTAGAGTGTGTATTCTAAAAATATTAGTTTATCATACCCCAAGTTACTGCTCTTTGTTCTCAAGTATGGTTTTCTCTATGCCACTGATAGGTCGATAGCGTGATGTGTGATTTGTATAAACTAGGTAAAGCACCCATGTGCACAAGTGCATGCACCGTATCAAGTAATATAGTGTACCTAAGTACGAATATCGATCTAGAGGGAGAAGTGCATTTATCACCTGAATCGCCCTATGATATTATCCAGACTTAAACTCTAATGAATGTCTAACTAATGTATTCGAATTAAAACTAAATCTAAGAACTTAGAAATTACTTTTCAGAAAACTAGGTTTTGCTTCCCTGCTACATTAGATGGATTATTACATAGAGGAATTATTTATCCGCCATTGATGGATTCTCGATGATGGGTGATCGTGTCACGCAGATACCTCTCTCGAGGTATATTCGCTTATCCGCCAAGAGGGTCGGGTGCATCGCCCGACCCTATACTCCAAAAGCTTAAATGTTCAAACCCCAACTTTCACACTCGGACGGATATCTCTATTCGCCGACAATCGGCGGTCGCCCACTCATATCCTCGAGTCCTATCTCTCGACCCGTATAATTCAAATAAGATTCGCGTCACTGCTCGGGCCGTGACATCATGAAAATAAACCATAATGTAGAGCAACGATATAAATCATAAATAAAACGATAATATTATATTTAAACCTTAATCTATACAACTGAAGTAGTGGTTCAACAAAACCCTAGAAATAATTCGAACATACTCCAATCTCCAATACAAGCATAGTTCTATAAATCATTAATGGTTTTGAGAAGAGAGTCGTCAAAGTGTAAAATGGAGTTCTTTCGATCTCTCGGAATAGTTTCTCCCGTCTTTTTCCACTCTTTGTCTCAGACAAGCCCTTCGATAATCCCAAAAATTGGGTCTCCTGTGCTTTTTATAATTCTGATGCAGGAATCACGAAAATGTCGCAACGTCAGCCAGCTTCTTGACTTTACCTGTCACCAAACGTCAGCGATATTATAACGCGTCACGACTGAACGCCGTGGACGGTTCATTTCAACAAAGCTCAAAAACCACCATATTCACCTGCAATGCACACAAGATCCAAAAATCAGATATCGGGCAATAATGCACTTATTAATATATAAAATAAAAATAAAGCGTAGTAAGGAAGTGGATATGACATGAGCGTTTTAGACACTCATTAGCCACTCAAAGGCCTCTTGGAAATCAGAGCATAGATACAACTCTTTTTGGGTATAATCTACTAATACTTAGAATAGTTCATTACATGAACAATACCGATTATATAAATTTAGTCTTCAAACCCACAAAATAAACTATAAATTTGCAAATCTAAATGCTCAACAATTAACCCCCATTCCTAGAGGGTGTTTAATGTTCCATTACTGGATTCCAATCATCACCAATCAAAAAATGAAGAAAGAAATCAAGAGATAAGGAGTGAGAAAACAAATCGTGATTTGAGCTTCAATCTTCGTCTCAACGCACGAAACTGATCTTGAGCACAAGACTAAAAATCTATTCTATACAAATAAAAATCATCTAAAACTACTCTAAGATCTACTAAAATCAAAACCCTAAGCTAAATCGAAAAATGGAAGGCTTTAGAGAGAGAGAAACCCTATGAGAGGTGTGTTCTCCACCTCCTTCTTGCCTTAAAAATCTAAAAATGAGTATTTATAGTCCTAGTGAAATGGGCTTGAAAACAAACAAAACAACAATTTTACGGCCGCTCATCGACTTTGTCGCCATTTTCTAGGTTTGTCACACATTTATTTCGTCACTACTTGTTTTCTTTCCTCCAATTTGCTCCAGGCCATAACTCTTCTATTTTAATCTGGATTCGGGGTACGTGAGGTGTCGTTGGAAAGATCTTTGAATGTAAATGTAACCATGGGTGAATTTGAGCCATTTGATGTTCCAGATGGTATAGAAAAATTCATCTTCCCAGTGACGCTCAATAAGAGACCTGATTGACTATTCTTTTGGAAATATATTGCTTATTTCTTGTCAAATCACTTGATTTTCATCAAGAATCCTACAAAACCAATTTTAGAGGAAATGTTAGGAGTTTTACACGAATATGGATATAAAATTCTATAAATAGCATGTAAAATGAACTCAAAACATAGATGAGTTTTACACTCATCAAGTAGCCAACAAAGGATTTGCCACTCCCAATAGAGGGAGAGTACACCTATGGCCTTTTGTTAGGATCATTACTAGGAAATCTCTGGCCATAGTGGAAATACCCTAAAGAGTGTCTTCAGGTGCATAACTAATGAGTAATGAGTCCAAGGACAATATCTCGTTAGCTACTTGGGCTAGATTTAAGGAGCTGTCTATTAAGAGCACACATTTGATCTCCATGCTCAACCAAGTTAGGTATACATGGGGATGGTTTAACAACGACTGCACCATATTTTGTCTATGGAAGGGTTTGTGGTCAGACTACTGACTCTTCGGTCAATTGGGGCTCATAATGTGTTGCTAGATACCGCTCATGACTTGCTTGATTCAATAGTTAAATCAAGTGGCCAACATAACCGGGAACCTAATGGGTAAAACACTTAGAAGATGGAGACTTGATATAAAATGGACTTAGATGTGATCCAATCACAAGGGACTTCAATTTGGGGATTAGACCAATTCTGATTAGTGGAATCCTCGGTGACTAAGAGACTCATTTAGAGAATGACAGGGGCGTGTTTCGTCACTCCAGCTTTAGGGCTACAGGATGATGTTACTGCATGGAGATACGTGGGAAGTATCATTCCATCTTGAGTGAAGGCTTGTTAGTCTTTTCATAGGGTGGGATTCTCCTATAAATATGTGTTTATGGGAGAAACCATAACCCTAGTAGACCAAAATGGTTGAGCATAGAAACCCTAATCTCCTTTGTTTGAGAATGTGGTGTGTTCACTCTCTCTTGTTCTTGAGAAGAACTAAGAAGGAGAAGAAGATTGGGAGATTCTTCTTTATCCCTCATTGAAACCAAACTTGGCTAGCACCGAGTTTGATTTCAACTCTGTCTCCTTGGAGGTTCTTGGGTCTCATCTTTGTGAGGATACCGTTAAAGGTGAACCTAGGACTTGGTTCACTTCGGTTTTCACTGCCCCGACCAATAGATCGGTTTTTGAAACCGACACAAGGTAATTCTGCACCCTCTCTTTGGTCTTGAATCGGATTTGATGCCCTAAGGGATCCTTGGGAGGATTTTTGATGAAATTTTTTATGTTTTCTACTACTTGGGCATGAGATGCCACCCTTAAAACCCTACAGTAGAGACCCCCAAACTCGCATCCTTTACTAATAATCCAATTAGTCAAAAGATCCTGAATTAAACAATAATCAAGAAAGATTGAGATATTGTAATTAAGTGTATGAGTGAGTTTACTCACATAAATTAAATTAAAATAAAATTGTGGTAAACTCATAACAGAGGTCAAAGTGATTAGAGGAGTCAGATGAATTGTCCCTGACCCAAGGACACAAGATGTTGACCCATTTGCAAGGGTAACAGTTGAGGTAGAAGGGTGGAACTGAAATATAGTAAATTAACTAGAATTACATGTCATATGGTCGGTGGCTCCAAAGTCAATGACTAATGTGGAGGAATAGGAAAGAAAACATGTTTTGGTTTTACCTGACTAAATGAGTGTAGTGTGTTTGGTGTGCCTTAGGTTAGTGTTTATCAGTACAAAATATAGCATAATTCATGATTTTGATGTTAACTAAGAACTCCTTTTAGCTATTTTCATGTCTAACCCCCATATAATTGTGTATTTTGTAGAAATGAAGAAAATGAGATGAAAAGCAAGCCATTCGAGCAAGAATTGAACAAGTTGTGAAGTGAAGTATTCACGGTCCCGACCTTAAATGACCATGGTCATGACCTCAGAACAAAAGAGGAAGGCTACCTGTGCAACCAACTTCTCGGTGAGGTTGCGACCACAAACCCTTATGCTAGCAACTGTGAATTTCACTTCTTAGTAAGGTCGCGACCATAAGCCATTTACAATCGCGACCGTGCGACGTTCTAGCCTAAAACATTTCCATTTTGAGCTCATTTTGGCCCATTTTTTTAGGTCTATTTAAGGATATGTTGCACACTTTTCTAGGGTTCAAAATCTTGGAGATGGAGGCTCTTTCCTAGGGTTTTCCCTCCTCAAGATTTGTTCCATTTCTAGGTTAGGTTTTCTTTAGATTTCTTAGTTTTAGGTTTTGTTTTGTGAATAATCTGGTTTGTAATCGAATATTGCTAGAAGAACAACCTTATAGAGTGTGGATTTCAACTTGGAGTTGAAGATTAAAGTCAATTGCAAGTTTAAACCCTGTTTTGTATTTCTATCTCTTATTCTTCTTTAATTTCTGCAGTTTTGTGTTTGTCGACAACATGAATTTGTGGATTTTAATGGCTGAAATGCTAGGCTAATCATTCTACAAGGTTGGTTATCATATTTGATGTTGGCATTGTCTAATCTTTAGTTGGTTGGTTAATTTATACTTGATTTGTTGTGTTTGGTGTTAGATCCTTGGACTAAGCCCTAAAATCTGGTTTCGAGTCTCTTAAGGCATGAATCAATTAATCGAGATTCAAATTAACCTAGTTAAAAGGCTTAGGGAACTAGAAAGGTCTAGTACTAAGCGGATTTCACTAAGAGGGGACACTAAATGTATTAAGTGAGGATTGCAAGAACGTAACTCGTGAATCCAAGCTGGGCCAAGTAGCTTCTATTACAAGGACGAATCAGACTAATAGAAATCCCTTTGCTAAATACGCCTGAAAGTATTACTCTAATGACCTAGAAGGACGTAATTGTGAATAGGTGGTTAGTGTAAGAAAATACAAGTGGGATGCTTGTAATGAGTTCCCAGACCAATTCAAGTTATAAGTCACTCAACCCCTGCTTTATCCAGATGAATCATTAAACCTTATTGACAATAACCAACCCTAGTTCCTCTCTAAGTTGTTTTCCCTGGTTTTATTCAATTACTCTATGTTTTGACAAAGCGTTCTATTTTTGTTTTGTTTTGTTTTTATTAGTTTTTACAACTTCTCTTTAAACCCTTGAGTTGCTCAAATAGTGAACAACTTTAGTAGCCGACGTACATAATTCTTACTAAAACCACACCTTCCTTGTGGGATCGATACTAGGTTTTGAAAGAAAGCCACTCTATTACTTGTGTGACCCATGCACTTGGGATTGTCTAATCTTTAGTTGTTTGGTTAATTTATACTTGATTTGTTTGTGTTTGGTGTTAGATCCTTGGATTATTATGGTTTTTAAGTAATTAATTTCAGGCTGAATCGACCTTCGATCCTTTTGCATTCAGGTATCTTGGTGACGGCTGGACTGCTTCTCCTAAAATCTGGTTCCAAGTCTCTTAAGGAATGAATCAATTAATCGGGATTTGAATTAACCTAGTTAAAGAGGCTTAGGCAATTAGAAAGGTCTAGTACTATGCGGATTTCACTAGGAGGGGACACCAAATGTATTAAGTGAGGATTACAAGAGCGTAACTGTGACCAATCCAAGCTTAGTCCGGGTAGCTATATTGCAAGGACGTAATTGTGACCAATAGAGCTCCCAAGGAAATATGCCTTTGAAAAGTATTGCTCTAACGACCTAGAAGGACGTAACTGTGAATACAGTTAGTGCAAGAAAATATAAGGGGGAACATGAAAGTGGGATCCTTGTACCAAGTCCTTAGACCAATTCAAGTTATAATTCACTTAACCTGTGCTTTATCCAGATGAGTCATTAAACTTCATTGAAAATAACCAACCCTAGTTCCTCTCTAAGTCGTTTTCCCTAGTTTTATTCAATTACTTCGTGTTTTCACAAATCATCCCTATTTTGGTTTTGTTTTGTTTTTATTAGTTTTTACTTCTCTTCAAACCCTTGAGTTGCTCAAACACTGAATGAATTTAGTAGCTGGGGTACTTAATCCTCCTTGAAACCACACCTTCCTTATGGAATCGATATTTAGACTTTTGGTCCACTGGATTACTTGTACGACCTGTGCACTTGTGGTTCGCAACAAGTTTTTAGCGCTGCTGTTGTGTACTAACAAGTCTTGCTCACTTATTATAGACTCCACCAAGCTTTTGGTACCATCACGAAGGTACTGGGCTTGGTGCTTTTCTGATTGATATTTTGGCAAAAGAGAAGTTTGCTAATTTGAGCAAAAAAAAATTTTCTTTTCTTATTTTTATTTGTTTCTTTTTTGTAGCTAGTTTAATTCAATTTTTTTATTTTGTATTTTTCTTCTAGTTGCTAAGCATAATGTCTAACGAATAGATAAATGAGCTCTTCTACACCCTCCAAAGAGAATTTGCTTCTCGAGTGACCTAAAGAACACCAACATGGGAAGAAATCGTTGAGAGGCAAGTACAAGCCTTAGTGAGCCAACAAGAATATAATTTTGAAGGGGCAAATTATCTCAATAACAATGTGGGTTACTTCTCTCAACCACAAAACATTATGCCAAGTTACAACTATTCGAGTTGGGGGACATATGGCAATATCTCTTATGGACATCCAAGTATGCAAAGTTAAGAAAGTTCAAGTTCCTACTATCAAGAACAATTCTAACAACCATATGAGGAGGAGCTAGTTCTTGCCTTGAAGGAAGAAATTAAGAAGGATAAAGAAGCTCTAGAAATGCAGTTGCCAAAATAGAACCCTAGTTGGATGCTAACATGTGTTGACCATTTTTCCGACACGGCAACTAAAGACTAACTAAAGTCCCCATAAACAGTGCCAAAAACATGTTGAGACCAAATGATTTATTATATATGAAAATATGACCAAGGGAGTGAATGTGGTAAATACTCAAAAACTGATTTGAAACAAAAGTAAGCATACTTAAAAACTGAAATGAAAAGCATTACCAACACTTATCCCCTTTCCACAAATGCACGGATCATACAAGTAATAAAGTGGACTCTAGGAGTTCGGATATCGTACCCACGAGGATTGGAGGTTCTCTCTAATTGGAATTTGAGCACCTCAATTACAAAGCTCTTCACTATTTAGGCGACCAAATAGGATGTGGAATAAAATCAATGTAATTGAAATAAAAACTGATTTAAAACTAATCCTAATTCTAAAATCTATCAAGCAAACAACTACTAAAGTCTAAAAGGTATGAAGAGGAAGAGAGGCACTAGGGATGGTGATAATCATTTAACCATCAATTTGCATTTCCTTGAAAGCGCAACATTTGTGAGTTTGAATGTTTGATTTGTCAAAGAGCAAAGTAGTATAGCTTGGATTCCTCCACACACAATACATTTCACTAATTAGAGAATCACGTTCCTTCTAGATACATAGGTCTAATCAGTCACTTGTAGGATATAATCCTCTTTCTAAGAATTGGGTATTTTTCTTTTTCAGTACTTCACACCCTTTTCTTAGGATTGAAGACTGCTTGCCCCCATAGACAGGATAATGCAAGCCTTCTCCAATGTAATTGGTACCTCAGCCATAAAATCTAATAAAGTTCTCTCTCTCCTTCATTAGATCTATGCTAACACGGGATCGAGGCCATTCTATCAAATTGAGGTGAGACCTCTAAACATTAAACTGACACATCATCTAATTATCCTCACACCATGAGTAAATTAGTGATCTATCAAAGTAATCTTTCAGAGTTCAATAGTTTCATAATATTTGTCTAACATACCCCCAAGTTATTGCTTTTTACTCTCAGGAATCTCCATCTCTGTGTCACTTAGAGGGCCTCCTAGAAATCAGAGCAAAGATACATCTCTTTCTTAGGTATAAGCTACTAATACGTAAAAAGCCACTCAGGCAACAAAGCATCACTATATAAATTCAGCCAAAACCACAAATAATTGAGAATCTAAAAATCTGAATGTTCAACAATTAATCCCCACCCCTAGAGGGTGTTTAATGTTCCATTACTAGATTCCAATCAAACAACAAGTAAGAAAATGAAGAAAGAAATCAAGAGACAAGGAGTGAGAGAAAAATCTATATTTTAGTTTCAATCTTTCTCTGAACAATAATGAAATCTAAATCTCTGATGTACAACACTGTGTTCTCTTCAATACAAATAAAAATCTACTCTAAGATCTACTAAAAATCAAAATCTACAGCAAAACTAAAAAAAAAAAGGGTAGTTTAGAGAGAGAATACCTATGAGAGGTGTTCTCCCCTCTCCCCCTTGCCCTAAAAACCTAAAGAACGAGTATATATAGTCTTAGGGTAAAATGGGCTTGAAAAACAGGCCAAAATATCAGTTTTTGGGCTTTTCTGGTTTTTTCCAACACTCGAGTCATGACATCAGCATTTTTGAGTTGCGACATTACCATTTTTGAGTGCGACATCAACATTTTGGAGGCCCAGCACAAAGTTGTGACATAGTAACACTTTGTTGCAAATGTAAAATCATACAAAAATTCTGCTATGAGAGAAATCTTTGTCACGATAGGGATTTTTCTTTTGTTGCAAATGTAAAAATCTCTCACAGAATGTAAAACTTTGTTGGTTGAGACAGATAAATCTTTGTCACGACAAAAATCTCTCAAGGCAGGATAGGAGAAATCTTTGTCGCGATAGAGATTTAAGGTAAATAAAATCTTTGTTGCAATGTAAAACTTTATGCTGCGCATTGCAGAAATCTTTTGTTGCAACAGAGATTTCTTTGCTGAAATAGAAAATATTTGTTACTTACAATTTTGTCTTCGCTTGTCTGCGCTCTTTGTCGTGATAAACTTTGTCAGCGACAAAGTTTAGTTCTAGCTTTGTCGTGACATAATCTGGGCTTGTCGTGACAAAGTTTCTGGCTTTGTTACTGGCTTTGTCGCAACATAATTTGGAAATATCGTGACATAGTTTTTTCTCTGTTGCCTGTTTTTCTTCTTCAACTTGTTAGGGCCATAACTTCTTCATTTTAACTCAGAATTGGCTGTGTAAGGTGTCTTTGGAAAGATCTTTGAATGTATAATGCAACCATGAGTAGATTTGAGTCATTTTATGCTCTAGATGATACAAAAAAATTCATCTTCCCATTGACACACTGTGAGACATCTGGTTAACTCTCTTTTTGGAACTATGTTGCATATTTTCTTACTAAATCACTTGCTTTCCATCAAAAATCCTGCAAAACCAAGTTTAGAAGAAATTTTATGAGTTTTACATGAATATGGATATAAAATACTCAAAATAACATGTGAAATGAACTCAAAACATAGATGAGTTTTACACTCATCAACATGATAGCCAACATTGACACCAATTCGACAAACTTTAGTAGAAAAATGTATGCTATCATGGAAAAAACAACAATACAAGATGAGGTATCAGAAAATTTTTTAAGGGAACAATCTTCAAGAGAACTCAGAAGCAACACAAAGAATGATTACATACGAGAGTGTGAAAACATATCTTTGAGCCTTGAAGATGAACTTTTGAACCCGACTTTGGATGAGGACAAGATCACTATGGAATATGATAAAATATCCTTGATTCTTGAGCAAGAATTGCATGACCCAACATTGGTTTAGAATAATGAGCTTGCTAGTGAGAAAGAGTCGTCATTGAAAGAGAAACAAGTTGAAAAGGAACATCCCGAGCTAATAGTTGAAAATGTTGTGGTTGAGGTTGAAGACTTCAATTTCGCCATAGATTCTTTGACTTTTGGCATGGAAGAAGATTAACAAGTTTCAGTTATAGAAAGATCTTCCATTACCACAAGTCAAGTGTGGATTGATGCTGAACATGGGGAAATGACACTTCTTGTTGGTGAAGAGAAAATGAAGTTTGATCTCCATCAAAGCATACAGCTAACAGATGAGGAAAGGAGGGTGTGCATGAAGATAAAGAGCTCATTTTCTCCAATTAAGGAGAATGCACCTATGTTCCTTCAAGATGAAACTCTTGAAGGATTTGAATTAGAGGCCAACTCTTTCCCCAGCAAAGAGTTGGCATTTGAGCTTACACCACACAATATAGAGGTGGAAGAAGTCATCCTCACGAGCGATGAGGATGAAGAGGGAGTATTGGCCATGATGGATGAAGGGTCAAAGAGAATATCTTGGACTTCTCCAATGAGTCTAGTTGGACTCAGAAAATGAAGCAGCTCCTGGGATGCACCCTAAGCTAAAATAAGGATTTTTATCCATTCATTACTTTAGTTTGTTTATAGTTATGTTAATGTTACATTTTGATTTTGTTTTTAGTGTTTATGTTAGTTTTTGTTCACGTTTTTCAGGACATTGAAGCTGACTCTTAGTAAGGGAATTTCATCAAGACCCACCTCAACCCAAGGCCAATGATCACACTTGATCAACTAGGGGAGTCCTCTATTCTTAATCTTCATATTTCATAAATTGAGGACAATGCATGTTTTAAGTTTAAGGGTATTGAGGGGTGTCCGATGTCACTAGGTTTAAAATTTTTCCAACAGCTTCAATTATCATATTTTTATTGTTTTCTTTTTTTTTTCTTGTGTGTTTTAGTTTCTTTTATATGTTTTCAGTTTTTAGATTTTTTTTTTTTTTCATTTTTAGGTTGTTTTTATTTTTGGTTGAGCTTGTTTTGGAATAATTGTGAGGCCTATGATGAATAATGATCGAACTTTCTTTCACTTGAAGAAAATGGGAGATAATTGAACGTAAAGAATAATGTTTTGACTTTGTAATTGACTATTTAGACAAAAGTTCTTAGTATCCTGAGAACATGTCATGCACGCTTGATAGTCAATTTTGCTTGGTTTAGGGAAGAATTAGGTGAATATCATTCTAATTGATCTCTAAAGACTCTAGAACTTGTTCAATTATCACTCAAGGCAAAATCATGTATCGACGATCAGAAATGATATAGGCATCCTGGATCTACGGAGCTTTTCTAGCTAACCTTTTTGTGCATATATCTATAGTCACCAAATTTGAGCCAAATTAGCCATTTTCTTTCTAGAAAAGTCAAGAATGAGCCCCTTGTCCCTTTTTGTTGAATACCCTTTAGTCAAAGCATGTGTTTACCCTAACATGTTGCTTTTAATGTTAGATCTTATGAATGCATGTAGTGTGAATTGGGAGTTTGGTTTGAATAAGTATGCTTTGAATGGAAATCAAAGGAGTTTTGGGATAGAAAAAGGAAGAAAAAAGTGGAAGAATAAAGAAAAAGAAAGAATAAATTAATGAGGGGTATGTTTGACCTTATAGCCTTTCTACCTTAGCAAGTAAGTTCTTAAGGGTGTTCTACACCTAGCACCCTAAGGCCAACTAGTCTAGGAGTTACTAACCTAAAGCTCGCTACACGAGATAGATAGAAAGCTTAAAGGGGTTGAACATTGCACTACTCCATGCCTTGTAATCAAGAAAAATAAAGCTCTTGGTGTTCTTGTGAAGATGGTGAAAATCATGCAAGTTTGGTGGAACTATGTGATGAAAAAGATGCAATGTTTCAAGTCTCGTAAAGCTTAAGAGATCCAATTGAAAAAATACAAGCAATGCCAAATGATGAACAATAAGTAAAGAAAAAAACGAAAATGTGTATGTTTTAGGTAAACTAAAGCCTAAATTACCTATTTAACTACCCTTACCTAAGCCATACATTACAAGCTTTTAAAGATTTGATTTATCCAAAGAGTTGTGTACAGCCTACATTAGTGGAGATTGATATGCCAAACAAGCATATGGAGTCTTACACACTCACCATGTGAGTGAGATATCCTCATTCTACTCATGCTCATCTAATTCCATCCGAACTGCATTTGGCTAGAGGGGGAGGACTTCACACACACACTTGAGAACTTTGGTTTAAATTGTTCAACTCATGGTTATTGTTTTATTTTTTAAAAACACTATCTCAAGTTTTCTGTTGTAATGGTTGCTGGGATCTCGAGGCAACTTATCATATATTATCCAATTTGATGTTTAACATTTTTTTAGTTTTGAATTTTAAAGTATGTAATTGCTTTTGCTTCGAGGACAAATGTATCACTAAGTTTAGTGTTTAGCAGTGTGCCTTAGGTTAGTGTTTTATTAGTGCAAAATATAGCATAATTCATGATTTTGATGCTAACTAAGCACTCCTTTTAGTTATTTTCATGCCTAACCCTCTATAATTGTGTATTTTACATAAACGAAGAAAACGAGACGAAAAGCAAGTACCGGGCAAGAATCGAACAAGTCAGAAGTGAAAGATCTCAAGGTCGCGACTCAATGACCACGCCTGCCGCGATCGCTTAATGTGTTATAAGGCTACTCAGGTAACTAACTCAAGTGCACTTCGTCCCGAGCTAACATGCAACAAGGTCACGACCCAAGGTCACGACTACAACCACTCCTTCCAACGACTGAAGAAGCCAACATTCGGTGAGGTCGTGACTGCGGGTCCTTATGCCAGTAACTATGAATTCCACTTCACAGCAACTGTCAATTCCAAAAACTTGTTGACCATTTTTCTGACACGGCTACCAAAGACTAACTAAAATCCTTGACAACGGCGCCAAAAACTTGTAAGGACCAAATGATGTATATATGAAAATATGGCCAAGGGAGTGAATGTGGTAAATACTCAAAAATTACTTTGAAACAAAAGTAAGCGTATTCAAAAACTGAAATGAAAAGCATTACTAACACTCATCCCCTTTCCACAAGTGCACGGGTCATACAAGTAATAAAGTGGACTATAAGAGTCCGGATATCGTACCCACGAGGATTGGAGGTTCTCTCTAATTGGAATCTGAGCACCCTGATTATAAGGGCTCTTCACTATTTAAGTGACCAAATAGGATGGGGAATAAAATCAATTTAACTGAAATAAAAACTGATTTAAAACTAATCAACTAATTCTAAAATCTATCAAGCAAAAAACTACTAAAGTCTAAAAGGTATGAAGAGAGACAATTAGGATGGGATAATTATATTTAACAATCACTTACATTTCCTTGGAAGCTTAACATTTGTGAGTTGAATGCTGGACACCTGGTCTAAGAGCAACGTAAGATAGCCTCGATTCCTCCTGACACTATACATTTCACTATCTAACACACTATATTCCTTTCCAAGACAAATGGATCTAAATAGCTACTTGTAAAATCTGACCCTTTTTAAGATTTGATTGTTTTTCTTTTCCAATACTTCACAACCATTTCTTAGGATTGAAGAATTTTTCCCATAGATTTGTGATAATGCAAGCCTTCTCCAATGTACTGAGATTCAGCCTATCAAATCTAATATAATTCTCTCTCCTCAAATTAGATCTATAACACTGGATCAAGGTCAATCTATTAGATTGAGTGAGACCTTTAAACATTAAACTGAGCATCATCAAATTAATCCTCACACCATGAGTAAATTAGCATTCATCAGCACTCTTTCAAAGTTCTTTAGTTCCATAATATTAGTCTAACATACCCCCAAGTTATCGCTTCTTACTCGTGAATCTCCATTTCTGTGGTCACTGTGAGGCCTCCTTGAATCATAAGAAAGACACAAATTTTTCTCTGGTATAAGCTACTAATATTCCGAATAGCTAATTATATGAATGGGGCATTAATTATATAAATTCAGCTCAAACCCACAAAATAATCGAGAATCTGAAAATCAATGTTCAACACCACAATCCCCACCCCTAGAGGGTGTTTAATGTTCCATTACTGGATTCCAGTCATCACTAATCAAACAAAAAGTAAGAAAATGAAGAAAGAAATCAAGAGACAAGGAGTGAGAGAAAAATCCAGATTTTAGTTTCAATCTTTGTCTGAACAATAATGAAATCTGAATCTCTGATGTACAGCACCAAAATCTCTTCAATACAAATAAAATTTGCTCTAAAATTACTCTAAGATGTAAAAATCTACAGCAAAACTAAAAAAATGGGTAGTTTAGAGAGAGAAACCCCATGAGAGGTGTTCTCCCACTTCCCTGTTACCTTAAAAACCTAAAAAAAAAACGAGTATTAATAGTCCTAGGATGAAATGGGCTTGAAAAAAAATCCAAAATATCAAATTTTGGGTTTTTTCTGGTTTTTCCAGCGTCAATGTCGTGACATAAAGAAAATTCTATTGCGACAGAAAAATTCTGTTGCGACAAAGAAAAACTTTGTTGCAATAGAAAAACTCTGTTGCGACAAAAAAACTCTATTGCAATAGCAATTTTTTGTTGCGACAAAAAAATTCTGTTGTGACAAAAAACAAAAACTTTGTTGCGATAAAAAAAAAAAAAGTTTTTGCAATAGAAAAATTATGTTGTGACAAAGAAAAACTTTGTTGCAATAGAAAATTTCTGTTGTAACAAAAAACTCTTTTGCGATAGAAAATTTTTATTATGACAATGAAATCTTTGTTGCGACAAAAAATTTTTGTTGCGATATAAAAACATTGTTGCGACAGAAAAATTTTGTTTCAACAAAGAAAAACTCTGTTGCGACAGAAAAATCTTTGTTGCAACAGAAAGATCTTTGTTGCAACAAAGTTTGTCTTTGGCTTTGTCGCGACATAATAAACTGTCGCAACAAAGTTTGTCTTCTGGCTTTGTTGCTACATAATCTGGGTTTTTCGCGACAAAGTTTCTAGCTTTGTTGCTTGCTTTGTCATTGGCTTTGTCGCGACATAATCTAGAATTGTCGAGACATAGTTTTTGTTTAGTTGCCTGTATTTCTTCTTCAACTTGTTGGGGCCATAACTTCTTCATTTTAACTTGGAATTGGACCTGTGAGGTGTCGCTGGAAAGCTCTTTGAATTTACAATTCAACATGAGTGGAGTTGAGCCATTTAATTCTCTAGATGATACATAAAATTTCATATTCCCAATGACACGCTATGAGACATCCAGCTAACTCTCTTTCTGGAACAATGTTGAATCTTTTCTTACTAAATCACTTGCTTTCCATCAAAAATCATGCAAAACCAAGTTTAGAGGAAATGTTATGAGTTTGACATGAATATTGATATAAAATACTCAAAATAACATGTGAAATGAACTCAAAACATAGATGAGTTTTACACTCATCAGGTCATGACCGCAAGCCATTTACGGTTGTAACTGTGCGACATTCCAGCCCAGAACATTTTCATTTTGGGTTCGTTTTAGCCCATTCTTCGAGGTTTATTTAAGGATCTTTTGCACACTTTTCTAGGGTTCGAAATCTTGGAGAGGGAGACTCTCTCCTAGGGTTTTCCCTCCTCAAGCTTTATTCCATTTCTAGGTTAGGTTTGCTTTAGATTTCTAAGTTTTAGGTTTTGTTTTGTGAATAATCTGGTTTGTAATCGAATATTGCTCGAAGCACAACCTTATAGAGTGTAGATTTTAACTTAGAGTTGAAGATTAAAGTAAATTTCATTTTAAACCCTGTTTTGTATTTCTATCTCTTATTCTTCTTTAATTTATGCAGTTTTATGTTTGTCAACAACATGATTTTGTAGATTTTAATGGCTGAAATGTTAGGCTAATCATTCTACAGGGTTGGTTATCAGATTTGATGTTGGGATTGTCTAATATTTAGTTGGTTGGTTAATTTATACTTGATTTGTTGTGTTTGGTGTTAGATTCTTGGATTATTATGGTTTCGGCTAATTAATTTGTGTTGAGAATTAGATCTTAAATCCTTTCACTAGGTTATCCTTTGTGATGCTTGGATTAAGCCCTAAAATCTGGTTTTGAATCTCTTAAGGCATGAATCAATTAATCGGGATTTGAATTAACCTAGTTAAAGAGGCCTAGGGAATTAGAAAGGTCTAGTACTAAGCGGATTTCACTAAGAGGGGACACCAAATGTTTTAAGTGAGGATTGCAAGAACGTAACTGTGACCAATTAGAGCTTAGTCCGGGTAGCTCTATTACAAAGACGTAACTGTGACCAATAGAGCTCTCGAGCAAATATTCCTTTGAAAAGTATTTCTCTAATGACCTAGAAGGAAGTAACTGTGAATAGGTGGTTAGTATGAGAAAATACAAGTGGGGTTCTTGTACTGAGTCCTCGAACCAATTAAAGTTATTATTCACTCAATCCATGCTTTATCCAGATGAATCATTAAACTTCATTGATAATAACTAATCCTTGTTCCTCTCTAAGTCGTTTTTCCCGGTTTTATTCAATTACTCAATGTTTTCACAAATCATCCCTATTTTGGTTTTGTTTTGTTTTTATTAGTTTTTAAAACTTCTCCTTAAACCCATGAGTCGCTCAAATAGTGAACAACTTTAGTAGCCGGGGTACTTAATCCTCACTGAAACCACACCTTCCATGTGGGATCGATATTTGAACTTTTAGACTATTGTATTACTTGTATGACTCGTGCACTTGCGGTTTGCAACATAATGATAGAAGTAGATGTAGACTTAACTGATTTCTTATAATAAACAGACTGGAATCTTCAATTTTTATTCTGCAACTTCCTACAATTCCAACGTACATCTCGTCTATTATAGGAATAGTGACACATAACTCCTCTCGAGGGTTTCTTGTTAATCATATAATCAGATCTAACTCAAACAAGCCTCGAAAAATAGGAAAAAAAAAAAGACCTTGTAAGGAAAAGGACTACCTTTCCACAAAAAATACTGCACTGGAATAAAACTTGGTCCTACAATCCACAAAACACCCCTGGTTCTCGAAGAAATCAAGGAGAAAAGCATGAAACCCTAGAAAAACAGGGTTTTCCGATACAAAATGCTTTGAAAAGCATTGTTTCAAGCCTCGAACATGGGAGGCAAGAGGCTGGGAAGCTTGGTTGGTGAAAGATGCAGGAGGAGGAATAGGGTCACCAGAAGGGGCTTCATGCGCCCCCACGTGCCAACAAGTGGGGGACAGCTACGGGAAGAAAAAAGGCGCATGGCAACGCGTCACTGATATGATGTCGGAGATTCTTGCTCCGGTGGACAGATCAGACTCCGACAATACTTGTGGGGGGGTCACCAATCGAAGGTGATGGTCATCACTGGAAAATGTTTATCGAAGATGCTTGCTGGCGGTGAGAGGTTTTTTCTTCAAAAATTTTCGAAAATATGCCCTTTTATGAACAAAGTCTAACCTTAGGCTCTGATACCATGTAATAAGCGATAATTGAAGGAAAAACTATATCTTCCATTGATCACAAACCACCTATTTATATACAAGACAATCTCAAACCAAATAGGAAAGAATATGAAGTTTCCTAACTCTACATGAATGCAAGTTTAATTTTTCCAACTAGTATCTAATTCTACAATACTATAACATGTACAAAATACTCATCATGTGGACTATTCTAACCACTTTGTTATTGTAGCATAGGCTATATTTGGTGTTAATAGGTAATAAATTTCTATAATTTTTGTCATACACCAATTTTATAGGAATCATAAACATAATTCACATTATTTCCCTCATTCAAAAGGGTTTGATTCATGTCTATGTGTTAATTAATGGTATGCATGTAAAAGCGATGATGGACAATGGGACAATCCATAACTTCATGGTTCGTTGAGAAACCGAGAAGCTTAGTTTGGAACTAGAACAATAGACTAGCAAGATCAAGGTAGTGTATTTGCAAGACCCAGAAAATAATGGTATTACTAAAAAAGTCACACTTTAGATGAGGAATTGAAAAGACAACTCTAGCTTAGTGTGTGTATTGTTAGAGGACTTTGATTTGATCTTAGGACTTAACTTCTTCTTTAAAGCTAAGGTGGCATTGTTACATATCTTGGTGGGTTGACGATCATAAATGATAGTCAACCTTATTTTGTTTTGTTATTAAGGGGAAATTCACAAAGAGAGGTTAGATTAAGATGGTTTCCGCTCTTCATATAAAGGAGTTGAATCATGGACTGTCACATAAATTGCAGCCTTGGTTGAGAACAAGATAGATCAATTAGTGGAGATAACTCTAAAATAATTTGAAGATGTGATTCTTGTGGAGTTACCTTCGAGGCATTATGTCAACCATAAACTCAAATTGTGGCTTGGGACCAAGCTCCTACTTAGGTCTTATATTAGGCATTGTCTCTAAAAATAATAGAACTAAGGAATCGATTGAAAGAGATGCTAGATATAGGCATGATCCAATCTTGAAGAGCTCCTTATGATGCCTCAATGTTATTCCAAAAGAAGCAAGACAAGTCCTTATAGATGTTTGTCAACTATCAAGCCTCAAACAAGGTTACAAATAAGAAAGTATATATTTAACTCTTTTGACAAAAAATTATTTGAAACATAAGATAGTGTTTTTCTCCTAATTAAACTCACGATTGTGGTATCAACAAGTAAAGATTATAGATATAAGGGGAAGACTACGCATATAATCACTATGGATGTTACGAGTTTCTGGTGATGTCATTCATATTTGACTAATGCATGACATTCTAAGACCTAATGAATACAAGAATAACTTGGAATTACTATTTCAAAAACTGAGGGAATATGAACTCTATGTGAAGAGGGGGAAGTGTTGACTGATTTTTACATAGACCAAAAACTGACTAATAGTTGAAAACCAAATTAACTAAATATGATTAGTTAGTGTGCAACTTTCCGTACTACCACCAAAACTAACCCGGGCCTCCTAACAACTACACTCAAAAAACTTGTTCACTATTGACCAAAATTATAAAATATGTTGTTTGCCTTGGACAGGAGGCGTTTCAATTGAAAAATGTGTTTTTGGTCTAGATCATCGCAAGCGCACAAGTCATTTTAAGCAACAAAGTGGATTTAAGTCCAAATCGCTCCCACGAGGATTTAATTGAAAAATCTAAACATCACTACCCATCCGTCAAGATCCTGCATTTGAACCCAAAAGTAAAAGGATTTAGTATTAAACTTAGAAATGTAAAATGAAAATTTATAACCATATATAAAAGAATTCTAAATTGTTGGATTGAAAAGTTCATTGGGTAAGTTAACACTAGGAAGTAGATCAGTGTACAATTATTAATTTCTACTTCCTTTTATAACATAGTTCAGTCATTAGTTTGAGATCTAAACTTCTCAAAGATGCAAGGTAGTATAGTTTGGATCTCTCCACACACCATACATTTCACTAATTAGAGATTCATGTTCCTTTCGAATACATGAGTCTAACCGGGGCCATCAGAGAATAGAAACCCCTTTCTAATATCCTCGGTACATTTTTCTTTAGTATCACAACCAATTCTTAGGACTGAGGAATTCTTACCCCTATAGACAGGAATATGCAAGCCTTCTCCAATCTAATTTGTATCACATCCTTTAAATCTAATAAATTTTTTTGTCTTATTGATTAGATATTTGCTAACACGGGATCAAGATCCTTTCATCAGATTAAGGAGAAACCTCTGATCAACTAAATTGATACATCATCCAACTATCCTCACACCATGATTAAGTTAGTGATCTATCGACGTAATCTTTTAAAGTTCATTAGTTCAATAATATTAGTCTACCATACCCCAAAGTAACTTCTCCATACTCTCAAGAAGTTTCATCTCTGTGTCACTTAGAGGGCTTCCTAGAAATCAGAGCAAGATACAGTCATTTTCTGGGTACAAGATACTAATATTCTAAACGAGTAGGTTCAAGAACAATACCAATCAAATAAATTCAAGATTTCGAACTATGAAATTTTTTTTTTATCAAGGCTGGAAAACACATAACAATGAACATTCGATCTAACCTGCAGGGAGCTTAGTCTTTAAAAACTCGGTTTAGCAAACAATGCTGACTAACCCGACGCAGCACCACTAATATTGCAAGTGAACTGAAATAAATGAACTCTAGAAAATTTCCGAATTCATTCAAGTTAGACAATAATGAAAACTAAAATTTTTACAATGAACCCAACTCAAAACTTCACACCAGATCAATGTTCAATCTCAAAAAGAACTAATTGAAATGCTAATCTAAAACAACCTGAAAGAAAAGAAAAATAAAATAATATGCATGCTGAGTTCCGAAGCATCTAAAAGCTCGGTTTGGCGGAATACACACAAAGGCTCCAAATGATATTTATAGATTTTCAAATGATGGGCCGCACTTTTAGGCTGAAATTGTGGATCCCCAAAAATTTTGGCCCAATTGAGTACTTTATAGTGACATAGAAATTTCTTTCGCGACATAGTTCTTATCTTTGTTCCCAAGCTCTTGTCATGGCCTGCAGTTTCTGTCGTGACATATTTTCATGCTTTCTTCTTGAATTCTGTTACAACATAATTTGGCAATGTCGCGACATAGTTCTATTGAGGTTATCTAGTCTTTGTCGAGACATGAGTGTCTTGTGTCTCGACATAAAAAATTTGTTGCAACACAACTTGTCATTTTCTACTGCTTCAATTTGGTCATACATAAATTCCTTTTGTCGCGACTGTAAAAATTATTGTCTTTCAGTTTCCGTTTCCAAGCTGCAACATAAGTTTGAAATGTCGCACTACAAAATATACCATCGTGGAGACCTTTTATTCTTCATCTCATCTTCGATCACTTCATTATGTTTTTTTTTTTTTGTCGTGATGCATTCTTCGCTTCCATTTCTACTTTGTTGCAACACTCTTTGCTATGTTGCGACATATGTTTATGGTTCTTCTCAATCTCTGTCGCGACAATAATTTCTTTTGTCATGACAGAGTTTCTTATTGCTGCATGGGTATGTTGTCGCGATAGACTTTTTCTTTGTCGCCACATAGTCTTGTTGTCTTGCACTACTGAGACTGAACTCTATGTCGCGACATACTTTTTTCTTTGCTGCAACAATATTTTCTTCTTTGATCCTTGTCGCTAGCTGGACTGTTTGTTGCAACATTGAAATCCTTGTCCCGACAAACTTGTCTTGGCTAGTTTCATTTCTCTTCCATTTTCTGCCGCGATATAGTTTTCTTTTGTCGCGATAGAACTTCTTACTCTACAGTGTTTATTGTGGCGACATAAATTTGATTATTGAGACAAATTCTATTGCTTCCCTCCTCCCCATCGTTGATCTCTGTCTTTAGATTGTAGATCTCTCATTTTCGGTTTTTCATTGTGTTCGACATACTTTTCTATGTCGCAACATTCATCTTGTAATTCTTCCTATCTTTTTTGTGATGGGCTTTTTGTCACATAAACTTCACTTCAACTTTATGTTGTGTTTTCGCGCATAAAACTTCTCTGCCGATAAAGTTGTCTTACCTCCATTGTTTGACTCGAATTTTCATCACAACAGAGTTGCCTTCCTTCCATTGCCGACATTTGAATTCCTTGTGTCACAAGATAGTTTTATTCTCGCTAATAAGCTTTTCTCGCTATCTTCGCCATAGTCATGACAGAGTTGATAATGTCGCAGAATGTTTCACTTTCATTTGAAAGTTCATTTGATCTTTGTTATGACATAGTTTCGTTATTGGCTCTATTGAGATCCTATCGCACACATTTATCAATAATGACAAAGATTTCGCCGTTGAATACACAAGAGCAACAATTATATCTGATTTTAATACCTTCTCAGTCATATTTGCTCACATTTTGTATAAGAATAAAAATTTTTGATCGCTCTCATGTTTCCGACTTGTGCAGGTTTTTCTCGTCTCATGGCTAATTGTTACAAGGGTTCGTGGTCCAGAGCGAATATGGATCATTGGGGATGATGGCAACCATTGTAGGAAGTCTTAGGAAGTCTAATGATGTTTGGGAACAAGGTGGAGCTGGTACCAGACCAAGCAAACCGACACCTGCACCCCAAAGGTAAATCAACAAGCAGCCATGGTACCTGCATTCACTCTCACGGCATCGTACCCTACAAAAGTCACTGGGAAGAAGTGGTACTGCACACACTAATCCCAGACAGTACTAACATGTAATATTTCATGTGATTTGAGTAGAATTCTAACTCAGCAGTAAGGGTATCTGGCCCTTGACCACCAATTTTGAGATCACAAATGGAAAAGGCGGCAAGGCAAGCCAAAGGAAAGGTGGGAGAGGGAGTTTTGGATGCTAGGCTTTGCTCTACAAAAGATAGTGTTTTTCTCTCTAAGGCTTTGCTAGGGTCTATGTATAGAATAAGACACTTTAACTTTTCCGCAGACTGGATTCCGGATTTCACTCTATGTAATTCCTTTCGCCGATCACACAACTCGACTTTTCTTCACAGTATTTCATGCTTTTCTATCTCGATTTAGTAAATTGAAGTGGTGATTTTCTCTCAAGTTTCTTTTATGAATAGTTTCATTAAATATGATTCGCTTTATAATTTACTGAAGCCTCCCAAACTCTTATGATGGGGTTCTAACGTAGAAACTCACCCTGATCAAGGTAATAACCTCCTCAATTTCTTTATATCTCAATCTAGGGCTTCGTATGATGCTAAGTATTTGCAGAAAATCTTATAAAACCTTAGTTGAGCATCTTGATAACGTGTGAACGAGAGATCCTGTGACACGTTTGCAGTCGATTACAAATGCGAGCTAAGAGTCCGAGTAAAATCGTTTGAACAAGTGTTTAACATCACTCAATCAAGTTTCATTCTAAAAAGAGCTTTTAATTGTAAAATCTTCCATCAAAGACCATTCATCAATGGTTCCTAGATGAGATTGCCAGAAGAAGAGGTGGGAATTATCGATCAACAACAGCCAACCTAAGAACCCTATCAATCACCTTCCGTTTTAAAATAGTCAACTTAACTTCGCTTACTCAATCAACCAACCACAAACCCTATAATTTACTTTAAACATACATTCTCGAGAATAACCCTAAGGATCACCTAGAATACTATCGCTCTTTCTATATAGACTAAAACCCTCAAATTAACATAGTTACAAGAGCCTTACACTCCCTCTTGCATCCATGTCATTTCGATAGTTTGCTTGATAAAATAATTTTCTATTAATGTTCATGATTTAAAGATAAGGGTCAAGTCCATGACACCGCAAGTACAGGTCATACAAGTAGTAAAATCTAATGTAAGTCCAGTATTTAGTTCCACAGATTGCAGAATCGAATCAAAGATCAACTACCCCAACTACTAAAAATTTCATACTATTCGCATCAAGAACTCATAGTGAAAGTTTTTATCTAAACAACAAAAAATTAAAACTATGCAATTGAATATTGATAAAATAAGCTAAAACAAAAATAAATGAATAAAATAAATTGTATCTATAAGAATGGGATTGAATCGGGCTTCGTGAGAAAAGAAACTATCGTTGAACATAAATTGAAACAATCAATCGCATCACTAAAGTACATTGCTCGCTTTTATATATGGATATGATTTTTTGTCCAAGATTTCCTAATTTTTTGAATTTGATTTTTACATTCACCGATTAGATATCCTTGTTTCTCTCAAGACAAGATCAAACCAGCCTACCTTATTCCAAATTCCTCTTGCAAGATCTGGGCATTTCTCCTCTCTCAAATACTTCATACCCATTTCCCGTTGACAATGCACCTTTTCTTTTCCTTCGTAGATTTTCGCAAAGCTTCTACCACTTAATTGGTGGCTCAACCCTCCGTATCTATGGGTTCGTCCCTTCCCTGATTGATCCGGCTAACACAGGGTTAGAACCACCGCTAGATTAAGGTGAACTCTCCGATTATTTATATTGTTAAATACACTTCTCCAACTTCAATTATGGTTTAATGGGGGATTTATTAAATTAACCTCAGCTCAAAGAGCCATCACGTAGCTCTAACATACCTTAAAAGAATGCTCTCAACTCTTAGAATCATTCTCCGTGTCACGCAGAGGGCATCCTGATATCAGAGTAAGATATTCTACTCGGTATTAGTGTAATTACTATCGGGAACTTTACAATTCACAAACGACACCAAATAAGTAAATTAACTCAAATTACCTGTATATTTTGCTCAGAAAGATCAGGAATCTCAAATGTAAAATCAAAATCCAGTTAGAGTTAAGTCGATTACCATTGCGAATTAAGATATGGAGCATCGATCATGTACAACCACTGTAATTTGCAATAAAACTGAGAAGAAATGAATTCTAGAAATTTGTCTAGATTTCATAAATTTTCAAAGTGCATTACTAAGAAAATAACATAAAGCAGTTAGTAAATCCACTCTTACCTATCTCTCGGTACAGTCAGGAGATTCAAATCCGTAAAAGAAATAAATCAGAAATAAAGAAGAGAAATAAAATCTACTCTAAAACGAGTACACCCAGTTCCTCTTCCCTTTCCTGGTAATGAAGACGGAAGCTACTTTACTATTCTAAACTGCCTATTTATATCACAAAATAAATCGGGCCGAATCCACAAAAGCTCCGTGGAATTCTAAAGAAAAGCCCAAATATCATTCTATGTCGCGACCTCGCTGATGTCGCGACATGGATTTCTCTCTTTAATCAAGCCAGCGGATCGTACGCGACCTCTTTGTTTTTGTTGCAACCTCGCTTTCTTGTAATCGTTTGATCAATGGTCGCGAAGACGCTTGTAGTCGCGACCTTCTTTGGCCTTCGTTCCTCCAAAGGTTGATGTCGCGACCGCCTTCATGTTGCGTACATCGTTGTCTTTCTCTTTATTCCAAATTTTTCCGGAAGTCATGATGCTAGCCAGTTACAGAATTGACCTTCATTGTATGATGATCGCTGTGACTTTGATTTCTGGTCGACAGTTGGTGGTCTTCGCCTCTATGTGTTTCACCTTATGTCATGCACTTTGGCCACGGCATTTCTTTTCTCTGACGCGAACCTCGCCTTTGTTGCAACCAAATTTCCTCCTTCCCACCTTTATTCTAAGTCGCATCTTCAAGGTGATAAATGCACCTCATGTTGCTCTTTTCTCTCGATTGCATGTACCCTAATTACTTCCAAAAGTAGTTGCCAATTTTGATTTATTATGCTCATCTCTTCTTCAGGTCGCGACCTAAACGAGTGGTCGCGACATCGATTCTGATCCTTGATTTGTAAATGGTCGCACCCGCTTCGCAAGGGTCGGCCTGGCTTCAAGTCGCGACCTCCTTTCAACCTCTATTTCTGCAACTTAAATCTTCTCGTCTTTATGTCGACATCGAGTGGTGTTGCGACATGAAATGGAGCCTTTCTTATTTAAAAACTAGTCGCAAATATTTGTTCTCTCAGCACTCTCAGGACTTCATAGACGATCCTTCGCTTCGCGACTTCGATGATGTCACAACCTCGCCTGTATTCAGTTAGTGTCGCGATGATCGAGTGATGTCGCGATTACATGGATTTCTTCTTTTGATATTGGCCTTAGTTCCGACCACATTTCTTTGTCATAACTTCTTTCTTAAAGTAACAACTTCAATTTCCCTTTAAAGGACTCCATTCTCTTCCTCAAAGCCGAATTTTGGTGATGTCGTGACTCGACCGACCGACAACTAAGCTTCCTCGTCATAATTCCGATTTTCAATATGATTTCAATCATCAGAACTCGGTTTATTCTGATTTTTTCGAGATTTTAGCTTTTGTCAGATTTTCCTCGCAGTCAGAAATTTGAGTAAAATATCCACGCTTCTACAAAACAAATCAACATTTATCTCTGTAATATACTCTAAAATGGATTAAAAATCTAATGAGTTTTACTCATCAAATTCCCAACTTAATATTTTACTTGTCCCTACAAAAAGAAAGAATTGTTTGTCCTCAAACAAATGTTTAAAAAAAATTTTAAGGACATTTTTTCTCGATCCATTCCATTCTTTCTTCTCATTCCACATTCTAATATGGAAATAAGAAATACCAAAGATCATTTTAAATCTCGCTTCTGATTCAAGAATAAGAAATGGTATACTTCTATCACAAATTTCTTGGTGAACTAATGTATTTAAACAGTCTATTCAACAAGTCTTGTTCTTTGTGTGTGTGCAGGTCTTCAATCCTTTCATCTTCATGTTGAATTTAGTTAATCTTCTGGGAGTTTTCTCAGACTATTTGTCAAAGTCCCATAGGCTTGTTTTCATATTGATCTCTGCCTCAATGTAGGTAAATTCAACTCTTCAAGATCAATGAGGAATCTGTGCTCAGAATGTTGGGTTTAGGTAATCAAGTAGATAATAGGAAAATTTAAGTTGCAAATCACCCAATTTCCACTTTTTCTCCGTGACTTGTCGCTTTCCAACTTTCACCCTTTTCTTCTTTGTACTGCTGATTCTCCTCAATCTTGGCCTCATTCTTCTTGAATTTTATGGAATTTCACTCTATGGCACTTTATCTGTGCCAATTCCTTTTGTTCTCGAACGCTTTTGCTTTTGTTTTTCTAAGGTCGGGAATAGTGCAATGTTTTCATTTTTGTGCTTTCTATTACTCTTAGAGAACTTTGGGCTAGCAACTCCCATACCAGTTGGTATTAGGGTACTAGGTGTTAAAACACCCCTACGAGCTTAATTGTTCAAGGGAAATAGGCCACAAGACAAAACTTATTCCCTTTTTCACTAATTTCTGCATCTTTACTTCTTCACCTCCTTCATTGTGTAATTTGGAAATATTTTTCCCCAAACTTGTTTCTTCCTTATGTGACTTTTTCTTGTACTCGGAACTGATAATTTGGGCTCTTGGTCGTAGGATTATTGCACCTAAGGAACTAAGTTTCAGCTGTCGTTTGTTGAAGAAATAAGGCTTTATTTGGCCTAAATTAAGGAACTAGAGAATATGCTTTTAAAGATATATCAAGGTAGGCTTAGAAAAGCTCAACCGCCAAGGATGGCCTCTACTCTTGTTGGTCATGTTACCCAAGATTCGCTTTCAATCAATAATCTAACAAGTTCTAGGACTATGGACTCTTAATCCGAATTCCTTTTAATATGTCTCAATTCCTCCCAAAGTTTCATAAGTTTCGGATCTATGTATTATTTCTTCAAGACTTGTACTTATTTAATTGCCTACTTACATTATTCCAACAAAGTACTTGCTCCATCAAAGAATAAACTACTTTTCCAATTTTTGCAATCTATACTGAATTTAAACAATGGAGGCAGCACTCCTAATTTCCAGTTTAATTATTCATGCCCTTATTCTTCCTGAAATTTTGATCTTAGGGAAGAACAGAATTGTTTATTTGATTTATTGTACAGAAAAGGCATTTATTCTTTATGCTCGGCAGAAAATGACACAAAAACAAAATTTCTCAAATATCGATTCGTGAACTCACAAACAAGTAATTTTGTATGTCAACAAGAATTTTATTCAAATATCAAAACATTTTGATGTTGTACAATCTGCTTTCCCTACAAATAAGATTATAACTACATTAGAGAAAACTTTATTTCTTGATCTAAAACTTACATCTTCCTCCAAGGTTGTAGCCTCTCGCTTCATTTAATTCACTGTACTGAGCTTGCTCCAAGAGTGATTCATTTAACAGTTCGTTCAACAACTTTGCGCCTTCCTTCCTTTTCTTCGAGCTTCTCTCGGATGATGGGTTCTAATTAACCCTTCTTCCAATTCCTTCCCATCATCCACTTTGATTACATCATTTTTATGGAATAAATGAATGAAATTGGTTTGTTTCTCCGACTCCATTCATTCCATAAGCTCCTCGTAAGGTTTGCAAACTTAGAACTCTTCTTTTTCTCTCATTCTCCCTTCTCTTCATTGTTTTTGTTTATTTTTCCTTTGTTCTCCCGTCCTTTTATAGTGAATTCATGCCTCTTAGAACTATAAGGCCATTTATTTTTTCTTTTTAAATTTCATGAACAAATTGAATGAGGTTTCTCAAATTCATGTTTCTTTGCTATTTCCAACAGAGGTTTTGGGAATTTGGTGGAGAATATTGATCGCTTTTCTTGGAAATTATTAAATTCCCCGACCATTCTCTTTGAAATCGAGGCACCTAACCAATTGCGACCAAGACATTGATTGCTTTCTCAGATAATAACTATTTATTTCAAAGATTCAATGACATGCAGAACTGGAAGGTTTGGGTTAATTTGGAACCGACCTTGAAATCGAGGATTGTCGCTCAATTTATTTCACGCCACGTATTTTTAAGCTTTTAATCGATGATTTTATTTTTAAGGAATCCTACTGATCACGTGGACACCTAAAATTAGGGGTTTGAATCCTACTTTATTGAGTTTTGGACTTTTCGTCGCAATCTCGTGGATTTGTTGCGACTAAATGTGGTCAAGACAAGGAATTTTGATGTCACAATCTTTCTCTTTCTTTCCTTGCTTTATTTCGGGCCGTGACCTCGCTCACTGCTTCGACTTCCTTTCTAGTTGACTATTTCACATCCAGCATTCTTGCTGCAACTTTTGATTAGTATTGGCGTACTTAAAAATTTTCGTGTCTTCCTAAAAAAAAACAAATTCACAAAGACACTCTACTTTATTCAAATTCAATCAAGACAACTACAACTCAATTCATCTTCATGCAATATTCAACAACCATCCACTATGCATCACATTCAAAATTTTAAGCACCAAAACAAAAGAAAATTTCCTAAACTTTCAATCATGCTATATCGTAGACAAAATTTAAAAAAATCAAAAAAGAGTATACGCCCCTTTTGTCTCTTATGCCGATTGAAGCTTGATTTGCGATGCTCTCCTTTTGCAGAAAATTTTCATTTTACTGCAAAACGAACAAAAATATTTACCTACTCTTCAATCAAATATGAATCAAATTTCATAAAGCTATCAAAAATGTAAACACAAAAATTGTAAACTATAACAAGAAAATTTTAAAACAAACCGATGTGGGATTGCCTCACAAAGCCGGCTCAATTTTTAGTCTCACTGACTTTCCACGCCATTATTCTCGTTTCTTCAATTTTCCCTTATTCAACTAAGGGTTACTCTTCCAATTGCTTTCTCCTAAGGTAGTGCAAGCTTTAATATCCGACCATTCACTTTGGGAACCCTCGATTGTTGGTTCATGTCACCGCCTCAAACTGTAAATGATACCATCAGATATATCCACCATTTATAAAGCTTCCTTGAAAGAAAGTCTAAATCAGAGAGCTAGCTCACTATATCTGATTTCTACCTGATTTCCTGCACACCATGATCATTATTTTTGTTTTATCTTTTATCTACACTGTTAGATAAAGTTTCATTCTCAATTCTTCCAATCAATAACTAGAGTAAATTTCTTCTTATAAACTTTGAAATAAAAATTTTAGCTTCATACCACATAGCTTTTATATTTTAAATAAGAGGTGATAGATGCCTTCCAATTATGCTCAGAGCACATTCTTAATCGAGTTTTTAAAAAACGGTATGTCAGAGTGCATCACCGTTTCCAGTTAATTTAATCTCTTTATGTTAACTATGTTCTTCCTTTCATTCCTTCCTTTTATCTCCTTGTTGGAAATTTCAATTATTCCATTTGTTTGAGGGATGATGTTTAAGCTCATAATGTGTTTGATGGTATTCGTCATGAGTTTGTCAAACACCTTATTTGCAAAATGGCTCCTCCATCACCGATTATGGTTCCGTGTCCAAAACCGAGAAGATTTCTTGTAAAAATCCCACAACCGTATTGGCATCATTCCTTTGACAAGCTGCTGCCTCAACCCATTTTGATGAAGGAATCCACAAATTAGAGTATGTATATATTTCCAAATGAAACCGGAAAGGGCCCCATAAAATCCATTCCATACATCAAAACAATCTTAATTACACTGTGATACTGGTAGGGCATCTCATGCCTTTTGCTGATGTTTCCTATTCTTTGGCATTGATCACATAACTTCACCCATTCAAAACAGTCCTTAAAAATAGTAGGCCAATAAAATCCTGACTGGAGAATTTTATGGGTCAGTTTATCTCCCCGCAAAATGTCCCTCCTATATGGGCGATGTGCATGACATTCTTGTAAAATCTTACTTTGTTCACCTTCCGGTACACATCTCCTTATAATCAGATCAACTCCTCTTTTAAACAATAATGGATCATCCCAGATGTAGTACCTACTGTCAGTCCTTAGTTTTTTTCTCTCATTGTAGTCGACTCGTGGGCATAATTCCACAAGCTAAGAAGTCTCACAATATCGCGATACCAAGGTGTTCGAGTGATAGCCGAATAATCGTTTCATCCGAAATTTTATGGCTTCTTCTTCTTCTTGTACAGTAGGTTTTTCCACTCTTGACAAGTGATCAGCTATCACATTGTCACAACCCTTCTTGTCTTTTGTATTTCTAAATCAAATTCCTGCACAATGGGCATTCCACCCCGACGCCCGCTTTGCTTTCTTTGCCATTAGATACTTAATTGCTGCATGATCAGTGTGTATAATAACATGGGACCCCAAAATATATGGCCTAAATTTTTCACATGCAAACACTATTGCCAGCATCTCCTTTTCAGTAGTAGAGTAATTTTCCTGAGCTTCATTAAAGGTTTCATAAAGCATAAGATACGGCCTCAACACTTTTTCATCTTTCCGTCCCACACAAACCCTCTATCGAGAAAATCACTGGCATCACACATGATTTCAAATTCTCTGTTCCAATCTGGTTTTTCCATGATGGGAGCTTTAATTAGTCGGAATTTGAATTCTTCAAACACATTCTGGCAGGATTCATCAAAATAGAACTTAGTATCTTTTTCCAGCAATCTGCATAGTGGTCTAGCAATTTTTGAGAAATCTTTGATAAATCTTCTGTAAAATCTAGCATGTCCTAAGAAACTTCTAATTCCCTTGACTGTAGTGGGTGGTATCAAATTTCTTATAATTGAAACTTTTGCTTGGTCTACCTCAAGCCCTGCTACAAAAATCATGTGCCCCAAGACAATTCCTTCTTCAGAACTATAAATGGCATTTTTCCCAATTCAAAGCTAGATTCTTGTCCTTGCACTGAAGTACTGTCCCCAAGTTATGCAGTCATTTTTCAAAACTGGATCCATACACTATAAAATCATCCATGAAGATCTCCATAATTTCTTTCCGCTTAAATCAAAATATAGACATCATGCATCTTTGGAAGGTACCGTACATTACACAAACCAAAATGGCATTCTCCTAAAAGAAAAAGTACCAAATGGGTATGTAAAAGTGGTTTTCTCCTCGATTCGTGTGCAATAGCACCTAAGGGCATCCAGAGTATCCATCAAGAAACAAAAGCTGAGGGTGTCCCAACCTATCCAAGATCCGATCAATGAAAGGCAGGGGAGCGATCCTTTCTCGGTTAAAAGATTCAATTTTCAGAAATAAATACACACTTCCATCCCGGGCACAGCCTCAGAACTGGCCCATTCTTCATTCCCGATCACAAAGGAATCCACCTTTCTTGGGAACCACATGCACTGGGCTTACCCAAGAACTATCTGATATAAAGTATATATAAACCCGCATTTAACCATTTCGTAACTTCTTTCTCTCGGGGACAACTTCTTTCATCACGGGTTCAAATTCTCCTTTGATGCTCAATAGAAATTCTTGCATTAATACTAGAAGCAATATTTTGTGCATGCAAATGGAGGGGCTATACCCTTCAGATCCTCAATTGACCAAGCAATTGCTTCCTTGTATTTTCTCAAATTTCCAAAGAATTTTCTGCTCTTCACTACCAATGCAAATTCGATATGATAACCGGTTTTCTTTTCTTGTTCTAAAAACTCATATTTCAAATGATTGGGCAATTCTTTCAATGTTAACCCTTTGCACTAATTTCCCCGCTCTAAGGAGTTTGTCGCTTCGGGTCGCATACTTCATCTTGACTGCTTTCATTTATACTTAGACTGCTTTGTTAAACAATTTTTAAGGCAAGATTACAATCAAGACTCTCAAGATATCAAAATTCATCTCACTTCTAATGAGGATCACAAGGATACAATCGTAATTCAATTCAACATCGAGAAGGCTATTGTTTCCTTACAAATTCTTGGCTACAACTTTCTCATTTCACACCGGATGTTCCAAACTCCACAATATTAAAGTGCACCGTCTTACTTCACCTCGTCGCTTCACCTTTCAGCATCTATCAAGGCATCTAATTGCTATATAGAAAGGTCTTCCCAAGAATAAAGGAACTTGTGTATCTTCTTCCATCCGTGATGGTAACAAATCCACCGGGAAGATGAATCTCCCAACCTCGATAAGTACATCTTCAAGAATACCTCTCCGGTCGCGCTATCGATTCATCACCCATTCGCGAATGTAATTGCCATTCGTAAGTTCCCCCAAATTAAGTCTCTACAACCGATATAGAGGCATCAAAATTTTATACTAGTGCTGTAATCACATAAGGCTTTCTTGAATTCATATTTCCTATGGAGCAGGGAATGGTGAAGCCGCTTGTGGTCCTTTATTTTGCCGGGAGCTTTATCGATAATGGCACCGGCAAGTAGCAAATAAGTTTACTATTCCCTCCTCAGCTATCCTCCTTTCTTGCTCAAGATCTCCTTCCAGAAATTTTGCATAAATAGGAATTTGCTGATCACCTCGCAAATGGATATTGATTTCTATTTTGAAAATGTCCAAGAATTTAGATAACTGCTCTTCCTTTTTGCCTTCCAAGTCTCTATGGAAATGGCAATCGCAAGGTGGCGTAAGCCGGTACTCTTTCCTTCTGCTTCGCTCATTACTTCCTTTCATTGTTCAATCGTGTGCTCTTCTCCTTCCTTCATTTCCCCTTCTGTTCCACTCACTCTTTCTTTTCTTTCTTCCTTCCGTTATTGCTCAACCTCCCACTTCTTAACCCGACCGCTACGCAGTCTGATTCTTTCGAGTACTCACTAGGGAATGTACCCTGCCTCGATTTGGCATATTCAGTACTGCCAGTTCTACTTGTGTTTCAAGTTTTCAATGAGGCACTTGTATTCTTCTCAACACTTGAGTATCGACTTAAAAGCTTCCAAGTCGATAGCTTTATTTTGGCTGGAATTTGTAAGCCTCTTATTGTCCCCCCATGAATCGGCAAAGATTTGTTCTTCAAATGGTCGAGTCCTCCTTTGACCCTCGATAGTCATTTCGCCTTCACCTCCTTGATGCCGGTCATTGAACTCGTGGTCGCCATATCCTCATAAGGATTATGTCCATCCTCGGGCCTTGTAATGCCTCTCCACCATATGAGAAATTTCATGAATTCCTCGTTGGATCAGAATGTGCAAGGTGTTAGGATTTGGCTTGAAATGGTAATTTCTTGGCTCATTCACGTACTTAACCTCCTACACTACAAGAATCTTCTTCCTGGTACATCAGCACTTCTTCCTATACTTTCTTTCCACTCCGTCCTACTTCATGAGCAAAGGTGCATTTTTCTCTCCCGTTTATCCATCTACATTATGCATCTAACTTTTGCCTTCCATGGTCAGCTTATATTTTGCTCAGCTCCATGACCCTCATTCTCCCACAAGTGGCCTCCCTTGAAAACTCGCATGGAGCTTATATTGCATTTGGCCAGTCTCTATCGATCTCTAAATTCTCTTCAAAGATTTTTCGCTTGAATGCTCCACAAAGATAAAGTACTCAATAATAGCTCTGCATGTATCATTCAAGGCATGATACACTATATCCATCCTGGCTTTAACCAATCCCATGACAGTGGCAATCTCCTTCAACAACCTCTTGAATCTTCCAAAGCACATATAGGCTCTCATCTTCCCTGTTGAAATACTTTATCTCTCTTCTTCTCTCTCGAGGTGAGAGATGGGGAAAGAACCCGCCCAAGATGCCTCTACCAACTCTTCTCCCAAGTATCAACTAAACCATATGGTAAACGATTCAATTACGTATCAAGTATATCTCTCAAAGAAAAATGGGAAGAGATGCAACTTTATCACCCTCCGGGTCTCACCATTCACTCTTCACTCGATTCTCGCGATCCCCAGGAAATCTACCTGTGCTCAAGTTTGGTCTTCGTGTGGTGACTAAAGGAACTGATGTTGCCGCACCATCAGAATCAAGGCCGGGCTTTAGTCTGAGCTGTTTTTTGCATCCAATAGTGAGGGCCGGCCCGACTGCGTAATACTCTTCCCGAATAATAAGCCTGCAAATCCTCCATTGTGTCGCAATGGGAGGCCTTCTAGCCGTTGTCCTCCGCTCCTCGTCTGGTCGCACCCCCATACCAGCCATGCTTCCGCTTCTTTTAGTCTTTTCTGCTCGAAAGTGTTCTTTCCACTCATGGTCTGGGCCGGAATCAGCCGAATCTCTGCTTCCTATGATTAAAGATTTCTCAAAATCAAAACACACTGCATTTAATAGGATTAGTCAAACTAAACAAACATTTTCAACATTGCTTGTTAAAAATCAATGGTTGATGTAGCCACCGCCAAAAAGCTATTTTTGTTCTTTTCTTTTATACAATGTCCAAATTAGTATTTCCCTTTTGTCGGACATTGATCTATTTAATTCTTTCAATCCTCAAAGAATCTGCGCCATAAAACTTGTCTATTTTTCTATATGTATTTAAAACCCCCAAATTAAATATAGTTACAAGAGCCTTACACTTCTCTCTTGCATCCACAAGCCATTTTGATAAGTTTGGTTTGATAAAATAATTTTCTTGAATGTCTACGATTTCAAAGGAGGGTGTCAAGTCCGCTGATAATCTCATAAAGTGCACATGTCATACAAGAAATCTGAATGTGTCCAGTATAATTCCCACAGAGATTGGTAACGAATCAAAGATCAACTACCCCAACTACTAAAATTCCATACTATTTGGACTAAGAACTCATAGTGAAAGTTTTATCTAAACAACAAAAATTAAAAACCTAAGCTATTGAATATTGATAAAACAAGCTAAAACAAAAATAAATGAATAAAAATAAATTGTATCTATAAGAATGGATTGAATCACTTTCCTGTGAGAAACGTAAAAACTACAAGAAATACATAATGAACAAATAAATCCAAAGACTAAAGTACATTGCTCTATTTTATATATGGATCTGATTTTTGTCCAAGATTTCCTAATTTTTTTGGAATCGGATTTCCAAGGTCACCTTAAGTGACATCCTTGCTTCCTCTCAAGACAAGATCAAACCAAATTACCCAGATTCCAAATTCTCTTGCAAGATCCGTATTTTCTCTCTCAATACTTCATACTCCATTTCCCTGTCGACAAATGCACCTTTGCTCTTTCCCTTCTCGTGATTTTCGCAGTTTCCTACCACTTAATCGGGTGGCTCAACCTCCGTGATCTAATGGTTCGTCCCTTTCCTTGATTAATCTTGCCAACACTGGGTTAGGAACTTACTGCTAGATTAAGGTGAACTCTGATTATTTATAGTATTTGCAAATACACCCCTCCAACTTCACCACGAGCGAACGGGGATTTATCAAATGAACTCTCGTGAGCTTCAGTTAGCTCATCAATGGTAGCTTGAACATACCCAGAAAAGAATGCCTCAAATTTCTCGTGAATCTCCGTCTCGTGTCACGCAGAGGGCATCCCGAAATCATAAGATACATCTCTCACCATTAGTACTGCACTATTGGGAACTTTACAATTCACAAACGACACCAAATAAGTAAATTCAAACCCAAAATAGCTTCCTCCATATTTGTGCAGAAAGATCAGAACTAAATGTAACCTGTGGAATCCAAAGAGAGTCACAGCCTGACATCGCATTGCGTAATTCATGAAATGGAGCACCGATCACGCACAACCACCGTAATTGCTATAAAACTGAGAAGAAATGAATCTTAAATTTGTCTAGATTTAATAAATTTTCGTGCGTAGAATATCAAGAAAATAACATAAAGAAGAAAAATCCAGCTCTACTCGTCTCTGCATAGTTCGCAGATTCAAATCCAGAAAAGAAATAAACTAGAAATAAAGAAGAGAAATAAAAATCTACTCTAAACTATACACCGAGTTCCTCTCCTTTCCCCTTTCTGCAATTAAGACTAAGCCACTTTACTATTCTAAACCGTCTATTTATACTGTCAAAATAAATCAGGTCAATCCCTAAAAAGCTCCAAGTGAATTCTAAAGGAAAAGCCCAAATGAGTCATTCATGTCGCGACCTCGTTGATGTTATGGCATGGATTTCTTAATCGCCGATCGCGACTTTTGTTTCGCGGTAAATCAAGCTTTCAGAATCGTTTGACTGGGGTCGGGTCGCGACATCGCTTGTACGAGACCTCTCATGAAAGTGTTTCCAAAGGTTGATGTCGCTAATTCGCCCATGTCATGACATCGTTGTCTTTCTCTTATTCCACTTCCAGCTGCGACAAAGAGCCTTTGGGGTTACACCAAATTCCTTCTCGCTTCAGGCTGATGACTTCATGTCATGGACTTTGATTTTGGTCGCGATCGTGTCGGGTGGTCTTCCGCCTTCATAGGTTTCACCTTGGCGTCGCGACCCCATGTTGATGCGTCGCGACCTCTTTTGTTGCCCATTCTTTCTTCCGGGTCGCAACCCCGCCCCGTTGCAACCAAATCTCCTCCTTCCCACTCTTATTCCCAGTCGCGACCACAGGACGTGTCACCCCATGCTTGCTCTTCTCCATTTCATGCAGTCCCAATTGCTCAAAAGTAGCGCAATTCGACGATTATGCCTATCTCTTCTTCCGTCGCGACCTAAACGAGTGGTCGCAACATCGTTTTTGATCCTTGATTTATAAATGGTCGCAACTCCACCTGCAAGGGGCTTTGCCATTTCAGTTGCGAATTCTTCAACCACTATTTCTTGGCTGTAACTTAAATTTCATCTTATGTCGTGACATCAGAGTGGTGTCGCAACATGAAATGGAGCCTTTCATTTAAAAACTAGTTGCAACATTGTTCTATTGCAAGACCTCCTCAGGGCTTCATAGACAAATCCTTGCCTCGCGAATTCCCGAGTGATGTCGCGTCCTCAGCTTGTATTCACTGTGTCACGAACATCGTGAGTAACGTGGCGACATGGATTTCTTCTTTCGATATCGCTTTAGTTCGACCACATTTCTTTGTCGCGACTTCTTTCTTCAAGTAACGACTTCACCCCTTTTAGGACTTCCATTTCTTCCTCAAAGCTGAATTTGGTGATGTCGTGACTTGGACTGACTGACAACTAAGCTTCCTCGTCATAATTCCCGATTTTCGCTTGCTACTTCAATTTCTGTCAGAAATGGTTTATCTCTTGATTTTTCGAGATTTTAGCTACGATTTTCCCGCAAATGAAATTTGAGTAAAATATCCACGTTTCTGCAAACAAATCAACATTTATCTTGTAATATACTCAGAAAAATGGATTAAAAATCTAATGAGTTTTTGGACTCATCAACCACTCCCTATGGAGATGACCTATGGATTACCACAGTAGTATAATGCTTGATGACCTTAGTTTCTACGTTTGGGAATAATTTCTGCATACGAAAGAGATGAAGCATTTTTGGCGTCATTGCCGGGGAGTGTCGAGCAATCTAGTTGATCTGAAGAGAGCTAGAGGTAATTTGCAATTGCATTGCAAATCCGGTATGTTCTCTACTTTCTTTTTTAATTTGTTTTTGAGAAGAATCTGGCGGGTGTTCCGGGCTGAAGGAGTAGATTAGCGCATGCTGCCTGGGCTCGCAACGAAACGCCGACTTGTAAGAATTTGAAAATTCTCCAAGAAATTGAAGAGTCCATAGTAAGTCAATTGTTTCAAGAGAACCCTACACCTCAAATGGACCATCCTGAGTCATGAACTCTTTTTTAATCAAAATTGCTTAAGGGGTATCCTAATCCACAAGGACTCATGAACCTCCATAACATGGAGACTGCTGCACCCCAAAGAACACTAGCAGTAGGAGGGGGAAATGTTAACTTTCAGCGAAATCAATATCAGGCGCCCCCCTGCTCCTTTACCTAATGTGGAAAGAACTCTCCAAGAGATCTTGCAACCTCAAAGAACCATAACAAACTCATGTATTTGCCTACCTAAAGAGGCTAATCAATTCCTCATGAAGTCGGAGATGATCCGCCTTCTACCTGTGTATCAAGGGTCGATCTCGAGAACCCCTACTGCCATTCATGAGAGACTTCAGGATGTCTCAGTTGCACTTCATTAGATCACCTCCTCCACATAATTTGCATGGTTCCATTCCCATTCTCTCTAAAGGAAAAGTGCCAAAACTGTTTCATTCGGGCCGCACCCAATTCAATCTTTACATGGGAGGACATGCGAAATGAATTCCTTAACAAATTCTTCCCTCCCGCACATACCAATGCTCTCATGCGAGCAATCTAAAATTTTTCTGAAAAACCGGGTGAACCTTTTGCTGTAGTATGGGAAAGATACAAGGACCTCCTCCATGCTATCCCTCATCATGGTTTGACAAGTTGACAAACTGCATATTTTCATCAAGGGCTATCCTTGAATAATAAACAATACATCTAAACAGATAAAGTGAGTTTTATGAGAAAAGTGCGAGGAGGCAAATCAATTCCCACACTATAGCAGGAAATGATCGAACATGGGAGACTAATACCTCCGTAGATACTGCTAAAGTGCATAATACACCTACAGGGGGAGGAATCCATCATTTAAGAGAAAATGACACATTCGGTACAAACAATCTAATTTTAATTCAGGAAGTTGGAAGCTATAGAGTTGAAAAGGTAAATGAGGTAACTACAGCCCTCAAATACTCCCTCTATACCTATGGGATCTAGAGGGAGGAGCCATGCATCATTTGCGGGCGACTCCTACGCACTCAACATCAATTAACTCCGCCTAAAACTTCCTGCTAAGGGAGTAATCCAAATAGAGCGTTAATGCTCCTTAACTACCAAAGGAAACCTTTCAATTTCCATACTCCAAAACTATAATCGAGGGCAGCGTGGGTAAGCACCCTAATTTTAGTTGGAAAATGAGGGAGGCTTCGCAATAACTTGCCAAACAACCAAGGCCCTAATTTTCAAACTCCATGCTTTTTCGAATCAAGCCCCTCCGCTTGTGAATCAGCGGTCCTCAAGGATTTCCTCGCACCTCACCGTTGCTCTAACTACAACCGCGGAATCTAAATCCACAAACTTTATCACCTCCACATAAGAGAAGTTTGGAGGATATTGTGACACAGTTCGTCCAAACTCAACAATCCACCAACACTGAATTTCGAACTGCCTTTAATGATGTGAGATCCCAAGTCACGTATCTAACCTCTTCCATGGGAAATTTTCAACAAGAAAAAGGGAAACTCCCTTCTCAAACCATCCAAAACCCCCAAGGTCATATTGTCAAGGCCCTCAGCCCAAGTGATGGCAATTTTGAACATTGTAGTACCGCCACCACTCTTCAAGGGTAAGGCACTGACAAACCATTCAGCCCAAGGGAATCCACACATAGAGTTACAAAATGAACCAGTTGGAAATGATGAGGTGTCGGACAAGCCTCATGTTCCTAGGCGTATTAATATAAGAGCCAGAACAAGACAAGGTCTCCCATATCCCTCCTGCTCCATACCCTCATAGGTTGAGAGCCCCAAAGAAAGTGAACAATCATTCTGAAATTTATGAGTTGTTCAAACAGGTGAAGTTGAACATTCCTTTATTAGATGCCATTAAGCAAATTCCGTCATATGCCAAGTTTCTGAAAGATTTGTGCACTATAAAAAGAAAACTAGGTGTCGACAAGGAGGCATTTATGACTAAGCAATCTACCTCCTTGATCCGAAACAACTTACCCCCAAAATACAAAGATTCAGGCAGTCCTACTATTTCCATAGTAGTAGGAAATTCAAAGTTAGGACATGCTCTAGTGGATTTAGGGGCAAGTGTTAACTTGTCATTTTACTCAAGATATGCTCGATCTAGGGTTAGAGAATTGTGAGCCAACCAACATCACTCCAATTAGCTTCACCGAGTGTGAAGATTCCTAGAGGGATAGTGAAGGATAATAAGTGCGGACAAGTTCTACTTTCCTGTGGACTTTGTTGTGCTTAACACTCAACCTGTGGTGAACGAAGGAACTCAGTTCCCAGTGATTCTTGGTAGAGCATTCTTGGCTACTACTAATGCCATCATACACTGTAGGGGAGGACTAATGACACTATCATTTGGTAACATGACTATTAATTTGAATATCTTTAATGTTATCAAGGGAATGGGAGATGAGGAGGATGTTGGTGAGGTAAACATGGTTGACTATGTGGTGTAGAAATACTTAGATAATGTCCCATACGATGATCCTCTCATGTCTTATCTAGTAAGCCCAAGTTGGGATGAGGAGGAGGTGACTATTATCTGAGTTCTGGAGTTTCTACACTCCATAATCGAACACAAAGTGAGGTATTGGAAGCTAATGTGGGTGGGCACTCTAAATTTGAACCATCGCCACCAATCGAGGAGACAGGTATTACCTTCGTAAGAGAAACCACCTAAACTTCTGAGTTGAAACCTTACCATCACACCTCGGGCCATGCATTTTTAGGGGTAGAAGAAACTTTCCTAGTAATCACATTCTCCTTTAGAGTCGAACAAGAAAAATAAGTCAGCTGAGATATTGAGAACCCACAAACCGCTATGGATGTGGATAATTGCAGATATTGGGCTGAATTCAGCCCCTTGATTCGTAATCTACAGGATTCACTTGGAAGAGGATGTTAAACCCTCTAGACAACCACAAAGACAATTGAACCCAATAATGAAAGAAGTGGTCAAGAAAGAGGTTCTAAAACTCTTGGACGTAGGTGTTATTTACCCCATTGCAGATAGTAAGTGGGTCAGCCCGACTCAGGTAGTTCCTAAGAAATATGGAGTCACTATGGTAGCAAATGAAAATAATGAGCTAATTCCCACTGTGGTTACCTCCTATTGGAGGGTTTGTATAGACTATAGGAAACTCAACATGTACCAGGAAAGATCACTCGTTACCTTTTTCGATCAAATATTAGAGAGAGTCTGGTTTGGGGCATGAATTTTATCGTTCGATGGGTACTGTGGTACAATCAAATTGAGATAGCTTTTAGAAGATCAAGAAAAACTACATTCACCGTCCTCAAGACTTTTGCCTTTAGGAAAATGCCCTTTGATATGTAATGCACTGTGAACCTTCCAACTGCATGATGGGGATTTTCAGTGATATGATAGAAATCATTTTGGAAATTTTCAATGTATTTATTTCTCGCTGAGACTCATAAGGGATGTTTGGAGAATCTACGTAAGGTTTCGAGAGATGCGCAGAAGAACCTCGTGTTAAATTGGGAAAAGTGTCACTTCATGGTGACAAGGGATTGGTTTTAGGTCACATAGTATCAAATGGAATCGAGGTGGATAAGGCTGAAGTCGAGTTGGATTCCAACTTCTAATTACCCTAAGTGTGTTAGAGATATAAGGTCATTCTTAGACATGCTGGATTCTAGGAGATTCATAAAAGATTTCAAAGTATATAGTCTCATCCCTTTATGCAATTTGCTTCGTTAAGGATGTCCCTTTCTCGCATGGTCACAGTTTGCAGGCCACCTTGATAAACTCAAAACTATGTTGCTAGTGTCTCCTCCTATCATGCGCATCTCCCAATCGAACCTCCGCTGAGATCATGTGTGACGCTAGTTGATTGCGCTATGTAATGCTTTTAGGACAAAGGGAAGATAAAAGCCTCATGGATCTACTATGCCGCCAGAAGACTTTTAGATTCCTCGCTCAAGCAAACTACACAACTACTTTAAAAAAGAGTTTTTGGCCATCGTTCGTCTCTTTAGAAAAGTTCAGTCATACATCAGATGGTCCTCAGAATCCATTACTTTCACAGATCGCAGTCATCGGGGCACCGCCTGCCGTGATTACCTTCAAGCCCCATTGACTAGGTGGATCCTATCATACAAGAATTTAACCCGACCATTAAAGATAAAAAGGGAGCTGAGAATGTGATAGCCGACCACTCTATCTCATGGTTCCAAATCCATTTCACAAATTACCCATAGGCGAATAAGCTCTGATGAAAGTACTCTTTGCTCTTGTTCACGCTTCATGGTATGATATAGTAAATTATCTCGTGATCGGTCACCCCACTTAACGGACTTCTCAATAAAAAGGAAATTCTTAAGTGCATATTAAGAAATATTATTTTGATGACCCATATCTGTTTAAATATTGTCCAGACACGATTGATGAGAAGGTGTGTACCTAATGATGATCAAATTGGGATTCTCACCTTTTGCCATTCTAAGCTCAGGAGGGCATTTCTCCGTGAAGGAAAATACGGATAAAATTGTCGGTTTTTACTGGGTTTCCACGCTTTTAAAGATTGCTTTGAATTTTGCAAACTCAGGCTCGTGCCACCACTATGAGGGGTCACAAGAAGAACATGATGCCTCTTACCCCCATTTTAGTCATCGAGATCTTGATTGTTGCATATACGATTACGGGCCTTTTCCCCCCTTCAGGGTACTTTACATTTTGTTGTCTGTTTACTATGTGTCAAAGTGGGTGGAGGCCATTCCAACGAGAACTAATGACCACAAGGTTGTTTTGAAATTTATAAAAGAACACATTTTTTCTCGTTTTGGAGTGCCTCATGCAATCATTAGTGATGGTGGGCTCCATTTTTGTAATCGATCTTTTGAGAATTTGTTGAAAAAATATGGAGTCACACACAAAGTTTCAACGGCATATCACCCACAAACCAATGGTCGACCCACTAGCTAATGTGAGATCAACATATTTTGAAAACTATGTCTCAAATCGCAAGGATTGGCTGTTTCCGACTTACCGATGCCTTTTGGCCACTGCATCGCTTTAAAACTATTCTGGTATGTCTCCCTATAGGCTTTTATGGCAAGGCTTGTCATCTTCCAAAGAGAAATGGAGCACAGGCATATTCGCTATTAAAACTCTTAATTTTGATTCGTCAGTGTAAAACAAATAAACTCAAGCATGTGATGAACGAGCTTGATGAATTGAGGCGAGAATCTTTTGAGAGCGCCAGAATTTACAAAGAGAGGCTCAAGCTGTTCCATGACAAGACCATTGTTCGAAAAGATCTTGAACTCACCAAAAGGTATTATTATATGTACCTCACTTTCTGCCACTGCTTCTGTGAAAACTTCGTCGGCGGATCGCCCGTCGTTGTCAAGGTAGTTTACCCATATGGTGCAGTGGAGATTGAAAATCCGGAAAATGGGAAATCCTTTAAAGTCAATGGCCAACGCCTAAAGCCATTTCTCGAGCACTTTGACCATCAGAAGAGTAATGAGGAACTGGTAGATCCACTCTACCAGGATGCTCCTTCAGAGTAATCCCTATCCTATCTTATTGTATATAGTTTTTGTTTTCTTTCTTGCATTTCTTTCTGCTTTCTTTATTTCGTCTTTTTTTATTTTCAATTTCATTTTAAAAAATAATAATAATAATAATAAAATAAAAATAAATAAAGACTTAAGGGTCCAATTTAACGCTCTCGCTTACTTACTCCAGAGCTCCATTTCGTACTGGGTAATTCTGTGTATCGGGGACAATGCTTCCTTCTCTATAGTGGGGTGGGCCACACCGGGTTGGAACCAACTACGCGCATGTTGCATGTTCAAGTATGGAAAAAATTCCCCGATTTGTAGCTCTTTCTGGGTATAGTACTTGACCTCGTGGATGTCCTGTGAGTCGCATGACTCTTATACGCATTCCGCTGTATCTCAATGCATTTACACACAACATGCACAAAATCTTTATGTTCGGGATTGCGGACCTTTATCGCCCAAATTCCGTCTAATTCTCACAAGCCAAAAACTTTATGTTTCAAACTCTTGTTTTGCCTCGCTTATCAAGCCCCGCCATTATTTTAGTATCTCCACAAGTTGTCTACATGCATCATATTCTTGAGGAACACCTGGATGCATAACTTAAAACGCATTTTGGCGCCATTATTTCTGTGTTACATTTTGTGAAATCATTTTGACTTACCCCTTGGACCCATCTTGAGCATTGAGTTGCCAATTCAGTTCGAACCCTAGGAACCATGATCACAAGAAATACAGTGGACCCCATGGTAAGTGTGAAGGTGTCATAAGAGGGAAGTACAATTGTTAGCTCCATGAACACAAATCAAGTCATGCATGAGCAGGAGAGAAATGGAGCACCAAAGGGAACTGGTGATGGAGGCATTCGAAAAGGGTATATCTATATTTCGGCAATTACTGCTCCAAATCTATAAAATATGAAAAATAAAAATAAAATAAAATAAAATAAAAATGGGACAGTGGTACCAGACCCTTATTCGCATTCTGGGCATCACTTCAGGTAAAGAAGCAGTGGCTAATCTGCACCTATGACCGCACTAATCGGTTCCCAGACCGTCAAGATGCAAAGGTTCATTTTGGCTCTTAAGCCTAATCTTGAAACCCTTCCATATTCCTATCCCCCTTCACCATAAGACAAACCCAGCCTTTTTGTCCCTCCCACACGAGCAAACCCGAGACTGCACGTCCCGCCGTTGTTTTCACCTTTACGCACTCCTGGGATTCTTCCTCAATTTGTCGCCCGCTACTTCAGAGCGCCTTCATTTCGGGAGCATCCTTTTATGTGGATATTTTTACTGTCTGCCATGGATTCGCTCGTTTAGGTGTTATTTTCTCGTGGCTTAGTGGCTCTTCTACTGACGGTATGGGGGAGGAAATCTTTTGTCCGAATCGACCCGACCAAACTCGATACTTATCGAGATGGGCTACTGGGATATCGCTTTGTATGTTTGGGTCGTATTTGCTATAGTTGCTATTCTTGCCATATCTATGGCAAGATCGAAGAACACTAGAAAAGGCAAAGCTCCTAGCTCCTCTATGGAGCGCGCCGTGAAAAAAAGGAAAGCCGACACCTCACGCATCGTGAAAGAAGTGGAAAAAGGAAAGCCAAGAGATTCTATCCGGTTCGGCGAGGCATCGAAAAGCGAGGATGATGAGATCAAGAATGCTCACGAGTCTTCGATTTAACTAGAAAAGTGGGCCCAATCAATTGCCAAGCGGGGTTTTCATTGCGAGCGGAGTGTGAAAGTGGACACATTCTTGTTCACCCATCCTATCAGGGCTATTATTCAGAGCTGCACTTGCGCTTTGTTCAGGTCATACAAGGGTATCTACCACCTGGTTCGGGAATTTTACACCACCTGAGAAAATCCAGCTTGTAGATAATTTACTAGAGACCACTGTTATGGGTAAACAGTTAAAGATCACCCCTGATTCGATAGCTCACTCTTTGTAGTATGTCCGCCCTGCCGCCCATGACCGACCTTACCCCCTTAGGGCAAGTACTAAGTTCGATTCCCAGTTGTTTGCTGATGCCATGTGCACCCATCCTATAGCCATGAGAGGTTTTCCACGCAAGGAATTTGTTCCAGGAAAGCTCAAGCCTAAATATGCGTTGATGAACAAAATTATTCATGATATGATCGGACCGAAGGGTAACGAGAAATTGCCGAGCAAGGAAGAAACTCAGTTTTTGTATGAGGTGATGACTGGGAAGCTCATTGACTATGCCTTGGTTATATATACAAGAGGAGGGATTTTCTACAATTCCCAACCGGGGTAATAACAGTATATCCCATTCCCAACTCTTAGTTACAAATCTTGTAAGCCGTGACGAGGGGAGTGGTTAGCAGCAGAATTCTTCCGGGTCGGGGCCCATTACAAACCAAATAGAGGCCAAGAGCCGAGCTGCATCCACTAGACCTCAGTCTTCACATCCCCCGGTGGCTATTCCTGGGGCCTCTTCGTCCTCAGTTCAGGGGTCAATGAGCACATCCCCTCTAAAAAGAATGGAGCGTCGGATCAAGGGGTGGTTTAAGTGCATATTGGGAAAGCGTAAACAAATTGACCACGTGCCTCTAGGCCTAGAGTCACATTTCTACAGGGAGAACCGCCAGTTGGAAGATGCCCCCCCTCCTCGACTTGGAAGGGATTCCGATGAGCTGACGACCGTGTCGATGAGGACGCATTCTCTTCTCACATGACGTGGGAGGACATCGAGCAGTAGCATAGTAGGCTAGATTAGGGTGGTGGTCAGTAATCAGTAGAGACCTCGTACCTACGTCATGCCAACACCCATGTTGCCTCATATGTTCCTCTATTCGTAGCCCATGGTCGCTACAAGCCTTAAAGACCTTTTGATTTTAACAGGTCGCTGTTCCTCTTGACTTTTATGCATAGTAATTTCTTGGTAATGTTAAACTGTTGCCCTTATAATATCGTTCATTTCAACTTAGTGCTTTCATGGCAGCTCTTCTTTTCTCAATTCCATGGTCCCTTATATGAATACCCTGCTTTGTAATATTCTGTTATTATGTTCATCGTTGAGACCGTGGCTTTTAATTGAGTCAAACGATTACTACTCTATCAGGTTGAAGTATTTTGCTCAATTTTTTCCCTCTTGAGAAACTTGCAAAGCTTAACTGCACCTAGTGCATGTTGTTGGAAATCATAAGTAGTAGGTGTCACTAGTTCCAATCTTACTAGGGACTAGCAAGATGCAGGTTGGGGGTTGTGTTGAATACACAAAAGAGCAACAATTATATCGGATTTTAATACCTTCAGGTCATATTTTGCTCACATTTTGCATAAGAATAGGTACCTTTGATCGTTCGTAGCCGACTTGTGCGTGCTTTTCGGCTCTATGCATAATTGTTACAAGGGTTCGTGTCCAGAGAGCGAATATGGATCATCGGGATGATGGCACCTCCGCAGGTGAAGTCTTAGGAAGTGCAATGATGTCAGAACAAGGTAGAGAGAAGGTACCTAGCATTCGCAAACCGCACCTGCATCCCAAAGCAGAAATCAACAAAGGGCCATGGTACCTAGCATTCACCTCAACTGCACCTGCACCCCCAAGCAAAGTCACCGTAGGCTAAAGTGGTACCGGTACCACACCCAACCCAGACCGGCACTTCAACATGCACATTTTATGCGATTTGAGCAGACCAACCCAATGCAAGGTGCGTCGTCCTTGACCACCACCGAGATCACAATGAAAAGGGTATAAAAGCCAAAGGAAAGCGTGAGCAGGGAGTTTTCGGATGCCAGTGGCTTCGTATCATAAAAGAGAGTGTTTTTCTCTTATAGTTTTGCTAGTGGTTCATAGAGTAGAATAGGAGACTTAACTTTTCTGCGCATTCCGATCTCTCGACTTCAATTTCATGTAATCTTTCGCTAGATCACACAACTCGGGCTTTCTTCAGTTTTTCGTGTTTTTGATTCTTTGATTTAGCAATTGAAGTGTGATTTTCAAGTTTCTTTTATGAATAGTTTCTCATTAAATATGATTCGCTTTATAATTTTACCAAAGCTCTAAACTCTCATGATGGGGTTCTAGCTGTGGAAACTCACCTTGATCATGTAATAACCCTCAATTCCTCTTTATACCTCAACGGATTGTATGATGTTAAGCATTTGTAGAAAATCTTATAAAACCTTAATGGGTATCTTTCGACAACGTGTAAACGAGATCCTCTGCATTAATCTTGTGCTTGATTACAATGCGAGCTAAGAGTCTGAGTAAATTGTTTGAACAAGTGTTTAACATCACTCGATCGTTTTCATTCTAAAAGAGTTTTTAATGTAAAATCTTCCATCAAAGACCATTCATCAATGGTTCCTAGAAGAGATTGTGAAGAAGAGGTGGGAATTACTTTATCAACAGTGAGTGGAACCTAAGAACCCTATCAATCACCTTTCTGTTTTAAAATAGTCAACTTAATCAGTTACTCAATCAACCAACCTCAAACCCCATAATTTACTTTTAAACATACATTCTTGGAGAATAGCCCTAAGGATCACCTAGAATACCACTCCCTGTGGAGATGACCTGTGGATTACCACAGTTGTATAATGCTTGACGACCTTAGTTCCTACGCTTGGGAATAATTTCGGCATACGAAAGAGACGAAGCATCTGCCTTAGCCAATTTTTCTACTTTTCTTGCTGGAATTGTCTCTTTTTCATTTAAAACCTATAAAACACAAAGTTGGTGAATATTCCATAATCTAGCATTAAAATAGCTCATAAACATCTAGAAACATGCCAGAAAAATGGATTAAAATTAGATGAGTTTAGGATTCATCAAATTCCCCCAAACTCAAAGTTTTGCTTATCCCCAAGCAAAGAAAAGAAGATTTTGTTTGTCCTCAAACAATTTAGCTTTTTTTTTTTTCTTATGACATTTTTCTGTTGAATCCACAATTTGGCAGGATACCTAAGTTAGTTGTGAAATTATTTCTAAACATGTTTCTAATCTAGAATCAGGAAGATTTTCAATTAAGTTCACTAAACAGCCAAATAATTCCTACAGTGTAAACAATTCAATTATTCAACCCTGATTTGTGAGTGTGTGATGATCTTCTCTCTTCTTCCTTAGCAGATTAGTTAATCTTCTAAGATAATACTCAGATAGCATACTACTCCTTTATTCTTTTAAATTCCCATATGCTTGTTTGTAATATTAATCTCCACTAATGTAAGCATATACCACCTTCCGAATAAATTAGGTCTTTTAGGCTTATAATGTGTGGCTTTGGTAATTGGGTAGATAATTAGACAAATTAGGCTCAATTTTACCCAGATTTCACTTACAACTTGACATACTTGCCTTCATTATGCATCCTTGATTTTTCCATTGATGTCAACTATCTAACCTCCCATTCATAGTTTCAGCATCTTTTCGCATACTTATTATGGTATTTTTCTTTAATTGGCCATTCAAACTGTAAATTCTCCTCCTCTTAGAAGCTTTTTCAATTTTCATCTTTTATCAAGGTTTATGAAATAGTGCAATGTTTTGCCTTTTTAAGCTTTCTACCACCCTTCACAAACTTTCAATGCAAGAACTCCCATACCGGGGCCAGTATTAGGCACTAAGTGTCAACACCCCTAAGAACTTAATTGTTCAAGGAGGAAGGCTACAAGACCAAAACTTATTTACACTTTGATACTTTTCTTTCACAGCTTCTTTCCTCATTCTTTTCATCTTTCCTCATCTCAATTGATTTTCCTTGCCTCAACCCTTCTTATCCTTCAGACTTTGAAATAATATCTCCCCTTTCAAACTCGTCTCCCCTTCTACTATTGATGTATTTTGTCAGTGTAACTGGGAATAAGGTTATTTAATATGTGATTATGTTTAAAGGAGGATCTATCCTTTCCATTTGCTGGTTAATGATGAATTTGGCTATTGGCTCAAATAAGGAACTAAGGTGTATGCTTATGCATATTATAAGGGTAGGCTTTGAAAGTGTAACACCCCAAACATTTTTTTTAAATGATTTTTTTCATGGAATTTAAGTTTTAGGTGTTTTAAGGTACATCATGAATTTATAATAATTTTTTAGGAATTATTTCTCAATTAAATGGAATTTTTACGAAAATATACCCAAAAGAAGGTCACTCGAAGTAGCTTGACCGAATAGAATTTTTAAAAATACCCAATGAATGAAATAAATTATGGGAATTTTTATGAAGCAAACATGTCCAAATATATGACAGAAAATAAAATTAATTAAAATACATGAATAAAAAAAAATACGTGAACAAAGGAACCGAGTAGAAAAGTCATCAGATTGACCAAGGGCCAAAGAGACATTTTTAATAATTCCTGTGGCCTTAAAAAATTCAAGAAAACATCAAGGACTTAAGTGCAATATTAAATTAATTTTTAAAAATATTAGGCCTCAGAAAAATCGAGCATAAAAACAAAAGAAAAAATTGAAGAACCCTAGGTTCTCCATTCTACGAACCGCCTGTGGAAGGAAGAAAGTACTTGGTCGCAAATCAATCCCTTTGAATCAACCTGTGATTTTTCATGGTGGGAGACTTATGAAGGTATATTAAAGTGCCATGGTTTTTAATTTTGGTTTTGCATGGTCTGTATTGGAGGAAAGGGGCTGGAATTGATAAACTACATGTTTCGATGGTCAATTAGGGCCGCTTGGAAATGACTAATTGTTCTAATGTGTATGCTAGGTTGCAATTGCATTTTTTGAATCTATAAATGTGACCTAAGAGGTATGAATTAAGTCTGGTATGTTTAAAATTTAGGGAAAATGTATTTAGAATGAAATTGAGGTGGTAATTAGTGGAATTAAGGGTTGAATCGATTGAATGTGAATTTATGTTTGAAGGTCGACTTGGACAGAATCATAGGAGGACCTAATGGACGAATTTTAGGGCCAATTTGACATCATTGGAAAGATATGGATGTTAGTGAAATTTTTCCACTGGTTTCAGGTCTTTTCGACGTCGGTAGAGAAAGATATAGGCAAAATACTAACTGATGCGCAATCTGCCAAAAAAAACGAGTTTAGTGATTAAACATTAGATATAAGAAATTAGTTGTGAAATTGAATATTAAAATTATAATTTTGGGTATTTAGATGTTAAAAGGCAGAATGTTGAAGGTAAGGAAAGTAAAAAGGGGATTTAAAAAAATTATTTAAAAAGCTCAAGTTAGGCGATTAAATAGAAACGGGTAAACGGCCTAATTGAGTGGTGAATAACAAGGTATGGCTCGTTATGATTTTGACGTTATCTTTATATTTCTTTTCTTGCATGAATATTGGTATATAAACTATCGGGGGAAGGCTCACACGTTCGTGAATAGCCTCAATGTGAGCCCGGACTAACAGTGGGAGGAGCAATTTATATCATCGCATTCTCGCACCTTCGAAATGATACCTAAGTGTTTTCATTGTTTGACTCGACGAGAATTTCATCATGATTAAGACCCTTATTCTTGAGCATTCATTGAATTGAATTGTCATATGCCACAAGTCACGTGTCTCGATGAATATTCATGTCGAGCACCCGCCGCCTAACTCTTATTGTATTTGGTGTTATCTCTTGTTGCATGCTGAGTACGGTCAGCTATAACTTGTAAATCGTTAATGTCATTTGATGGTATGAATCACAGAAAGCTTAACTGATGGGGAGGTCATCAGGCTATGTGCACATGGTACCCTCCGTGCTGCAAAGCGTTGGCCTCCCAGGAGGTGGTAAAACCTAAAGGTGAGAACCCACCTGCCCCACTGGATCTTTGGCTTGAATGTACCTGATTCCAAAGATAAGATAAAGGTAAAAAGGGAATGCATGTATTCCTCGAATGGTAAACTATATTTCGTGTTTCAAACTCTAAATCTCTTTTGATATTGTTGTTCATATTGCCGTCATTTGTTGCATTAACTCTATGTAATGATCGATTGATTGAGTTACACCATCCTTGTGAGCTGGCCTTGAGTACTTAGCCTCACAAGTATGGTGATATATTTTTACTCACAGTTATCTTTACCCTCACATTTCCTTTCATGGTAGATAGAGAAAGGAGAATCTGCATTTCCTCGACTACTTGATTCATTTTGAAACATGTAATGGATTATTATTTTGTTTACTGGTGAATGAGAGTCTAAGTTTCTGCATATTCATGGTGAATTAACTTGGTTAGTCAAGTTAATTATTTGGTTAAATCGATAAATTTTGAATAGTCAGAGCTTCGGATAACTTTGCTTTCATGAAACCTTATTGATATTTTTTGATGAGACCGCGAGGTCGCTTTTTGAAGGGATGACCACTGAGGTCTATTTGTTATGTTATTTGAGATAATATCATGATATGAGATTTTGAGTTAATTATTGTAGATTTTAGATTGATATCAAGACAATGTGATCTGTAATTGCTATAGAAACGAATAGGTCTTGGCTTAATTTTCGGGAGAAATATAGGATTCTTAGGGCTTGCTACGTCGTGGGTCTTGCCTACCCATTCCCCTAACATTTGGGCCATGTACTATAAAAGTGGGATGTGACAGAAAGGTTCAATCTTCCAAGAATGGCCTATATCATTTTCTGTTAGTGGTATTGCTTAGGATTTCTCCTTGACTAATAATCTAACAAGTTTTAGGACATTTGGAGATTTAACTGTGATAGATCCCAGAAGATGTCCCTAACCTTAACACAATCTATTTCAAAGATACTTTTGACCATGTGTAGTGTTTATCAAGATTCATAATAACCAAACTGTTCACAAAAACATAATTATAAGTCTTATTTGTTCCATCAATTGTTTGCAATCTTCCTTATTCTTTATATTCACACATTCATTAATAACCTTACAACTTTCCCTTTTCAGTTCATTTATTCCTACCCCAATTCATCTATCAAATTCTTGTTTGGTTCCTGGATATGTTGCTATGTTATTTTACAAGTTAAAAGCTTATTTAAATCAACCATTCAATTCAGAGAAATTTGACTCCAATTAAATCAATCTATCAACATTCCAATTCCAATTCAAACAATTCACAGCCATTATAATTCAACCTAGAAAGCCGTTACTCACCCTTATTCAAAGAAAGCTATTCACTAAAGGTCACTAATTTCACTTATTTAAATACTCAAGGAAAGAAAATAAAATACATGTAAGAATTGAAATTTGAGAAATGACACCAAGTTTTTCAAAGGAATTTTTTTTTTTTTTATTTAAGATTTTAGATAGAAGAGATTTGGTTACAAAGAGGGATAAGGGAAGAGACAACAGTATGTTATTTCCTTTTCTATCACGCCATGGAATGGTGCATTCACTGTTCAAACTCAGAATCCAACTACAAAAGGGGAGAACTTAGGGATCTGGACTTTTAGTCAGCGAGACTTGCTTCTTTCCTCGCCATTGAATGCGCACTCACCCATTAAAAGAGCTCATTTTTTTTTATGAGACTGAGTCTTTGTCTATGCCCCAATAGAGTTCAAAGGTTACCTCCTCAAACTCACCTCTCGGGGCGTATACATTTCTTTATCAAATTGTCATGATCATATCTAAACTTTATGTCCAACATTTCTCCCTATAGTTTAGGGTGGCTTCCATTTCTCTGTCCCTTTGTTCAATAAGGAGCTTTATCTCTCTTTGATGCTCTTTATATGTGTATTCGAAGGCATCATTCTTCAAGTAAAAGTTTTCCATGCATCCTCTCTTTCTTTCATTATTTTTAGCAGCTCACTGTCTCTCTTGAGCTGATTTAACAGGAAGGCATCTTCTCTTGTCCTGAGCTCTTCACTCAGTTCTCTTTCTCTTGTTTCCCATCTGCTCTTCCACTCTTCATCTCTCAATCTGAGTGCTTCTTCCATATTCTGGTTGCTTCTTTTCAACTCAGCATCCACGTACTCATCTCTTAGTTGGAGTTGGATTTTCAGCTAGTTGTCCCTTTCTTACATCTGCTGTCTCATAATGTTAAGCATCTCCATCAATTCTATGTTGTTACTATGATGACCAAAGTTTCACCTTTGCTCGTATGGATCCTCGTTTTTAGATCCGGGAGACCGCCAAACGGGTTCAAACATTCTCATTTACGCGGATGCTTCGAGTCGCACTCATCAAAATCAGAGTCATTTTACTCAAGTATCTCCTTCATCTTCTACTTCTCAGCTTCTTTCTCCTCGCCTATTCTTAGGTCTCTTTGATTTACTCCCATTAACAATGCAGAGGCAAGGTCTTAGGGCATGTTTCTTCTTCCCTCCCATTCCTTCTACACCTCCCCCACATAGAGCCTCAAGGGATCACTCAGGATGAGGTATTAACTCTCAGAGCCTCCTCTATAATAACCTCAAAATTGAGTTTCATGATTTTTCCCACCGAACTTGTAACTCTCTCGTGATGGCATACACAAGATCGCCTCCTCCCGATGGTGTACTCAAATGCTGTGGAAGGTAAAATAACTTAACAGAGAGGGAAATAAACTAGACCTTGTTTGTTCAATTAAAGGAACCTCTAGTATAATGGACTCATGGTTCTCCTAGTGGTACACTTCCCTTGGGCTATGTTAGTCAACAACCAATCATCTAAAGGCCTGTTCTTTTACTACTCTTGAACTAACAATTCTTACTTCCTGCCTCAGATTGTAGGTTTTGTCAATCTCTTCCTATGAACTGATATCCATTTTGTCTCTACATACACTCGTTGCCTTTGTCTTTCATTCCAACCATGTTTGAGTAGAATTCTTTCACCACATCTACGAAACCAGGAGCCTTGTGCTCACATAAAAGATGCCATCCTTTGCTCTCAACTATTTCAAAGAACGGAGAGATAAACCTAAGCCAGCTCTTTCTCCAACAACAAAGTCTCATGCTTCTAAATTGTCCCTCCTCCGTGCGAAATACACACTTTAAGACTAAATCACTTGCTTTCTCTTGCGCCTCAGTCCTAGCTTCCTTCACCCTCTCCTCCTTTCCTCGGGGTTTCTTCCACTGGCTTTGCTAGTCTCCGCTCTAGCTTCTTCCAGCTCTTTCTCCTCCCCGCTCTATTTTTCCCGCTCTAGTGGAGTCACTGGATTGCTCTTCCTCTCTCGCATACCTTCCATCATTTCTGCCTAAATTATGAACCAGGCAGATTCGTACATGGTAAGAGTTTTAGTTTTGAGAACTAAGGTTTTCTTTAAAATGAGAGAGAAAGTGATTCGAGAAGAAAACTGAGTGAGTTAATGGTTTACGAGGTGCATTCCTTTCAGGTTTCCCCAAAATTCGATCTATTTACAGCCAAATGTTTGTTATGCCTTCATTAAATGTCGCGACAAAAACTAACCTAGGGCTTGTTCCCTTTTTAATTTTGTGTCGCAACATAGAGAAATAATGTCACGACATATTTTTTTCATTCACTTAAAAGCTATGTCAGTCCTTTGTCGCGATAGAGCAAGAATGTCGCGACATAAAAATATGATGTTCAAGTGTATTTGTGCGCAACAGACAATTTCTCGCAAAATCAGAGTTTAGAGCAAATTTGGTCACGACATAGAGAAATAATGTCGCGACCTAGTTCATTCATCTCACTTGACAATTCTATTGCGACATAAAGATCTTTGTCGCAACAAACTTACCCTGTGTCTTCAAACAGGCTATTGCACTCTTTGTTGCGACAAAGAGAACCAATGTCGCAACAGAGACTAATCAATGTCGCGACAATCTTTTGGCTTTCCTCATAATTGCATAATTAACAATTTTTCAATCAACAAACAAATAGCAGTATGCAATATCTTCCTCCCACTCAAATCACACTTGTGAAAACACATCTAATCATCAAATAACTTCAATTCATATATGAATAATCATATTTCATTTCTTCACCTAATATAACTCAACATGATCATCATTAAGATATTCAAGGAATGAGGACAACAAAGCTATTTAAAATTTTATGTTCTAAACAAAATTACATTCCACCAACTTCAACTATGCATTCATATTAAGGACAGTTAGGGAAAAAGATAAACTCCCCCTTGTAGCACTATCTGCCTTATAAGTCTGAGAATGAATGATTCCAAGTAAAATCCATCTTTAGTAAAGCTTTATTGTCCTGAAAAATTAACAAAATCCTCAAAATAAATTTTCAAACAAAATTGCAATTGAACTTCAAACACACAAAAGTTAACAAAAGCAAGCCAACTGTTAAAATATTTTTTTTTTGCTTGGGTTGCCTTCCAAAAAGCTAATATGTTTAATGTCTCTAGCTAGACATTTGCTGCAAAATGTTTTCTTTTCAGTAAAATTCCCCTCTCTCTTCAAAATCTAGCACTAATCTTCATTTATGTTTCCTCCAAGATAATGCTTCAATATCTGACCATTCACTTTAAATTCACTTCCAGATTCAGTTTTCAGTGTCACTGCTCTAAAGGGTGTACTTGCTACTACTGTGTAAGGACCACTCCATCTTGACTTCAATTTTCCTGGAAACATCTTGAGCTTGGAATTGTATAATAGGACTTGTTCTCCTGCTTTGAATTCCTTCCTCAAAATCTTCTGATCATGCCACTTCTTTGCCTTATCTTTATAGATTCTGGCATTATCATAAGCTTCATTTCTCAACTATTCCAGTTCATTCATTTGGAGTAATCTTTCTTCTTTAGCAAATTGAAAGTCATAATCTAGCTTCATGGCTCCACATAGCTTTGTATTCTAGTTCCAAAGGAAGATGACAAGGTTTTCCAAATACAATTTTGTATGGGGACATTCCAATGGGAGTTTTGCAAGTAGTTCTATAAGCCCACAATACATCATCTAGCTTTATAGACCAGTCTGTTCTGCTTGTATTCACTATTTTCTCCAGAATTTTCTTTATCTCCTTATTGGAAATTTCTGCTTGGCCATTTGACTGAGGGTGATAAGCCAATCCCATTACAAATCGAATTCCATATTTGCTCATGAGTTTTGCAAATACTTTATTTGCAAAATAGCTTCCCTCATCACTAATGATTGTTCTGGGTGCTCCAAATTTGCTTAAAATTTTCTTTATATAAACCCAACAACTGTATTAGCATCATTTCTGAGACAAGATATTGCTTCCACCCATTTGAATACATAATACGCCAAATTCAAGAGAATGTATAGATTTCAAATGTGATGATGGAAAGGTCCCACATAAAGTCTATCCCCAAACATAAAATCCGCACTACGGATTCATAGGGCATCTCATTTATTCCTCCGATTATGTTGCCCATTCTCCACATTTATCACAATGTTTTACCCATTCAAATACCATTGAAGTGTCACAACAAAAACCTAATTAGAGAATTCTACATTGTTCTATCTCCTACAAAATGTCTTCCATATGGTATACATTGCATTTATCAATACCCCACCTTGTTCCCGTTTCTCGCATACATCTCCCGATAATAATATCTCAGCCTCATATTCTCAAAAGTAGTGTATCATCCCAAATATAGATTCCGCTTATCAGTTCCTCCAACTCTCTTTCGCTTAGTCATTGAATCTATATGGCATAAGTCCACAGGCTAAGTAATTCACAATATCAACATACCAGGGTGTTTGGATTGATAACAAAAACAGCTTCTCATCAGGAAAGTTTTCTTCTATTTCACCTCCCTTTTCTTCTTCAAAGAGTTTTTCCAACCTAGACAAGGGATCATCACTTCATCAGTTACTACTCCTTCTTTATGTTTAATTTCTATATCAAACTCTTACAACAATAATAATCTAACCTGTTAGTCTCTCGTTTGACATCTTTCTCGCCAATGACATCTAATTGCAAAGATGATCGTTGTGTATTATAACATGGGACCCCAATATGTAAGGTCTTAAATTTTCAAGCAAAACACACATTGCCAACATCTCTTTTAACAGAGAGCAGTTCTTACGTCCCATTAAAGGCTCTCACTGCATAGTATACGTGAAGGGTTTCAACCTGTACTTCTTCTTCCTAAATTTCGAGAGGGACCTCTCGATAATTCTACGACTTGAGAAAACATTTCTTTAAACCCTTTCAAAAGTGAACTGGGTGGGCTTAACCCATTTATACGCTTATGCTTTCCATTGTCCTTATTAAACATGGTGAGAGATTTTTCTTTTCTTTAAACATTAAACTCCTTTATATGATTAAACATTTTCATAAAATCGCGCAGTTTTCTCTCGCTTTTAGACATCTCCCAACGATAACACCTATAATAAAACATTTTACACTCCCAATAATGTTCATTTACTCCGCATCCAACAACGGGACATCAAGTCCACCACAAGCAATTTCAAATCAAAATTTAAAATCTTTTTCTGAACACCATAGAAATATAAACAATCTTTTAAAACATATATACCTTACAAAATAAAGGGTCACAAGTAGTTATTTAAAACTAGGTCTATACATTTTCAAAAAGTGGTCGATGAGGTGTATGTCACTTAGCCCGAGGATGCTCGAACCGCCTCGCTACCGCCCTCAAAACGTCTCTTTATAAAACATTTGGTGCTAGCCGTGAGCTGTGCTGAGCTCAAAGGAGAGTACAGCCATGTGAAAATAATGAAGTTTCTAGATATAGTTCAAATACAATGTGTAAAACAATTGTATAAATATCTCATTTCAATAAACATTTACTTTACTTTCTTTCCATATAGTTCAAATACAATGTGTAAAACAATTGTATAAATATATCATTTCAATAAACATTTACTTTACTTTCTTTTCCTTTTTGAATCCGTCATATCCAATGGAACCTGCCTACCGTTAACCCACGTTGGCCCATGAAAGAACCTCCAATGAAACAGTCTTACGATCACCGATGACCCAAAAGGAACCTTCGATAAATCGTGCCTTTCTTTTAGATAGCCTGGCACTATGGAATAAATCACATCGTATGTTGGTAACCTTTTCGTGCTTTCCACGTACATGGCGATATGCATCACTCTTCCCTTCCCTCTATAAAAAAAATCATATCTCTTTCCCACGTACCATACACGCGTAAAGTACTTTAGTCGACTTTCCTTTAAACTTTATCTCTTGTGTCAACATAGGGTAACCATGGATCTTAATCATAAACATTTCTTATATAAACATGTATATATAGAATATACATTCATAAACATTTCATTTCATATGGAAACCATAAATCATTCTTTATAAAACTATGGAAACCATAATCCTTTCATATTTTCTCAACATAATTTAAAGTCAAGAAAACCACATTTCCTTTTTCATTTAAACATTTATTCATAAACATTTCATTTAATATGGAACCATAAATCATGTTTTATAAAACTATGGAAACCATAATCATTCTTCATATTTCAATATAAATAAAGCTATGAAAAACTACATTTCCTTTTCATTTAAATTTATAACATAGATATGAAAAACATATATATTTGTAAACATTAATATATATAGATTTTGGCAACATTTACATTTTCCTCACTTTTAGTTATTTAGTTTCATTTTTCCTCCTTTAAAAACTTTCCACCCCCACCTTTGTCCTTAATCACTTTTCTCCTACAAGTCACATTATCCATAAAATCCATTAACATTCATACCTTAACAATATGCAATTAAACCCTTAACTATAATATGCATTCTATTAAATTTGAAAGCAACCCTTAAGCATTTTCTTATTCACTTAATCTCAACTTATCCACTTCACTTCCAATTAAATCAAGGCTCATGACAACCACATTACAAGCCATTAACATGCTTAAAGTGAAAAAACCCATAATACCCTTCACCTTAGCAAAAATTACATTTATACCTTAATCAATTCTTTTTCTTAAAACTTTAATTCTAATACATTCCATTAGGCATTTAATCACTTCCAATTGATTAAAATCAATTGAAACTCAACTTTTGCATACTTTTCCTAGGGTGGTCGAATCCTACATGTCACACATTCATCATTCTTTCTTCAATTTCTTCCATTTTCTTTCAACAAATTATATTCGACAATTCATCCAATGCCATGGATTCAATTAAACTTAATCAAACCAATGCATTTCCTAATTAAACCCTCTCTCGTCCTAACCCTCTGGTGGCGTTATATGTCATTTTCTTTCAACTTTTAAATCCATTAACTCCTTCAAGTATTCAAGTAATGTCATTAAATCAATTAAAACTAATCAAACAACATCACTTCCATTAACATCCAAGGTTGACCTAAATTTACAATCCTCATAATCTCATTCTTTCTTCAATTCTTAACAAATCAACTCATAATCATGTCAATTTAATAGCTAAAACCTTAATATAACTCAATTAAAGGTTTAAATAAAGAATCCATAAAACCCTAATTGCTTACCTTAAGAGTTTGGTGTCTTGATGTTAACTTGAATTCCAATGAAATCCCTAGTTCAAATCAACATAAAGACATGCCAAGAAACCCATTTACACCATCACATAACCATTTCCTCCATTAACCTTCAAATTCACATAGACTAGTAAGTGATCTCACCTTAAAAACTTGATTCTTCACTTAAGACTTGATCTAGGGCAGTTCATGGACATGATGCACACTTGAAATTGACTTGAAATGGCATGAGAATCACTTGAATAACTAGAGAGGGCTGCAGAATTTTGTCTCCCTTGCTTCCTTTTTTTTCTCCCCTTTTTGCTTCCTTTTCTCTTCCAAATTTTGTTATACCCGTTTACACCCCACAAGCCAAGTCAAAAGCACTTAAATGATATTTTTTTTCATGCCTAATTTGCCCTCCAATTATCCTTAAATTAACCTCATGCCATTGGTTGGCATCCTTGCATTCTCATTGGTCCATATGTAATCATATAGTTCAAAATATGTAATCATATTTTTACAACTATTTCGTAAAAAAGGCATTTTCGTCATAAATCTTCGGACGCTTCAAAAACCCCTTAAACGAATTCCGTTTTAATCCGTTTTAGTTTCTTTAGACTCAATACATTATTCTAAACATTTTTTATTTTCGGGGCTCGTTTTTCGAAAATTACTATTCGTTTAACCGTTTCCAATCAAATACATAACTTATTGAAAACGAAATTTACTATTCATGGAAACAGTAAATTCAGGGTCTTACAGTATGGCCTTTAACATCTTCTCAGTTCTTTGTCCCAATACAACTCCCATTGAAAAATCACTAGCATCACACATAATTTCGAATTCCTTGTTCCAATCTGGTGTCACCATGATAGGTGCTATAACTAATCTGGATTTAATTTCATCAAATGTAGCTATGCATGCTTCATCAAAATCAAACTTTGTAACTTTTTCAAGCAGTCTGCATAATGGTCTAGAGATTTTTGAGAATTCCTTTATGGATCTCTTGTAAAAACCAGCATGCCCTTGGAAAATTCTTATCCCTTTTACTGTTGTAGGTAGAAGGAGAGTTTTTATGATAGAAACCTTTGCTTGGTCTACTTAATCCAGCTGCATAAATTTTATGTCCCAAGACAATACCCTATGTCACCATGAAATGACATTTTTCCCAATTCGGAGCTAGATTTTTGTCTTGGCACCTTTGAAGTACTGTTTCCAAATTTTCCAGACATTTCTCAAAACTGGATCCATATGCTGAGAAGTCATCCATGAAGATTTCCATAGCCTCTTCCACCAAATCTGAAAACATAATGCATCTTTGAAAGGTGGCAGGAGCATTACATAGTCCAAATGGCATCCTTATGAAGCAAAAGTGCCATAAGAACATGTAAATGTAGTCTTCTCCTGATCCTCAGGGGCTATTGCAATCTGGTTATAACCAGAATATCCATCAAGAAATAAAGAGAATAAGGTGTCCCAATTAACCCATCCAACATTCGTCAATGAAATGCAGAGGATAATGATCTTCCTCGTAGGTCCGTAGTCTATAGCACACACACCCTCCATCCTGTCGCCTTGTAGGAATCAATCATTCTTCCTCATCTCGATCACAAAGAATCCACCCTTCTTTGGAAACCACAAACTTACATGAACCTGGGCTCCACTTAAGGGTCATTCGAGATTGCATTTATGAAGCCTGCATTCAGCTATTTCAGTACTTCTTTTTTGACAACTTCTTTCAGTATTGGATTCAGTCTTCTTTGATGTTCTATAGAGGTCTTTGCATTATCCTCCAAGAGGATCTTGTGCATGCAAATAGAAGGACCGATTCCTTTCAAATCTTTTATTGACCAAGCAATTGCTTCCTTGTATTTTCTCATAATCTCCAACAGTTTCTGTTCTTCAAGCTCAGTCAATGCAATTGAAATAATAACAGGTTTTGCTTTTTCTGGTTCTAAGAAAGCATACTTTAATTGCTCTGCAATTCCTTCCAAGGTTAATCCTTCCCGAACTTATTCCCCGCTTTGTTTCATTGTCGTGTATTTTTCTGTATTGTTTTCATCAATACTGAGTACTACCTCTTTTGATTCAAAATTGGAGTTCATAAATTCAACATCAAGATACTTGTAACGCCCCGATCCCGACATAGGTGCACAAAGATACGAACTCGTAGGCGACTCCGGAGCACCAAGTGTCACACTCGTGGTATTTTGAGAGGAATTATAAAATCATAATTTATGAACCCGACCGAGGTACTAAGTGTTGTGGTAAAGTGGTACCTCTAAAAAGATATAAAGGGTATAATTTGAGAAGATAGTATGCCAAATGAAAATAAAATAAGCGATTTTGGTAAGACAAAGTGTTTGAGGACTAAATTGTAATCGCCAGTAGATATGAAAGTCAAAATCAAAGTGTAGATGGGCCATAATAGTAAAATAAAGTTAAAGTGCACATTAAAGTGCCGGGGAATTAATGGTATTAAGGCAAAGTTAATATTATAGAAGTAGATGAGACAAAACAAAATTTTACATTTTGTCTCAAAATTTGTTGTGTAAACCCAGAGAGGGAGAAGGAGAAGAGAGCAAAGAAAAAGAAGAGGAGGAATAAAGAGAAGAAGAAGTGGAGAAAACCAAACCAAGGCATGTTTTCATTTTGTAATCATGGGTATTTGGATTTCCTAAGGTCTGTACATGGTGATTAGTGTGCTCCTTTGGTCTAGGTTTTGTGAGAAACTACATTAACCCTAGAATTCCCAGGTTATGAGGGTAAAACCCCAAATTGGTAAATAAATGTGGAATCATCATAATTATATATGGTTTTAGAATTGTGAACTTGCTAAATCTATATGAGTTCTTGATTTTCACTAGGGGTTTTGTGGTATGAGGTTCCAAACCACCAATACAAGTATTATGGAGTTGTTTTGGATGAATTCCATGATGAATTTTGAGGAATGGTTGTAAAAGAAAAACAAAGGAGAATGTTGGGTTTTTAAAGGAATTGCTGTCAAAATTTCTGTAAAACCCCTGTTTTTGTTTTGGCTATAGATTAAGTTAGAATCATCCAAATTAAATCGATTCCAATTGGTAAAGAAACTATAAGATAGGGATACAAATGTATAGAAGGAACCAAGAGAAAATTGTAGCTCTAAGGGCTCCCAACATGACTGAAAGGTGACCTCGTGTAGCCTTAACATTATGCCTCCGTTGCATGGTTGTAGTGTTTTGGCCATAAGTGGAGTTTCACTCATCCAAATTGAGTGATTCAAAATTCTGGGTAAATTATACTTCTAAAGGAAAAAATTATCTGAAGGAAGTGCAAGCAGATTGTAATCTCAAAGTTCCCAGAAAATTTATCAAAGTGGAGCTATGTGCAGATTCTATTCTGCCAAATTGAGTCATCTAGATGTAAAATAAAATAACTTGAGTTTTGGTGATCCAAATTGATTCCACTGAGAAGAAACATTAGAACCATAGCTTCAAATGAGTGAAGAAACTATTTCCAATTTATGGAGTTAAGATCCCATAAATCAAGGATAATAGTAGGTGATTCGGGGTTGAGTTAACCAAATTGGCATCAAAAACATGCCGTAAATTTGTGTGTGTGGTTACGAGGGGCCTTAGAGAAGGAATTTAAATCTGAAAATTTAAAGAGATGTCATTGGATATATAAAGGGTCTGATCTAAGAGTTTCATAATTTTTTGAAGAACGCTTTGAATAATTTTTGAGCTGCAAAGTCTATAGAGTATTGTTGGAAAAAGGGTTGGCCAAATGAGTGGTTTTTTGCTGCTCAAGGGTAATTTGTTAATTTGGCTTTATATGAATGTTGTGTGACCTAAAGTGACTCTTGCGTGTGAAGTACGTTAAGTTTTACGCTATACACAAAGCATTAATACGCTGTCGTATTCAAGGCTGGAGTGAAGCAAAATAAAGTAGAGTAGTGGAGCTGCGGTTTCAAGTTTCGGGAAACAAAGAGGTGAGCAGAACTCGATTTTTTGAAAATTGAGTTTTTAAAGTGAGATTTTTAAATGTTAAAATGAAATTTTAATAAATGTTTCATATATGTATATTAAATATGTATGTACATAAGAATATGAAAGTTTAAAAATGTGTAAAGAATGCATATGTGTTTTAATGATAAAGTAAAGGATTTAATCGATTTATAAATGGTTTTGAAGAAATAAGTTTTACTGATGGTTACCCCACCCTATAAGGATCGTTATGACTGATATCAGCTGAGGTACCTTAAGCGTGTAAGGATTTAGAGGGAAACACAATTAGGTTACTAAATAAGAGGGAAGGAAATAGATTTTAGGGTAATATCCTTGCTACTCTGATAAGGTGCTGGACTGGAACCCTATGCAAGACGGAGTTTCTCTCAGCAAAGATAGTGGTTATGGATCGATTGAGATTGTCCTCACCGTCAGTACCCGGAAATCGCTGGTGTGTTTACTTCGGTTCCATTTAGAAAGAAAGTTTCTTAAAGCATAAATTGCTTTTTTAATTGTTAAGTATTTATTACTTTGATATATACTGAAAATGTCATTCTAAAATGAAATGTACACTCCACCGAGCCCTTTAGCCTACTCTTCCTGTATGTTTCAAAACATTTTCGTGACCCGAGACAAAAAGCGCCGATAGAGCATCCCCCTACAAGTAGCTGAGTCGAGCCATCGAGGAGACGCATTTACGTGACTCGCATTGTATATATATTTCCTGTATATTGTATATGTTGAATATTTTGTCATGTATATTTGTATATATGTATATATTTTAAAAAGGGAACTACGTACTGATTTTCAAAGTGGGACGAGGTACGTGAGGCGGTCGGGCTTAAGTCCGGCTCAAGCCCAATCTTTTATCAACCAGGTATGGAATTGAAAGAAGTTTTGAAATGTTTTGACGATTTAAGGAATAAATGTATATGTGTATATATCAGGTTTGATCGAAGCTGTGGACGAGGAGTCCGAAACGAAAGTTGAGAATTGAAAGATTAAGTGTTTTTAAATGTTTCCAAGCATGTTTTTGTAAATTCCAAAGTCCAAAACAGAGGAAACTCGCCGATTTTTCTCGAAAAATCTAAGTGTTCAAAAGAAAGATAAGAAAAATTTACTAATTTCACTCCGCATTATTTTCTAAAGATATGTAAAGGATTGTAAGGTTCGCTCCATGGATTTTATTTGATTGTTTTGAGGGAAAGTTTCTATATCCATTGGAGTGTTCGAGGTCTCTCTGCCCATGATATTAATCCTGGTCAGATCCTTCAACGTGGTATCGTGAGCCAAGGTTTTGAAATGTTATAGTGATTGAAAATTTTATTTCATATGATTGTTTTAATGTTTTATTTTAAATTAAAGCAAATTATTTATGTGATTTAAGTAATCATATATGCATTACATGACATATTAAATTTTGAATTCACGTAAATGCGCTGTCGAGGCCGACCCGCCACCGAGAGCCCCGAGGCACTGCATCTCACCACCCGAGGAATATGCTGAGGAGTATGCGTATGTTCCTCCACCCAATCTACGCACATAGTGACCCCATGCCTTCAGAGCCACCACAGACAGAGCCGCCACCGCCTCCTGAGGTCGTGGGAGGATAAGATACCTTTAGAGCAGATGGCTCAGCTTTTAGCCATCAGATACGACCACCCCCGAGAGCCAGAGGTTTCCATAGAGAGGGGTGAAAGCTAGGGGCACGGAACTGCGATGGACTGGGGGAGACCCTAAAAGGTCACACATGGTTAGAAGGAAAATGAGCGGGTCTACCAAGTGGGATGTAGTGTACGCATGAGCGATGGTCACTTTTTCCTCGCCTTCTCCTAGCAGGTGGATGTGAGCGTTAGAGGCGGAGGGCAGCTTCAGAGGAGATGCCCCAGAGGGGGAGGTCTCCAAGTAAGGCCTGCAAGAGTTTACAGATAAGTGTGTTCCAAACAAGCATGTAGATGCGAAGGCCGAGGAGTTCTTTTAGGGTCAGAGCAGTGATACTCTCCCGTGGATGTGATTATGAGCGGTAAGTTTTTTGAGCCTTGGCGACATGTTCCACCATTTATACTTGATGATGAAGTTTCAAGACCAAGAGGTTTGTCAGAGGGTCTCAGTCCAATGATGACCGCAATAGCGACAACCACATACAAGACGCTCAGTAGAGGCCGCTGCTAGCTGAGAGGAGCATGGGGTTGAAACCCATGCTACGCCTAAATGGCTGATGCAACTGAGTGGGTCGGGACGTGGGTCTGGTGGAGGTTCCAGTAGCGCTCAAGAGGGAGGAAAGACACAAAGGATGCGGCAAGAGTCTTGGCCAAGGCGCCAGCCGGGGTCTCAGTTGAGGCCAAAGACAAAGGTAGCTCCATGGGTCCAAAGCCGTAGTGTGCTCATGTGGGAAGAACTACTATGGTGAGTGATTAGGTACATAAATTGTTTTATGCGACAGCCGGACACTTCGCTAGAGTGCCCATGTATAGTTTCTTTGGGCAAAGGGATCAGGAGGGATGTGAGCAGACAGAGGCAGTTCAAAGGCTTGTAGAGGTCAAGTATTTCAGTCGTAGGAGGCTCCAGCCGAGGCCCCACTACATTTACTGCACCGGAGGACTGCAAGAGTAGAGGTCAGCCATCCAGAGGGATGTGATAGACAACCTCAGATATTAAAAATAGTGGTGTTTGGAATCACCTTAAATAGAAGGCATGTAGCACCAGAGGTTACATTGTACTATCCAAGTTTTTGATAGTGATGCTTATGTCTGGAGCAGATCCGGTACAATTTACCCATTACCGCTAAATTTATCGTGACAAGGGAAGATAGTAGATACATCCCATAGGATCGTAGTATGGTAAATTTCCTTCCAAGGAAATCTGCTACTTATAGCATATGTATATACATGGGTTGTAGAGTGATTATTGAGGGCCATGAGTTTAGGGCCAATTTGGTATTGTTGACATCCAGACTTCATGTGATATTGTGTGGATGGACTGGTCGGCTCCCGACATCAGCCGCCACCACGGATTGCTTCAGAAAGCAGTTTAAGTTCTCAGAGATCGGGGAAACTCGTAGATTACTTTTGTGGGGTAAGGAAGATATTGTCCCCGAGTAAGATGTCCTGTAATGATGGTCAAAGATTCGAAAGTCATATCCGAGGTATCTAGCCTATGTAGCTGAGGTGAGAGAGGATGATGTGAGACTAGAAGACATTCCGGTAGTCAGAGAATTTCCGTATGTGTTTCCAGATGATCTTCCAGGATTACCCCCAGATAGAGAGATTGATTTTAAAATCAAGTTAACCCTTGGGACAGAACCGATTTCGAGAGCGCCCTACAAGATGGCCTCCCTCACTATTGAAAGAACTTGGTGTATGGAAGAAATGGTCAAATAAGGGGTTCGTCAAATGAGCACGTCTCCGGGGGAGCACCCTATGTATTTGCATGAAGAAAAGCGGATTTAGCTACGATTATGTATTGATTACAAAGAGTTGAATAGCGTAACAACACGTGAATCGTGATCCCTCTTCCGAAGATTGATGATCTCTTTGATCAATTACAGGGAGCTAAGGTATTCTCCAAGATTGATTTGAGGCCAGGCTATCATCAGTTGAGAGTTCATGATGAGGATGTTTCCAAGACAGCATTCAGAACACGGTACGGGCATTTTGAGTTTCTAGTCATGCCATTTGGACTTACGAATGCCCCAACCGCTTTTATGGATCTCATGAATGTGGATTTTAGCCTTTACTTAGACCACTTTGTTATCGTGTTTATTGACGATATATCGATCTATTCTGCAAATGGAGAAGAACATGCACTCTCGAGGATAGTTCCTCAAGTAAACATGGAACACCCACATATGCCAAACCCAAGAAGTGTCGGGCTTTGGCCTCGATAGTGTCGCCTGGGGACATATAGTTTCGTGCAGAGGTCTCAAAGTGGATCCGCCAGAAGGCCTAAGCTATACCGAATTGGAAACTCTACGAAAGTGTTACAGAGATAAAGGGAGTTTTCTAGGTTTGCAGGGTATTACCGTAAGTTCGTGAGGGATTTTCAAGATAGCCGCACCCTTTGACTAGATTGACAAGGAGAGGAACCGCTTTTATGGTCGAGGCTTCACAAGAGAGAGTTCGATGAATCAGTGGAGATTGACCTCAAACAAGACTTACACTTCCATCAAAAAGATGGCTTCGCAGTTGTATCAGGATGCCTCTGCAAGAGGCCCCAGTTGTGTGTTAATGCATCGACAAGGTGATTGCATATGCTTCAGTAAATTGAAAAGCATGAACAGAATTATCCTATTAATAATCTAATTAGCTAGCAAACAGAGTGGATTTGGCTTCATGGTGATATGGAGGCATTACTTATAATGGAGCCCTATAGATTTCAGCCACTACAAGAGTCAGAAGATTCATTTACGCAGTATGAAATCAATATGAGATGTAGGGAGATGGATTGAACCGATCAAGGATTATGAATGTACTATCAATATCATCCTCGGAAAGGCTTAACGTGGTGTAGGAGACCCATGAGTTCATACCACTCGGGAGGGTCGTGCATCTCGACCAGAATCGGGAAATCTCGCGTGAGACCTGAACTCGATGTATCTGTGGAGTACCGTTAGCCACATTTCATGTACGTCCTATATTGATAGACATGATTAGAGAGCTTTAGATTCAGGATCCACAAATAGTGAAGCCGAGAGGTGAAGTAAGAGTCCGGGGCAAATCTAGGGATTCTCATTAATGAGAGGATGGTACTGGGTGGTCATGGGACGTAGGTCAGTGCGCACGATGTAGGTGATGTGGAGGAGAGAGATTATGGAGGAAGCCTATCTCTCCGCTATGCTATGCATCCGAAGCAATAAAGATATCACACTTCAAAGGAACACTACTGTGGAAGGCATGAAGAGGGATATTGTGCAGTCTGTCCCGTACGCTCCCACGCCAACAGTGAAAGTTCGAACACTAAGCTTCAAGTAGATCTATTACAACCACCCCGATCCCCTCAAAGGGAAATGGGAGAGAGAATCACTATGGATTTTGTGGTAGGACTTCCACCTCACGAGTGTCATGATACGATATGGTGGATTGTAGATGCGATCACTTTAAATCAGCCCATTTCCTACCTATTAGAATAAGTGATTCATCGATAAGTCACTCCACTATAATGCTGTTAGAGGATTATCGACCGCATGGTACGCCAGCTTCCATTGTTTCGCATGTAGGTCCCGTGCTTTACCTCACGGTTTCGGGGCCTAAACTTGCTAGAACGCCCGTGACTGACTACATTTCAAGATTTTCGCTTTCATCCATAGACGGATGGCCAACTGAGAGGACTATACAGACTCTTACAAGATATGCTTAGGCATGTGTTACGGAGTCAGAGGGAGCTGACACCCATCTACCCCGATGGAGTTTGTATACACAATACATCGTCAGAATAATTTTGCCCCGAGAGTGTATGTGAGCATGATACCGGGTAGGGGTGTATAAGAGTACCAAGTGTCACATTGTAATATTTTGGAGACTAAAGTAGGAAATGATAATTTATGGAACCCGGAATTTGTGGTAGTAAAACAAGGGTACAATTGTCATTGAGCAAAAAGAATATGAAAATCATTAAGTGTAGAGATGGGCCACAATACAAATAAATAAGTTACAATTGCAATATTAAAGTGTTGAGGACTTAATTATAATTAGAAGAGACTTGAGAATATAATAATGGGAAATAAAACCAAATGTCATTTTGTCCTGTGTTGCCCTAGCAAACCGTAGGAGGAGAAGGAGAGAGAGCCAAGAGGAGGAAGAGAAGAGGAAGGAGGAGGAGAAGAAGAAATCCAAAAATCAGGTATGTCTCGCTTCTCAGAACCATGGTGAGTGGATTCTTAGGCCTCGCAAGGAGAATAGATGCTCTTCTGGGCCCAGTTTTGTGCAAGATCACATAAACCTTAAAATTGTTGGGGTTATGAGAGTAAAACCCTAATCGAGAAAATAAACATGGAATCATCAAAATTATGTGGTTTTAAAAGAATTTGGTGGACTGAAGCCGAGCCCTGGATTTTCACCTGTGGTTTTGTGGTTCGAGGATCCAAAGCACCAATTCAAGTGTCAGGAGTTTGCTTTAAGATGAATTCCATGACAATTTTGAGGCAGAAATTATAGAAGTTGTGCTGAAGTGAATTGGTATCAAAAGGGAAAATAAAGCAAACTGGGCAATGGAAGGTGCACCCTAAGACATGTATATAGTGTACCCTAAGACAACTTAACAGAGGCCAAAGTGCACTGCACACAGCTCAGGTGTACCCGTGTGGACCAATAACGCAATGTGTACCAGACAGCCCGTGCACAGACATGTGTGCCTAAAATGCCTGCATCGTTATGTTTTTGTGTATTTAAGCCCGACCAGATAATTTGATAGTTTAGAACCTTATTAAATGATTGGGTATGATAGTTCGACAAGATCGACCTCGACGAAACGTAGCGCACTCGGGCCGCCACTGCTAAGATATTCGCTGAGCGTGATTAAGTCTGTGGGCATGTTAAGTTATGCACTCTGCAGGGCGATTAATATATCGGGCCGTATTAGTTCGAAATAGGTTAAAAAGCAAAGGCGGAAAAGTGTGAACTCGTGCTCGGAGTTTAGCGCAAAGTCGTGGAGTGTTCAAACTCATTTTCCAAATACTGCTCGTATTATTATTATTATTATAAACCTGCTTCTCAGATCGTACTCTTTACATTTCTGATCAAGTAAACCATTTTCAAGTTAAGTAAAGAATGAATTAAAGTTAAAGCAAATGGTTTTGAGTTAAACCATAATTGAAAGCAAGCATTGGTTTTAAATTGTAAAACCATTTTTCAAGCAAGGTAAGTAAGCAAATGGTTTTGAATAATTAAACTATTTTTCACAAGCAAGTAAGCAAAATGGTTTCAATAATTAAACCATTTTTCGCTAGCAAGCAAGCAATGGTTTTAAATCAGAAACCATTTTACAAAGAGCAAGCAAGCAAGCAAAGAATATTTGCGAAAAACAGGCCTTCCCTAATTCTAAGCAAGCATAATGCACAGAGGTATTCCGACGCACGGTGGAGTTAGGGTCCTTACACATGCATTTTAGTTTTGACCTGGCTCAAGCAAACTTAGGATATACCTCATGCATTTAAAGGAGACCGCCGTATTTATTATTGTGAGTATATAAGGTTAAGAGCTCTAACTAAATTATGGTGATGGCTACACGAGGTCAATCCACCATATTTACTTAAAAAGGCGACAAGTGACAAAGTTGTCCCTTCCATCGCACGGTCGATGCATGTGCTCCCGCGGTTCACTAGTAAGGCTGGGTCAGCAAAAAATAGGGCCTCCAAAGGGTTAATGTTTTATAAGCATAATATACGCTTTTGAAAAAAATCAACTATCGTTCCCGGCCGCCCAGCCCTGGAGAGTTTTAAAGCAAACTGAGCCTAAGCTCCGCTTTAGATTTCAACGACGGCCGAGCCAAGCTCCCGTGGATTTTTGGCAAACGGTTTAGCCTGTGCCCTGCTTTATTTTCAAAGCATGTTGAGCCAAGGCCCCCAGATTTATAAAAAAAAAGTTTTGAGAAACTTTTAAAGCAAAGGTTCGTGGAAAGGTTTTAAGTGAAACTTTTCTAAGCAAGATAAAGTGCCAGCTAAAGAGAACTTTCGAGAAGTTTTATAAACCTTCTAAGCAAGCAAGCACAAGAGTTTTATTTAACTTTTAAAAGCAAGCAAATAAAAGCAAGTGTTAAAAATATAAAAGTTTTAGAAATTTCCAAAGAAGCAAGCAAAGTAAAGCTTTCTGGAAAATATTGTAAAAGAAATGATAGCTTAAGAGGTTTTCCGAAAGCAAACCTTTATAAAAGCATACCACCGAGCCCATTTAGCTCATTATTTTGTATTTTAAAAACTATTTTCTAGGTACAGGTACGCAAGACGCTGGAGCACAATAGGATTTGTCCTGACATAGTACAAGTGCTGTAAATTAAGAATATTACGTAAGAAAAGACTTTGAATATGTATAATGGAACATATGTATGTACATAGAGTAGTTTTGTGAGAATGTGTTGGTATGCTGGTTGCCATGTTTGGATATAGTGTAAATCTGGATGCAAGCATGTGGATTTGAATTATTAGACTATGTGCAGCCGCTACGCCGCCGGTTTTCCTCACTGCTAAGATTTTACCAAATCCTAAACTGAAAAATAAAAAGAAAATTTTTATAGGAGGTTTGCTAGCACACGGCTTCGCTTCACGTGGAGTTCCTAGTCGCTAGAGGTAACGGGTCAGATTTGCGGGAGGCTCAAGACGCCCGCCGCAGCGGTGGGGTGTGTCAAGGCTGTGATCGTATGGCCCCTATGAGGCCTTCCTTATGACGGAAATGCTCGAACTCTACCTATTGGGACAGGTAGGCGAAAGGAAAATTAGTAGGTCCTAAATTGTCCAAGGACGGTGATAAGATCAGTTATAAGGGATAGACTTAAAATCGTACAAGACCGACAGAAAGTTATGCGAATAATCGCCGTAGGACCTAGAGTTCGAGGCGGGATATGGTATTCGAGGATATCCCCATGGAAGGGGCGTGACTTAAGATTTGGGAAACGTGGAAAGCCGAGTCCACTAGATATTGACCATACAAGATTGTTGAGGAGGATTGGGGAGGTGGCATCGATTGTGAGCTTCGCGCATCCGACCGATCAGATTCACGATGTTTCCATGTTTCTATGTCTCGCAAGTACATACTGCTGCACTTTCCATATCGACAGAGCAAACTAATGGAAATACAAGAGAACCTGATACACTAAGAGTGAATCACAAGATCCTCAATCGGGCCGAGAGCGGAAGTTCAAGGCAAGACTATTCCTCACTGTGAAGGTATCGTGGAGTGAGCTGAAGGAAGCAGAGGAAGCACTGGGAGCAAGAGTTTAGATGCAGCCACGCATTCTCAATTATTTTCCAACGAGGTATTTTCTTCTTCCTTTCTTTGTTAGTTGTTCATTTCTATACCTAAATGTCCTAAGGAGGGAGGGAATTAAAATCTTCCGATCCTTATATATAGTGTACAGTACATTTAACTGTAGGCTAAATTCAGCACCAAGTGTCACACTGCGGGTATTTTCGAGAGGAATTATGAAATCATAATTTATGGAACCCGGAATTGAGGTACTAGTGCCAGGGTAAAGTGGTAAATTTAAAATATATAAAGGCATAATTTGAGAAGATAGTATGCCAAAATGAAATAAAATAAGTTGATTTGCAATATCAAAGTGTTCGAGGAATAAATTAAATCACAGATAAGGAAAGTCAAAATCAAAGTAGAGATGGGCCAAGCAATAGTAAAAATAAAAGCAAGTGCACACATTAAATGCTTGGGGACTTAATGGTAATTAAGGCAAAGTTAATATTATAGAAGAGATTATATAAACAAAATTTCACATTTGGTCTCAAAATTTGCTAAGCAAGGTAAACCCAGATAAAGGAGAAGAGAGTGTGCAAAGAATAGAGGAGGAAGGCAAGAGAAAGAAGAAGTGAGAAAAACTAAACTGTATGTTTTCATTTTGTAATCATGGGTAATGGATTTCCTAAGGTTTGTATATGGTGATTAGTGCTCCTTTGTCTAAGGTTTTGTGGAGAAATCCACACATTAACCCTAGAATTCTGAGGTTACGAGGTAAACCCAATTGGTGTAAAATAAATGTGGAATCATCATAATTATATGGTTTTATATAGAATTGGTGGGAACTTGGGTTAAATCTTATGTGAGTTCTTGGATTTTCACTCTAGGGTTTTGTGGGTATGAGGTTCCAAACCACCTCAATACAAGTATTATGGAGTTGTTTTTGGATGAATCTATGATGAATTTTGAGGAATGGTTGTAAAAAAAACAAAGGAGAATGTTGGGTTTTTAAAGGAATTGCTGTCAAAATTTCTGTAAAACCCCTGTTTTTTTTTTGGCTATAGATTAAGTTAGAATCATTCAAATCAATTGATTCCAATTGGTAAAGAACCATAAGAGATAGGGATACAAATTTATAGAAGGAACCAAGAGCAAATTGTAGCTCTAAGGCTCCCAAATACGGACTGAAAGGGTGACCCTGTGTAAGCTCACTGATTATGCTCTGTTTTGGGTATGGTTGTAGTGTTTTGGCTATATGGAGAGTTTCACTCCATCCAAATTGAGTGATTCAAAATTCTGGGTAAAATATACTTAAAGGAAAAAATTATTCAGTTGAAGTGCAAGTAGATTGTAACCTCAAAGTTCCTAGAAATTTTATCAAAGTGGAGCTATGTGCAGATTTCTGTTCTACAAATTGAGTCATCTAGGGATGTAAAATAAAATAACTCTGAGTTTTGGGTATCCAAAATTGGGGTGGATTCCAATTGGAGAAGAAACATTGAACCATAGCCTAAATGAAAGTTGAAGAAACCATTTCATTTTATGGAGCAAGATCCCACAAAACTGCTGATAATAGTAGGTGATTCAAAGAGTTAACTAAAATTGGCATCAAAAACATGTTGTAAATTCAGTTATGTGGTTGAGGGCCTTAGAGAAGGAATTAAATTGAAAATTCTAAAGAGATGTCATTGGATATATAAAGGACTGGACTTGAGAGTTTCATAATTTTAAGACCGCTTTGAATAATTTTGAGTCATAAAAGTCTATGAGTATTGTTGGAAAAAGGTCCGCTAAATGAGTGGTTTTTAGTGCTCAAGGGTAATTTGTTAATTTGGCTTTATATGAATGTTGTGTGACCCTAAAATGATCTATAAGAAGCACGTTAAGTTTTACGCCATACGCAGGCGATTAATACGCTGTCGTGATTCGTTGAGTGTGTAGGCTAAAACAAAGACGGGAAAGTAGTGAGTCAGGCTCAAGTTTCGAACAAAGAGGTGAGGTAAAACTGATTTTTGAAAATTGAGCTTTAAAAGTGAAAAAGATTTTAAATGTTAAAATGGAAAATTTTAATGTAAATGTTTATATATGTATATTAAATATGTATGCATATGTTAAGGCATTATGAAAGTTTTAAAAAATGTGTAAAGAATGCATATGTGTTTTAATGATAAAGTAAAGGATTTAATTGGATTTATAAATGTATTTTGAAGAAATGTTTTACTGATGGTTACCCTAACTCCTATATGGATCAAGTATGACTGATATCAGCTGAGGTACCTTGCGCAAGGACGGGGAGGGAAACACAATTAGGTTACTAACAGAGGGAAGGAAATAGATTTTTGTGTGGTAATATCCTTACATTTTATAAAACATGAATTTGAACCCTATGCAAGACGTGGAGTTTCTTCAAAGATAGTGGTTGGTGACTGATTGAGACTGTCCCTACCATCGCATTCGAAACTGCTCGTGTGTTTACTTCCCGTTCCATTAGAAAGAAAGTTTAAAGCATAAATTGGTTTCCTTTAATCTAGATAAGTATTTATTATTTGATATATACCGAATGATGTCTAAAATGAAAATGTACACTTACCGAGCCCTTCTTTAGCTCACTCTTCCGTATGTTTCTTAAAACATTTTCAGGATCTTAGACAGTGCGCCTTGCAGAGTAACCCCTGCAAGAGAATGAGTCAGCCATCGAGGAGACGACGCATGTGACTGCATTGTATATATATTTTGCATATTGTATATGTTGAATATTTTGTCATGTATATTTGTATATATGTATATATTTTAAAAAGGGAACTATGTGGGCTTTGATCCCAAAGTGGATGGAAGGTAATGAGGCGCTCTGCAATATCCGGCCTGAGCCCAATCTTTATCAAACCTGCATGGAATTGAAGAAGTTTCCTTGAATGTTTCTACCATTTAAGTGAATAAATGTATATGTTTATATATTGTGCTTGATTGAGTTGTGGATGAGGAGTCCGAAAACGGAAGTTGAGAATTGAAAGATTAGAAGTGTTTTTAAATGTTTCCACATGTTTTTATAAATTTTAAAAGTCCTAAAATAAAGGAAACTCTCGGTCGATTTTTCTAAAAATCTAAGTGCTCAAAAAAGAAAGATAAGAAAAAAAAATTTTACTACTAATTCCGCATTATTTTCTAAAGATATAAAAGATTGTAAAGGGTTCGCCCATGGATTTTATTTGATTGTTTCGAGGAAAAGTTTCTAGTATCCATCGAGTGCTCCGAGGTCCTCGGGTCTGGGCGAGGTTAATCCGTCAGATCCTTCACTAGAAATTCATCTCATTTCATTCATTGAACTCGAATCGATAACTACTTATCAGTCAGAACTGATGGGTATTTTTGTTTCTACAATCTTACAATCAATATTATCAAATTCTGGTTGTTTCAAACTGTGATTGAGATTGAAGTGCACTGCCTCATCTCCAACCCTTAGAGTAAGCTATCCTTTTTTACATCTATCAAAGCTGCTCCTATAGCAAGGAAAGGCCTTCCTAGAAGCAGTGGGACTTGTTTGTCTTCTTCAATATCAATAACCATAAAGTTCACTGGAAAAATGCACTTTCCCACTTTGATAAGCACATCTTCAAGTATACCCTCAGGTTGAGCTAAGGTTCTGTCTACCAGGTCATGGCTTTGGTAGTAAGCTCCCCCAAACTTAGTCTCTTGACTACAGATAAGGGCATCAGGTTGATGCTGGCTCCAAAATCACACAATGCTTTTCCCATTTCAGAATTCCCTATTGTGCAAGGAATAGTGAAGCTGCCTAGATCTTGCATTTTCTCTGGTAAAGATCTCTGGATAACTGCACTGCATGTTGCTGTTAGGCTCAGTACTCCTTCTTCAACAATTTTTCTTTTTCTACTCAATATATCCTTCATAAATTTAGCATAGTGAGGCATTTGAGTCAATGTCTCTAATAACCTCTATTTTCTTGAACGTGTTTAAGAATCTAGATAATTGCTCTTCTAACTTAGCCTTTTGCAGCCTCTGAGGGAATGGGACTTAAGGCTTGTAAGCTTGAACCTCTTCCTTCTTCCTTAGATCTCCCTCTTCAGCTTGTTACCTTTGCTGCATTTTTACTATTCTCTCTTCTTCAGCAATCTCTGAACTGTACTATTTCATTTCTCCTCCAATTTCTTCTTTCTCTTCCTCAGTTTTCTTATTCTCTTCTCCTTTTCTGCCTTCTATCTCTTTTCCACTTCTCAAAGTTACCACCATACAATCCTTTGAATTCTTCCTTGTGTCACTTGGGAAGGCATCCTTAGACTGATTCTACATAGCTTGGGCTAACCGCCCTACTTATGTCTCTAGATTCTTCAGAGAGGCATTTATGTTGGCCTAAAACACAGTTGTGTTTGCCTGATATGCTGCTAGATCAGCAAATTTCTGCTCATGAATGCTCAACAACCTCTTATTTTCTCCCATGAAAGTCAACATCTGTTCCCAAAGAAAGATCTCCTCATTCCCGATTTTCTACTCCTCTAACTCCTTGCCGCTATTGTCATTTGTTGATGTCAACCCAAGTGAAGCATAATGTTGCTGAAAAATCTCTACCTGTGTCTGACGGTCAGGCTCCTCCCCATAAGGAGAAATCTCTCATAGTTCCCGAAAGTGGGCCGGTGTGTAAATGAGCTGGCAAGCCGAGGTTAGGCCAAAGTTGTAACTTTTATTAGCATTGCGATACTATGCCTTCTCAACTTTGTAGGGACCTCCATGGGCTAGTCCCTCTTCAGCACTATTCCTCTTCTCATTTTCATTAACTGTTCCCACTTCATTTGTTGAGTGCATTCTTCTCTCATGGTTTCCAATCTTGTTCATCAATGCATCTAGTTTCTCGCTTTCTATGGTACTATCCGCTTTAGCTCTATCACACTACTCTTCGGGCCACGCTTCCTAGAAGTTTCAGATGGAGCTCTATAATTGCATTTAGCAAGGTCTTCTATTAACTGCTTTGCCTCTTCAGTACTTTTTATTTTGAAAGCTCCACAGCAAGCTACATCAATTATACATTTGGAGGTATAATTCATAGAATGATAAAAAAATATCCATTTGAGTGGTCAAATCTATTCCATGCATTGGGCACCTTTTCAGCAATCTTTTGTATCTTTCTCATGCATTATAGAGACTTTCATCATTTCCTTGCTTGAACACTATGATTTCCCCTCTCCTTTCAAAAGTGAGGGCAATAGGGAAGAATCTGGTCATGTTGGCCTCCACCAACTCTTCCCAATTGTTCACTGATCTAACAAGCAGTGACTCAAACCAAGTTGATGCCACATCTCTCAATGAAAATGGAAATAGTTGCAACTTGATCACTTCAGGTCTAACCCCATTCAATTTGATTGTATTAGTCATCCTCATAAATCTTCCCATATGCTCGTTGGGGTCTTCACTAGGATGCCTAATGAATTGGTGGTGTTGCACTATTGTGATTAAAGCTGGCTTCAACTCAAAATTGTTGGCTTCTATAGCAGGCTATCTCACAACAAAGTATTCATCTTTAATAATTGGCCTCCAAAAGTCCTCTATAGTCATTTGCCTTTGAGGTTTCTCAGTTTCTGCTTCTTCTGGAATATGTTGCATTCTTTCTCTCTCGATTCGCATAGGTTGTCATTTAGCACTTTTAACCTTTTCTCGTATTTCCTCTCGTTCTTTCCAAATTAGATTCTATGGTAAAGTAGTTTTGCTTCTGGTTTTCTATGCATGTGAAATCTTCTTGAAATAGAAACACATTGAGACCAAATTAAACCTATGGAAAACAGTTATATCCATTTAAGCTCATAAAAATTTTCAGTAGCTTACTCAGCTAATGAAGTTAAAAACTATTTTTTTATATTTTGAAATTTATGATAAAATGAAGAAAAATGTCCAAATTAGCAATTCTCTCTTTAGATTCATCTTTTTTACATATTTTTTCAATCCCTGACAACTTTGCCAAAAAAACTTGTTAACTGATTTTTACATAGACCAAAAACCGACTAATAGTTGAAGACCAAATTAACTAAATATGATGAAGTCAGTATGTGCCAAACTTCTGGTACCACCACCAAAAACTAATCAGTTACTCACAATGGCACCAAAAACTTGTCGACTACTGACCAAAATTATAAAATATGTTGTTTGCCTTGAATGAGAAGGCTTCAATTGAAAAACGTGTTTTGGGTCTAGATCACTGTAAGTTCACAGGTCATTCAAATAAAAGTGGATTCAAGTCCAGAATCATTCCCACGAGGATTTAATTGAAAAATCTAAACATCAATTACCCCATCTACTCAAGATCCTTGCTATTTGAACTCCAAATTTAAAAGTGATTTAGTATTAAACTTAGAATGTAAATTTAAATAAATTTTACAACTATATATAAAGAATTCAAATTGTTGGATTGAAAGCTCATTGCAAGTTAACATTGGGAAGTAGATCAGTGTACAATTATTAATTTCTGCTTTCTTTTATAACATAGTTCAGTCATTTGTTTGAGATCTGAACTTTTCAAAGATGCAAGGCAGTATAGTTTGGATCTCTCCACACATAATAGATTTCACTAATTAAATATTCATGTTCCTTTCAAATACATGAGTCTAACCAGTTACTTGTAGAATAGAAACATCTTTCTAAGATCTAGGTAATTTTCCTTTTCAGTACTTGATTCGCACGTAAACGTGTAGCTAGGCAGCTCCGAACCAACAAAATTTATAAACCTAAATCTTCTATTCTGTAGTCATTACGCAAAGATAGTGGCTCTAAGGTCGAACTCAGGGATGGGTTTTCTTCGTACAAATGATTTACAATGAGCTCAAAAAGGTGAATTTCAGTTTGGATTTTTAGGTTTGATAAAAACAGTAGTGTATGGTGGTTTGCAGGCTGAAAATAAAATGAAGAAAAAATAAGAAAAAGAACTCCTTGAAGCATCGAGCTACTGGGTTGAGGTCCTAAGGTAAATGAGAGGTTCTCGGGTCCTTTTCCTCGCGTTGGGGAGGATAACCTATAGTCATTTCCCGAACCGGATCTTCATTTAGCTTTTAAAATCTAAACCCTAACAATTTTCCTTTTGAGACAAAGCATTTATTGAGCATAAATGCTCTCGGACAGTGAAAACATATCCCCTGATCTACCCTACAGTGACTCATAGAAGACAACTAACCGAATCTCAGTGAATCTAGCAATAAGCATTCACTAAACCCAAAAAGATTGCCAAATACTAGTCAATCAAGGCATCTCAAGAGGATTTAAACCTAGATTGAAAGATAGAAACATAAATGCTAATAACCGTCATGCTTAAAAACAAGAGTACCAAAATTCTTAATTTCAATTCCAGCTCAAGAGCCTCCTGCTGGATGAAGGTTTTATCCAATCCATCCCTTGAGTTGTCATCCCTGGCAAAGCCGAAACCATGTGTTGAAAATGAAAGTAAAAGGGGAGAAAATGAAAGCAACTGAAAACCTACTGCTGATGAGTGCAAACTCATCTATGTTTTGAGTTCATTTCATGCTATTTTGTGCATTTTATATCCATATTCATGTAAAACTCATAAAATTTCCTCTAAACTTGGTTTTGTAGGATTATTGATGAAAAGCAAGTGATTTGGCAAGAAATGAGCAATTTATTTCCAAAAGAAGAGTCAACCAAGAGTCTCATAGTGCACCACTGGGAAGATTAATTTTTCTGTACCATCTGGAACATCAAATGGTTCAAATTCCCTCATGGCTGCATTCTACATTCAAAGAGCTTTCCAACGAGTACTCACACGCCAACCGAGTTAAACGAAGAAGCAGGTCCCAGAAGTTGAAGAAGAACTCAGCTATGTCTTAAAATTTGTCGCGACAGGAGAGATATGCCGGGATCAGAGAGTATGTCGTGATCGATGTCGCGACAGAGTATGTCGTGACCGATGTCGTTGACAGAAATGGTGTCGCTGATAGAAAACGTGTCGCGACCAAAATGCCGCAGAACTCAAAAGGCCGAAAATTGAGTTTTTGACCTAATTTCAAGCCCATTTCACCCTAGGATTCCATATATACTGCTTTTAGGTAAGAGGCAGCGAAAGATTAGAGCTCCTCTCATGGGGTTTCTCCCAGACTGCCCATTTTTCCAGTTTCTTCAGAGACTGATTTGTTTTAGATTTTAGGAGTAGTTTTTAGGCTTTTATCGTACTCCCTAATAAGAGATTTCTGTCAGATAATAGAGGGATCGTATTTTCACTAAGGTTCAAACAAAGATTGAAGCTAAAATCTGATTTTCTCTCATGGGTTTTCTCTCTCTAAACCGCCCATTTTCTTAGTTTTGGCCGTAGATTTTATTTTTAATAGATCTTAGAGCAGATTTTATTTCTATTGAAGAGACTTCAGCACACTCAGATATTCAATTTATTTATCGTTGAGGCGAAGATTTGGGCTCAAATCAGCTTTTCTTCTTTCTTGATTTCTTTTCTTCATTTTCTTACTTTTGTTTGATTAGTGATGGATTTGAATCAAAGAATGGAACATTAAACACCCTGGGGTTGGGGCTTAATTGTTGAACATTCGTATTTGCGCCAGCTTATTTTGTGGGTTTGAATACTGAATTTATATAATTGGTACCTGCTCATATAATGAATTGTTCGAATATTAGCAGTTTATACTCAAGAGCCGATTCTTTGCCTCCGATTTGTGAGGCCCTTTTCGAAAGGACACAGATGGAGATTCCCGAGAGTAAAGAGCCGGTAACTTGGTGGGTATGTTGTGACTATCTTGGAACTAATGAACACTGAAAAATTACTTTGATAGATCACCATTTACTCATGGTGTGAGATTAATTAGATTTATGTATCAATTTAGTTGATCGAGGTTTCTCCTTAGTCTAATGTTATCTGATCCTGTTAGCAAAGATCTAATCAAGGAGATATAAAATTTTATTAGATTCAAGGACGAGATACCAATTACATTGGAGAAGGCTTGCATTATCCCTTCTATGGGGGCAAGAATTCTTCAGCCCTAAGAAATGGTCGAAGTATTGAAAAAGAAAACAATCAAATCTTAAAGAATGCCACCTCTTACAGTGAAATATTTAGGACCTATTTGTCCTCAAAAGGAATATGGTGTGTTAGATAGTGAAATGTATGGTGTATGGAGAACCAGCCATACTACATTGCTCTCTTGGACAAATCTAGCATTCAACTTTCACAAATGTTGCACTTTCAAGGAAATGCAAACTCGCTTTTGTAAATAATTATCTCCATCCCTAGTGACTCTCTTCATACCTTTAGAATTAAGTAGTTTGCTATTTGGTAGATTTTTAGGATTAATTTTAAATCAGCTTTTGTTTCGGGGCTTAAATTGATTTGGTCTGGGACATCCCCTACTTGGTCGCTCTAAATAGTGAAGAGCTCTTTGTAATTCAAGGACAAATTCCAATTAGAGAACCTCCAACTGTGGGTGGGCACGATATCCCACTCCTGTAGAGTCCACTTTATTACTTGTATGACCCGCACTTTTTTAAAGGGGTTGAGGTTGGTAATACTTTCATTTTAGTTTTTGAGTATTTACCATTATTCACTCCCTTGACCATATTACATATACATCATTCGGGTTCTTAAACAAGTTTTTACATACCGTTGCTGGGGATTAGATAATAGTCCTTGGTAATAACGTCATAAATTTGTATATGTTCTTTGGTCCAATAACAAGTTTTTGCTCAAGTGTCGGGATTGGCTGCCTCACTCTCTCTCATCGCTGACATTTCTCAAGAACTGTAATTTGCTAATTTAGGCAATTTTTATTTTTATTTTTATATTTTTGGTTGTGATTTGTTTCTTAGTTAATTTTTTTTTATTAGTATTTTGTACTTTATTTTCTTTTATTTTTCTTCTTATTTGTTGGTACTTATGGAGGAACATTCAATAGAAGATAGATTTGCCTGAGCTGCTTGAACCAGCTTCCTCTACTCAATCGATCAAAGAATTCACAATGACTCACTCATGAAACAAGGAGTATCGCCTTATCAAGGGAGTTCAAATCCCACATTTCAAGAGTAGAAGAGTTGTCTCCTAAGGAGCGCATTTTATCTACATGGAAGGGAACAAGAAGATGATTAATCTTCATGAGCGTAAATTTCCGCATTTAGATGCCTTCAAAGTCAACACTAGTGCTAGATTGAAAATGTAGAAGCTCAAATAGACACTCTGTCCAAGCATTCAAGGAAAATTCTCAGGACCTCTCCTAAGTAACACTTTGCCAAATCCCAATGAATGCATCGATCTTTGAGCAAGCAGCAGAATTTCTATCCCGAAATCTATGGTTAAGGTGAAATGAGCGTTGAAATTGAGAACAAGGCACTCCTAAACAACTTAGATGATGAAGAGCCACATTGGATAAACTGAAATTTGAAGAAGTAAGTCAAGTAATGGCTATTGAAAACATTTTGGTGAAGATTGACACATTTACTTTCCCCATCGATTTTGTGACTTGGGGCACAGCGGATCTACAAAATTCATATACTAAGGAGACCACTTCTTTCCTCAAGCCAAGCATGGATTGACATCAACAAGGGAGCTCACCTGTCAGGGGTGAGGAGAAAGCAAAGTTCAATCTTTCACCAACCATTACCTTTGACGGAGCAAGAAAGAGCCATGTGCGTAAAATTCCCCGCAGCCTTGCTTCAATCAAAAGGGCATTGCTCTGAAATACCTCTTACATAAAATGTGTTTAAGCATCTACATCACATAGAGGGACTGCTTTGGAAGAATTTGTGGCTGAACCACCAGCCATAATTAAAGGGGATTTTGAGTTTCTTTCCCCTCTTCAAAGTCTGAAAGAAAACATCCTTGAGCTGAATGGTTATGAAGAGGAAGTGCTTTCCAAGATGAATGATTGGTCAAATGGAAGCACTAATACTTTTCCAATGAGTCTTAGCCGACTCTAAAAAACGGAGCAGCCTTCTCGGGGAGGCAACCTAAGCTAAGTAATAAGGATTCTATCCATTCTCTTTTCTTTTTCTATTCTTTTAGTTATTTTATTTGTTGTTGTTTTTTTTTTCCTGCTAGGATGAAAATTCCAACAGTGTTTTAACTTTGTTGTTAGTGTTTTCATAATAAGATAAGTTTGAAGCTCAACATGTTGTCATGACTAGTTTGCAAGAGCAAAGGTAAGAAGTTGGAAAGTGGTTGATGTAATTATAGTGCTTGAAGTGTGAAAAAAATGGAGGGAGTTGTTCATCAAATTTCAGTTTTTTGAGATGAAAAGAACCAAATTGAACTCAAATATAAAGTCGGGAAGGTTCATGATAATGCTTCGAGGAGAATTGAAGACAAGAGATGAGTTTACATGAATGAAAGCATTAAGGGTTGCTATTGGAGGAATTTTGAGAGAATATATAAGAATGAAGGACTTTTAGATAGCAAGTGATATGGCAAGAGACAAAGCAAAGTAGAACCAAGAGTCAAGAAATCATCACACTGGACAGCATTGAATATCTGATTTCTTCTGTATTATTTAGAGGGTTCAAATATCACCTCAGCCCAAGAGTGTAAGAGCTCTATATTATGAGCTTTCCAACAAACCTACTATATTACTCAAATTCCGAAAGCAAAATGAAGGAGATATGAGTATAACAAGTTGGATAAAAAATGTGGGTAAGCTGAGCGTAATCACGACGTGACCAAGCAGCGACAACCATGAAAACAGAGGCTTTAACCCTCTTTAAAACCCATTTTTCTTTCCTACTTTATACTCTATCTTGCCATACTCTTTCCCTCCAACCCCTTGTAATTTCTAACCACTTTCAAATTCATCTCCCATCCACTCAAACTTAAATCACATTCCCTCCAATCCATCTCCATCATCTTCAAGCTTCAAAACCCATCACAAAACCCACAACTTACCTTTGTTGAACCTCAATTCTTCCATCCATCATTCCAAGTGATCAAAGAGGAGTTACAATGAAGAAAATCTTTTTGTGCTTAGTTGTTTGTTTTTGGGTTCTTTGTGGATCATTGTTGATCGCGGGAGTGATTTGCATGTATCAAGGAGGTTTTGAAGAATCAAAACTCACTCATTTGAGGCGAAGGAAGTTGGTGCACACCAAGTGTTTGGTGGTGCCAAATCCACTTTCAAGGGCTCCAAAGAATCAAAAGAGTATATCAAGGGGTAGTACACCAATGTCAATGTCCGAAAATCATCAAGTTTCCTATTCAAAGTGGCCAAGACTACAAAGGGGGAGTTCACTTTTCCTAACTCCTCTTTATTACTTTTTACTTTATTGCTTCCTTTTCTCATTGCTAGACATTTAGGACAAATGTTCATCCTAAAGCTGGTGTTATTTTTGTTGCTTATCATGTCACACCCCACATGTTGCAAATGACAACTTTGGAGTGTATGAAATTTTCTCGTGCTTTTCGATAATGATCAGATGCTTCCTAACTTACATCTTAGTTTGATATATATATATATTTTTTAGTTAGAGTTTATTGAGTTAATTGAGTTTTGCTTGGAGTTATTGTGATGTCAATAAGAACCATAAATGAACCCTTGGGATGTGGACAATATTAGAGATAATAGGACTTAATGCTTAATGAGTTATCTCTTTAATAGGCTATTTAGTCATCGGGTTTCTCAAAATCCATGCACGTGTCACTAAGTACCCTTGAAAAGCAGTTTTTGCTTGGGTTAGAGAAGGTTTATGAGAATCCATCTAATTTTGATCTCCATAGGTTCTAGAACTTGTTCTATTATCGCTTGAGGCGAAATCATAGGCAAATATAATACTGAGAAAATGATATAGGCCATCATTGGAAAGATTGTGCCTTTCAAGTTAACCCCTATTAATATGCATATGCATATTCCTCTAGTACCAAGATGTTGGACCCTTAAAGAGCCAAAATTTGTTTATAAAAACTAAGTTTGAAGCCAATAACCTTCCCATCACTATCCCTCAATAAAGGAACCAAACTCACCCATAACATGAGGATTTGAACATAATTGAGAAATGGTGAGGAGCAGGTTAGGAGTTATTTTTCCATAGGAAAATAACTCCAAATTGGTTGAAATAAGTTAAGTTGAAATCAAAAGAGGTTGTCAAAAAAAAAAAAAAAACAAAATATCAAGTGTAAAAGAAGGTAAGATAATAAAACTCAAGGAGGAGGAGTCTAGCCTCAGAAAGCCTTCCTTCCTAGAGCAAGTAAACTTAAGGGGTGTCTCAACACCTAGTACCCTAAGGCCAATTGGTCTGGGAGCTATTGATTTAAAGCTCGCTAAGGGTTGGTAGAAAGCTTTGGGTTTCCTTTGACACACCACCCCAATAACCTTGTATTAAAGAAAAGGTTTCTCGTGTTTGCTGAAAAAGAATGCACTTGTGCGTAAAAAGTGGGATATGATGAGTATGGAATGATGCACCTAAACAGATTTTTGGGGTGCTTGAGAGTGTCACTATGCTGATGGTAAGAATCGTGGATGGAGTAGAGCCATCATAGAAAAATATGTATGTTCAGTAAGTTTTAGCCTAAAATGACTACTCAACTACCCTACCCAAGCCTTACATTACGTTTATAAAGACCTACTTGATCTTGAGAGTTGTGTGTGCCTATATTAGTGGAGAGCGATAAGAACAACAAGCCTATGGAACCTAAATAAATTTATCTTAGGAGATCCACGTATCTTATCTCAATTCTCATAAACTCATCTACCTTGGTAAATTGTTTGGATAAGGGAAGACCACACACACACACTAGTGAGAACCATGATCTAAATTTGTCTATTATGAGATTAATTCACTCATTAAAATGAATAAATTATCTTGATCTATATTCTATATTCCTTGTAAGGGTGATTCTTGAGACACATATCACACAATTTCTTGCAAAGCTTGGATTACTCAGTTTTGGGTTAAATAAAAAGGGTAAATGAATCCTTCTTTCATTTGCTTGGGGACAAGCAAATCTTTCTTTGCGAGGACAGCAAAACTTCAGAGACTGGGGGTGTTTGATGAGTGCAAAACTCATCTATGTTTGAGTTCATTTCATGCTATTTTGTGCATTTATATCCATATTCATGTAAAACTCATAAAATTTCCTCTAAACTTGGTTTTGTAGGATTATTGATGAAAAGCAAGTGATTTGGCAAGAAATGAGCAATTTATTTCCAAAGAAGAGTCAACGAAGAGTCTCATAGTGCACCACTGGGGAAGTTAAATTTTCTGTACCATCTGGAACATCAAATGGATTCAGTTCCTCATGGCTGCATTCTACATTCAAAGAGCTTTCCAACGAGTACTCACGCCCAATCAGAGTTAAAGCGAAGAAGTTGTAGCCCTAGACAAGTTAGAGAAGAAAAACCGATTCTTTGTCGGAAAATTTGTCGCGACAGGAGAGTATGTCGCGACCCGAGTATGTCGTGACCGATGTCCGCAGCGAGTATCGTGACCCGATGTCGCGACGGAAATCGTGTCATGACGAAAACCTGTGTCGCGACCGGAAATCTTTGCGAAACCTAAAAAGCTAGAAAGTGAGTTTTGACCCTAATTTCAAGCCCATTTCACCCTAGGACTATATATACTGCGTTTTTTAGGTAAAGGCGGTAGGAAGATTAGAGCCTCGTGAGGTTTTTCTCTCACCTAGACTGCCCGTTTTCAGTTTTCTAGATTTTGAGTTGTTTTAGATTTTAGAGTAGTTTTAGAATGAATTTTAATTTCTATTGAAGAGATTTCGGTCTTTGTATAATGAGATTCAGATTTCACTAAGGTTCAAACAAGATTGAAGCTAAAAATGCGGATTTTCTCTCTCTCATGGGTTTTCTCTCTCTAGCCCCTTGTTTCTTAGTTTTTTTCTTTGCTTGATTTTTATTTTTAATAGATCTTAGACGATTTTATTTCTATTGAAGAGATTTGGTCTTGTATAGATATTCAATTTATTCTTGTTGAGGCGAAGATTTAAGTAAATACAGGTTTTTTCTTCTTTCTCTTGATTTCTTTCTTCATTTCTTGCTTTTGTTTTGATTAGTGATGATTGGAATCAGTAATGGAACATTAAACACCTACAGGGTTGGGGTTTAATTGTTGAACATTCAGTTCACGGAGTTTTCAGTTATTTTGTGGGTTTGAATCTCACTGAATTTATATAATTGAGTCTTGTTCATATAATGGGTGTTCGGAATATTAGTAGCTTATACCCGAAGCGTATCTTGCTCGATTTCGAAACTCTACAGTGACTGAGAGATGGGGTCACGGTAAGAGCGGTAAACTTAGGGGTATGTTAGACTAATAATATCTTCAAGACTAATGAACGAAAAATTGCTTTGATAGATCTAATTTACTCATGGTGTGAGGATTAATTAGATGATGTATCAATTTAGTTGATCAGAGGTTTCTCCTTAGTCTAATGAAAGGATCTTGATCGATGTTAGCAAAAAGATCTAATCAAGGAGATATAAAATTTTATTGAATTTGAAGGACGAGATACCAATTACATTGGAGAAGAACTTTGCATTATCGCATACATGCGACGAAATTCTTCAGTCTAGAAAATGGTTGTGAAGTATTGAAAAAGAAAAACAATCAAATCTTAAAAGAATGCCAAATTTTACAAGTAGCTATTTAGACCCATTTGTCTGAAAGGAATGGTGTGTTAGATAGTGAAATGTATGGTGTATGGAAATCAGGCACACTACATTGCTCTTGGACAAATCTAGCATTCAACTCACAAATGTTGCACTTTCAAGGAAATGCAAACTATTTTGTAAATAATTATCCCCATCCTAGTGCCTCTCTTCATACTTTTAGAATTAAGTAGTTGTTTATTTGGTAGATTTTTAGGATTAATTTTAAATCAGTTTTTGTTTCAATTAAATTGATTTTATTCGACATCCTACTTGGTCGCCTAAATAGTGAAGAGCTCTTGTAATCGGGGTGATCAAATTCCAATTAGAGAGAACCAAGGATGAAAATATCGGTTTCGACGGATATATCGGTAATTGGATTTTACGGATATATCGGATATATAGGAGATATATCGGTGGATATTTTTACATGAATATCGATATATCATAAATTAATAAAAATACTTTGAAATTGATGGAAACACTTTATAAAAGTGTAAAAATGACATTAATAATGAAATATAGACATTGATATTACATTGTTATGGTCTTTCCACCACCAAAATGAAGATCGATGTGGCTCCATTGCAGCATTTGATGAAGGATCCCATCTTGGTGAGACAATAGTCATACGAGACATAGTGTTAGATAATGATTATAAGGTCGAACATGCCATGTATAAATGTCTTCACTTGTACCCACTTAACCTCTCCGTGGATGGAAATTGGGGGAGTTCACCCACATGTCGTTGAAATCCTTATTTGCATTTGATATGGAATGTTGAATGGCATTTGTTCGGCATGAGGATAATTTATCATTCCTTCTTCACGATTGAATGAAGGATTTGAAGAAGGTGACCATAAGTCATTGTGTGAGGAGGAAAAATATTACTTGTCATTGGATGAATCAGCGTATTGAGTGCAATGCTCATAGATTCAAAACTAATAACCAATGAATCTCATTGTGATGTGCCATCCTTCGTTGTCGACCTCTATATGGCTTTCCAATGGCTCCAATACCTGCACCAGCTCTCCCTAGACCCATGGTCTTCATCTTGTGTAGCATGTGTGAAATCATCTTCACCAGTGAATGGACTCAATGGATATTGACTTATTCGTCGATCTGCAATATCTCCACCATCATTTCCAGTATCACTACCATCATTGGTCCCCTCTCCTCTTGAGCCATCATTGCCTGTAGTTGAAGTCTGAAGCCCAGGAAAACTAGGTCTACTATATATTCGGCACTTGAATCAAATGAAATTCGAGAATCAGCGGTAGGCTGAACTGGTCTCTCATGTCTTGGTAAAAACTTTCACTAATGCTTCTTCGAGATAAAACACGGTCAACATCAACACCCGAACTTCCTCGAACATGCGCGGCAGTCGTGGATCAGGATTTCCATCTTCATCATCCAAATGGAGAGGTCTAACCCATTGGAATAATTGATTATCCTCTTCTTCATCAAACTCGGCGGAAATGTCGAGTAAATCAAGGTAATTCTTTTCAGCGACTTTATCTGACTCTGCTTGCATATCACGTATCTTTAGTTTCATGTTATAGTAACAAAAAACTAATTGTTGGAGCTTAGGGTAAGCAAGCCGATTTCTTTGTTTTGTATGTATTAGAGCAAATGTGCTCCAATTTCTCTCATCTTTGAAGAAGATGCGAGTTTGGGCAAGAACACAATGGCCAAATTCCTCGATGTGGGAGTGTGGTTTCCATACATGAACCGCCACATTCATCTCTGATAAAAATAAGTAACATTTAAAATCTAATAATAACATTAAAATAGGCTTTATTTTTAATGTTTTAATGAGAAATAACACTAACCAGGAACCATTAAATCTCTTGAGGCTATTGCTGCTCTATCACCAGATCACTCTCTTACATCTGAAACATTACAAATTTGTGAATTGAAAATATACATGTCTAATCAGTATAAGTGTAAGTTTAACCAATTAAATTGAATCAGTTAATTAGATTTGTAACCAATTAGTAATACCTCATTTCCAAAATTGCAATGCACATAGTAGTAGAATAATCTTACTTGAATACTTGATGAGCGACTTTGGAGTAACTCGAGTCATTTACTAACTCAAGTGCATATTGAAACCTTGGATTCAAATAATATATGCTACAAAAGTGATTTAGAATTAGTATGTCATAAGATGAAAATAATATACATTAAGTGTGATTAAGATATCGCTTAGTTACCTGTTGCATGAAGAGGATGTTTGAGCGTTCTATCCAGATCTACGATGATTGTTTTGACCCGATCTTTGGCATTGAGTTGATGTAAATTTTGCTTCATTACTATCAACTCATACACAAATGGCGATGTTAGGGCGACTTCGGAGATCAACAATGCGGCGTATATAGTGGCTCCTTAGATTGATACTAGCTTGAGACCTTCTCCCGATATGTATGATCAAAACGCCCAGGCATGACATCATGTCGATGGTGATCGACTAAGCTTATGAAGCCATTCATAAAACAATAAAGATCTTTTTCAAATCAGCCCTCTTTTTTTAGAAGACTTTCTAAGGCGTGTAATTTGTTGCAAATCTTGTTGCCGAGCATACAATATCTCACCACGAGACCTTTCGCTCATGGCTTGACCGGCCGTGATTGTAGATGAAGTTGGTGATTTTGCATGCATTGGTAATTAATTCCGAAGCGGTAGCTCTTTTATGATGTCTTCCAAACATCAAGTCGTGCGGTGTCTTGTGCATGGAGTCGATATAAATTGTACTTCTTCATTAGCAACTTTCCTTGCGAATCTTTGATCCATTGTGCATAGCAGATTTACCTGACATTTGTTTCCTACTTCACTTGATCACGTCCTTGTGACGAAGTAAATGTGTTGTTGTCTTTTATCTTCTGTCGGATCATCAGCGGACTTGAGGAATATTGTGCTTCCTTTTCGAATATACCATGAAATTAATATGCTTTCCGAATTTACCGTGGGCCCCGGTCCATCCATCCGAGACATGCTCTATTTTTACCGTAGTCTTGATTTTTCCGCTGGATGTTCACATAATCTTTCATGTCTTTATACTCCATATCAAGTATTTGTTTTGATTTCATATGGAGATGGTGGCTCTATTCCCCATGCCTACAATTAGAATTAATGAAATTAATTATCTAGTTTTCAATTATAATATAAGATAATAATTTATTAGGCGAAAAGTGATTGTCACATACGACATTTGTGCACTGATAAATCATGTTCTTGAAGTGGTGAGAATTACTTTGTGAGGCCGCGACCTCTCATATATAGAGGAATTTGCGATTAATTGACCCATCGTTTCTTTGATTGAACCACCTTTGAAAAGATTTTAATGTTCTTTTGTTTTTCTTTGCGAAGATTTGTATAATAATGATGGAAGCGGCGGTGGTGATGGATCCGTTGTCTCTCATACTTTGAGATCTTTGCATGCTCCTTGTTGGATTAATTCGGTTCGCGTTAGCGAGAGAACCACTGTTGCAATATCTCAATTAGAAATCGAAGTAAATTCGTTTATTTAAAAAAATTTAATTTAATTTAAACATTTACCCATTTTTCTTTTGCCTCTCATAAATCCTTCTTCTTGTTGTCGGTTCCCGTAGTAACGCGATGCCACGACATGCGCTCGAAAATGAAGCTCTTTAAGCCGGGGTCATATCACCGGATACATATATACATCTTCCTCTTCTTCCTCCTCGTCCTCATCATCATCATCAGAGATGTCTGTCGCGTCCCCCGTTTGTGCCTGTGATTATTGAATTTCTTACATCACAAATTGCTTTCTTCGGCTTTTCTTTACTTTTAATTCTAAAAGTTGTTTCATTTCTTGTTTCACTTCGGAGGCGTTTAGGGATGTATTAGGGTGGGATCCAGGAATGTGATAGGTGATATTTAAAGCGAGTGATCCTACCACTTCTTATCACCAAACCACAGTAATTGCATATTGTACCATTTCTATTCTCCTCCATATGTGTGCAATATTTCCATGCTGGATCTGAAGCCTCTGATATTACTTCCGCTAGCCATCACTGTTATTATACAATTGAAAATGAATTTATTTTCATATAAAACAAATGATTTATTATATATATATACACAATATTAACTAATATATAACTTGCTAAAATATTAGTAACTAACATGAAAGATTAATTAATTTATTAATATGCATACATAATATTAACTAATATATAATTTGATAAATATGCATACATATATAACTAAAGTGTAGTTATTTTAAAATACACCACTATTAAATTTATTATAGTATATAAGAACCATATTATTATATGATATTTACTTTAAAGCTTAAAAATAATATATATTTATATTTTTATGCAATTTATAATCTAATGTGAAATTATAAAAAAAAAAAAACTAATCTTTTAAGTTATTTTAAAGAATACACCACTATTAAATTTATTATATATACTATATAAAACCATATTATTATATGAAATGTTACAAGCTTAAACTAATATATATTTGTATTTTATGCAATTTATAATCTAATGTGAAATTATAAAAAAAGCAATGTATAGTTATTTTAAGAATACACCACTATTAAATTTATTATATATACTATACTTGAAACCATATTATTATATGATATTTACCTTGAAACTAAACTAATATATATTTGTATTTTATGCAATTTATAATCTAATGTGAAATTATAAAATAAAAAAAACTAATGTATAGTTATTTTAAAGAATACACCACTATTAAATTTATTATACTATAAAACCATATTATTATATGATATTTACCTTGAAGCTTAAACTAATATATATTTGTATTTTATGCAATTTATAATCTAATGTGAATTCTAAAAAAAAAAAAAACTAATGTAGTTATTTTAAAAGAATACACCACTATTAAATTTATTATACTATATAAAACCATATTATATGATAGAGAAATTTACCTTAAAGCTTAAACTAATATATATTTGTATTTTATGCAATTTATAATCTAATGTGAAATTATAAAAAAAAAAACTAATTTATAATTTATTTTAAAGAATACACCACTATTAGAATTTATTATACTATATAAAACCATATTATATGATATTTACCTTAAAGCTTAAACTAATATATATTTGTATTTTATGCAATTTATAATCTAATGTGAAGTATAAAAAAAAAAAACTAATGTATAGTTATTTTAAAGAATACCACTAGTAAATTTATTATACTATATAAAACCATATTATTATATGATATTTACCTTAAAAGCTTAAAATAATATATATTTATATTTTTATGCAATTTATAATCTAATGTGAAATTATAAAAAAAAAAAAAAACTTAATGTATAGTTATTTTAAAAGAATACACCACTAGTAAATTTATTATACTATATAAAACCATATTATTATATGATATTACCTTAAAGCTTAAAATAATATATATTTATATTTTATGCAATTTATAATCTAATGTGAAATTATAAAAAAACTAATAAAACTATAGTAGTATATGATATTTATCTTAGACTAATATATATTTGTATTTTATTAAATTTATAATGTAATATGAAATTACTAAAAAACAAATAATATATAATTAACATAAATACAATAAATGTAAAACTATTAAATACACAAACATAAATACAATAAGAATTAAGAACATACCTTAATTAATCTTATTTGGAAATTTGAAACTTCAACCCTTAAACGCAAAATTTCCACCTTTTTTGGAGATATATAACAAAGAAAAATAAATTTGAGATGAAATAGAAGATTTGATGAGTAGAGAGAGTTTGTGAGAAAAATAGAGTGATTTTAGTGGTATTTATAGGATTTTTTTGGGTCAAAAAGGCTATAGAATGGTCAAAATATAATTAAGATTTAATTCTAACCGTTGGATTTAGTTTTGGTGAAAATCTGACCGTTGGATCTTCTTCTAGCCGTTGGGATCAATCCTCAGCCGTTGGATCAAGTTTAGATTTAATTTCTGGCCGTTGGATCAAAAATTTGTGGATTGGATCACATTTAAATCGGGTGAAATACGGGCCGTTGGATCAAACCCGATTCAAATCGGCCATCGGATCCGGTCAAGTAGCCGTTTGAAAGGAGGGTTGATCACGGACCGTTGGATTTATGCGAGGAAAAATCGAGCCACAAGCTTTACGGCGGAATATATCGGCCGATATATCGAAAATATCGGCGATATTTTCGATATATCGGTATTATATCTCCCGGAAAACCAAAAGAATTTTCCGCGGCGTGTCTCAATGATCGACATTTCGTAGATATTTCCCCGTGATATTTGTAGATATTTTCGATTTTTCCTGCCGAGCGATTTTTATTATCAAAAATCGTTTGATTAAGCGATGTAGATATATCGGCCAGATATATGGCGGAGTATATCAGAAATTTGATCCTTGGAAAACCTCCGATCCTCATTAGATGCGATGTCGGGACTCTAGAGTCCACTTTATTACTTGTATGACCTGTGCACTTGCGGAAATGGGTCGAGTGTTGGTAATACTTTTCATTTTAGTTTGAGTATACTTGCTTTTATTTCAAATGGGTTTTGAGTATTTACCACATTCCCTTTCCACTTGACCATATTTTCACATATACATCATTTGGTCTCTTAAACAAGTTTTTGGCGCCGTTGCCGGGGATTAGATAATAGTCCTTGGTAATAATGTCATAAATTTGTATATGTTCTTTGGTCAATAACAACTGTGCATGCCAAAAATTTATTCACTGGACCAAAAAGTCTCCTTTTTTACAGTGTGTATAAATGGCTTATATAGCCACCAAGACAAGCAAAATTACCAAATTACATGAACTATCACTATTACATAGAGGGTAAAATGGGAAGCAAACCAAAAAGTGACAAAAGAAGTCAAAAGGTAAAGGCGCGGAAAGTGAAGCAGTGCATTGAAGGTGAGCGGTGGCGAGAGGCAATTCATGACCACCTTTCGAGTTCTTCTCTTCTTGGTTCACGCTTCTCTTTTCTTCAGTTTAACCTACGACTACGAGTTCGACTCGAATTCTTCGTGCTTGGATCAACTCAATAATTTTGGCATAAATAGCTTGCAAAAACTACAAAATTAGCCACAAAATGCGATCAGTAGAATAACAGGGACCTTAATGTGAAAATCGGGTTAATTACGTTGATTAGTACACAAAAAGTGCTCAAAACCTACAATAAATAGGGTTCAAAATAGTACTTTTTGAGCACTAATCACTACTTCACACCCATTTCTTAAGACTGAGAAATTCTTACCCCTATAGACAGGAATATGCAAGCCTTCTCCAATCAAATTGGTATCTCATCCTTCAAATCTAATAAAAATTTTTGTCTCATTGATTAGATCTTTGCTAACACGGGATCAAGATCCTTTCATTAGATTAAGGAGAAACCTCTGATCAACTAAATTGATACATCATCCAACTATCCTCAAACCATGATTAAGTTAGTGATCTATCGAAGTAATCTTTTAGAGTTCATTAGTTCAATAATATTAGTCTACCATACCCCCGATAGCGCTCCATACTCTCGGAAGTTTTAATCTACGTGTCACTTTCGGAGGGCTTCGCGAAAATCGGCGAGATACAATCATTTTCTGGGTACAAGCTACTAATTTTATAAACAAGTAGCTTTAAGAACAATACCAATCAAATAAATTCAAGATTTCGAACTATGACATTTTTTTTTATTGAGATGAAAACAATAATGAACATTCGATCTAATCCTAGAGGGAGCTTAGTCTTTCAAAACTGGTTTACAAATAACAGTGACTAACTTATCAAGAAAATTCACTGAAATTGCAAGCGAACTAAAATAAATGTGTCACACCACACAGATTCGATCAGGCCGAATGGCGGATCCGAAGACGAATCCGGGGCATGAGACGCTATACTCTTGGGACTCTTTACTGTTTTTTTCAGATTGAACTTGTACACGTGGGTATCTGAAGCAATTTACGTAATAACAAAAATCATTCATTACCGCAAAAGAACTACCACCGGGTGGTGTCCATCAAAATCTATACACATATACTAAGTCCATTTACTTATACATGTACATATCTAATACAAACATACGGAATCGAGAAAGCTTGATCTTTGGTGAGCACCTATCTCTAGATGGCCCGTCTTCTTGGTGTGGAATGTAAAGCCCCAAAGCTACCTTGGAATTTTTATAATAAATTTATTATATTAGGGTATAATTGGGCGGCTGGAGTATTTTACGGAGATTTTAGATGAATATTGATTAAATGATTATCGAGATCAGGAAACTAAGCCCAGTGAAAAGGAAAATATGGAAATTGTAAAATGGGGACCTAGGGGTTAATTGTAAATAAGTTTATATGTCTAAGTGAAAATAGGAGACTTAAATGAAAATAATAGAAATGGAGGGGACCTAAATATAAGAAAGAAATAAAAGAAAAGAAGAAAAAAATCAAGGAAAGGGCATGGCATGTAGGAAAGTGGGAGGAGTTTCCTCACACTTTTTAAAATACGATTTGCAAGTGATCCATAAGAAAGAGCAGGAAAATGGAGTATTTTAGGTGAGAAGCTCTCACTTCTCTCTGAATTTCCCCAGCGTTCGGACCATAGGTCAGGATGAAACAGAGGGAAAGTCCTTCCTCATGACAAGGCTGCAAGAGTAGGGACCGGAATGGGGAGTTTGACAAACTCAGGGGTGGGTCTTCCCACCACTGGTCATTTTCTACCACTAGTACCACATTGTGATAGTGCGCATTAAACCGGACTAACCAGAGCTGTTTGGGTAGAAACCAGAGAATCAGATGCAGTGAGATGTCTTACAGGCCAGTTTACATGCCATCAAGGGCTTGAATATTGGGAGAAACTTGAATCTCTCACGTTTAGACCTGTAGACTGGATTGATCTTTGTTGGGGATGACCATTAAGTCTGTTGGATGAGTTCATGAATTGATCAACTCAACAGGACCTTGAGAACAGGAGTTTTGAGTAATAATAGGAGTGGCGACAAGTTCTTCTCGAGAGTGTAACCACATCGTAGACTTGTTTTGACTTTTGATTTCTCAATTGGACTCACTGTGAACCAGTTACCGATCTTTTGCTCTGAATAATCCAAACAGATGAGAGATTAATGCCAGAGGTCATGTAGCAGGTCGACGGACCTCATCTGTAGAGGTCAGCGGAGGCTGGAATACGTGAAACTATTTCGTCTGAAGAGCTCAGCTCGTCCTATGAAACTCAGCTCGTCATGTAGAAGGTCAACTGTCCGGTTCGATCCATTTCGTCTAGGATGACTGTATGACCTCCAGCGGAAGGTCATAACTCCTCTGTCGAACTCGATTTGGGTATTCTTGGACTCTATGAAATCCATTGAGTCAAATCATCATATACCTGAGGAAGATGAAGGTGTCAGACCGAGGTGTCAAACCGAGCTCGTCATGTAGAGGTCAACTCGTCAGTTCAGTCAGCTCTTCTAGGATGACTATGTATGACCTCCAGCGGAAGGTCATAACTCCTCAGATCAAACTCGATTTGGGTGTTCTTGGACTCTATGGAAAGCCCATTGAGTCAGAATCCATCCATATGCCTGAGGAAGATAGAAGGTGTCAGACCGGTGTCAGACCGAGGCTCGTCATGTAGAGGTCAGCTCGTCGGTTGAATTCATTTCGTCACGGGTTGACTACGCGTTTCGACTTAGGAAGGTCAAATCTCCTTCGTTTGAACTCCGATTTGGGTGTTCTTGGACTCTATGGAAAGCCCATTGAGTCAAGAATACATTCATATACCTGAGGAGGATATTAGATGTCAGACCGAGGTGTCAGACCGAGCTCGTCATGTAGAGGTCAACTCGTCAGTTCAGGTCAGCTCGGCTAGGTTGACTACTCATGACCTCCAACTTCGGAAAGTCATATCTCCTTCGTTTGAACTCCGATTTGGGTGTTCTTGAACTCTATGGAAAGCCCATTGAGTCAAGAATACATTCATATGACTGAGGAGGATATTAGATGTCAAACCGAGGTGTTAGGCGGGCTCGTCACTTCCAGTTCAGCTCAAATTAGGTTAAATTGGCTCGTGCGGGTTGACTACGCGCGACCTCCAACGGAAGGTCATATCTCCTTCGTTTGAACTTCCGATTTGGGTGTTCTTGGACTCTATGGAAAGCCCATTGAGTCAGAATACATTCATAAATACGAGGAGTATATTAGATGTCAGACCGGGTTGTTATATTGAGCTCGTCCAGGTCAGGAGCTGGCTCGTCGATTCGGGTCGGCTCGTGCAGGTTGACTACGCACGACCTCAACTTAGGAAGGTCATATCTCCCTTAGTCCGAACTCCGATTCGAATTGTTATGGACTCTATGGAAATCCCATTGAGTCAATACATTCATATTTACAAGGAGGATAGGAGATGTTTGACGAGGTGATGAATCGAGCTCGTCCAGTTCGGGTCAGCTCGTCTGAGTTTGACTGCGTATGACCTCCAACTTCGGAAGGTCATAACTCCCTTCGTTCGAACTACGATTTGGGTATTCTTGGACTCTATCGGCCATGGAGTCAGAATCCATATATATATATAGCTTTTTTGAATTTGGAAATCATATTAATCTCTGAAAATCAATCCTAACCAAAACTACTAAAATACGCCTGAATAATATTGTTCTTTAATGGTTTTGGAATAGGGATGCGAGGAGGAAGCCAAGCGGATTTGAGATTCCGAGGATTAGATCAAAGTGTAAAAGATTTTGGGGTTTGTTCTACCGACTCTATTCCTCGTTTCAAGTTTTGCATGTTTGTTCTAAAAGCATAATGCGTGATTTAATTGATTTGAGAAAAGTGATTGTATGAAATGTTTGCTTATAAAAATTACATGATTATTGAAAATAAAGCTGTTTATACAAAGCGTACATATTGTACTATATTTACTGCTATAAAAATTTGAAGCATCCCTTAATAGAATGTTAACCGTTATTTCGCATTAGGGATAGATTGGTATACGATAAAGATTGAATAAAAGTCTTGCAATTATTGTATTGATGTCACTCGATCGTGACCCAGCGGGGCCGTATCGGTAGTGTTCACTATTTGATTATTTATAACCGGAGTCAACTGACCCAAGCGGGACCGTCGCGTAATTATAAAACCATGTGATCTGCGACTGCGGCCAGTAGGCCGTCTGGTGACTCGATATCTGTATATTGAACGGTTAAAGTCGTTAAAGGGCATAAGCGAATTGATTGGCATGCTTGAATTGGTTACTGGCCAGATTGATTCGCATGGCCCAGATTGATCACACTGGCCAGATTGAATTTAGACAATTGATTTGCAGAACTGGGCAATTTGTGAGAACTTTAAGAATTGAATTGTTGATTTGAGATTGCGAAATATTGATTATGAAATTGTATTTATGGGATGATCGATGAACTATAATTTATTGTATATATATAACAAAGTATATGTATTGTATTTATATTGATCATCCAAAGATTGAAAGTTACGAATTATTAAATTCGTGAGATTGATTTAAGAATTTGGGCGGGAATGGTTGTATAGAACCGCGCTAAGCATGAAAATGCTTAGCGTATTGTTTTACGATCTGCGAATTGCAGTGATAGATAGTGATCGACGGATCGAGATCGAGGGCGTCAGTCATAAGAAATTTCGGGTATGCTCAGAGCATGTGCATTCATTTCATGTTTTCTTTTGGATGTGATATTATGTAAAACAATTTGAACTCCCGAACATCTATTTTCCTTAATCCTTTGAAAGAGGCTTGAATACCTTCATTGTAAATGTATTTTGTTAAAATAAATATTTATGGAGCTATGAATTTTGTCCTTCCGCAAAGATATGATTTTGAGTGATTTTAGGTAGCATCAGTTCGGTTCGAGATCCGCCCCGAACAGGTGAATTCGGGTAGAAGCGCCACATGGAATGTCTGTCCTTTTTATCTCCTCGCCGGTACCTACAAGGATTGAACACCGTGCGGCTTCGCAGCTTAGTGGGAACATATAACTGATAACGACCAATAACAATGTCGCCCGTCACAATCTTTTTACATTTACTTTTCCTTATGCATATAAGCAGAAGCTATTACGTATGTGACCGACTCCTATCATATTACACATGTAGGTTTTATCCTTTCCGAGGTTCCATATATCATTATCACTGGTAAAAGCCATTAATCAAATCCACTTTAGCAATTACATTTCATGATCGGGGACGCCCCATTTAATTCTTTTAGATTATACGTTTTATTTAAATTTTCGTTTTTCAAAGTGTCGCGACGAATCCCGACTTCGACGGTTGGATCAAGTCGGGCAGGTTTACTCAGGCATTTTCAGATTATCTTCTCAAAAATTTTATTTGGTTTTATTAAATTTTCGTTTCAAAGTGTCATAGCCCAATCCCGACTCGGCGGTTGTGGATCAAGCGGAGCCCGGTTTCTCAGGCATTTTCAATTATCTTCTCAAAACATTTTATTTGGTTTTATTAAATTTTCGTTTCAAAAGTGTAAGTGACCGAATCCCGACTACGACCCGGTTAGGATCAATGGGCGGTTTACTCCAACATTTCCAATTATCTTCTCAAAACATTTTATTTGGTTTTATTAAATTTTAGACTTTTTGATTACGCAGAAGCACTTCTTTTTGGGCAAGCCCAATAACATTTACATTTAACAAAATGCATTTACAAAATAATGTCTTGTCCTGATATACACGTAATATATAAAATACTTATACAAATACATTTTTATATCATTTTAAGCACCGGTTTGTGATTTCACATATGGTTGCAAAATTAGTATTCACAGCGGTCGGTTGGTGAATCTGTCTGTTTGTCGTCGATAGGAAAGTGGTTTCACATTGATATTACCATCTCACATATAAACATAGAAATCGGCGTTCGCGTGATTCGGTTGGTGAATACATCCCGGTTTGTCATTCAGTAGCAATGTGGTTTCACATTCAATATTACCATCTCACATATGGCTATAGAAATCGATATTCACGACAGATTCAGTTGGTGAATCCTATCTTGTTTGTCATTCATTAGCAATGTGGTTTCACATTCAATATTACCATCTCACATATGGCTATAGAAATCGACATTCACGACATATTCAGTTGGTGAATCCTGTCCTGTTTGTCATTCAGTAGCAATGTGATTCCACATTCAATATTACCATTACCTTCATGACGAATTCAGTTGGTGAATCCATCATGTTGGTCATTCAATAATACATTTCAAATCAATTTACTATTATGCAGTAATTTCACTTATAATTCAAATACACGCACACATGCATATATTTGACAAACATTTCGAATAATAATAATTCAAATCGATATATATATATATATATATTTCACAAATAGAACTCATAACCGTTCTTAATCACAATTTGTCTTCATATCATTTATGTAGATCTACCAGGTCTTTATCTATTCATAGCCTTCTTAATTGGCTATCACTTGTTCATTCATGTATTTCCTATCATTTGTTATCTTTTTCTGGTTATATGTGATAATAATCATATATAACTTAACCACATTATGTGTTCATGATATATTGCCTTTCATGTTCATGTTCATGTTTCAGCTCGTTTTCATTTTTCATATCATATTCATGTTTCATGAACACATCTATACATATTGCATTTCCTATATATTTCCTGCTTCATGTCTGTTGCATATGGAATTTCATTTACTTGTACGGTAGGACACCTATGTATTCACACATCATTCATGCATTCTTGTTCATATCTACATCCTTTATGACCATGTATTCCAATTAACTTTAACCAAGCGATTAGTACACTTGGTACAACAATTCAATTTTCAGACAAGATGTGGCCATCAAATGCCATTAAATAGCATATGGTTAGATTCTAGACTCAATGAGATTTCCATAGAGTCCAAGAATACCCATAATGAAGTCCTAACGAAGGAGTTATGCAAGTTGCAAGACGTGACAAAAATCAGCAACTTGCGGCTGCGATAACAGCGGCCGATACTGTCTTTTTCATTTTGGGGGTCTTAGCACATTTGACACTGGTTCTTTGTACTAATTTGAAGCTAAGGTGCTAAGGGTTCTTCTCAACTGGAATCACCCATGTCAGACTTACTTAGAAACTCAAGTTATGTCCTAAACAACCGGACTACTCTATATTCAAAACTGAACCAGAAATTGGCTTGAACATAGCCCCACTTTGAGTGAATTTTTGGGCCACATAGAATCAGAATTTGAAGGTACCTATTTCAGGATGTTTGATTTTCCTTGAATTCTAGTTTAATCTGAAACTTGAATCACTCAAATCGGATAAGAAATGACGAGTTATGGCTAATCGAACAACTAGTGCAGAAATAGAGCATTAGGTACAGTGCAGTGGATAGAATGCTTATGGTACCGGTACCACTATGTTTGGTACCGGTACCACCGCTCGAAAATTTCCCAAAATGGTGGTTTTTCTCCCTTTTTTCCATATTTCGCTACCCAAATCAACTCAATAATCAATATACACTTCAAAACCACTCCATATTCATCTTGTAACCTCAATTCTACTCATATCATCTTTCAAATACTTATATTACTTCACAATCTTTCATGAATACTCCCACAACAACTCTAATATGGGTAATAACCCATACATAAACCAAACATGAAGATTAGTTAGGGTTTGTTCTAAACCCTAACTCAATTACTTTCAATTAAATCATGAATCCAACCTCAAAGGGAGGATTCCATACTCATCTTGTACCATGTGGGGTTTTACCAACCCTAATTTCAAGAAATCTAGGGTTAGGATGAAATTCTAACAAAACCCTAGAAAGATCAAATGCCAAACAAGAATCCTTATATCCAAGGTTGCTCCCATACAACTCAAAACATGTATCCATACAAATCTATACAAAGTTCCATACCTTATATCTCTTGCAAACACTTCTTTCTTCTTTCTTCTTCTTCTTCTCTTTTCTTCTCTTCTCTTACATGGGAGCCCTAACTCCTCTTTTCAAAGTGAGAAAAAAAAAATATCCCCTTAAGAGACCAATTTGGTCTCATCTTATCCTCTTCCTTAAGGCCACGTTGGAAGTATTTTGGCTTATTTTCCCATTTGCTATTTAGCCCTTCCATTCCCCTTCTATTTGCATCACCTCATCTTATATTCTAATTTAGCCTATCAACTTTTAACTTTACTGACCATTGGATCAGCTTCTTTTGAATTTATTCTTTTACCCACTTTCCTCTTGTACTAATTAAAACTATCGTTTTTTCCTTATTAGTCTCTTAATTTCCAGAATAAGACAAACTTAACTTATTTTATACCCTAAACATATCGAAAATGACTAGGGTATATTTCGGGGTGTTACAAAATGAACTCTAGAAAATTTTCAAATTCATTCAAGTAAAACTGAAATTTTTACAATGAACCCAACTCAAAACTCCACACCAGATCACTGTTCAATCCCAAAAGGAGCTAACTAAAATGTTAATCTAAAACAACCTGAAAGAAATATATATATACAAAGGAGTTCCAACTACCCAGAAGTTCCTGGTTTGGCGGAAGCTGTGCATAGTACCCTAGATGCGTTTATTTATAGATTTTCAAATGATGGGCCGCACTTGTAGGCTGAAATTTGGATCCCCAAAAATTTTGGCCCAATTGACTACTTTGTCGCGACATAGAAATTTATGTAGCAACATAGTTCTCATATTTATCCCGCAACTCTTATCGTGGCCTGCAGTTTATGTTGAGACATATTTTCATGATTTCTTCTTGAATTCTGTCGCGACATAATTTGGCAATGTCGCAACATAGCTCTACTGAGGTTATCTAGTCTTTGTCGCGAGATGAGTGTCTTGTGTCACGACATAAAAACTTTGTTGCAACACAACTTGTCATTTTCTGCTGCTTCTAAATTTTGTCGCGACATAAATTTCTTTGTCGTGACAAAACTTCTTGTCTTTCAACCTTGCTCTATGTTGAGACATAAGTTTGAAATGTCGCAACATAAAATACATTGTCGCGATAGTCTTCCGTTCTCTCCTATTCATCTTCTGTTGCGACATAGTTTTCTTTTGTCTCTGCCTCTAGCTCTTCACTTTGTTGCAACATTCTTTGCTATGTTGCGACATACTTTTGTGGTTCTTCTCAATCTCTGTTGTGACAATAATTTCTTTTATCGCAACAAAGTTTCTTACTACTGCATGAGTCTTTTGTTGCAACAGACTTTTTCTTTGTCGCGACATAGTCTTGTTGTCTTACATTGTTGAGGGGCCCGAGACTGCAGTAATGAGACTTTTTCTTTACAATATGACAATATTTTTCCTCTTTGATCCTTGTCGTTGGCTAGACTGTTTGTTGCAGCATTGAAATCCTTGTCGCAACAAACTTGTCTTAGCTAGTTTCATTTCTCTTCCATTTTCTGTTGCGACATAGTTTTCTTTTGTCACGACAAAACTTCTTACTCTACAGTGTTTATTGTCTCGACATAAATTTGATTATTGAGATAGCTTCACATTACCCTTTGCTTGATCATTGTTCTGTGGAGATCTACGCCTTCGATTCTTCATTGTGTCACGACATACTTTTCTACGTCGCAACATTCATCTTGCAATTCTTCTCATCTTTTGTTGCGACAATAGATTTCTCTGTCACGACATGCTTCACTTCAACCTTATGTTGTGTTTGTCGCGACATAAAACTTCTCTGTTGCGACAAAGTTGTCTTACCTTCCATTGCTTGAGTTCATCTTGATCTTTGTTGCGACATAGTGCTTCCTGTTGCGACATAGTTATTCCTAGCTCTATTGAGATCCTGTCGCGATAGAGATTTCTACCTTAGCCAATTTTTCTATTTTTCTTGCTAGAATTGTCTCTTTTTCATTTAAAACCTACAAACACAAAGTTAGTGAATATTCCATAATCTAGCATTAAAATTGCTTATAAACTTCTAGAAACATGCCAGAAAAACGGATTAAAACTAGATGAGTTTAGGACTCATCAGGAAGCGCTTGTTTGCATAAAAATAATAAAGAAAGGACAGATCAAGATGGATGATGCAAACGTCCAAGGCAATAGAACGGGCTTACTCTAAGGAAATCAAAAAAATTGAAATCCTTCTTAAGGTTGGCCAACTATTCAAAATTAAAGAAAAAACACAAAACAAAAGAGAAAATTGAGTGGGTGCCTCTACTTCGGTACTTCTAAAAAGGGAAAAGTATGTTTCAAGGCATTAATATGGAAATAATAGGAGAGAAGGGATGAAGTTTCTAAAATACATGGTCCATGCATTGTTTGGAGAAAGTAATTGTCATTCGGGTATAAATTTGATGATTAGATATAAAATGCCCAAATTACCCCTCAGTAATTCATGACAGCTACCATATGTTTAAAAAAAGGCAACAAAATAAAAAAAGAAAGAACTAATCTCCCTTTTCTTATTTGTGCCCTCCCTTTTTCTCTGAAGCTGAGAACCCCTCATATGCGAACTAGCCTTCCTCTCACTGACATCTTTGTAGAATTTAGAGCTCCCATTTGATCTCGTTGTAGACCACAACTCTAACCACGTCAAAGCTTCTTCATCCTTGTAAGACCCAATTCGATTTTGTTGGGTTGTTCTTCCCTATTTTGTATTCCAAAGCAAAGGTAAAGGAAATAGTGTTTAATTTGTGTTTCATTATCGTTGTAGACTCATCTTGACTTCCTTTTTTGGTTTGATGTATGTGTTGTTTGATATAAAGTGAAATGGTAGAGATGAAATTTGTTATTTGGCTTTTCTTTTGTGTATGTGAAAATGGGGGGAAAATTAGACTATAGTTGTACAAAGTTGAAGTTAGATAGCATTTAGGGCTAATTGAAACTAAGATTGGTCTCAATTCATATGTACTGCCATAACAGACTGGGTGTACTACCATAATATTCTTCATGTGCTAATGTAACAAGTCTAAGTACCATGATATCAGTAATTTGTAGTTTGCTTTGATTTTCACTGGTCATTAACATGTTTTGAAGTTGATACAGGCATGTAATATGGATCCTCACATTCACCCTTATGTTATTAGGTCAGGATTTTATGATATTTATCACATTAGACATATCACATTAGATTAGGGATTGATTACTAGTCTAATTGAGAGATGGTGTCTTGAGACACACATTTCACCTACCAGTTGGGGAGATGGTCATTACTTTATAAGATATTGCTATCATCTTAGGATTTCGTATTCATGGGCCTCCAATCGCTGGCACATGTGACTTAGATTAGTCACTACTATGTCATGAACTTTTAGATGTATCATGAGAGTGAAACTCATCTAATTTTAAGTCCATTTTTCATTCATATTTAAGACCTTAATGTTCAATTTAATGAGAAATTATGGAATCTTCACCCAGATTTATGTTTTGTAGGTATTTAGAGCAAAAGAAACGAAAGCAACAAGAAAAGCAGTTGATTTAGCTAAGGCAGGAGGTGTAGAATGTCGCGACAATTAAAAGTTTGTCGTGACATTACTCAAGACAAACAGTAGAAGAAATGTCGCAACAATCGGAAATATGTCGCGACAAAAGCTGAGAAGAACTCCTAAAGAAACACTGGAAATATGTCGCAACATAGCAATGATTGTTGCGACAAAATAAGGGGCTGAAGAAAGAAAGAATTTCGCGACATCTAAACCTTATATCGTAAAAAAAGATGGCAAGAGTTCAATGCAAGACATCAAAAGTTTGTCGCGACAAATATGAAATGGAGTTAGTTGAACTTTGTCGTGACAATCACCAAATATATGTCGCAACAAATATTGAGAAGTATCCTTGAGAAGGAAATTGAAATTTTGGTGCGACATTTCCAAAGCTTGTCGCGACACAATACAAGGCAGAAGGCAAAGAAAGTTTGTCGCGACATTTCAAACTTTGTCATGACTAAGATGAGGAAAAGACTTGTGAAATCTACTGAAAGTTTGTCGTGACAATGATCCTGAAGATTCAACTAAAAATTTGTCACGACATTGATAAACTTTGTCGCGACAAACACTTTAAGGGCACTCTAGAAAGCAGTAGCAACAAATGTCGCGACAATGCCACAACCAAAGCCTAAAGACAAAGACGAATGCTATAATGTCGCGACAATGTACCTAGCTGGGCCTGCATTGGAGTCCACAAAATCAGCCTAGAATTTCGGCCCAGCATTTATTGAACCTATAAATAGAAAGAGATAGGGCACGAAAGAAGAATCGATCATCATCGAAATTGGAATCACAAGGATTATCTTCAGGGGACAAAGAGATAGAGACTGAAGCTTTGTACATATTTTTTTAATTTTTCTTTTATTTCCTTTATTTTTCATTTTCATTTTTAAGGATTAGAGTAGTTGATCAAAGCTGCAATATTGAGTTGGGATCTTTGTATATCAAGCTTCATTTCTATGTGAACTTGAGTGGAAACTATAAATATTTATGGAACCCATTTTTCTTCAGTTTTGATTACAATTTCATTGAATTTGTTTGATAAACTAGTCATTGTTACTTGTGATCTAGTTACGGAAGGCTAAGCTCCCTCTGGGAAGGGATTGGTGTTTGGTTATCGTTTTTGTAGTATTTAAATTAATGTAGTGGTTTGAATATTGGATTGATCTAATTGGTAATGTTCTTTTCAAGAACTATTCTAAGTATCAGTAGAGTATACCCAGAAAGGAGTTTGTCTGTGCTCTGATTTCCAAGACCCCTCTGAGTGACATGGAGAAGTGAGTTCATGAGAGCAAAGAGCAGTAGCCTTGGGGGTATGTTAAATTGATACCCTTAGAACAAATGAACTCTAAGTATTACTGTGACAAATCACAAGTGATGTTCTAACCTTTGACTTCAAGGTTCCCTTCTGAGTGACAACAGAAGTGTGTTCTCAAGGAATAAGTGTAACACCCCGAAATATACCCTAGTCATCTTCAACGTGTTTAGGGTATTTTGTAGGTATAATTTGAATTTTTCATAATTATTATTTTGCTAAGTGAGAAATTTTCGAAACCCAGGAATTAACCCAAGTGAAAAAGGGTAAAGCTGGAAATTTGTGGAAAAGAGGACCTAAGGGTCATAAGTTATAAATAATAAATGTCTAAGTGTGATTAATGAGAGTTGTAGTGCAAACATAAGGGAATTTGAGGACCAAAGTTCAATAAAAGGAAAATTAACAATCAAATGGGATAAGACCAAGTTGGTCTCTCATTTGGGGGGGAGTGCATGGGCATTACGTGGAGAGAGAAAGGAAGAGAAGAAGAAGAAGAAGATGAAGAAGAGGAGGAAAGGTATGGATTTGTGAACTTTTGTATGGATTCTTGGTTTTTGATGTATGGATACTTGTTTGGGTGTTAGGAAGTTAACCTAACTCACAAGTATTTGAGTTTGGGGTTGGAAAAAACCTATTTAATCTCTATGTTTGGTTTTGGTTGGGTTAGAACACACTTGGGAGATGTTTTTCTAGAGTATATGATTTTTCTTTTGTTTTTGGTTGGATTTTTGGAAAAAGAGACAAAATCAGCAAGTTTAGAAATTTTCGGGGTCCTAAGCAGCAGCGTAGGTCCACGCCAGCGCAGCATGCCCACGCAAAGGGCGTGGAGAGAGAGGGAGTTTGGTCGCTTCCTCGAAAGTAGCGTCGAGGAGCAGCAGCGAGCTAACGCTCATGAGCATGGAAATTCGGTGTTGATTTTGCTTGTTGCCTTCGCTGCTTCGAGACTTGTTTATTTGACTAAATTTTGACAACCTGGTGCGTATGAAAGGGTCCATACATGTTTGTGGGCAAGTGTCCAGCATGGCCACTTGTAAAGTAAAATGAAACAGAAAATGATCAGATTTGCGCCTTCATGGAAGTTGTCACTTCGCCTCGACAGTTTGATGTTGGAAAACTTAATGCCATTATGATAAGATAATAAGTTCTAATGAATAATTATAGAACACTCAAGACCGATACATGAAATGACATCGACACCTATGTTACGCGGAAGGCACGTATAGTACTTCTAAGATTCTCCTCGATTAGTGCGACTAAGACTTTCTCGATCGTGTTTCTACACATTTGTGTTCTCGGGGTACTTCTAATTAGTGCCACAACACTCTTTTCAAAGCTGCACCTACTTTTAAAGCTCGCACCTCAAGATCGTAATCGCACCTTCAGTACTTATTGTGTTGTGTCCGACCCACTCTTATTACGGGCTCCAGTAGTCAAACAGCTTATAAGAGTCCGAATAACGACAAGAGTAAAGTAATATACATCATTTTCATTTAAATGTACCTACAAATTCTTACAAGTATAAGTTCTGTAGTACCTACAGTACCTCAGATAAGTATAAGACCGTGGAGATCAGACAGTACATCGCCAAAGGTGTGAATTTTGTAACGACGATAGAGATCTAACAAAGAAATCATAGTATACAGGTCCTATGGGAGATCTAAACAAGTAAAAGTCTGTTATAAGTACAAGTATGTGTATAAGTTTATTATATGAATTCATGAAAATTTCAAGACCACATCAGATATCCATAACAAGAGTATGCTTATCAGAATGAGTATTAGTGCATAAAATCGAGTGTGTCATATGGTTTCATCAGAAAAAGCTTAGCACTGGTTTTAATCCGTAAATAGAGAGGATGTCCGCGATCTTCCGCATATTGTTGAACCAACAAACTAGTAGGAGTACATCATAGTAGGTTGTGCGCTCTGATTATGTAAATGTAAATGTACAGTTTTTGTATATGTATATGTATATGTAAATGGGACTCAGGACTGCATGTGTTGACACTGTAAATACCACTACGGTGGTAGTTTTACTTTGTATCTTTGTATATGATATTTTGATTTAATTATAAAACTTGGGCCCACCAATGTCTAAAAAAGCGAGTAAAGAGTCCCAATATAGTTTAATTTCTTCATCTGCCAGCTGGGTCAGCGTGACAATAAGGACCATCTCAGTGATTTAGTTAGCTAGTAATTAAAGGTTTCATCTCAAAAGCTTGAAAGAATGTTAGTTTCATATAGGAGTGATTATTCTTTTTCAAATAGTAGATTTATACCAATTTACCACGAGGTTTGTGCCACTGCCTATGGGGACAAGTTAACTTCACCATAAGAAATGGTTGATGAGTACTCTGCAGAGCAACCAAATCTTAAAGAGAATTAGATCCTGTGAAGACAGATTACATTAACTGCTTCTTAGGAACATGGAGATCTAAACGGTGAAATGTATAGTGTTTGAAGGCATTTCAGGACTATACTATTATGCTCTTGGACAAATCCAGAATTCAATCTCATAAGTATACTGTTTTTTAACCATATGCAAATTGATGATCATAACACTAATCCCATTCTCGGTGTTATTAAATCTCAGTGAAACCTTTGATTCCTTTTTATTTAAGCAATCTTTTCAATTTAGGAAAAACTGACAAAAACACTTTTATTTCAGTTATGTTAGTAAGTCACACTCATTAAATTTGAGGTTCAAATAGTGATGATCTTGAGTAGTAGGGGTACTTGATCTTTAAATTTTCTCATCAATCCCTGTGGGAATGATATCTAGACTTATAATCCACTTTATTACTTATTGACCTGTGCACTTGCAGTGATGTAGACCAAATAGAATGTATAAAAATGATTAAGATATAAAAAGTAGAACTCTAATTTGAATAACAATTTGGCTCAACATAAATAACAAGAAGTTTTTAGTGCAGTTGCAGGAGATTTTAGTTAGTCCCAGGCAAAAGTATCACAATACTTGTATCAAATTTCGTCTAAAAATTAGTCAATCAAGTTTTTAGCACTAAGCATAGTTTCTAGTAGCAGTGTTAGGAGATTGGCTAGCTAATCAATCATCAATGTAATCTCACTTACCTCTGAGATCAAAGGATCAATGATTTCAACATGATGGTTATGTCAACAATTCTCTAATCCACTAATAGAGGCAGATGGTGCAACATTAGAGCGGTGTGCATGAGCTTTCATAATAGCATTATTAGGTTCCACACTATTTACAGATAAAAAGGGTATGTATGTTTAGTAGTGTTATCTCCACTATTTCGAGGCGATTAAGACATCTATGTATAGTTGGGGCAATGCAGTTCTAGCACACTTATATAGGAAGTTATGTTGAGTGAGTTTGGATGATGCTATTGATATTGCAAGATGTATCACATTGTTGTAGGTATTATTAATTTTTTATATTAGACAACAACTTTCTATTGCTTTAAAAGCCTATCATTAGTATAATAATATAGTTTTGTTTTTTTATCCAATTGTGGTATTGGGAGGGACTCCATATGGGTCGACCTGATTTTAGCCAACCATCAACCCCTCCAATAGCTCAGCATTTTCATGATGATGCAGTTGATGATTTACAACAGGGTGTACACTATGGATTTGCAGTACTGAGTCTGAGAGCCAGTCAGAACATTCCTAAATATACCCTTGAATACTTCGACATGCTTAGGTATTTAGTATAATTGACTGTCAGAGTTAAATGTTAAACACGGAAACGAGATCCGAAATTTTACATAGAAACTTAAGGACAGACAATTGGTCCAGTATAAATTCAAAAAGATATGGATTAAGAAAATTGAGGCCAAAATGAAATAAAGGAAACTGAAATACAAAATGGCCAAGAGTTATGGGCTTGGTGCCAAAATACGAAACTAAACCCAAAATGGCTTTTGAGGCCAAACAAGGCCTAAGAAAATCTGGATTTAGCACCCTCAAATTTGCCCCAAATTGGGGGAGAACCCCAGAGAGAAGAAAGAAAAGTGTGTAGAGGAAGCAAGAGAAGCATGGAAGAGAAGAAGAGAAGAGGAGCCATGCCAGGTATGGAATAAGAATTTTATCATGGATTCCATGAGATTAAGGTATGACTCTTCCAAGGCTTAAAGTGATTAGCCAGCTTGTCCCCAAACTTGGGGTTTTGGTGTAGGTTTCATCTTAACCCAAAAATTATGGAAAGTAAGCTTGTAAACTTTGAATAGAACAAGAAACATATGAAATCCTCCTACAGGGTTGATTCATAGCTCAATGGTAGCAATTTGAGTGAGTCAGAACAACTCTAACTGTATTCTACATGTTATGTATGGATCATAACCCATTAGAGTGGGTTTGAGAGTAATTCATGAAGGATTTTGAAATAAGAGAAGTATTGAAAGAAGAATTCAAGTAAAATTGAGGTTATGGATGAATTCGAATGGCTCGAGGTGTTTATATGTATGGGTTGATGGGCAATAAAAATATGGAAAAAAAGGGAGAAAACACATATTCTGGACATTTTTAGTTGGTAAAATTGGTACACCTGAATAAAACAGGTACACCTTCCAGAATCAAAGTGTAACTTTATTAATTTAGGGGTAATAAAAGACACCTGATGCTCGTCTCAATTTCGACCTATTTTTTGTATTTCCATTATAACTTTCACTTATCCGATTTGAGGATCAAGGGCCACCAAAGAGCCTGCTGAAACCAAACCTAAAGAAATAGGTACACTATCAAATTCTGCTCTAAGTGGTCCAAAATCACCAAAGTGGCCATGTGCAAGCCAACCGCAATCCATTTGAATATAGAGTAGTCCTGTTATTTCTAGATTTAACTTGAGTTCCAGATCTCGAATTGGGGGATTCAGTTGAATGGAAACCCTTAACACCTTAAATTTAGTTATATTAAAGAACCAGTGTCAATATGGAGCTGGTAAATTTAAAATGTATATTTCAAACTGTCCTGCAAAATTCTTCCGGGAACTAATAGTTTGCATTAAAATGCTGGTAACTTGAGCTCGATCATCCTCATTGGATTGATTCCAATTCCCGGGTAAAGTAGATTCATAGAAGAATAATAATAAGTGAATAAGGTGTGATTGCAGTTCATCATAATTCTACAAGATATGGAATAATGATCCGCTGCTGAACGATAATGTGGCTAAAATGTCTATTATAAAAATAGTAAGTTACCTAACTCATATAATTAGAAATTACCTGACCGGGGCGATAACTACATAACACTCCCTGCTCGATTAAGATTTCTTGTAGATTCTGTACGTATTCCATTCTCGATTAGTACTTGCATCTCTATTAGTGTCTAAGACTCCTCGATTAAGACTGTAATCTCAATATGCTAAGGCACTCTGCCTTGTTAAGTGTGCTACACACTGTCCCGATTAGTGCTAGTGCATCCCCTGGCCCCCGATTAGTGCTACTAACACCTGCATCAGATAGTATCTAGTGGTACTTATTGTGTTGTGTCTTACTCATTCCGCACTACTAGTCTGTAGTCAAACAGCTATATGATACACTCAATGTAGAACAAGAGTAAAGATCCGAATGTACCTCTTAGATTCATCAGAGTACCTACGGGTGCTCCAGATTGATTGTCTTATCCACACACTCTGATGGACCAGTACCTCTCTGGGCTCCCGCATCCGGAATAAGTTTTGTAGTACCTATGGGTATTCCTGCCTCCATTAACTCTCGTCTCTCGATTAGTCCCAGAGTACTCACAAAATTCTCAGATCCGAATAAGTTCTGGCCTTTGGCATTCCAATAAGTTCAGCCCAGACTGAATAAGTCACTCCTAGATTCAATAAATTCATTCCCAGATCCTGAATAAGTTCTGGCCCCTGTATCTCATTAAGTTCCTCATTCAGATCTGATTAAGTCTCGTAGCATCTTTACAATGGTACCCTCAGATTTTGGATGGTTCTACTCACAGATCTATTGAGTTCTAGCATCACTGTACCTTGCATTTAATTAAGTTCTATTCAGATTCTATTGAGTTCTCGAGGTATCTACCGGATACTGGTATCTAATCAAGTTCGTAGCACCACGGTACTCCTGAACGATATTATAACAGGGTCCAAGAGGATCACGTACTCCTACACGGTAAAATAAAGAGGTCTCAGAGATCAAGGTACCTCTCGTATCCGTAAAATAAGTATATGTATCTGTTTCCTGACCAGCACCGCGATGACGAAACCATACCGATATGTATCTCAGATACACTGAGCAGGAACTTTTATGTAAAGGGATACATTATGATTAGTTTCTGATGACAGACCTACTAAAAAATTTCGCACAAGTAGAGCAGATCCTGGACCACCTATGTGCTCAAAATACCTGGTACTTTAAGTTTTGTAGTGTACTATAAGTACTTCGTATAAGAATAAGTTCCTGAATACCAAGACACTTTCAGAATTTGATACCTAATGGCACTCAATGGTAAACCCGAGGATAAGTATAAGTATAAGCTCCCAGAACTCCTACAGAGTCCCGACCGGCACAAGTCTCTAAGCAGGTGCAGTCTGTATAAGAATAAGTTCAGAATTCCACTGAGTCCCCAACATAAGTCCGTAAAGTATAAGCTCAGAATTCCTGTTTGAGTCCCACAAACATAAGTCCGTAAAAGTATAAGTTCGAATAAGTGCATAAGTTCAGAATCTCATTGAAACTAATAACATGTCTGTTATAAAGGTTAGCACTTATAAGTTCAGTAATATAAATGTATGAAATTTATATTAGCCAAGTATTGTTTTATGTTAAAATGTGTATATGATAAGATATGTTTCCACTGCTGCAGTTTAGCACGGGTTTTAACCGCAGCACAGAGAAGACATCTCAAGACTTCAATACATCATCAATAACACACCCAGAAGGGTCTACTACATGTGGTTTCGCGCTCGACGGTAAAATGTGTGCAATTTGCTTGTGAATCGTAAATGGAATTGCAAAATTATATGGATACTTTGATGTTGTTACAAGATGTGGGCCATAAACCCACAAAAATTCAGCTTCATTTAAAAAAAAAAAAAAAAATCAGTAAAGAGTCCCAAAGATATGTCTCAGCCCCAAACTCCGCCTCTGGATTAGCCAAACGGGTCGGTCCGGGATTCGGGGTGTGACACAGGCGATCCATTAGGGTATAGGGGGAGAGTACCTTTATCATGGACATATAACCCATCTGGTGTGTTGTCATTTTATTAAGGCCAGTTAGATGCACAAACTCCTAACCAGGTAATTGTAAATTATAATATATTATTTTTATTCATAAACACATTAGAATTATTGACATAGAGTGTAGATATTTATAGGTTTTATGTGATCCTTACATTGGAGACTTGGTTGCTCATTTGCCAACAATGTGTTTAGCAGATCAAGAGATTTGGCAGATGATGTCACCTCTCATATGCTTTGATATTGTTGAGTGACATCGACCAAAGTGAGTGTTGCTTGAGTTTGGACTTCATGAAAGGATACCTTCATCTTATTCGATAGAGCAAGGCCTTCATTCTATAGATAGACAAGGACGATCTAAGTACGATTTATTGACATTTCATGCATAGTATGTTACATTATGACTAGTCATGCAAAGCGCATTGTGACATCACCACTTATGATAGGTATTATGGACTTTCATGATCTCTATATGGAGTGGTATCAGCGTATTACATGACGTTTGATCACACCTCCTCTCCATAAGGATCAAATGAGGTATCATAATACAACAGCAGCATCTCAGTTGTTGGTAAGATTCTTTGAATTTTCAATTATTAAGGAATAGATAATCATTTTCAAATGTTTGGTTTGTTTTTTAGATCACCGGTATAGGTGACATTGCTAGTCGATTTGGTGGGGCTACTTCAGGTTTGGTATAAGACATTCATCATATTGCTACTAGTATTTCACGCCTTATTGGAGAGGAGCATCGCATTTGTACACTCGATTAATCATCTACATCATATGAACCATCCATGAGAGCATCCATATCATTCACTGCAGTTAAGATGCAACCTATTCGAGGGAGAGGGAGAAGCTATGGACGAGCTGCTCGCCCACGGTCAAGAACCACATCAATCTATACATCCACATGAGACGATGTTGCCACCATCTATATTATTTACCCCATCTGTGCTGAGGCTTCCACACCCCCCTCATCTATTACTCCAAATGTCATCCCACCATTATTACCTACATCTCCACCCTTAGAGGCCACTATATCTAATGTCATTACACCTCCAACCACCGCACCAGATGTGATTCTACCATCTCCTATGCCACCAGTCCTAGAAGCCACCACATCAGATATCACCATACTTGATATCGTCCTACCATCTACCACCTTACCATCACCTGCATTACTTCCCATTGATACTACCATGTCACCAGTTCCAAGGTTGGGTACATGCCCACCTAGGCGACGTCATGGTCCAAGTAGGCGCTGAGTCTTGCCTCCATCAGCTCCATCTTAACATACACATATGGAGACATTTCAGATTGCACAAGTAAATTATGAAAATATGGTTGTGTATTGTAAGCGTCCTCAAAGAAAGAAAAAGACTCCATCATGGGGCACTCATTGAGGATTGCTTTCCATTTTTTGTGTGCATTTATATTTGTATTAGGATGTTTACTTTTTTGAAATGAACAATCTATGATATATTTAAACATGTACTTCCATGTTATATTGAGAATAAAAATCAAAAGAACATTATATAGACTCATTCTAAGTCAGTCACATTATGTAACGTCCTGAAAATATCCTAACAGTTTTATAACATGTTCAGGGTGTAAAATAAATTAAATTATATTTTTTCGGAGTTTAAATGGCTAAAAACAAAAGAAATGATAAAACTCGGTAATTTACAAAGAGCTAAATAAATTTGCAAAATGTCAAATGAGGACCTAAGAGTCATAAATGAGTAATGTAAGTGCCAAAGTATAAATGAGATGAAATGAAGAGGAAATGAAAGTGAAATGAAGCTTTAAAATGGAAAAAAAAAATGAGAAATGATGAATTAATAGTGTGTAGCCAAACATGGCCTTAGTCATATAATGGACAAAAGACCAATTTTTGGTCTTTGAATGCCATAACCCACATTTTAGACAAAGGGGAGAGGGGAGCTAGGGCACACTACGATTGAGGAAGAAGAGAAGAACTTGGTGATTTTCCTCCATAGGATCAAGGATTTAGGTGCTCAAAAAGAGAAATAAGAAGATTGAAAGAGATTTGAGGTATGTAAACCAAACCCTAACCCCATTTTCTTGTGTTTAGGTTGGGGAAAACCCCAAATTTGAATAAAAGTGTTTTTATTGGTTGCTCTAAGTTGTTTTTGGTTGTTAGATTGGTTGTGGTCCTCAAAAGAGGAATTTTGTATGCTGAAATGTTGGGTTTTTAGAGATGTCAATAAAATTTTCCCAAAACCCATGTTTTTGTTTTGGCCATAACTTAGTCATCACTCATCCGAATGGAGTGATTCAAATTTTGGGATAAAATAGACTTCTAGGAGAACAAATCTCCCTAAAATAAGGGTATTCAAATTTATACCCCATTGGACCCATAAATCCGTCAAAAGTGAGGCTTTGTTTTTGGGTTAATTCTGGTTCAATTATGATACAGTTTTGGTGTTTGGAGCAATTTCGGTATTTAGGTCATAACTTGGCCATCACTCTTCTGAATTGAGTGATTAAAATTTATGGGTAAACTAAAATTCTAGAAAAACAAATCTCCCTGAAATAAGTATATCCAAATTTGGACCCCATTGAACCTAGAAAATTCGTCAAAGTGAGGCTCTATTTTTCAGGTCAATTCTGTTTAGTTCTGATATAGTTTTGGTGTTTGGAGCACTTCGGTATTTAGCCATAACATGGCCATCACTCATCCGAATTGAGTAATTCAAATTTCTAGGTAAACTAGACTTCTAGGAGAACAAATCTCCCTAAAATAAGTGTATCCAAATTTGGACCCCATTGAACCCAGAAAATTCGTTAAAATAAGGCATATCAATGCCTAAAAAAAATGATAAGAATGTCTAAGGATGAGGAAATGGGGAAAAATGAAAGGAACAATGTACTAGAAGGGAGTCAGGTAGAAATAAGACCTAAATAGAAACCTTAGAATACTCAACTAATATATAATTGTCATTTGTGATGGATTAGGGGCTAAAGAGGAGAAAAGCCCGAGTTGAGGTTAAGATTCCGAGGATATGAATCGAAGGACGACAATCTTTTTGGTTTGTTCCCCACTTCTCTCTCTCTAATTCCAAAGTGTTTGAATGATTACAAAATGATTTGAATTGTTGAAATGATTTATAAGAAAAAATATATTGACTTGTTTTAATTGATTTAAAGCAATTGATTGTGAAATGATTTGCATATGAAAAATAGCATGAGTATTGAAAATGAATTGTTTGTATAAATGTACATACTATTGTGACGCCCCAAAACCGGGGTGTCCGTTGACTACCCGTCAACCCGCGGAAATCTACGTGTCTCACGTCATGAGTCACGTACATGTGTAAAATGGCCCAGTAGGGCCCGCACATCCATACAACCCAAGTATAAATTTTATACAAAAGAGGATCCATTTACAATTGTATTTATTACAATTTATACAAAAATGGGTCTCTAGCCCAGAATTTCACAAAAAAATACAAGATAAGGCCATCTTGGCCGTTTCTTCGCCTCTAAAACCCGGATGCGTCCCATCCCCAATGCGTCTTCAATACCCGAAAAGGGGTCCTATCGACTGGTGAGCAAAGCCTGCAGGGTGAATTTCCTACTTGGTTACTCCCCACCTAAGTGCAATGCAATGACACAAAAACATTCAACACATGTTAATATATCACTCATGCATATATTAACAAAATTAATTTCCATTCATCATGTTATTCAGTTTATAATAATAACATAAACTTAGCTCACGGGCTATAAGACAATCCGCAACACCATCTGAACTGCCCACAAATCACACAAACATGTTATTTTCTCATGGCACAACAATAACACCACACAAACCCAGCAAATGGAATCGTGGATCGTCCAAACCATTCAAGGGATTTATTCAGTCAGTCCAAATCTTTTGGAACCGAAACCCACGACCATCCAGTCTCAATAAACTTCATCCATGGGTCTTTAAACAAAAGTAAAGCAAGTAGGAGAAAAACCCTCACCTTCTGAGTTTGTCGAAACTCCCCAAATCTGCTATCCACACGTAGCCCTCGACGTGTAGACCAACTTTGCCTCTTGCGCCGGGGCTAACCGACTAACTGATCAATAGATCTTGTAGAGAAGCCTGACTTTCTCTCTCTAAACTCACTCTCCAGCCCACCGCGTCCAAAAACTGTGCAAGAAGAAATGAAGATGCAGAAGATGAGCTGTCTTCTCCTCAAAAATTACATAAGTTTGCCCTCATTCTCTTTGACTTTCAACCCATTTCATACACGGCCTCAACGGAGCGCATGATCTCATTTCGTGCTACGGTCCTCACGAGAACATGCAATTGTTGGTATTTGTCCCCCGCCACGTGTTCTCATTCCTACCTCCACTTGAATCCTCATTTTGCCATGTGTCATCCGACACCCCACGCCTCGAAAAACGTGAAACCCACCACTTAATCCAAACGAAATTCGACGTCGTAGCTAGATTTCCTCGCAGACGATTCTAATCTGCCAGCCCGTTTCATTATCCGAGATCTAGAAAATCTGATTTTGGACCAAATTACCTAATTTACCTCCTTCAGTAATTCGATTTTCCTCGGCCCCATTCTCCCCTTAAAAATTTCATCTCGAAATTCCACACACATACGCATCCTACCACGCATATGCGACCCTACACAATCCCCGCTGTGTGTAAACGATGACTTCCAGGCGTTGCTAAATCGACAATCCTATGGACCGTCAACCTAATCCCTGTCATGGATGACATCCATATACCGAGCTCTTGCAGGCTCACCAACACCCAATGACATTTCCAATGGGTATCCAAATCTCGAGTCACTCTCGACTCCTATCACTAAACTCTAAGTCTGGGTGATAACCATGTCCGTGTGTTCATCTCGAGTCTCTCCCGACTCCTATCACTCAACTCTAAGTCCGTGATAAATCACAACCAGATGCCTCCATCCTCGAAATCTCTCCCGACTCCTATCACCCAACCCTAAGCTCCAGCGATAACCACATCCGCTGCCATCTCTGCAAGAACAACACTTTCTACTTACACTCGGTTTTACATCCACACGTAAATTCCCTGGATCTCTCCACTCTGCCCTTACACCCACAGCATAGAACTTCGATATCTCCGCCCTTACACCCTCACTGTAAATTTCGGATAACACCACGGCCCTTACACCCACACAAAAAATTTCTGACATAACACCACTCTGCCCTTACACCTCACGTAAATTTCGATATCTCCCAGTCTCTTACACTCACAGAATTCGTGATCGCCTCCCGGTCTCTTACACCCAATACGTAAATTCAGGATTTCTCCTCCGATCTCTTACACCCACACACAGAATTGTGGATTTCTCCTGCCCTTACACCCACGTAAATTCGTGGATATTTCCCTGAGTCTCTACACCTCAATAAATTGTGGATTTCTCCTGTCTCTTACACCCCCTCATTTAAATTCGATTCTCCTGCCCTTACACCCACACGTAAATTCGATCACTTCCTGGTCTCTCATTAACTCCAATACAGATCTTCACCCAAGGGAATTAACTATCCTCTTGTCATTCATGTTCATCATCTGAACTATGAGTCTCATGATCGGAATTCCAAGATCAACCCAACCGTCACCAAGAGCGCGAATGACCATCGTGCACCCACGCCCCGACCAAGCGATGTCACCGTGCACATGAACGCAATCCCGACCTATCCGGTCAACTCTCACCCTACCTCCTAGGGAAGAACATCCATACCTGGCTTCTCTAAAGGCCTTAACCTCTAAGCCCAATTCTATCACATAAGATGCAACAATAATTGAATTCGATGCATCCAATTTAAACGCTACTCTAGTCAACAAGTGTGAGAGTAGAAACATACCCTGCATATCCCATTAATCCGAACGCCTACCTCAGACCATGAGATCTCGCCCCAGACAATCCCACCGATATGCCCAACCAGCCGACGTAAACAGTGGTCCTGGTCTCGCCCGACTAGAAGTCCCGGGCCCCGTGAGTCCCCGTACCGACCGACCCACACTCCCACTTTCGCTCCACCAGTCGAAGGTGCCTCGTGATAGCACTCGAAACCGAACTCCGGGTTCCTCCGAATCTGCACTAGGGTGCTGAGGAATGAACTGTACGCCCGTGTTCTACAAACAATCGGGACCGCGCCGTCCCAAAATCTGGGATCCCCGTCTCCGGGGCAATCCTCTGCCTCACATGCCCAGTCATTCAGAACAATATATCACCCTGGCCTCATTTCTGAATCGAACTCGCCCAATCCCGGTCCCGTCCCGAACTCGTGGTGAAGCAGAAGTCTTCCGCCTCTTCCCGAACTAGAAGAAGGCTGATCCTCCCTCTTGTTACCACACCAGATCCCGAGTGCCTCGGCATCCTCGATCTCTCTCTACGGTCGTGGTCGTCCCAACTACTTAGCTCCATGGTCCCGTAGGCGGTCCCACGATCCCCGCCCGAATGGACAACTTCAGCCCATTCTCGACCTCCTAACCTTGGCCATGTCCAGGGCTCACGTGACCACGCAAACCCGGACTAATCCTCGTGAATCTAGCCACGTAGTCCATCACGCTTCATCGCCCCCGCTTCAGCCTAAGAACTCCCGAGCCTCGCGATGCCTCGCAGCCTCCGGAAAGTACTTACCCATGAATGTTCTCTTGAAACTCGCCATGTCATAACCCTAAGTCTCTAGAAGTCCTAACCCATCTCCACCATACCCGTGCCTCGCCCCTAGCCGAAAGCGGCAACATGATCCCCGGGTCGACGAGGTGATCTCCATAGCCTCCAATACATTCTCGATCTGCATAAACCAATGGTCCGCCACCATCGGATCTCCTCCCCCTATGAATGTAGGAGGATGATGTGCCCTAAACCTCCTCGGAGGTTACTTGACCTTCCCCGACTACCGCTACGCCGCCCCAGGCGTGCAGCGCACCGCCGCCACACTCACACCCGCCAGGCATGCCGGACAAATACTAAGGCCGGGGTCAAATGCTCCGGATGCCCGACCGCGCCCTGGACGCCCCTCTATGTCCTCGTCCTCTACTAGCCATCTACACAAGTCAATGGCGATTAAATTTCAATGCAATATCTCTAAGGCTCAAACACAAAAACAGACACTATTCATACACCTAAAATTTCACAATTAATGTGAATCGCATTTATAGTAATTTCAATATAAATATTCCATATATTAAATCACACACAAGAAAATTTTTTAAAAATTTTGTACTCTTTTTTTTTTTTTTTTACTCTATGAACAGTGTCCATGAACAGTGTCCAAACAATGACCCTAAACAAGGTAATCGAATCAAAACTCGGGTTGGTGCACAAGGCGCACACCCGTAACCTGGTCGCGGCGCGACACCGGCGCGAAAGTGTGCTGCCTGTGTCGCGGAGAGCTATCAAGATAACGCGCCTGTCAAGATGTCGCAAGACAGCCAACAGTCGGCGCCACAGTATGCAGGTCGAAGGCGTGATGTCGACCCTCCCTTCCTCGTCTACATCCTCGTGCCGTGTCACACCCACCGGGAGGCTAACCCATGTCGCGACATCAACTTGGTGTCGCGACACCACTCAAGCCACTACAAGTCGCGACCTCAAAACAGGGTCACGACACTGTTTCTCCTGCCCAACCTCTCGCCAGGTCGCGACACCAGAACCAAGTCGGTCTCCGGAGACTTCCTATGTCGCTGGCATCAAATTCATGTCGCAACCTCGCTTCGCCCCACGCTGGGATCCTGTGTCGCGACTCCCACCCGCCACACCGTCCGACATTGCTCCATGTCGCTGACGCCGACTCGGGCCAAATGTAATCAAACAATGTCACACTGGAGGTCTTCCCGCTGACACCAGTCCCAGTCGCCACCCGAGACCCATCAGACCCGCCAAGTCGCGACTTCAACCCTTGGTCGCGACCTCACGCCCAACCAAACCAGCCAATCTAACCTCAGCCATGTCGCGACACCAAAAGGGATGTCGCGACACCAACCTCTCTGGCATCTGTGTCGCGACACCAACCGGACGCTGCCGCGACCGCCGCCCGCCCAGTCGCTCGCCGCCGTCGTGGCGCACGTCACATGTGGCGCTGGCCGCCAAGGCAGACACCGCCCCCGCCCGCATACCGCTGCTCCTCACGAATCTCAAAACTAGGTCGTGGACTCCGGCCGGGAAATTAAGAGCCATTCCAAATTTCTACGGTAAATTTTTTTTTTTTTTTCAAATCCTCTAGTAGCCTTTCTTCCCTGCTACTCCTAAAGATGCAGTAGCTTGAACACTGCTCTTTACCCACTTCTAAATTTCTAGAATTTAATTAAAATTTTTTCCCTTGTGCAAAAACTGGAATAATTTTCCAGAATTCCACAAACCCATTCCCTTGCTCAAAAGTTAGAGCAATCGGGTCTTAAAAAAAAAATTTTTTTTTCATTTGACCGTTTCCGCCCCATAAATTCTGGAATACCTAAGGTTATATTTTCACCAAGCATACACCTAGCATACAATTCCTCCTATGCTACTCACCAAGCATACAAATCCACACAATTCATACAACAACATGTTATACACCATCACACATCACATTTAATTCACCAAAATGCACAATGATGTATGATCTATCCCGTGCCCATCAAGTCCTAGGTATTTCGTATACCTAACTCTACACCCACCGAGCTCCCAAGGTAATCGCTAATTTTAGCTCGATAATTACGTCGTGACGCCCCAAACCGGGGCGTCCGCTGACTCAATTCGTCAACCCGTGGAAATCTACGTGTCTCACGTCATGAGTCACGTACATGTGTAAAATGGCCCAGTAGGGCCCGCACATCCATACAACGAAATTTTATACAAAAGAGGATCCATTTACAATTGTACTTATTACAATTTATACAAAAAATGGGTCTCTAGCCCAAAATTTTACAAAATATGTATGATACACATCTTATCGTTTCTTCACTAAAAACCCTACGCGCCCATCCCCATATCGCAAGCCTTCAATAGACCGGTGGTCCCACGACAGATAAAAGCTCAAGAGGAATTTCCTACTTGCTACTCCCCACCTGGCGCAATGAATGGGCCACCAAACATCCAACACATGCTAATATATCACCCAAGTATTACATTAACAAAATTAATTTCATTCACTGAAGATGTCAGTTTTATAACAATACCATAAACTTAGTCATACGTTAAGACAACCTACTCCATCTTCGAACTCCGCCACAAATCACACAAACATGTTATTTTCTCATGGCACACACAACACCACACAACAAGCAAACAGTCCGTGACCTGCCTAAACCATTCGGCAGATTTATTCAGCCATCCAAATTAACTCAAACCACACAATCCAAGCTCACAATCTCATCCATTACATGCCTCAAACAAAGTAAAGCAAGTGAGAAAACCCTACCTTTCGAGTTTGTCGAACTTCCCAACTGCATCCACAGAGTCTCACGGTAATTTAATCCTCTTGTTCTTTGCTTTAAAGTGAATCACTGATCCATTCACTAGAGATCTTAGAGAGAAGCCGGATTTCTCTCTAAAGCTCACTCTCCATGCCCACCGCCATCCAAAACCAAAGGTAAGAAATGAAGATGGAGAAACATGACGCCTTCCTGTACCATATGCTTGCCCCCTCATTTCTTCTCGACTTTCTCATCCCACTTTACACATATTTCAATGAGCCACAGTCCCATTTCTAAACATGGTCCTCATGAGAACATGAAATTGTTGGTATTTCCTATTCCCGCCATGTATGTTTCACTCTACACTTGGCATCCCCTTATCTTGCAGATAGTCATCCACACCCCACGCCTCTAAAAACGTGAAATCCACCACCTAATCCAACCAAATTCGACGGGTAAACTAGATTTCATGAGATTCATTCTAACGCAGTCGTCCATTGGCTGGTCCGGATTCAGAAAAATTTCGATTTGACCAAATTTACTTTATTTTAATTCCTTCTTCTTCTGAATCCGACTTTCCTGTATTCTACTAACCATAATGTATTTGCAATGAATGATTTGAACCAGAGATTTAATAGAATGTTATAATCATTAAATTTGCAAGGAGATAGATTTATACACCAATATAGTCAAGATAAAGTAATCGCGACGAACGAATGATGTGTCGCTCATTCAGAATCCGAATCGGAGATAAAGATTTGAAAGAACGCCAATTGATTTAATAATCATCACACCCAAATGGGGTATCTACCGTTAGGAGCTGAGTGCTTACATCTGCTCGGGACCGTGTCGAGATTCTATTATCCCATGCACCCGAAGCATAGGTTAAATTCGCTTTTTAAAAAATGATATAATTGGTGAATGCATAATTTGTGTTTGAATGATTTATTGCATATAAAAGTACATATTTGAGGATCAAACTAAATTAGAAATTATATGAAATGAATATATGTATTGTAATGTACTGATCATTCAAAAGTTAAAAATATTAGAAAATTTTGTATGATTGTATTAAACTAAATGGAAAGATAATCTATGTAGAACCATCACATTAAAATGTTTAGCACATTGTTTTTATCATCACAAAAACAAGAGAATGCTAGAGGATGTGGCAGACCAGAATCATCCATCACAAGTCACTTAAGGATAATAAAGCTCTATTACATGCACATACATGAAATGATCTCACCATTTTGAAGCAATATTATTATGAAAATTGAACTCGATTTTGTTTCTTGTAAATATTTGTTTATTAAAACGCTACAATGTCGATTAAAGGGGCAGGTGGACCAAGTAAAAAGGAATCTATATCGACGAAAAGAGTTTGTGACTAAATGATGGGCCTCTTTTATGTTTAAAGTGGTGATTTATATATGATGAGGAGAGTAGAGAGAGTGAGAGGAGGTTATATATATATACATATATATATATACATATATATTATTATGATATATATTATATATATATATATATATATTATCCATCAGAGTATTTGAAACTGAAATGTGTTTAGAAATGAATTAGCATTGGATAATCAAAATGATTTAAAAAATACAGGACCTCGTCCCTGGTTCAGGTCTCATTCAAACAGTCAGTAATGAGGCACGAGGTTATCATCAGAATGGAAAAATACACTCCTATAATTTTTTTTATAATTTTTATATATTCGTATAAATTGAGTTTCAACTTCGGGTATTTCTGAAAAGTTGTTAACGAATATTAGATTGTTACTTGATACATTTAAAAGATTAAACTAAAATTTACCCAAGTGAAAAACGACAAATTTGGAAATGTGAAAATGAGGACCTAAGAGTCAATGGTAAACAAGTTTATATAAACAAGTAAAATATAATTAGCAAATAGGAATATGGAGTGATTGCCATTTTGGAGGACTTAACTCCAAAAAAATGCATTTTGTAACCAAACAAGGCCTGAGGAAAGAGACATTAAAACCAAATAGTAGAAAAAAAAAAAATGAGAAATGAAAATAGGGTGGGAAGGCCAACATAGCCTATACTCTAAGAGCTTAAAAGACCAAAAAGTGTGGTCTTTGGGAGCTCATTCTTGAGTTAAAATCATGCTTTGAGAGGGTGGAGTGAGAAGAGAAGAGCTAGGGTTGAAGAATATCCAGATTTTGGTGAGATCATCCCCATTTTGGTCTCCAAGCATCAAAGAGGGGCAAGGAGCCAAAGCATAGGGTTCCAAGAGAGTCACAAGAACACAAACCCCAGAATTTTGCATTTCCTTTAATGATGTTTGTTGGGAACCCGTGAACACCATGGGATTTGCTGTGATTGGTTTAGAAATGCATGTTAGGATGTTGTTAGAGTGATTAGACACATGATTTATTTTGAGTTTTGAGGTGTTTTAAAGAAAATCACGAAGAGGAAATTATGGTGTTTCAAAGGAGATGTGCTGAATTTTTTTCAAACTAACGTTTTTGTTTTTTGGCCATAACTTAGTCATTTCCTATCCTAATTGAGTGATTCAAATTAAGTACTACACTAGACTTATAGAGAACAAATCTCACAAGTAATGGTACCTGAATTTGGACTCCAATTGGACCCAAAATTCGTTGAAGTGATGCTCTGTTTTGATAAATTTCTGTTCAATTCTGAAGCAGTTATGTGTTTTAGAGTAGTTTTGGTACTTAGATTCATATGCTGAGTTTCATCCCCACTGAGTGATTCAAATTTCTGGGTAAACTAGACTTCAGGAGACACTCATTTGGGTAATGGTATACAAATTGTAACCTCAAAGTGTCTGTAGAAATCCTTCAAAGGAAAACTATGTGCAAGAAAAAATCTGTCTGTTTTTGCAAATTAGAGTGAAGTCTGAATATAAAATTTACAACTTGAGTTTTTTGGGATCCAAATTGATGATTCTAATTGGAAGGAAACTCATGAAACCATAGTGATTCAAAATTGAGTAGAAGGGACTCATTACCACCTTATGGAGTTAAGACACCTGAAATTGAGAAAAACAGTAACCGAGTGAACTGGCACACTGATCTGAATGGCATAAAAATGCTAATTGTGTTTGGGGTGATCCAATTGATGATTCAAATTCTACTACAAATAGATTCAATAGAGTTATAATTTTCAGAAGGATGTATAAGCAAATATGACTCAATTGTCCCTGTAATTTGAAAGTGAAAGTGTATTTGGGTAGATATCAACCCTAACCAAAAATCCTAGAATGGCCAAATGATTTTCTTGGTTATTCTTTGATTGTGAAATATGTGTGGACATAGGATTAATTCCAGGAGTAAGCAAGTCCGAGTTGAGTAATGATTCGAGAACATGAATTAAAGGACGACAATCTTTTTGGGTTTGTTCTACCTCTGACTTCTATTTCCCCTCGCTGCTTCAAGTTTTTGTATGTTTGTTCTACCTTTTCTTATTCTCGCTTTCCAATATTTTTAAATGCTTGTTTTAAATGCATAAGAAAGGTATATTGAATTGTTTTAAATGATTTAAAGAATTGTTAATAAAATGTTTAGATATGAAAATGCAATAATTATTGAAAGTGAAACGAAGTATACAAATGTATTTGCACCTGCTATAAAATATCTGACACCCTTAATAGAATGTTGAACCATTAGTTCAGATAAAAATAGATTGCATACCAATAGGGGTCAAAATAGCAAGATCGCTAACGATTTTATCGATGTGTCACTCCGATCGGCAGGCTCAACGGACTCGTGACGGGTAGTGTCTATTAATTACTGTTTATAACCAAATGCCAAACCCACGGACCGTGACCGTGGTTATAAAACGCTTTTTGGCACAATCGCACTTCAATGGATCGCGTTTGACTCTAATATCCCTGTGATAATCAAGACATAGCAATTTGTTACGTGATAATCAATCGATCGACATGAACTCCAAATTAATTACGTAACTAAAATCAATTTTGGCGTAAGAGATTTGAACTGATTCGAGATCGCAGCTATTGAATATGAAAGGTATTGGGATGATCAATGAATCTAATCGATTGTATATATAACAAGTATATGTATTGTATTTATAATTGATCATCCATAAAGATTCAAGTTTTCTGAATTGTTAAATTGCATGATTTGGATTTAAACCTAAATCGCGGAATGGATTTTGTATGTAACCACTGGGCATGAAAATGCTTAGCGTATTGTTTTACCACGCAGTACAGAGTGATAGATAGCACGTGAAAGAGGCAAGATCGAAGGCCGCAGTCAATGTGGAAAGAATTGAGGAGTATGCGCCGATTATTATGCATAAATATCATTTTTGAGCATGACTTTATCTTGTATTTAAAATAGTAAATTTCAAAACAATGTCGGTAATATTCTTTTGAAAAAGGCATGGTATGTTATTGTAAGTGAATTGTCATGTTTATGGCCTACCAGAGGAACTAAACAAGCTCTGATATTTTGAAATGGTTTGAATGAAATGTGTTTAAAATGGGTGTTACATTTAGTGGTATCGTGGCGTCGTTTAAAGTGCTCTACAAAAATGATTTTGGAATTTTTTTTTGAGTAATTTGAAATTGAACATGCATTTACATTTGCATATAAAGGATAGCCCGATGACTCTGATCACGGATCTTGCTGGTCTTAATAGGTGAAACATGGATACGAGATCCTTTTAGGGTTGAGGATGACTGAGGAATGTGACAGTCCTCTGTGTAGAGTGGACAAGCGTCCCATGTTCCACCAGCCAGTTGAGCCGGAACTTTGCTGGGGTATATTGATATCCTCCAGCAGTTAGCTCAAGCGTTACAAAGAAGCTGACCCAACCGGCTATGGTTTCCCTCAACTGATCAGCCATTGGAGGATGTGAGTGCGGCCATTAGATTTTCACGGGACGGAAGAGGATGAGCCCTCATGGCGGAAGGAGTGGCTCGAAAGAATAGAAGCGAATGCTATTCAATCATTATTACAGGATGAGGAGTTTGGAATGTCGGCCCAGCCCTACTGCAAGGGATGGGGCGCGCCCGGTGGTGGGTTTACGTGACGAGGACCGCCATAGGAGAGTATTACATGGAAGTTCTTCTTGGATGAATTCAAGAAGCATTATGTAAGTCGCATCTATTTGGCTAACATGAGAAGAGAGTTTCATAATCTGAGACAAAGACAGATGAGTGTCACAGAATATCAAAGAGAATTCACACGGTTGAGCAAGTATGCTCCCGAGATACTTGTGAGTGAGGAAGAAAAAGTGCAGTAGTTTAGAAGAACCAGCATAATATTGCTTAATCGGGCCCACGTGTCACGGGATTTTGCCATGATGATTTTCCAAAATTGCTTGACATGTGCATTGAATGTGGAAAGAGTAAAGAAAAGAGGAAAAAGAGAGAAAAGATAAAAACGGAAAGAAAAATCTCGGTCGATCCGGTTCACAATCACAATAAAGGAAGAAATTCGGGGACCACCAGGTTCAGTCGATCCTGACTCAGGACTCCCCATTGGGAATACTCCTCTCTAGGCCGTCGGGTGCTAGTACCGAGGAGGTGCTTCTCAGAGACCAGGCGCTCCTCATTTGCTCCCCATTGTGGGAAAAATCGCGGAGAATGTTGGAGACTACGGGTGCTTGTTTGATTTGTGGATCGAGCATAGAGCGAGATTGTTGAGCTGATTCATTTTAAACTTGGCCCGAGTGCGACCAGTGACACGAGAAGGCAACAAAGTGTTGCATCACCAAGTAATTCGAGACAGGGACCACCGGAACTTGGAAGTAGAGCAAGATGGCCGTGCTCCGGCTAGAGCATATCACAGTAAACGGTGGAAGACCATCGAAGCTCGGTCTTGATGGCGGTAATTTCCAAATCTTTGATACTACTGTACGGCGCATTGATTGATCACGAGTCCAACCCACTCCCTTATATTTATGTGACATACCTAGTGTGAAGAATTTGCCGAGGAGTGGAACCAGTATGACATCTTGAGTGTGAACCGGCTCGGGCATAGTGTTATTGTGAATGGGGTGTATAGAAGTTGCCCTGATCCAGAGATACGAGTATGAGTTTCCACAGGGATTTGATTGAATTATCTTTAGGAGTTTGATGTGATTTTGGGAATGGATTAGTTTGTCCGACACCAAGTGATGAGTAGATTGTGAGAATGAAAGAGTGACCTTGAGAACACCGAATGAGGATGAAGTAACTCATCGGCGGAAGTCGAACCACCTCTCTAAATGTGATATCACTTGTACTGCTAGAAAATGAGTGCGAAAGGATGTGAAGCCTGCGGCATGTGATTGTCTGATGAGCAAGGCCTAGTGCATCCGATATCCCTACTGTTAGTGACTTTCGGACGTGTTTCTGGAAGAGTTTCTAGGATTGCCTCCACAGAGGGAGATTGAGGTTGCTATCGACGTTGTACCAGGTGCCACACTGGCATCCATTGCCGTGCAGATGGCTCGATTGGGTTAAAGAATTGAAGCTTCAGTTGCAGATTGCTGAAGCGGTTTATTCGACCAGAATGTATCACCGTGGGGAGCTCCGTGCTTTTGTTAAGAAGAAAGATGGTACACTTGGCTATGTATTGATTATAGACAAGCTGAACAAGTTGACCTGTAAAAAAGATCAAATCATAAATTGCGGAAATTGATGATTTGTTTGACCCTGGCGAAGGTGCAAGTAATAACTGAGAAGATTGACTTGCGTCTGGAGTATCATCGATTGAGGAATTAAAGATGTGGATGTGCATAAAGCCGGCGTTTAGAGCGCGATATGGACATTATGAGTTCCTTGTAATGCCGTTTGAACATGGAAATGCTCAAGCGGCTTTCATGGACCCTAATGAATCGTGTTTTCAGGCCGTATGTGGGTCAGTTTGTCGTGATGTTCATGACGACATTCGCTGCTATTCGAAATATAGGGAAAATCACGACACACACCTTCGGGTAGTGTTAGAGACTTTGAGAAAAGAGCAGCTGTATGCGAAACTAAGTAAGTGTGAGTTTTGGTTGAATGAAGTATCATTTCTTGGGCACATTGTATCGAAAGAAGGAATCCAGTGGATCCAAAGAAGATAGAAGTAGTTGTCGAATGGAAGCCACCAAGAAATGTTACAGAAGTGCGTAGTTTCCTGGGACTGGCAGGTTACTACAGAAGATTTGTTAAGGGGTTTTCGATGATCGCGGCCCGATGACGAGAAATTTTCCAGAAAAATGTAAGGAATTTGAATGGGGTGAAGAATATCAAAGAAGTTTTGATAAATTTGCTTGATCTTAGCAGGGCTCCGAGTTCTTACTCGGTAGGCCTGCGGTAAAGGAATGTATGATCTTTGTTGGCTTCACCTAAATGGCTTGGATGTGTCTGATGAAGGGTAAAGTGGTAGATTTATCTTGAGACGGAGTTGAAGCCCAGCGTAGAAAGAAGCGCACGAGTTGGAATTAACCTTGTGATTATGTTCTTATTTGAAAATTCAGAACATTGTTGTATGGAAAAATGTTTCATCTACACCGATCATAAGAGTCTTAAGTGTTGCCCTCACGGCTAGAAGCTTAGCAGAATGACGTGGAAGTGGATGGAGTTGGTGAACTATGATTACGTGATTGACTATCACCGGAAGGCGATGTAGTGGCGGCGCTTTGGAAGGGTAGAAAGACAATGCAAACGCTTGGCGTTGAATACTCATTGTCATTAATGAGACGATGGTACAATAGTGGAGGTGATAAGCGAGACCGAGTTTGTTGAATCGGAATTTTAAAGAGGCTTCAAAAGAAAGATGAAAATTGATGTTATAGTAAGCGGATTAGAAAAATAAAGAAATCGCATTCTGATAAATGAAGATGGGGTTTGTATTATAAAGATCGGGTTTGTGTAGATGATAATGATTTAAGAGAAAAGCCATACTTGAAGAGGCATAGTGGATCTTTTGCTATCCATCCGGTAAACGCAAGATGTATCAAGATTTAAAAATGTCATTTTATGGTGGTGGAATGAAAGAGAATATATCGAGAGTCGTAACGAGTGTTTGGTTTGCCAAGAAGTAAAGAGCGAGCATCAAGTTCCTTGAGGATTATTACATTTATGAATCTAGGGTGGAATGGGATCGAATTGCCATGGATTTTATAGTTGGGTTACCATTGAGGAAAGCATGACTCGGTTGGGTTGTAGTGGACCGATTGACCCGAGTCGGCTGACCTACCGGTGAGAGCCGTTATTCACTTGACAAGCTAAGCGGTGTATATCAAAAATAGTTCGGTTTTGTGATTCTATATCATTATTTCGGGGCCCAGGGATCCGAGTTCTTGAATTTTAAGGAAAATTGCAAGAGGCCTTAGACCTCAGCCGAATTTTAATCTGACGTTCCGCAGCGGATGGGCGGTCGAGAGAGTGATCAGTTACGGAAGATGCTAAGGAGTTGTGTGATCGTATGAGGGTGGTGGGATAGACACATTCCTCTAGTTGAATTTGTGTACAACTTGACTTCGATCGAGCATTGGAATGGGCGCCTTCTGTGAGCGACCATATGGAAGAAAATACGGAACGCGGTGTGTTGGACCGGGTTGAGTGAAAGAAAGTAATTGGTCCACGACTTGATTCGGGAGACCCGAAGAAAGTGAAAATGATCGAGAGAGGAAAGGCTAAAGGTAGCCACGGATAGACAAAGTCCTCTTTGTGGACTTGAAAGAAAAAAGACATTCGATTCGAGATCGCGACAAAGTATTACAAGAAAATTATCGCCTTGGAAGAAGATGCGATTTGGGAAAAAGAACAAGTTAATTACAGATTTATTAGTTGTATAGTGATTGAAAAAGTGGGTCCATTAAGTGCTGAATTGGCATTACCTCGGGACTTGGAAAAGATCCATAACGTATTCCATGTTTCGATGTTGAGAGGTGCTAGATCAGACCCATCACATATAATCTCTTGGAACAATTGAGCCGATCGGATTTGACATATGAAGAAGAGCCGGTAGAGATCTTGTAACCGGAAATTAGAAAGAGCTCTTTGGAACAAGAAGATTCCGTTAGTCAAAGTCTTTGTGGAGAAACCATAAGGCCAGAGGAAGCCACTTGGGAAAAGTGAAGAGAAACAATGCGGCAACAATATCCACTTAGTTGTTCATCTAAGGTAATTGAGAATGATTTTAAGTGGGGGAGAGTTGTAACGCCCCAAAAATACCCTACTATTTTTTTTATAATTTTTTTATATATTCGGGTATAAATTGGTCGAACTTGGGTATTTAAAGTTGTTAAATGAATATTGATTGTTATTTGATAAGTGATTTTAAAAGATTAAACCCGAAAATTTACCCAAGTGAAAAATGACAAATTTGGAAATGTGAAAAATGAGGACCTAAGAGTCAATGGTAAACAAGTTTATATGTCTAAGTGTAAATATGGGAATTTAAGTGCAAATAGGAATAAGTGTGAGTTAGATTGCCATTTTGGAGGACTTAACCCAAAAATGCATTTTGTAGCAAACAAGGCCTTGAGGAAATGAGATATTAAAAAAACCAAATGGCGAAAAAAATGAGAAATGAAAATAGGGTGGAAGGCGAACATGGCCTTACACTTAAATGAGCTTAAAAATTAAAAGTGGTGTTTGGGAGCTCGTGCTTGAGCAATCGTTTTTTGAGAGAGTGAGAAGAGAAGGCTAGGGTTGAAAATATCTCAGATTTTGGTGGGAGATCATCCCCATTTTTGGTCTCAAGTGATCAAGAGGAAGAAGGCTAAAGCATGGGGTTTAGAGAGTCAAGGTAAGAACACAAACCCTAGAATTTGCTTTAATGATGTTTGAGTTAGGAAACTAAATCATCCATGGGATTTGCTTGTGATTGGTTTAGAATGATGTTAGGATGTTAGGAGTGATTGACGCATGGTTTATTTTTGAGTTTTGAGGTGTTTAGGAGAAAATCACGAAGAGGAAATTATAGTGTTTCAAAGGGAGATGCTATAATTTTTTTTTTTTTTTTCAAATCACTTGTTTTGTTTTGGCCATAACTTAGTCATTTCCTATCCTAATTGAGTGATTAGGTGCTAGATTACACTAGACATAGTAGAACAAACTTCATGGAAATATTAATTTTAATTTGAACCAAATTGGACCCAGAAATTCGTTTAGTGATGCTCTGTTTTGGATAAATTTCTGGTTCAATTCTACTGAAGCAGTTATGTGTTTTAAGAGTAGTTTTGGTACTTAGACCATAAGTTGGGTTTCCTCATCCTAATTGGAGTGATTCAAATTTCTGGAGTAAACTAGACTTCCTAGGAGAATAATTTACTTTAAGAATGGTATACAAATTTGTAACCTCAAGGTATCAAAATCCTTCAAGGGGAAAGCCATGCAAAAATCTGCTTCTGTTTGCAAATTAAGTAGTCCAGAATATAAAATTCCATAACTTGAGTTTTTGGGATCCAAATTGGATGATTCAATTGGAAGGAAACTAAGAACCATAGATTCAAATGAGTAGAGGGACTATTACCAATTTATGGAGTTAAGACACCTGGAAATTAGAGGAAAAACATTAGGTAACCAGTGAACTGGGCATACCCGACCAGTTTGGCATAAAATCCATAACTTGTGTTTTTGGGTGATCCAAATTAGATGATTCAAATTCCCTACTACAAATGATAATAGAGCTATAATTTTCATGAAGGATATAAGCTAAATATGACTCAATTGTCCCCAGAAAATTTGGAAAGTGAGAGTGTATTAGACAGATATGTAACCCTAACCAAAATCCTAGAATGCTGCAATAGTTTTCTTTGGTTATTCTTTGATTGTGAAATATGTGTGTGATGGATTAGGGATTAACGAGGAGGAAAGTCGAGTTGAGGTCGGGTCCGAGAACATGAATTAAGGGCGACAATCTTTTGGGTTTGTTCTACCGGCTTCTATTTCCGTTTCAAGTTTTGTATGTTTGTTCTCACCTTTTCTTATTCGTTTCAATATTTGAAATGCTTGTTTTAAATGCATAAGAAGGTATATTGAATTGTTTTAAATGATTTGAAGAATTTGGTTTGGAAAAATGTTTGCATATGAAAATTGCATGACTATTGAAAGTGAACTAGATTATCTAAATATATTTTATACCTTAACATAAAATATTTGGACTTATAATAGAATATTACTTAGTTTAGTTCGTATTAAAATAGGTGGTATACCAATAGGGTCAAAATAAGCGTTGCGAGCAGTTTGTGATGTGTCACTCCCGATCGGTAGCCCGGTAGGGACCGTGTCGGTAGTGTTCATTATTGTTGTTTATAACCGGTCGGCTGACCAATGGGGGCCGTCTTTGTGTTATAAAGCGTTTTTATCTGGCCTGCTTGACCAGTAAGGACACGTGCGCGAGTGACTCTAATATCTGTATACTTGAAGACATAGGTTAAATTTGTTAAGGGTATAACTGAATTGATTGACATAAGCGAATTGAATTCTGAACTAATTGAATTTGTAGGCATATTTGAATTGATTTGAGATTGTGAAATAATGAATATGAAGTGTATTTTTGGGATGATGATGACTGTAACTGATTGTATATATAACAAGTATGTATTGTATTTGCATGATCATCCATAAAGATTTTGAAAGTTTTGAATTGTTAGAATTGCATGATTTGATTTAAGCTGACTGAATGGTTGTATAGAACCAAGCATGAAAATGCTTAGGCGTATTGTTCTGTCTGTAGTACGGAGTGATAGATGGCGAACGGGAAAGAGGCAAAGTCTCGAGAGCGAGTCAACGGGGAAAGAATTGAGGTATCTTGACATATGCATAAATATCGTGACTTTTTATCTTGTATTTTAAAATAGTAAATTTGAAACAATGTTGTGTAATATTTTGAAAGGCATGGTATGCTATTTTGTAAGTGAATTGTTTAAATGTTTATGGGCCTACCGTAGTGAACGAAAATGCTTCCGCATATTTGAAATGGTTTGAATGAAATGTGTTTTAAAATGGGTGTTACAATCACACATTATGTTGACAATATTCTTGGAAAGTTTAACAAAGATAATTCTAGTATAGCCAAAACACCAATAGATGTAACTCTACATTTCTCCAAGAATAAAGCAGAGAGTGTTTCTCAAGTATAATACTCTAGGGTAATAGACAGTCTAATGTACTTAATGAGTTGTAAAGACTGGGGCGTATACATGTAGTCAATGGCGAGTAGATACGAGTAATCAAGCTGACATTGACAATGAATTATGAGAATATTAAAATACTTACGATTTACTTGTGATTATGGGTTGCATTACACAAAATATCCTGTTGTACTTGAAGGATATAGCGATGCTAATTAGATATCTAATGTTAAAGACTCAAAATCCTAAAGTGGTTATGTGCATACATTAGGAGGAGCAACAGTCTCATGGAAATCCTCAAAACAACTATTATCGCCAAATCCACAATAGAATCTGAGTTTATAGCCCTAGACAAATGTGGGGAGAGGCTGAATGGCTATGTCACTTCCTAGAGGATATTTCAAGGTGGCCAAAACCTGTGCTTACAATATGCATACATTGTGATAATCAATCTTCTATCAATAGAGTACAAAACAATATGTATAATGGTAGATCTAGACATATTTGTCGTAGACACAACACCATTAAACAACTATTCTCATCTAGGATTATCTCTCTAGATTATGTAAGATCTAAGGATAATATCGCGGATTCGCTAACCAAAGGGTTAAATAGAAAGTTAGTTGAAAAGTCATCAAGGGGAATGAGACTAAAGCCCGTAAAAGAATAAGTTAATACAATGGATACCTAACCTAGCTGATTGGAAATCCCAAGTGTGGGGATCTTCCCATGTCCATTCTTATGATGAAACAGTGATGCTCATACGAAGAAGGTTAAGCTATGCTTTTAATGATCTCTATATGCATTAGAAAGAGTAACATGAGCTACTCTTAATTTAAGAGATTACTTATGTAAGAGAGAAGTGGGGGCACTTCAAAGGGAATTGAATAGGGCATAATTCCTATTAGTAACTTCTTATAGAACCAAGCTCATGTTCATGGCCAAAAAGAACATAAAAGTGAGAACCGGGAAATGTTAGGAAGATTCCTGTGTGTGGTATGTCATCATCTACACAAATAACAAAATGGTTCAAGGATATCGTATCTACTATTTAGTTTGTAGAATAAACATACTTTTACAAGGAAATGTTCAAAGGGTAACACCTACCTCTTCTATGCAGATTTCAACCATTGTACTTTATCACTCATGAGGAATCTTTGGTTATTCCCGTTAGGTATCAATTTCATTCATGTGGGGAATTATTGGTTTCGTTCTTTTGTCTTCTCTGTGATAGAGATATGAACATCTCTGGTTCGTCTGGAATGACTACAAGATAGGTGTTGTTGCCGTCATTCAGAGACCATTGTATCTTAGGAAGCAGACGCCGCGAAATTCTCCAGCACCCTTGGAGAAAGTGATTTTGCTTAAAGGAGATTGTGATTGCACAAAACTTGATCTAATTCCATCATTTGTAGTTTTACTTAATTGTCTTCCTCTCCTTCAAATTATTGTGTTTCAATGTATTTGCCGTGTAATTTTGTAACACGATCTTTATTTAGTTACCGCATTTAGTAGAATGATGTTGTTTTTGTTAGGCTCAATGTATGGGTTCGTGGAGTGGTGTTTTTGCTTAAGACCAAAGGAAAAGAGAATGTGATAATAATGCTCAACAATGCCAACGGCATTAGTCATTCCTATGGAAGCTTGCCTTCCTTCGAAGCGTATCAATTATTCAAATTCGGAAGTCTAAAATAATATTATCTCTCAAGGCTGCAGGAAGACAATATTCATGCCTAAGAATTTTACAATATATTGTGTTGAAGATTGTGGTATTAGCCCATTATATTAATAGAGTCAAATGTTTGGTCATGTGAAATTCATTCGCAACCAAATAGCGAGACTTTAACATCCAAATTTTAGATCCAGACATTTATTATTATTATTTTCTCTGTTAGCATTCAAACTTATGATGCAAAATGTTAATCCTCTAGCTTGCAAAATATTTATAGCTCCATAATTCTCTCCTCCTCATCTCCCTTTGAAGGGTTTGATCAAGGGATTGGAAACAGAACTGGAAGTACGGGTAGCTCTGGTCCCAGCAAAATTAAATGGGATGAAATTTAGTAACCTAGTTGATCTCTCACTGTAAACTTTAATAAAAAAAAACTCAATTAAAATTTTCTAACTAATATGAAAAAAAAGGGTAAAAAATTACCAGTCTGTATTGATGTTAGCCAAAGTGAAATTCTGGCATCCCAGTGATTCAAAGTTATGTAGTATTAGTAAAACGAAATAAATTTATCTTGGATAGATTCTTATTTGGTGTTAACTGCAGTATCAATTGTAACATTTGAGCAGTAATGCATGTGAAAATTGTATTAAAACATGTAGCAAAATGAGGATGAATTTCTTCTTTAATTATTTGATTACTTATATTGGAAAAAGACATTAGAATTAACGTGTGATTAATGTAGATCTTTTGATTTAAAGAAAGAGCGAAGAGCGCAACTTAAAATGCATAGTTTTAGTAGATCATAGATAATGATTGATCACATTTTTGCATTTTGAATTGATGTTGTAATAAAAATGAATGATTTAGTTGAAATATGGTATATTTTGTAACTATAAATGATAATATATGATATATGAAAGTTTACATATTTTAATTTTTGATTTCAAAAATTAAAATTTTTTCATACCTAATATTATTTTTTTAATTTGGCCCCCCTCGATATATTTGGTTGTGATCCATCCGGATCTCAAGGGTTTGTGTGTGTTTGTGTGTGTTGGGGGAGTGGGTGAACTACTTCCTTTAGGTTGTAGTGCCCAACTTTTGACAAAAGTTAGATGGAAGAACGAACTGGGAGTTTTAATTAATTGTTGAGATGATTAAATTTAAATCAGTTTTAATTGCCAACTGCTTGATGTCAACTTAAACCCTTGCTTATAGCTTGGCTCAAATAACGGATTTTATGATCTTGACAAAGCTATTCAAAGTTCAACCTTTAATAACGCAAGATTAATGCAGACCCATCTTCAAATTAGGCTATTGCGTGTTCAAAATTAAATTGAATTCTATACAATAAGAAACCCTTTCTAGGACGTTGGGTTGGTTTCACAGTCAAAAGAAGATTTATCTTTTTGTTTTTTATACAAAGAAGAAAAACAACCTTATTTGGTAATGTTTTTCTTTTCCTCTTTTTTAAAAGTACATCTCCCTTGAAAAAGCCATGAAAAAAGTAGTTGAATCGTTATTCTCCCTGATATCAAGCAAACGTATGTATAAGCAAATTTTAGCCAAACTCCTTGGACAATGACCAAAAGAAAGCAAAACGACTTTTAAACTTGTATCAATAAAAATTTACCCTAAAAATATGAATATATAATACAGTAGAATAGGCCAATCAACGTGTAACTTCTTTGTTACAATGTGTTGGTCCGTCACCATATCCATAAATCCATAAACCCTAAACCCGAAAACCTAACCCTAAACCCGAAAACCTAACTTGTGGCAAGTGTTCAATCCAAGCCTAATACTTCTTATTCCTATGCTCTAAAGTTTTCAACCCAAGCCGCCCCCTTTATGCTTGGGTGGGTCAGTCAAGATTCATTCAACTGTCAAAGCATTAGACTTCAGGGGGGCTGCAAGTGCTTCAAACCTTTTTTTTTTCTCTTCCCCTTCTTGAATCTCTATATTTACATTTTTCACTTCCTAAGCTTCTGAAAATCACCATTTTTCAGTTTGATTATGATGGAAAATTCTTCCTGAGATGGCGGCTGCAAGGGCAGCCTTGAAGCTTGGATCTTTTGTCAATGAAGAGGCCATCTGTTCCACCAGGAAGTGTTGAAATTCAGGGGATTTTGAAGGCTTGACATCAGAATCAGACTTGGGCTTTGTTAGATCAAGAGTAACGGTAGGTCCTGATGAGCTGAGTGAGGCTGCACAGGGGACTGGACCCTGGCTCACGTATCGGTTCACACCCGATGCCGGCTCAATTCTAGCAGGGTGCGGATGGTTGTGGACGCCTTCGTAGGTTGCCACCAATATAGATTGATCTTCAACACTTCTTTGCACCTGAAATGCACAAAGCAACTGAGCTAAGCAAAGCAAACTTTGACGATGTTAAACAATCAATTTTCTTAAAAGTTCAAACTCAGTAGAATTTGGTTCCAATACAAATATCATACTTTTAACATTTTCCCATATGCAGCCCCAGATTCGCATATAGAGAGACAAACAAATTAACCAACGCAAATCATGTTCTAATGTCATGTTAAACAAACAATTTTCCTAAAAACTCTAAGCTCATAAGATTTAAGTTTAATATGAATGTTATGCTTTTCTGAAATCATGTTAAACAATCAATTTTCTTAAAAAGTCGAGCTCATAGAATTTGAGTTTAACAGACACAATTTAGTAAAAAGACGATCTACAAGTGGGATTATCAAGTTTAGGCTCACCTTCTTCTTGACAGGGCAGCTAGGAGCAAAAGAGCATTTAAAGTAAGCTCTTGGACAAGGGTTGTCTCTGGTAACCTTCTGGCCATATTTTCTCCATTGGTATCCATCCTTCACCACCTGTGTAAAACATATATAAGAAATATCAAGATCCATCATTCACCATCTCATGGTGTTCACAGAATTGTCCACCAAATTCTCGGTTTTTCAGACTTACGAGGGTGGTATCGGATGCTTCTGTTCGAGTATAGATTCTTGAGATTTTGGCCTTAATTGTCTCTTCCCTTGGTTTCTTGCAGGAATCTTCGTCGCTTGAGCTGCTCTCTGAGTTCCCCACAACTCCATTGTTGTTATTGCTGCTTTCTGCCTTCCTTTTTCTTGATGAAGTAGCTTCCTTCTCAGCATTCTTGCTTATATATTCCATCACATGGCTTCTCAAAGCGTTGTAATTCTCACACATCACTGTTAGCATTTCTGTTAGCTTCCTGTTTTCTGCGTTCACTCGGTTCAGTTCCTCCGAAAGAACACTTGTCTGTGTACACGAAAACGAGAAACACAGCTTCAGAAAATCACCCCCAATTACAATTTTATTAACAACTTTTTTTATTCCTCCTTAATCTATGATTTGTCTCAATTTCCCCAAGAAAATAAAAGTGTTGGGGTTTTGAAGGAATTCATCAAAAATAAATAAAAATCCATTATATATTTGAGATTCAAAGCCCTCCATTGACTCACCTCTTCTTCTTCTTCTTCCAATGAGACCTTCAATCCCAACCCAGTAAAATCATCCTGCTCCTCCTTCTGCAACAACCAGAAAAAACAAGAACAAAAAACTCCAAATTTAGCACATATGGAATCATCCCAACAACCCCATCCAAACTCATAAGATCAACATTTTTCACATACCGGAGTATCATCAAAAAGTCGAAGAGGATTAGCATTAAGATCCAATGAAGTGCTCATCCAATTAGAACTATCCATAGCCATCAAACTAAGATAAAAGAAATGAAGACTAGTTGCAGAGTAGAACTTGAATTATTATTCCCTTTGAGAGGCAGCCAAGAAGTTGTCTCAACTTTGGAGTTTCCATCTCATAACTATATATATATATATATATATAGGGAGGGAGTAGAGAGATTGTTCATTTGTTGATGGGGGGGTTGGAAAGAGTGATTCAAAAAAAGAAAAAGGTTGAAAAAAAAGGAGAGAGATGTCGGTTGTGGGGTGAAATGAAGTCAAAGTCAAGCCCACCACCACCAATAAAGTAAAGAAAATGAATGAATGAATTTCAAGTTGGGTAGTGAAAGAGAGAGAGAAGTCGTAAATTGACCCAATCCTATCCTTTGACGTCTCAAATTTCTAATAGTCTACTTTACGAGTGGTGTCCGTTTGTTTCTCGCACGTTTTCGTTTTAATCCCTGAGGGCCACCTCAGCCCAAGGCATTTTCCACGTTAGTGTGATCTGTCAATATATATATATATATATATATATTATTCTTCATAAAATTGAGGTGACGTTGGGTGCTTCTAGGGGACTGAAAATTAGCACATTTTTCTGACATTGTGAAGTGCCACGCTCTGCACACGGACTTCACAAAAGGAGCGGGACTGTAGGTTTGACGACTTAACAGGTTTTTTCGGGTTCTCGTCTTATCTTATTTTATCCCGTCCTTCACGACGCGTATTCTACAAATAAGGATTTTTTTTAAGATGGTAATGAGACTGATTTAGGATTATGATTATCCATTCTTTTTATCGGTTTTGAAACTAATATAATAAAGGTTTTTTGTGGGACGAGGCTGGTTCGGATATTTATTTAATCTAGCTTCCTCTCAATTATACTAAAAAAAAAATGACTTTTCAGTGATTTTTTTTTAATATATAATAATAATAATATTTTTTTAATAAAGAAAAATATAAAAAACTAATTTTTTATTTGTTTATAATATATATTGATTTCAATATAATAAGAAATAAAAATAAAGAGGGCGAATATTGGCATTTTTTATTCCAACCCCTCTTTTGTCCATTTAATTTTAGGAGAATTATGTTAAGGCCCATTAAAAGAAAATAGAACACAAGTCCCTCAAATCACTCTTAAATATATTATCTTTAATAAAATAATAAAAACATGTCCTGGACTACAACGGAACACCTCCTAAGAAGAAAAGTATTTTTGTCATTATATTTATCAAGTAATAATGGATTTTCAAACTGGGCGGGAATAGGAAATGATTTAAGTAAATTGGGCGGGTTGAGATAGAGCTGATAGTAGAAAAGGATAAAAATAAATGGGTATTTTTGTCATTCATATTTATCAAGTAATAATAGATTTTCAAGTAATAATGGATTTTCAAAAGGTGGAAAATAGGAAATGATTTAAGTAAATTGGGCCGATTGAGATGGGGTTGTTGCCTTCAATGTTTTAAAAGAATTGTTGTTTTTTTTTAAATTGAATCGGATCGATTGGTCTGATTAGTAAGGTCATTCATCGATAACAAAATCGGTTCGATTTACTTGGTCTTCGGACCGATAAAATCGATGATTAAACCGAAAAAACGATTGAATGAACTAGACAGTTGACAAAGAACCAAGTGATTCATTCACCCTTTTGCCCAAAGTGCAATCTCCCCTTCCAAATTCCATCTCCAATAAGATCTCCCTTTCCTCTCCAACAACAACAATACTAGATTACTTGTCGTATAGAAGCAGAAACTCCCCCTTCCTTCAGCACTGATGGCCATTCCACCACAATAGGGCGACGGTGATGACAATTCCACAATAGTAGTGCGATGGCCACAACGATTCCTCAATAACAGCGTCATGGCGACTCCTCCAATGGCATCACGTCCTCAAACAACATCCTCCTCCAACAGCGTCTCGAAACCCACTCCCCACCGATAAACAAAGTGAATTTTATATTTTAATTGTTTTGATATTTAGGGTATACTTTATTTAGAATTCCGATTTTGTAGGTATTTGATTTTATATTTATGATTTGAATTTTTTATTTATGAATATAAAATCTTGAAATAATTTTTTTTACTTTTAAAAATAAATATCTAAATAAGTTCCTAATATAAAATAAATTTAAAATTCTTGTATCAAAATTATGATTTTGAAATATTTTATTTGATTTATTCAAATATATTTTTTTTTATTTTATTTTAAACAAATGTATGATTTAAAAAAAAAAAATTACCAAATATATTTTTAACATCTCCAAAAATTATTTTGAAAGATACAGTCATAAAATACTCATATATTTTAGACTTTAGATAATTATGAATTTTTTTTTAAAGATATAATTTTTTAAACTTATCATAACTAGCAAATATTAATATTATTGAAATTTCTATAATATTAATTATTTTTATTTAAATAATATAAATAACAGATACGACAAGTACTCAACCGATCACAATTTAATCATAAGTCCGATCAATGAACCATAAATCGATAATTTTTTTATTCGATACCGATTTAATTTTTAAAACATTGATTGTTATTCCTTTAGAGTAGAAGAGATAATTAAATTAAATGGGTATTTTTGTCATTCATATTCATGAAGTGATGATGGATTTTCAAACCGTGCGGGAGAAATAGGAAATAGGAAATGATTTAAATAAATTGGGCGGGTGGAGGTGGGGGCCGGGGCCGTTGCCATTCCTCTGGTAGCAGAAGAGAGGACAAAAACAAATGGGTATTTTTGTCATTGACGTATTTATTAAGTAACGGTGGATGGGTGTTTGGATAAGAGTGGAATGCGTGACAACTTGGGAGTTGATGATTGTGGCCTGTGGGTGGGAGTGTGTCAAGTGTGAACACACATGGTTCAAAGGATCTCATCTTTTATTTTTCTTTTTCTTTTTAATTTTATTAAAAGGATCTCATCCCTTCTAGTCTTATCTACTGTTTAATTCACTCCATACATTATGAGTTACCCCACTAATTTAATCCCGCCAAAGAAATTCGGGCCCACTATATGAGTGAGTCTCAAGGATATTCGGAATTTGTTATTTCTTGAACCACCTATCACCACCGACCACTTATATTTTTAAAAACTTTTGCCACATTTCTCTCGTGACAAATTATTATAGAGTATCAGGCCTGGATCCTAAAGATTTGAATAATAAATTAAAATAAATGCGTGACATTTTTTTTTGTAAAATAATGTTTATATGGATATTATTATTATTATTTTATTATTTTATTTATTTATGGTATGCATCATTGTATGTAGCAAGGCTACTTATGGAATTTTAGACTATTCAACATCTACTTCCAGAGAAAAATATGAAATTAACCTTTTGGGTTTTACTCTAAAAAGGGTGCTAAAGGAAAAGTAGGGTGATATTTTTGGTTTCCACTTTAAATGGACTTTTACATTTCTTTCACATTGATGTAAGTTTTTTTTTTTTTCTATCATTTTATCATTGACTTATTACAACATTTCAAACAATAAAACATATTTGATATATTTGACAAAAACATATATGCTATAGAACTGAATTATAGGTATTTTAGTTATTATTAGATTATTGAATATATAGGTTTTGAGTTAATTATTTATGTGATTAACATGGATGTTGTGTCATCCTTTAAAATTCCGATTTTATATTTTTTAAAAAAAAGAGTCAAGTATTTTTTTTTAATCAAGGAAAGAATTTATTTTAAGCTACTACTAGTGGCAAATAACTAAGGGTTAGTTTGACAATCCTTCTTGAAAGTATTTCTAGGCCTAAAAACACTATTTTTTTTGGAGAAAAATAAGTGCTTGGTAGAATTTTGAAAAACGCTTTTGAAACATAAAAAAACACTTATAATGTTTTTTGAAAAACACTTGGGATGTGTTTTTTTATTTTTATAAGAAAAACACTTCAAAATTTGTTCAATATTACTATAATACTTATTACATTCCTTTTAAAAATCTAATTATATCATTAATCATTAAATCATATTACCATAATTATTTTTATTACGATCCAAAATCCTAGAAAATCCAAACACTTCAGATTTAATATTCTTATAATCATAAAAATAATCATTTTAGGTTTTTATTAATACAAATATTTATATATGTTTATTCATTCATTCAAATTTCTGTAAATATGCTTACATTTTTTTATAATCATAAAAATAGTTATTTTAGGTTTTATTAATATAAAATTTTATATGTATTTATATATTTTTAATAAAATATTTTATTTATTAAGATATCCTATTTTTATAATTAAATATTAAATGTATTTTTTTTGATAATTTTAATGATATAAAATTAATACCTATACAACATGTTACAAAAAACACTTGAAAATCACATTTTCGAATTCCTGCATATAAAAGTGTTTCTCACAAAAGCGCTATCAAAGAAAATGTTTTGGCTAGAAACGTTCTTACAAGAATCAATGTCAAATTAGCACTAAATATATTTGGGTTTTAAAGGCTTTTTCTGGTCGGTTTCTTAACTCTCAAATTTTTCAATGGAAGGCCTACTTTATTTAGGCTGGTTTTGGTATTCAATTGTTGACAGTTTACTATGCTAAATCACGAAGAAAACAAACTTTATTTTTTTTGAAAAGAGAAAACAAACTTAATAATCGTAGCATATTGCATACAGCAAAAAAAGTTATTTTTAATAAAGGGAGACTAATTTAATATAAGGATACTTGGCTTCAAAAATATTATAAGTCTTCTGCTCAGAAATTAAAATTGGAAAATTTGTAATGACTCCAAGAATTGGCTTAGACCTAAGTTCAAGCTCATAAATAAAAGTTCAGTTAAACTGTTCAGACCATTCATATGCCCATAAGAAGTTCACAAGATTTAGCTTAAAATTTTAAAATTTTTAAGTCAAACAAAAGAGATTATTAGAAAGGCAGAGAAGCAGATGCTTATGTGCCGATACGAAATATTTTTTTGTAAAACAAAGCCTTTATGATAGACTGAAAGAATTCTTGATGATCAAGACTTCATAACGAAGACGTTATTTATGAACAAACCTATTTACTAAGACACTTACAATAACTTCAAAAAAGTGGAGTAGAATGAAATCTGAATCCTGCATAAATGTCGCTTCACGCCTACAAAAGGAGCAGAGAAGGATGAAGCATGGACAACTTGTCTAATCAATCAACTCACGGGCAATCAAAGAACTTAAATTTCTTCAATAAGCTTTCAACACCTCAACATTTAAATTCTATTATGTACCAAGTTTCTAAAGAATTTTCAATAGTGTTACTCCATTCATTCAGAAATAACTCAATATTTTCTCTAAAGAATTTCAATATTTTCGGCTGCAGCTCTCATTCAAGCTATCAAGTTTTCAAGCATAATACTATTTTCACAGTTAAATCCAATGTTTTATTCAGCAATTTCAGTATTCTAGTTGCAAATATTATTCAAATTTATAAACTTTCAGCATCGTGTTATTTAATTCATTCTTAAAGAAATCTAATATATATTTTTCAGCAATTAATTTATGTAATATTTTCATTCGTATATTTTCCACTTTATCGGGAATTGTCAATAACCGTGAGCCTACATAAATCCGACACAGCTTGATCTGAAGTTATTTACAAACACTGACTTACAGACATTACGACACGCTATATTAAAGGTTATATGAGATTAAAATCAACACACATCTTCTAAAAGGATTATATCATATGAAGTAAGAGAAATTGGTTTTTTTTACACATTTATTCACTTTCCATGTCACGTTGTAGTATTCGTTTCTTACAAGAATTTCCGGTACCTCGAACCTCTGTTTACATATTATATTAAGAATTTGAGCCTCAATGTTTTTATCATAAGAAGCATGATATTCATATTAAATCAAAATCCTATGCTCAGAGCTTTTGTAGAGAATGGCCATTTAACACAGACAAGCTGATTCGACACTTGTTCTCGTTAAGCCAGCCACCTTTTATGTAAATTTGAATATTTAATCCTATTTGTTAATTTGAAAGTCCATAATATTTAATCCTCATTTGTTAATTTAAAAGTCCATAATATTTAATTCACATTACACTGGAAGTTCATACCGAACTTTATTGGCTTGTTTGACTCTACCATGTGGCACAAGTATGGATGAATGGGATGTAGCTGAGGAAGGCGCAAGAATATATTATTCTTATAAATCTAAATTTTACAAACTTGAGCTTTTTGGCGAGTTGTCGTTTAACACCTATCTCACTCTTTTATCACTTGAATTAGATTTCAATGACAAGTAAAAGAAATTAAGTATTATAAATGAAAAAGATTTTAATTCTAGAAAAAATAAAGTTACTAATATCAGAAGCTATATGCATTCAAATATTTTGCATACCAAAATGGAAAAAGCAGTGTTAGTATTTTTCTTATTTAATTTTTTTACGATTCAAATTAAGAATATATCAATTAAATATAAATATCAAATCGTTAAACCATAAATGATTTAAACAATACTCAAAAGTAATAAAGATAATAAACCCGATTCAAAACCTATAAATTCTACACACATTACTCAAAATACTTATTAATTTTAATTTCAAACATATTAATGATAATAATCTGATTTATCGTTTATGTTTGATTGAATGTATTTTGCTACTATGAATTATCCATATAGATAAAATATCGTAATAAAATAATGAAAAACAAAATATAGTTATGAGGTGACAAAATTATGAAAAATAAAATAAAATAATATCTCTATGGAATAAACGATTTTTAAGATTGATAGAAAAAGATGTAAATTTAGAATCGGTAGAAGATAACATTGAGAGAATTAGCTGGGTAAAAAGTAGTAATTATGAGAAAGAAAAATAAGAACAAATACAGTGGGCAGTCCACGTGCGCTGACCCAAGAGGAAAGAATATCGTACCAAAGACTGGTTTAGCGTGGACATGCGCCTCACCTACTCATTAATAATCCTTTGAATATTTTTATCAAATAGGGTTTTATTTGTTTCCTCTTTTTTATAAAAAATAATTTAATATGTGCATAATTCTTTCGTAATATTTACTTTGTATATAACGACTGTAGCTCCTTCCCACCCACCCTTTACTTTATCATTTAATTTGAGCATATATATCAGCCAAATATGAGAAAAAGTGAACCACCTTATATGACTTGTGAAGTCAAGTAGACTTTGCATACATCTCTTTTCTTATTTCTTATGATATTTGTTAAAATCAACGTCACCGCCATGAGGTCATTCTCTTCATCAAATGTTTCATTAAAAAATAAATGCAAAAAAAGTAAATAAAAAAAAAAAAAAAGGAAAAAGCTAATCCGAGAGTATACCAAACAAGACAGAAAGATGGACCATGAGGGGTTGCTTGACCAGTGACCTGTGATCACACAAGTGGAGGTTGGGTTCATTGAATCTGTCCCTTTTATATGCCTGACTTTTGATTCATGAATCTAAGTCTCAACCACTCTCTCTCCTTTCTCTCTCTATCCATTTAATCACATTTACAATTCCAATTATTTTAGAAAAAGACACGCTGTCCACGAATTCAAAATTCTTTGGTCACACGTTTGAAGGAAGGGAAGATTCTCCTTCCTTGGAGTCTTGGAAATTTGTGTGATTTGAGTGGTTATCAAATAATGCATCTTTTGACTTTCCCTCTAAAGCTAAACTTCATATCCACGAAAGTAATTTACTAAGACAGATTTCAAAATTAGATTTATTTAATAATAAATTCCTTATTTCAGTTAATTGGCTTCAAACCAAAAAACGTAATGATTCTTACATGTCATCCGTCGGCAATCCCATTTGACTTGACTTCCGGAATGCATCCTATTTGTACTTTATTCTTAGGTGCCCTCTCCTCCTCCTCCTCCTCTTCCTCCAGTGAATCAAAACATTCGCAATCTTGGAGCATTAATATATATACCCAATTATGCTGTAGGATTTATGAGGGATAATGTTGGTCATAAATATTTGAAGAATACGTGTCACACCCTGAAACTTAAAATAGAGGCATAATAATCATTTCACAACTCAAACCTGAAGACTCAAAATGTGAAACAACATAAATATTCATTTTTGTAATTGGATTAATTCTAATTACTAAACACCTGTTTAGAGTGAACGCACAATGTTGGGGATATTTTTTGATGATGCCTTTCCAATCTGAATCGGATCAAGTCACATAGATTGTCGGGTCGACCTAACCGCCTCCTACTCTAAGCCACGCTCTCGACACGGGACTCCTCTACAAAATCGCAGCCAAAGAGGTCACGCGTCGCCCCGCGGCCGCCCGACAAGCTAAAGCTTGGGCTCTCCCGGTAGCATCAACCGCTTAGACGGCTAGAACGTTGCACCTTCAATCGACGCGACTGCATTTATAAGATACGTTTTTCTCCCAATCTACAAGCAGAAGCGATTCTTCCATCGGATTTATATTTTCCTCGCCTTTATCACCATCTAATAATAATAAGAATTAGAGAAATAATATTGCACTATCCTTCTTCCTTTCATCGGCGAGATTCTGGGCTTCGATTTACGTGATGTTCACATTTGAATCATCCTACTTCCTTACCGCCATTTAATTGATTTACACGTGTTTTATCGTCCATGCTATCGCCCTCGCTAACAACCGAGCGCTCATGCTGGTCACGCCAGGTCGCGTTTAATCGGGCTTACTTTTTCCTCGACCGGCTAGAATGCGCCTTCACGCGCCTATTTTTAAACCCTATTGGCGTCACCAGACGCCGAAGCGGTGTGCATTTGTATCATCTGATGCTACTCACCGTGTTTGTTCAAGGTCGCTCGTTGTGAGCTTTGTCGCGCCATATGTCCCGTGGATAATGATGACTTCTTCGCCGCGCCATTTCTTCCGCTTATTTCAGTTTCTTCTGAACTTCCTTCACCGTCGCCAGGTTCTCTGATCTTAGTTTTTGCTTCTTCTGAGTTCTGCCTCTTTCCACATCGTTTCACCTCAATCTGTAGCTTCCTTTCCTAAGGCCTCAAGCATACTGCTGAGGTAACCTTTTCGTGCCTCGGGAACATGCTGCCTTTCTTCCTCTCATGGTCTTCTGATAAGATGAATAAACGCTGGGGCTAGCCTAAGAGGTCCTGCCCTTATTACTGTTATTCTCATGGGTCCGGTCGTTCCTCTTCTTTTCATATATAGGAAGCACCTCACCACTGCTTTGCCCAGGCACAGCAAGCCCGACAATTAAACCTGGGCTGTTCTTCTAAACGCCTGGAACCCCCCCTTTTCCTCGGGACAAGGGTAAGGAGAATTGACGAGATTAAATACCCTGTGTGACTAATGATCTTAAGTCACCGTAATGCTCGCTGTGGGACCTAGCAGCCAACCTGCAGTGGAGAAATTACGAGGGAGTTATAAAGGCCCCTCGTGTCCTGTAGTTCCTGTCTCCCGATTTCACCTCCCACGTATCCAAGTGCCCAAAACAGGTGTTTCTCGAGGTGGCCTTCGAATAATGGCCTCGCTTCCCCACACCTCTTTTTATAAAAGGTCTCGCAACATTTCACGCCCTTCGCCTCTCAACTCGCCCCACCCTCTCGGGTATTCGGGCCGGGCCGCTGGTCTCGTGGTCAGGCCTCGCAGCCTCCCGATAAATTCGTCCTCGATCTTTTTAGTGTGAAGGAATTCGCCGAGGGCTTCCTTTATCTATCTACGCGCCAACGCTCCGACATTCGACCCCATTCTACGCGACTCGGAAGGAGCATTACTTTTCGTCATACGCAGCTGGGAGTACGAATCCCTGAGGCACAGATACTGGCATTCCGAATGCCCGACCACTCCTGAGAATCTACTGAGCATCGCCAATTAGTTTTGGTCTAGCTTTCGTGAGGTATGTAAGGTGTCTCTAATTTTCGCACGGGTTGCGGTGTCTTCGTATCTCCGATCTCACTCAAGACAGTTATAAAGGTGGAGTCACGAGTGTATTCTCGAGCGCTTTACCGAGCTTATCAGTCTAATATTCCCTTGATTCAGTTCGAGGTCCTCCCGTCCAGCCTACTTGGAGGCCTCACCTCCCTCCGTTATGAAGTTTTCTCACACAGCTCCGTTGTCAAGCCCACTAAGGAGCTGCCTCGAGTGGAGACGCCGGTCCCTGAGGTCCTGAGTGAAGCAAACTCCTGGACTTCCTAAGAAGGGGCCGCCCGTCTCCAAAGTCCCGGGTCAGGGACGTCTTCTCACCTTCTCACCCACGTCCGAGTGTCAAGGTGTTGCCGCTCCCGAGAGGTTCCGGGGGAGCCCCTGCCAGCGCCCTCCGGGGTTCCGCCGCAAAGGCCAAAGACCCTCGAGTGGCCGTTGAGCCTCCGTTGGAGGTCATGCCTATCACCGTTTGGAGTCCCCCTGCATAGAGCGCAGAGCCTCCTTCTTCGAGGGCGGAAGAGTTGAGGAGGAAACACCCCAAAGCTGATGGAGATGGCGATTCCTTACTCTTCAACGCTTAAGTCAGGCTTGCAGAGTCTCGTCCCACTCATCCATCCCTCACAGCTTAATCGGGAAGTCACCACCGGGTGTCCCCGCTCACTGGCAGTCGATCGCGTCATTAGGTGACCGAATCAACAAAATTTGTTTCCTATTCTACCGCCGCTGCCAAGCTTACCGCAAAGATAGCTACCAGTCGAATACCCGGGGATGGGTTTTCATCCCACAAATGATTCGTATCATGATTCAAAATGGTGAGGCTTTCATTTGATTTTAATTGTAAAACAGGGGAGATTGTCATTTCATCAGTAACCGAAACAGCTTTAAATTATGTGAAATGGTGACTCAAGGTCAGCCAGCTTGATAAAATGGGGTTATAAAGGTGTCCTCAAGTTATTTCGTATTAGTGGCAAAATGACTTATACCATACTAAAACCGGATTCGTTAAATTTTTAAAACTAACCCTTAAAACACTCCTATTCAGTCAAAACATGTACCGAGCATTTAATGTTCCAAAGAAGCAGAAAGCATAGCATTAACTTTCACTTTGGCTCGTAAACGATATCTAGCAATGTCGTTGCATCTACCCTAAGAATGTATCAACCCTATAAACATGACAAGTAATGGACCAAAAGAAACACATTAAATGACATTAAACCCTAGTCAACAATAAATGCAAAGACGTGTTTCATTTAAAACTGAGAACCACCCGCAAAACCACCATTAACCAACCTAAAGAACCCTCCTTGAGATTTGAGGCAGCCAAACATCCCTTGAGTTGTCATCCTCAAATGCGGTTTCAAGGCCAAGAAAATGAGAGAAAGAAGAGACAGAGAGAAAAACTCAGGAAACTAAAAACAAAGTCAAGAATGGAATGTCAATGGTGTTGTGGTTACAAAGTTATAAGGCGGCTTATATAGCCATGCAGATAAAGAAAATACCAAAAAATACCAAGAATATGGATTAAATGGGGACAAAATGGGAATTACACAAAACGAGTCGTTGATAAAAAAACAGGGAGACAAATTTCGCTATTTATTAGGACACATCATAGCTTATGTCAGGAGGCATACGGTAGATCCAAATTTTCTACATACAGTAATTTTCACATGATATTAATTTTTAGCTATGATACGAAATTACATCAATAAATAAAAATCAGGCATAGTGAAATATAGGATTGCGAAATTGCTTATGGCTGCGTAAATTTTCGCATCCTTGCGAAATTTTTCGCAATGACAACTTAAAAATTCCGCACTCTCCCCGCATCCCTCCCGCATTCCGGCTCACCTCCATTTCTTCAATTCCACTTGATAGGTTCTTCAACTCTATTGATGAAATCGCCGAGAATTCATATGAACATGGCATAACCGCACTAACTCGGGGCTGGGTTGAAATGATGGTCAGGCCTACAAACCCGCAAATTCACCAAAAACACACTCGAAACAAAATCGTAGTACTAAACTGACCCGCACATGTCAACTCCGCTTTAATTCATATGATTAGTACGCAGCACTCAAACCTTTCTTAAATAAGACTTCAAAATAAAGACTTTTTGGGTACTAATCACACCCCCCAACCGACACGTTGCTAGTCCCTTAGCAATGCTAAAAACAATCAAGGGCATGCATGCTGTGCTTTTACAAAAAGTGTATGCTGTCCAAAAAGGTATGTGTACAAGTAATGCCTTACCTTCAGTATGAACAATTTAGACCCTGTACAAATACTATCGTAAGAGAACAAATGCCATATATGAACAAGTTTTAGCAATAATTCGAAGAAGTCAACCTACACTTCCACCAAAATCTACGTGGTTCTTAAGGTAACCATTTTGAACCAATAATACCGCAAAGCCTGTCCCTCCCAACCAAGCTACCGCAGTCTTAAACCTGGCTGACCAACCTAAATAGAATCGCTACACTCTTATTTCCTTGATTGTGGTAGGCAATGTTAAAAACTCTCACTTCACCAAAGTCCGTAACCGGGTCCACCGATGACTCCCAACCAATTAAGGCTTGTGGCATCAAGCCAAAAGGATCTAACACCACAAACTCTACAAAGCCACCCTGACTTCAATGACCCCCGAGAACACACCTGGCAACCTCGCTTAAACTCTACCCATCCACCAGATAGGGCTAACAAGAAGTCGACATGACCCCAACCAATAAAGGTTTAGGCACCGAGCTTTTAAAGGCTTTCGCCATATACCACCTCCGTGACCGTGCCTGGGTTTCAAGGCAAAGTGTCACAGATTCAAAAGCTCCTTTTCTTCTTTTCTTTTCTTTTGCTTTTCTTTCTTTTCATTTGGAAGACTTCATCAATCTTCTTTTTGTTGGTAAATAATAAACCTATTATGGGTCAGTCACGTATCTAATGATTTCAGTGAAAGTGGTATATACCAACCTATTATATAAACCTGTGTGCAATGTGTGTGATTAGCTAAAGGATGTACCAAATTTTGAATACATTGGAACTCAATGCACCAAACTCAATCCGCATGGAATCGCTCTAACATTAAGGTAGCATATGTGGCTTCAATTTTTCAACTCAAGGTAAGAGAAACACAAAATACCAGTCACAAATAAGGATTTGCAAAAGTGTAGAAAGTGGCACACGCAAAGCTTTCGATATAACCAAAGTGGCTAAGATAAGCTTAATCAGTGAAGCAAACATGACAAAAATATCACTGCCTACTATCGGTTAATACATGTATCCTATACAATCCTATACAAAATGAGTAGGCAGTTGATAAAGCTAAAAACAATACAAAACATGATAGAAGACACTCCTAACTCTAACTTTTCCTCCCAACCAGCATAAAACATGCCCCACCGGGCAGGATAGGAAAGTTAGAGAAGGGAGGTGACCACCTCACTCTGGGCGTGGTGGAGACGCCGGCGGATCCGAGCCGTCGCCGCGCTGCCAAAGATATCCAAGGAGGCCGCGGTCACACCGATCTCGAAATACCGTGCAAAGACCGCCTCAATGAATTCGCTATGAAGAACTGAGGTACCATGACCAAGAAGCATGGCATGATTCCACGCCAGAGTGACCGACTCGGCCAACTACCGTCCAACGATGCCTCGTAGTAGCAAGCGGCACAGTTATCCATAAATGTGCCAGCTAAAGCTCCAGAACCCATTGAATATGCTCCTGAGACAAGCAGAGAAGGCCCACACTGGGCTGGCAGTGGGTCAGCGCAGGAGTGTGGAGACTGGAGGAGATAACTGAACCAGCCCTCCCACCTCCACTCCATCTCGTGAACAGGATCCTCCCTCCTCCTGGGTCCTCCCCGCCACATCATCCGCCGCTCCCTCCTCCCGTGGAGGACAGCGAGACCGGCATGTATAATGATCGCCGCTGGCTAAGACCCGAGTACAACCGATCCTCCTATGCTGCCTCCTCGTGGAACCCCCAGATGCTCCGTGACCCGGCTCAAACCCCAGATCACTAACCCAGAACTCGCCGAATCCAGCCCTCGCGGTGGACCTTCTCCCTCAAAATGCAGGGAAGTCACGACAAGCCTGTGGGGAGGGACTAAACCGTAATCCCTCCGAGATCCCGTGATGAGCCTCGAAAGTATAGCTCCACCGCTACCGCACGTAAAGGCCGTAATGGGAATACCGGGTCCCGAGCAAGTGGTCCACTCAGACATCCGCCGCGGTCGCCATAAGAGTACGGGTCCCATCAGAGTACTTCAAGCGAGACACGACCACATCTCTCCTCGTGACGGCCTCGTGGCCAACTCCTATATCCCACCCGGCCAAGATCACGGCAGCCCAAAGCACCCGTAATGTCCGCATTTCTGCACCCAGCGCCACACGCCGAACCTGAGTCTAACTGACTGCACTCGGATGTCATATGGTGGTAGAAACTTAAGCATACCAGTGTGGATAAACCGTCGCGGTCATAAAAGGCAACAACACCACGGACAAACAGACGAGTCTCCGAAATGCCGATCCATTGCCAAAGTTCCAGATATCATAATATGGCTCCCCATGGAAGTCTCTGGCACGCAAATCCACGTTCCCTGGAATCGGATCACAGGTGAACAATGGGCGCCTGATCCTCGAGGCCTGCACCCAGGCGATGAACCTCATTAGCCTGAGAGGTGACTCGCCGGCCGAGATCCCGAAGAGACCTCCTGCCCATGTCCGGCCCGCTGGAGGGCCAGCCCCCACGTCGTCGTGGTACTCGAGAAAATCCGAGGCCCACCCCGGCTCGACATCGCCGGATGGGGCCTGGGCCCGAGGCTCCTGCATGACAACTGGGCACGCAGGGCCGTGGTCAGCCGCAGTGCAAGTCCCGGTGAGAATGGGCATCTCGTGTTCCGAGGTGCCTCGTATCCTCTCTCTCTCCTGGGTACCGAATCCGACTTTAGGCCTCAGAAGGAGCAACCACCACGCGTACGACCATGACCCAGGGTCTGTCAGGCCGCAGGGGCAGCCAGGCTATGGGTGTAAATGAGAGTGTCAGGCGTGTCGGGATGGGCCCACGCATAGAGGCAAATGACTCAGACCGGTAGTAGGTCAGTCTCTGGGCCGACACCGTGTGGTCGTGGCTCCTGGTCACACACGAACTAGCAAGGTGGCTTAGGTCACGCGAGCCCTGGGGCGTGGTGGAGAGCAGTGGCACGGAGCTACGGGGCTGTGGCACTGCACTTAAATGCCCACAGGCTCTCGCAGGGACCCGGGTCTCTACTGCCAGGCGCAGCCTCGGGAACCTCGTGGCAATGGGTGCTCTGCGGCCGGGCGGGCTCACCTGCAGGGCCTGCAGGAATGTGAAGGCGTGAATGAATACAGCTGGGCCCCTTTTTATAAAACTATTTTCTATATCAAGGGTCCCCGAAGTCAAGATTACTCAGTGTTTAATTCGGCCATTATAGCGAATTCTCGTCAACCAAATTCCATCTCAGATTAAAGAAAATTGATTTATAGATTAAAATAAGATAAAATTAAAATAAAATAAAATAAAAAAATAAATATTTAAAATAAACATAAAAATAAAAATAAGATAAAAATAAAATAAATAAAATAAAATACTAGAAACCAAATTTTTATATTGTACTAAAATTAAGATAAGGAAAGTTAATAAAAATAAAGTAAACTAAAAATTGATCAAATTAAACTAAAAACCACAAAAATTTTAAGCCGCTAGCTGTCTCAAATGGAGGCCAAACCGCCATGTTCACCTGTCATTCGCCAGGTCAAGGAGAGGAGTCTGACCTCGCAAAGATAAATTTGTTCTACCGCTAGTGTACTCCTTTCTTTTCGTACTTCACTGCGATCGGGTTGACTATCAGGTTCTCACAGAGTGACCGACGCAGCCAGTTCCTCCACCACCGCTTCGCTTCCTCGCACCAATTTCGCCCGCAGTAGCGAGGCTGGTTCCCTACACTCGACCACCGAGCGCACTCTCGCCCGCATGTCATCTTCTCTCGCTTAGCTTCAGGTTTTACTCAAGTGAAAAATATTGAGCCCAATGTCATGTCACAAATGTGAGCCGCATGACCCATTTACAATTGATTATCGCATTTTGGCCAAAAATGGTCTTCCTGTGATAATCGCACATGATCGGGTCCACTAAGGATCGGGTCCACTTAAGTGACGTTTCTGCATCAAGCACTACAAAGTGCACCGTAGTAGAATTCATTCCTTACCAACACATCCTCAACTATTCCCTTGAATTTCGCAATTTGAACATCTAATGACAGAGATGTCAGTAGGATTGCTTCTCCTCAACCTAACCGCTTATACACCGAATATGGCGAGGTTTACACTAGCCCCCAAGTCCAACAACAAAGGTTTGGTCTATAAGTCCCTCCAATGTCGATCACATCATAGGATCCTCTTGATCCTTGTATTTCACCTGGGTCTTTCAATAATCAGACCGACTTGCTCGTTAAGAAGGCTTTTTCAATGCCTAACCCTCTCGACCGTGCATAGGTCCTTCAATTTTGTATATGTTTGACCTCGGCTGACTGCGTATACTGGATATTTACCTCACTCGCTTTTAAAGACCTCCCAAATTTCAGCTTGTTTGGATTTTTTTCTTGCTTCTTAAGGCTCGAGGAAATGGAGGGGGGCATGTTTTCTTCACTAAATCTTCATTGGATTATTATCCTTCAGCTCACCTTCCTTCTCTGCTTTCTTCAAAGAATACGGGCAATCGGTTGCCAATTTCTTCCCACTTGTAGAGTAATGACGGCCTTTACTTCATCCATCCTCGTAGTTGCTAAGAACCTATTTCGCACCCTCGATTCGCAATGCTGGGAAGGGAATCTTCCTTTCAGACCCAAAGAAATTGCGGTTAATCCCGTGACGGGAGTACTCAGAGGTTAATAATCTTCCGATTACAAGGCTGTTTTCAACCCATTCTCTCGCTCAGCATCTTTCCATAATATCATTCTTCGAGCCAATCAGATATCGATTCTCTTTGTCTCCACAAAATTCCGCCACCACCTCAGCCAAATTTAATATAGCTTGTTCAACAGGGAAGAGGATGGTGTGATATCGGGTCGGGTATGAGGAACCAAACCGCTGCTTAAGCACCGTGGAGGCACACATGTCGGGATTAGGTCTGAGAGATCGAGGTGATCTCTTCCAATCGAATTATATGTATTACCATACGGGGCATTAGGTCATGGGTCAGGACGCCCTACCTGCATTGGCATGCTCGATCAAATCTCTCACCGATGCAGCATTCGACGTAAAGGTTCTCTCCGTGGCCAAGGATTGGTAATTAATGCATGGGTCAGTCTGCGTGATTTTCGCCACGCCTCGCACCTCATGTGTGTACTTTTTCCTTCTGGGGAATTTCTTCCACCTTCCTAATAAGGTTAATATCTGCTTTCATCTCCATATCTTCTGAAAAGTGCATAAATGCCTCCCTTCGTGGGTCGACTCGGCTTCATTCTTCAAATTCTCGATCTTGCCTCATCCTAAGTCTTCGAGGTTTTGTAAATCACATAATTCAAGAAGTCCATGGCTTCATCCGGGGTTTTCGTCGTAAAGTCACCTCCACACATGGTTTCTAAATGCTGTCACGCGTGGAGACATACCCATCATAAAATGATTCACTAGCATCCACGTATCAAAACCATGGTGTGGACATGCACACAGTCCCATGAACCTCTCCCAACACCGATAAAATTTCTCATCGCCATAGGCCGAGTAAGTGTGTATCTCGCTCTTAAACCGCTGTCTGTCAGATCAAGAATTTCTTCAAAATTCACCAAGATCTACCAATTTCTAATCGTTTCTACCAAGTGAATTGAGCCATATTTTGGCTTTTTGTCTCGAGGGTTAACTGGAATTACTTCAACTTCAATAACAATTCCATATACTCCGCTATACCTTCCTTAAAAGTTATGCATACTCCTCAAAATCCCGAATGTGAGTATGGATTTTCATTCTCCATACCATGAAATGTGGGAGTAGGCACCAAAGGTCTCACCGCTACATCCTCGCAGTGTGGTAAGGATGCGTGAAGGAGCACTCACTCTGGGGAGGGGTGTATGTGGTCCATTGATCCGTGTGACATGTCAGCCGATTCATCGGAGGCTCATTGACTCTCATTGCTCCTCGTGCAGGATCCATTTAATCACGCACACCGACACACTTGCTCAACTGGCACTCACCTTCAGTAACTTACCCCACATTCCTCATCCCAAAGGCCGATAAACACCAGAATAATAAAATGAGAAAAAACAAAGAACAACAAAAAGGTCAAAGGCAAGGGATCACATAGCTAAAGAAAACTCGACTAAAAACAAAAGGTCAAAGAAGATTCGAGTAAAAACTTGAAATTATTACAAACGACTTCAAAAAGGGGTTGTACCAATACTTGTAATGTTATAAGTTCATATCAACTCATCATTCAGTTTGGGCACCATCCCTGAACGCTACCATTTGATTCGTGCTGATCCTAATCAACAAATCGGCTCTATTTTCCCTCCTATCGTCGATTGCCACCGCAGATAAATGGCCTAGTATTTGTAACGACGTGACAGTCATCCACAAATGACTCAGATCATGATTCAAAATATGAGACTTTATTTGATTTTTGGATTGGGTAAAAACAGGGAGATCGGGTTGCTCACGAGTAACCCGAAACAAAGCTTTAAATTAGCGAAACAAGGTCTGAAGTCAATAAAATTTTGATAAAATGGGGTTATAAAGGTGTCCTCGTTATTTCAAATAGTAAGTAAACACTATAGTCAGCTAAAACTGATTCTTATTATTTGCAACCAACTTTAAAACACTCCTATTCGAGTCAAAATACGTATCGAGCATTTAATGTTCCAAGAGCTTGAAAGCATAGCATTTAACCTCATTTGGCTCGTAAATGACATCTAAAGAATGTCAAGGCATCTACCCTTAAGAATGCATCATTTAACCCTAAAGCATGACAAGTATCACCAAAAGAAACACATTAAATGGCATTAAACCCTGGGCTTTGGAAAGTATAACAATAAATGCAAGATCAAGCTAATAAAACCGAGGACCACCCGCAAACACCATTAACCAACCTGGCAACCCTCCTCTTCAAGGTGTTTGAGGCTTAGCCAACATCCCTTGAGTTGTCATCCTCAAAGGGCATGTCAAACTTAAGAAAATGAGAGAGAAAGAAGAGAGAGAGAGAAACCAAACTGCAAAACAAAAGTCAGCGTGGAATGAATGCTGAATGAAAGTTAGGGTTACAAAGTTATAAGGTGGCTTTATACCATGTACAAGATGTGTGAAATACCAAAATACCAAGAATATATGATTACAATGGGGGACAAATGGGAATTACACAAAACGAGGTCGTTTTGATAAAAACATGTGGGGACAATTCGCTTATGCATAGTGAATTCTCATTAAATTATCATAGCGAATGTGAGGCATAGCGAAAATTCAAATTTTCTACGCACGCAGAATGTTATGAGCACTGCTAGGATTACTTAAATTTTCGCCATATTGAAATTCTCGCACTGCTAAATTCTTCGCATCACTATTAGCTAACCCCACTTCCACATCTCCGATTCTACCCACCATTTTTAATTCACTGAGGTTTAACTCTACTACGAACGCCAGAATCACATAACATATATAACAAAACTAACTGAAGCCGCTTGAAATGATGTCGAGGCTCACAAACCCGCAAAAAGTGCACTCAAAATGATAATTTTAATAAACTGATAATAAGCTGGGACCGCATATGCCAATTCCATTAATTCATATAATAGATTAAGATTAAAAAATCTTCAAAACCTATCTTAACAGACCCAAATACTTGGGTACTAATCGAAGCCTGTCATCCTCCCCTGTAATGCCTTACAAGCCCTGTCATTGTCCGATGACCTCGGGTTTAAGTCATGGTTGACTTTGTGTCGGGTATTGGCATGTGGCTACTCATTCAAGAGCTCGGGCCAAAGGGCCGTAGACCGAACGAGCCACCAGTCGCCGAGTTTAAAAGCGCAGGGTGACCGCCTTCGTCGGTTTGTAGCCGAGCCGCAAGATCGGGGTGCGTAATATGACCGAGGAGGTCGCAGCTGGTCCCGATCCGGCGCGAATACCAGAACCAGCGCCAGACGCCACGCGAGGTGCCGAAAGGCGGATGGGCCAAGAATAGTCGGTGGCCCCAGCCAGCTCGCACCGCTGCGCTGCCTGTGACGCACTGCTGAGGCCGTATCGGCCGCAGCGCCCAGCCTGTTTCGCAGTCAGGATGAATGCACCGCCCAGAACAAGTCGCGCAACCAAGGAAGAGTCACGGCACGCCAGAGACTTGTTTAATAAAGTGGCCACGCCAGATGGAGCCCGTCGCTGAGCTTCTCCGAGGCTGCAAGCCTCGAACGCCGACCTAGGAGTGCCAGCGGGTTGCGAGGCAGGACCTTCAAGAGGCAGAAACTCCTGGTCACCTGGCACTGGGCTATAGCCAGCCTGAGGGATGAGGCCCGCACTAATGGCTTCAGACACTGCTCTTCAGCAAGGTCGCAATGCCAACGGCCTGGACCCTAACCCCGATATCCTTAGTGACAAGGAGGTGGAAGAGTCCTTTTCCGTTGACTGTTCTGGAGAGCCAAACACCCCGGTTGAGGCTCGCTCCCATTCTTCGCCTTCTGCTCCCTTTTCTGACGTCTGAACTCCTTCATAGCCATTTGTTTGTTCGCTTTTGTTTTTTATAGCCGCTTCAACCCGGATATATGTAATGTCATTCTCAATGAATACCCCATTTTGTATCTCATCACTTTTACCCTTTTTCCTTATTTTTATATAACTCGCGCCTTATTGCCTCACTGAGTCATCCTGATCGGCTATACGGGTTCCTCTCTGGGCTCGAAGCCGATGGGCTGAGCTCTTCAAAACCGGGGCCGGGCCGAGGTTTGGCGGGCTGTTCTACATGAGCGAACCGACTCTAGTTAATTACTCCGAAAGCCGGCAAACAGTTTTTTGAAAACTGAGCTACCGAGGCTCCGCGGCTTATCCGGGTCAGAGCTAACCCACTTTACGCCAGCCTGAGCTATAACAGCTTTCAAATGAGCTACTGAGGTTCCATAATATTTCGCCAGCTAATATCTCTGGCGCACAGGTTTTTCAAGCAACAGTTCAAAACCTGGTCACGAGGCTTCACGCTGCCTTTCCAGTTAACCACTCTCATTAATTTTCTTAGAGTTTACAACTGAGCGAAACTGAAACACTGGGGAGGCTCCGGGTTTATCCGCTGAAATGAATCGCTCTTGGCCACCTGTGCCTGAGTTGATGCTGAGCTTAAAACAGCCACTGAGGGCCTGAAGATTTCGCCCCAGCTGGACCCGGCTCAACATGATATACTCTTCCCGAAAATGAGCCTAAAACCAGCTGACGGCCCCGGGCGCCGAGGCCTTCCCCTCTCTGAAGTTAAGCTCGCAAACGGAAGTTCCCCGCGCCGAGGCCTTCCCGAAATGCTAAGCCTCGCAACCGGTTTCACGAAAAGCGCCGCTTAACTTCCACTTTGAAAGATGCGTCTTAATACGCTGTCACAGAACTGAACTGATCGGTGTGATTCTCCGAGTGCTTCACCTCCTTATAGCCTACGACTTCCTTCTCGCTATGGAGCCCTATCAACCTTCTTCCCTTTGGGCGAACTAGAACTGCGCAGCAGATGGCCGCACGCTATCGCTTCAAGGGGTCTGCCTAGGATTCCGGTCACGCTCTAAGCACACCTTCCGGCCCTCCGCCCGTGAGTCAGGTTTTCCCTAGCCTCCTATGGAGTTATGTTATTCCCTGTTCCGCCCAATGACTCCGAACTCGTGTTAGGAATGCATCCGAAGAGGGCAAGGTAATTAAAGAAGAAACTTTTAGTACCGCTTTTTTCTATTTTCCCTCTTTCTTCCTCCTCTTTCTTTCTCTTCTTTCTCCTTCTTTCGCCTCTTCCTCTCTTTCCTTCTCATTTTCCTTCTCTTTTCCATATCTTTTTCCTTCCCTTTCGCACTCTCTCTTCCTCTCTTTCTCTCTCTCTTTCTCTTCTCGATTTTTGAGGGAACCGCCTCAGACTGCCCATTCCCGAGGTGTGTGGACGGCACCGTCGATCAGAATCAATCAGACCTTTACCGTAATAAAGATAATATATATATTTTTGGGCGATGAATTTCCAGGTATTCCGATAAAATCTGTGACGCTCCCTCGGGCTGAGCCGGTCTGTTTTCTTTACCGAGATGTCCGGCTTTTGATTTATGAGATGACAAACAATAATAATAAACACATTAAATTCATGTAGCGACTCAGTCGCCCACCCGACATGAAGTTCGAACTGAACCCCGGTGAACGCCCTGCTTAATTCTTTTTATTTACATTTTATTATATTTTCTTTTCAAAAGTGTCACGACCCAAATCCCCGTCGACTCCTGGTCATGATCCGAACTTTCCAGAGCCCTAAGCATTCGACGTTTTCAATTATCTTATCAAAACATTTTCTTTATGTTATTTCTCTTAGATTTTCGATCATACAAGATTTTCAAATGGTAGGCCCACAAACATTTATATTTCATAAAATGTAATTACAGTGGAAGGCATCTTATGCCTCTTTAAATGATATACAAACAAAACATTTCTTCGAGTTCGACTAATTGTTCACAAAATATTCCATGTTTAAAAGGAAATGATTTGTAGCGATAAGTGATTCGTGCTACGTAGGGTGATCCTAATCAACAAAATTATATCCTAAATTCTTCCATCGTCAGAGCAAAGCTATCATAGTGATAGCGCTTCTAGGTCGAACTCGGGGATGGGTTTTCGCTTTCAGACAAATGATCAATGTTGAAGGCCAAAATTGGTGAATTCACTCGATTGGGGTGTTGTTAAAAACAAATGGAGTCGATGGTTTGAAACTGAAAATAAAACAAGTTAAAAATGTAAAATAGAATTCCTTGTAGTGTTAGGTCACCGTCAGTACCGGGGCAATTGAGGTTCCCTCTGTGGTCTTTTCTCATTGGGGAGATGACATATAGTCATCTCCCAAACCTAAGCCATTTTAACTCAGAATTCGAATTTAAATAACTATCTTTGAAAATTGGTATTTTCCTCCCATTGATGGTCTCATGAATAAATATCAACCTTGACTCACTTTCCAACAGCTAATAAATGATAACTAATGAATGTCACTGTATCTAACAATAAGTATACAATGAACCCTAAAGCTTACCAAGTACTGGTCGTTTACAGTGATCCGAAGGGATCAAACCTAAAATTTGGAGAAAATAAAAATATCCTTGAATCGCCTTTCAATAACCCATAGATGGTAACTAACGGGTGTCAATGGATCTAACGATAAGCATCCAAGGAACCCAAAATATCAAAGATCGATCATTCATATAACTCATGGATTAGTGTTTCACGCTCGAACAAACCATAAAATGGTAGAAAATAATTCCGTTAAAAAACATGGAAAAACCCCCGCTGCCTTCGCATCCTCGCCCAATAGCCTTCCACTCCAAGGTGGATATTTTAGCCACTCATCCTCCGAGTTGTCATCCTCGGAGGGTGTTTGGCAGGAGAGAAAATGAAAAAGAAAATGAGAGAAAGAGAGAAACGGGAGCTTCCTGAAGCCCTAATTTTATTCCCAGCAAAAAACGTCCGTTCACAGTGTCTGGTCAGGGGGCTTTTATAGCCAACCCATAATACAAATTACCAAAAACCAAAAGCAATTACTATTACAATGAGGGCAATTTAGGAAGAAAGCCAAACGGGTGACAAAAGCAAACAAACGGGCGCAGAATTCAGGCAGATTTAATAAATACTGGAGCTATGAATAAGAGTTAGAACTAAATTTCGCAATGCTCCATTTTTCTTGTGTATTTTCGCTTCTTCTTTCCTTCCGGGTCTCCGACCGTATCGTCAGCTTCTGACCCGAATTCTTCGTGCTTGGATCGACTCAACAATTTTGGCATGATTAGCTCGCAAAAACTGCAAAATTAGCCACAAATGCGACGTGAGAATAACAGATCTTAATGTGCAACGTGTTAATACACGATTAGTACACAAAGCACTCCAAACCTATAATACAAATGGGTTCAAAATAGCACTCAAGTGACTCAATCATGGGTATGCACTTATACCCCGCAATCTCGCTTTACGACTCAAGGCTTCACAATCTTGTCTTCTTTCCCGTTCACTCGAAACCCGCGCATAGATAAAAATCCATACGCTAAGCATTTTCTGCTTAGTGGTTCTAAGGCGCCCTATTCCAATATTCAATTTAACTCGCATGCATTTAACTCCAAACCATGCCTATTATATCAACATATACTCATGCTATTCATTTCGCATTGCTTCACTTCCAAATCATTTACTATATGACAAACATGCATTTTCAATGCAACAATTCATTTCACAATTCAATTTATGAGATTTAAGCATATACATAAAAACTAATTTACACTCACAATGTTGGTTATTTCACCTTGACTATTCAATTCACATTTCGACGGACTCGCTTGATGAATCCCGCCTTATTATCATTCCCAGAATGTGCTTACACATTTAACACCGGCCTCCCATCATGCTCGGACAGCCGCTTGGTGCACTCCCGACACGTGGTATCACTTAAATGTCATACGCTCATCACATGACAGATGCCGATTAGTGCATCCCGCTGGGCTGGGACATTGACAATTTCGTGCTCTTCGACGGATGCCGATTGGTGCATCCCATCAAAGCGTTCATTGCAGATATCTATTCAATTCAAGATGTCGAATTGACCGATTCATTTACAATTCGCGTTATCATTCACATTCAATCGGTTTTCAAATATCACATTTCAATTTACATATTCACTTTCGTATTATCTTTTCAAAGATATACTCAATCTATGTACTCATTTCATATACTCATTCATGTACTCATTTCATATACTCATACATGTACTCATTTCATATTCACTTGGTAAACTACCAAAATACTTGAAATAAGAATAGTGGTCGTGAGAAATCAAACCAAGTCATTTCTGATCTAGCTTCCTTCTCTCTTCGATCTTGGTCCCAGGCCGTGCAATCATCACCCATCCCTAGTTAATAGCAATCACGCCACTCTTAGTGGATAAATAATTCTTAAACAATTTTAGTGAATTACAAGTAAGTTTATTTCTAATCTGCCTCGGGGTTAAGACACTAAGTTCTGCCTCAAGACCGCTCTGCCGAGGCTGCGAAGGTACTATGACGTTTTTCTCACTTAGTTCTATTATTATTCAACCCCATTAATCATTTCTTAGGGTCCCTAAACATTCTGGGTACGAATACTGGACTTACGCAAAATATGTCAAAACAGTGGTCAGGCTGAAGTAAAGTGGTACCCAGATTCTTTTCGACCGGGTACTCAGCATTCAACTCATCGCTGGCACTAAGAGCTGCTTGAGTGGTACCTCATTCACTTTGCCCATCAAAGACATGGCAAATTTGCATCACTGGGCACTCTACCACCTACGTTTTTGCCTTAAACGCCGGATTTTGGCATTTTCACACATTTTTCTTCCACAAACCTTCTCCAATTCGTCCCATATCAAAAATCCACCATGGAATCCACCCAAAACAACTACAAATGTGGTTTAGAATCAATAAAAATCCCTTTTTCTCAAGTTAGGGCTTTTCACCAAACTCCAAATCAAAAAGGATGAAGTTAGGGTTTGATTTATTACCTTGAATCTCTTCAAATCTCTTCTTGTAGGTTGCTTGATCTCCTAGGAGCCAGAAATGGGAAGCAAACCCATCCAAAAATTGATCTCTCACAAACCCTACCTTTCCCTCATTTTCTCCTTCCTTCCTCCCTTAAAAACCTGATGTGCTCATAAAATGAGCCCTAAGACCACATTTTCGCCTTTATATTCCTTAAATCCATAAGGCCTTGTTCGCCTTAATCCATTTAAGTGCAAGGCCATGCTCGCCTACACACCTAGCCCTATTCCTCATTTTCTCCTTTTTGGTCTTTAAGTCACTTAATCTTCATAAGGCCTTGTTTGGCCACCCAATAAATCCAATTTTCCATTTTTTGGCATTCTAACTCTTTATTTCACTTTCCTTATCATTTATAATTTATTTCACATTAGTATTTAAGTTGCCATTTGACCCTTAGGTCCTCATTTTACAATTTCCAGATTTTTCCATTTTTCTCTTGGGTAAATTTCCGGGTTCAATCAATTTTTATTTAGCATATAATATTTGTCTTTGGATTTTAGCCATATAATCGTTTATTCAATATTCGCTTAACAATTCCCGGAAATACCCAAGATGCTTCAATTTATACCCGAATTATATAAAAAAATTTATTATAAAATTTAGGGATTCAAGTATAAATTATCTTGAAAGTCATGATACTTTTATTTAAGATTACAACCCGAGGTCTACTGATAAAAACGCTTAAGGTGCTCAGCATTCGAAGCATGAGGTAAAATTTTTCCTTTTTCCGTCTGGAGTTCGTAAATGCTAGGTCTAACGACGCGAGATACAATATGTGGGCCTCTCCCAGCCAGCCCTAGTTTCCATGCGCCGGGATTTTCCGCCGGCATGAGCTTTTTTAAGACCAGGCGCCAGCTTGTAACTCCCGGGTTTGACTTTTCGGGTTCAGTACCTTGTCGCCTTCCTTGGTAGTCTTCTCTACGCCTTTGTGACTTGATCACGCTTCATCCAGAGGTCCAGTTTGTGCAGAACCTCTTCATTATGTTCCACGTCACACCCGATCCTGCACTTTAATCCGATTCGACAGGGCTACTCGCCTGGGTACAAAAGCCAAAGGCAAATGGGTTTCGAGTCACGACTCATACAGAGTTCTCAGATGCCCATAACACCCTGGAGGCATTCCACCCATCCGCCTTTAAGATCTTCTAATTCGTCTTCAACACGCTTTAAGGGTTCCTTCGATGGTGACTTATGTCGCTTCATTAGATTGCGGATGAGCCGACCAGTAGTAGTTCCCGATCCCTTAGCTCGCATAAAAATCCCCGAACTTAAGATTATCGACCTGCTTTCCATCGTCTGACACTGCAGCTTCAGATACCGAACCCGCATACATTATGGAACGCCAAACGGTTACGATTTCGTCGGATAGTAGCCAAAGGTTCTACTACCATTTGGTGAAATAATCCACTGCTACGATGATGAATTTGCACTGGCCCTTTCCAATGCGCAGAGGTCCCTATATGTCCAACCCCCACTGCTGAAAAAGCCAGGGGCTCATGACTGACGTTAGTGGCTCGGATGGGAGGTAAGAGATTTCACGTGCCCGCAAACTTTGCATTTCCGACTAGTTCTCACACGCCTCGAGCATCAGGTCCAAGAGTATCCCGCTCTTAAGGCTTTCCCGCCAACCCCGAGCTCCGATTTGATTTTCAGATACGCCCTCTTCACATGTACCTCCTCAAGACGTATCGGCGTCTTTCCCCGTAATACACTTCAGATAGGTGTGAAAAACCTCACAGAAGGCTTCGAACAATAAACCCACGACTGGGCCCCAAGGTTTAGAAGCCTCTTTCTGGTCGCTCACAAGAAGAATCCTTCATTAAGTAGTCCCAAATGGGGTCCATCCAGCCGCCTCGACATGACAGGAGACTTCCACGCCATCGAGATCTACTGAGGGCTCACGAGGTGCCCGATGCCGCTAGTCTCGCCGAGATCTTCTGACACCGCGTCGCTTTCGCTAGTGGTATCCGCCGAATTCTCTCATTCCGGGCATGTGTCTCGACCGACTAGTCGAAATTTTCAAGAATTCCCGTACCTTTTTAAGGTATAGGATCATTTTTTCACCTTTGGCTTTGTAGGTGTCTTCTATTTGCTTTACTACCAACTCGAGTCACGCACACCTCAAGCCGTCAACTTCATCAATGGGCGAGGTTGAGTCCCGCTATGACGGCTCTATACTGCATTCAGTTGAGGCTTGGAACCCAAACTGGAAAAGTATATCATATCTATTCCTTCCTGTGGGAGGTCATGATTAGCCCAAACTTCCGCTCCCTCGAGCATGCCTGCCTAGCATGTACTTCCCTGGGATGGGAGGCCTGGGCAGCTGGCTTCGAGCATTCTTGTGCTCACGAGGAATCTCACACACGAACCGCGCACCCGCCCTTTATCAGCTGTCTATCTGATGTCGAACTCGCCCAACTCTACGGCCCACTCATCAAATTCTCTCGCGAGGTCTCGGCCTGTGCAAAGACTCGGCTTCATCTGCATTTTGACTTCAATGGTATGAGCTTCAGCAAGGGCTGAGCTTTCTGCCTAAGCATTAACGCCGGTGATTAGTTTCTCCATCCTCGGGTACCTTTCCTCCTCAAGCCCCTCTCAAAGCCTCTACCGCACACAGACTGGATGCTATACTCATTCTCGTCTCTCGATAAGACGGAAGTACTGTCGAGAAACTGGAACCGCCAGTACAAAGTAAGGAGTTCTCCTCGTAGGGGCTTACTCGAATGTGGGAGAGCTTATAAGTCTTCAATGTTGAGAACGCTTCTTCGTAATGTGTATCCTATCAAAACCTTTCTTTTAGAACCTAGAAGAAGGGCCGACATTTATCACGGGCTCGTGATACAACCCGCTACGGCTGGCCTCCAGCCAGACGTTTGACCTCTTTATGTTTGACTTGGTGGCACATGCTCCAGCACAACCTTTATCTTGTTGGATTTGCCCCTCACCCCTCTACAAGTATTGACTATAAAACCTGGAAGAATTTTCCTCGGGCCGGGAGACTTCCAAAGGCGCATTCGGGCCGGATTCAACTTCATGTTGTACTCTCTCAGGATTTGGAATGCTTCGAACAGATGAGCTATGTGGAGCTCGGCCGTGGTTGATTTCACCAACATGTCATCTATATACACCTCCATGGATGCCCCTATTTGCTTCTGGAACATCCTATTCACCAACCTCTGGTAGGTATCTCCTGCGTTCTTTAGCCCAAAGTGCATCACTCGATAGCAATAGGTCCCTTGCCCTGTGACGAATGAGGTCTTTCTAGTCAGTTTCTGGATCCATGTCAGATTCGGGTCAGAAGCCGGAGAAAGCAATTCATGAAACCGAGGAGTTCATGGCTTCACGTGGCATCTACTATGAGGTCGATCCGCGTAGGGAAACTATCTCGGGGCATGCTCTGCTGACGCTGAAGTCGGCGTGCAGTCGCTACTTGTTGTTCGCTTTAACGAGCACGACACCGCCAACTATTCGTGGTACCCACCTCCGATCGCTCGCCGACCTCCCCTCGATCGCTGCCTTTCTAGAGCGGTTTTTTTTTCGCTTGACCGCTTCTGGAGATGGACTGACGTTTAGTCTGTGAGTAATTATGGCGGGATCAATTCCTCCCATATCCGCCTGCTTCCATGCGAAGACATCCTTGTTCTGTTTCAAGAAATGGGTAAGGAGGCTTCTAAGGTCTTCCGTAAGCTTGGAACCGATGTAGACGAGGTGTTCAAGGTTATCAGCCCAACTGGCATGTGCTCCAAATTTCTTCCGAGGGCCCAGGGTCGGTGTTTACCTCTGGGTCACGCATGTCGAGCCTCGGCCCAAGTATATGTTATCGATCGCTTTTTGCTTCACGTGATGCCGAAAGGGCCCCTGGCCACGTCGGTCTTCTCTCGAACCATTCCTTTACTCCGCTGCGGGTAGGAAACTTGATCATCATATGGTAAGCGGAGGGAATGGCCTTTATGGCGTTGAGAGAGGGTCTGCCTAATAACATGTTATAAGCAGATGGGGCATCTACTATGAGAAACCTCACTGTCGTTGTTGCCTGGCACGGGGGGTCTCCCAAAGTGAGCACTAACTCAGATTGAGCCGTGCAAGAGACTTTCTCTCCAGAGAATCCTCGCAGCGGTGCTGACTGCTCCAAATTTCTCCCTTCCGATGTCCATTCAGATCGGCACGACACGAAGATGATGTCGGATGAACTCCCATTGTCGACTAGGACCCGATGGATCGTTTTGTTAGCCACAACTACCCTTGTCACCAAAGGATTGTCAGCTGGATGTCGCATCCCCTCCGTGTCCGAACCGGTGAACATTATGGATGTGTCGAAATGGTGCGCTGGGGATGACCGCTTGTACTTCCATTACCTCTCCCGACCGATAAGCACGCAAATGGCCTTCCCGCAAAGTCGACTCCCCACCTCCCGTGAAATCCTCCCGAGATCACATGGATTTTTACTGCCAGGCTTATTGTCGCCCGCCGAGGGGTGATGGTTGCTGAGCCTGATCCTGGCCTTCAGATGTTACGAAGCAGTGGAGATACCCGCGCCGAATCAAATAATCTATTTCCTTCCTGAGTTGTATGCAATCGTCCATTCGATGCCCGTGGGTCCCTTTATTTACCTACACATTCGTGTTATCTCTCTGCAAGGTCTCGACCATTTAGACGGCCATCTCGTAACTGCTCGTGTTGCACTCACGTAAGACCGCGATACCGCGGTCGCCGTGGGGTGGAACCGCTTTATGTGAATACCGCTGTCGCAATGACCGAGGTGGATCCAGCGGTCTTCGGGATGCTTCCACGTCTTTTCGACCGTTTCTCGTCTTCTTCGGGGATTTCTCTCGATCTCTTTGTCGCTTAGGGCTTCTTCCTCGTTGTTTGTCAGTCCTGCTCTTCTCCTTTTGGGTTGGAGAGCTTCCTTTCTTGGATATGAGGGCTTCTTCCTCGTTCTCTGCTTTAGCGAGCACCTTGGCCATGCTTGCCTGAGGATTCTTTGAGATGGAAAACATCAAATATTTTGACTGCACTCCTAGCCCAGCGATGAATGCGGTGATAGCGAACTTCTCGTATGGGATATCTACCTTCAAAGACTTGGCATTGAACCTCTGGACATAAGACTCCTCGTGGCTTTCTTATGAAATGATTTATAGTCAACAAGTGATAATCCTGCCTCTCGTATGTTCTGGCCCAATGAAGTTGGGAGACTAACGCTACGGAGAGCCTCTCTCGAACGTAAGAGATTGACGATGGTGGAAGCCTGTTAAACCAAGCCAACGCTGGGCCTTTTAGATAGTGAAAGCTCATCACCGTATAGGAACCTGATACCCATGTAGCTCCATTTGATTGTTATAAGTGTTAAGATGATCGACAGGATCTTTCGCACCATCGAACGCTCTATTTATGTGACTCAACTTCGCCTGGCGGGGAAATGGAAAATTGGGTCATGGAAAGGGGACTCCAAATTACTGTACCAGGTAATCCATGAGAGTCTGGAGCTTGGCCCTTTACAACTTCCTTCATGCACCGAGCCCCGCCGGAGGCCCTCGAACCTCCCGCTCCCATGATCGCCTCCCCCATTCCTCACGAGGGGTTTATTCCCATCGCTTTCCAACGTTCCCGAGCGCTGCTTCGCTACCCTCCTCTCTAGGGTTGAAAGGTCCGTGTCTCCCGGCCCTACCGATTATGCTTCCGCTTCGGAAGACTCGGGAGTGCCGAGGTCCTGGTCGCTCTTCCCGAGGGGTGATGTTATGGCCTTCCCGAGTTTGTTCGCTTCCCACCCGGCGCTTGCATCTTCCCTGCCAGTTGCTCTACCTCCCATCGCATTGGTCAGAGGCGAGTGCCTCCACCTCGGTCCGTGTTGGCTTGCATCGCTTAACGCGTCACGGAGGCTCTACCGCCTACTACCGCTAGTCTTGCATCTCGAGGATCATGCTGTTTCTACTTGTGTTCCGAAAGTCGATACCATCGGTGTCACTTTATTTGTAAAGGAACCGTTGCTCCTACGCATCTACGCCAACCGATGATGCCTTTTTCAACCGGGAATCGGGCCGAGCGCTGGGGATTGCCGGGCCGAACTGAATCGCTGGCCGGGCCGGCCTGGCATTTCTAGACGCTGACTCCTTTGCAAAATCAAGAAAGAAAGAGGGTTGGCGGGGGCTTCGCCCATGGCCGCTCCAATGCCTAAGTTAGTTCTTCCCTGCCGAGAGAAAATATCAACTGCTTAGAGGGCGAATGTTTTGCGTACCTTTCACCGATGGGGTGGCCTGGTATTTATAGCATATGTTTTTCCCAATTGGATAGTGGTAAGGATTCTTTCCCATTGGATGGGGTATTTTTTGCCTTTATCGGTATCAGATTAATAAGGGATAATGAGGAGCAAGTATCGAGAATTATCCTTCCTCACGGTGAGATCTCGCTTGATTTACAGGATGTTGTTATTGGGAATTATCCTACTTTACTGTGAGATTTAGTTCGACTTACGTGACATGGGCTTTTCATTGTCTATAAGTATCGGGCCCTCGGGGCGAACGAACCTGGCTCCCGCTTGGGCCAAAGGCTGTGGGCCCGGGCGTTTCACCTGGCTTACTCTTTTCCTTGTTTGGCGAGGGCTCATGGGCTCATTTTTAAACCCTATCATTTCTTATTATAATTTTAGGCAAAAATAAATCATATGTTTCTAATAACATAATCCGTTGTCAAAGCTAATGTCATAGAAGTCGTTACACCATACTGTGTGACATAACTTATCTTATTCAACCAAATTCGTTTTTGAAGCAAATATTCTAGAAATTATGAGCTAATATATCATGAGGTGAATAAGGAAGAGTAGAGGGTGATATTGAATAATAATGGATTGATCAAATCTGAAAGATTGGATCATGTTTGGTGAGTTTTCTATGGGAGGCTAATATTCCATTATGATATTTTTGGAATGAAATCAGGATCTTTGATGAGCCAAAATCAGAATATTTGGTAAGATATTTATGGAGATAAAGGGATAATTGCAGCAGTTAAAGGAACCTTCCATAAACACGGATTAAAGATCATCTTTCAAATCAAGGAGAATATTGAAAAAGATATTGAAGCACGAGAATAAAAAGGGGACTAGAAGACGTTTCCTGGTGTCCCTCCAGACCACACTAGAGTTGAGTTGAAGATTCAGAGGACGAGAAGTTTCCATAGCATTGAATGTTATTCTTATGTTTTGTATGCATGAGTTTCTATGGGGAGAATTTGGGCATGTGGGTGTCTAGATGGTGTGTTTGAGGGAATCAGGGGATCTCATTCTATGTGTTACTATGAGAGAATTAGGCGAGAGAGAGAGCGTTGGAGAAAGGGGGAGGCTTGTCTCATGTAAGACCAAAGTAACCTAATTGATTTATAGAGGAATCCTTTGCATCTGGGCATAGCCCTGCAGATATAAGCTTGGCCGAACTGCATAACCAATCTCTGTGTCCTCCTCTGTGTGTGAGTTTGTGCATATTTTTTTCTTAATTACGTTACTTCTGCAAAAATTAACCCAGCATGCTGTGTAACATAATATAGTTGGTTGCAACAATTATGATAGTTGTTAGGTTGCTGGCATAACGACAAAGACTTGTTAGGTTTTCAATGTGTGTCTAAGAAAGTGAAACAACCTAAGCTCACAAGTGCATGGGTCACAACTAATAAAGTGATTTTCAATTATGAACAGAGATCATTCCCACGAGGATTATGTGGGTTTTATGAGGGATTGAGTACTCTGACTACTGGATTTGTTCACTATCTGAGCATCTAAATGATTTGATGAAATTATAAAAGTAATAAAAACAAAACAAAACAAAAACAACGAGTGATTTGTGAAAACTGGAGCAATTGAATAAAACATGGAGAAAACGACTTAGAGAGGAACCAGAGTTGATTATTGTCAATGATGCCTAATGATTCATCTAGATAAGGCCCGAGTTTAATAAATTATAACTTGAATCGGTCCTAGGATATGGTATAAAGATCCCATTTTTGTGTTTCCTCTTATATTTTCTTGCACTATCCACCTATTCATAGTTTTGTTCTTCTAAGTCGATAGTGCGATACTTTTCAAAGGCAATTTTTTATGGAGAGCTCTATTGATCATAGTTACGTCCTTGCAATAAAGTTACCCAAACTAAGTTCGGATTGATCGTAGTTACATCTTTGCAATCCTCACTTAATACATTTGGTGTCCCCTCCTAGTGAAATCCGCTTAGTACTAAGCCTTCCTAATTAATTCCCTAAGCCTCTTTAACTAAGTTAATTTGAATCCCAATTAATTGATTCACACCTTAAGAGACTCAGGTTTATATTTTAGGGCGTAATCCAAGCGTCACCAAGGATACCCTAATAAAGTGATCGAAAACCTGAATCTCATCATGTATCAATTAACCAAAACCTTAGTATTCCAAAGATTTAATGCCAAATACAACAAATCAAGCATAAAACATCCAACCAAACTAAATAATAGATGAATCTAACATCTAATCTGATAACCAACCCCATGAAATGTTTAGCCTATGATTTTAGCCATCAAAACCCACAAATTCTTGTTAACAACAAACATAAGCTGCAGAAATTGAAGAAGGATTAGAGATGGAAATACAAAACAGAGTTTAAGATGCAAATATCTTCAAATCCAAGATCTAAGCTGAAATCTACACTCCACAAAGTTATGCTTCCCAGTAATAATCAATTACAAACCAAGTCTTTCACAAAACAACTCTAAATCTAACAAATCTACTCAAAAGATTGGTCTTAAGTTGAAGAAGGGAAAACCCTAGAATGTTGAGCATCCTTCCTCAAAGTTCGAACCCTAAAAACCTCAAAATAAGAGTTTATATAGAAGTTTTGGGAAAATAGGCCTCAAAAGATAGACAGAAAATGATTACTTGCCAAACTAGGCATCCATGTCGCAACATGTCAGTGTTTAGTTGTGCAAAAGTTCGATGGATGCCACGACATGTGAGTCCAATGCCACAACATATTAGTGCCGATGGATTACGGCATATCAGTGTCTATCATTCAGGCTCTTCTTTGATGCCACGACATATGACTCCAATGCTACGACATGTCAATGCTGCGACATGTCAATGCTTATGCCTTAAGTGTTTTGTCTTCATGTCGCGACATGTAGCATCTATGCTGCGTCATACTAGTAATTCTTTTCCTTCTATGCTTGTTTCTTGCTCTAAAATGCCTCTTCATTATGATTTCTGCAAAATGTGAGAGAGGGGAATTATGATAAATTCACATGATATAGGTGTGAAATTCGTATTAAAAACTCAAAATGAATGTTAAGATGTGCACAAATGATATGCAATTTCACATCCAACAATAGTGTTGCACCATTTGATGCAACATCTGTTGAATCACCATCATAACAAACAATTTTTTCTCTTTCACACAACATTCCAATATCACCAATTCTAAATTTCAAAATTTCATACCAACACAATAAATCTAAATCTCCAATTCTCAAATACGAATATCCAATATGATCTCTTCAAAATACAAAAATATTTAAAATCTTCAAATTCCAACTTCTAACTAATATAAGGAATAAGAAACAAAGTGTCTAATTTTTTGAGTAACTTTCCAAATAACTGATGAAACCAAATAATCCACATAATCATTAACTTAATATAGTACAAGAAAACATACTCTTACTAGCGAAAATTTAGAGATGAATTAAATTTTAATCCACCAAAGTAATATTTTGTAACGAAATTATGAATATCATCGCTAATGTCAATTTCCTTGAAAATTTTGTATCATGAAAATTTTCATCCCTAAAAGAAACATTTTTTGATTAAATTTTGAATATCATGAACTATATAGTTCAAAATCTAACACAAATTTTCAATCAAATCCTAACGATGACGAATCTTAACCTAGCCATCACTCATCCCTAGAATTAGAAAAACTTGAAATTTAGTCAACAAACTGGAATGAGCTTGAAACCCAATAAGGTAGATTAATGCAGTTCATGAATCAAACACTTTCAATTCACTCACAAAACATGAGATATTATCATCAGTCATTTTCATAATTTTTTTTTTCAAGGGTCAAACGTTGTCAACTATCATATCCCGTTGATAAGGCCAAATAGTGTCAACTATTATTCCCATTGACATGACCGAATGATCAGTGCCCAAAATAGTCATCATATACCTGCGTTTTATCATGTTTTCGGTTCATTTCATTTAGTAATAAGTGTGTTTATAGCCTTATATCTGATACTCGACTTCTTGTGCATTTCAGGTGAAAAAAGATGGCATTTGGAGGCTATGCGGAGGCATGGAGAAAAAGAATGTAGAGCCCCAGCTCCAACGTCGCGACATTGAGGTAAGATGACGTGCCCAGCCCCATTAGCCCAACGTTGCGACTTCGCCGTGGGTTAGTCAACAAGATTTTTTAGATATAAAAAATAAAAATAAAAAACAATGAATTGAAGAGGAGAGGAGGGAGGGAGACGACAGAGGATAGAGAAGACGACGGAGGGGGTATCAAGAGATTGTGTGCACTTTTGTATTTGTATTTTCTTTCTCAAACACCTAATGATTAAACACTTTATGGTTGTAATGAACAATATGATGTTCTAGCTTTATTTCTTGGGTTTTGTATACCTTTGCTTCATTCATATGGATTAATTATTAATTTCATTTCATTCATTATATTAATGGATCTGTTATCGACTTGCTTTATTTTCTGTGATTTATTTACATGGTGGTGTTTGGCCAACACTAACATGCCCTTGCTGGGAATCTGAGATCAAGAGAAAAAGATTCCCAAGGATCTGAGTAGAGCAACACTTGGTAAATTGGAGAGTAGAGATCTCCCGGTTCCAAGTGTGGTGATTAGGGTTTAATCATCTGCCGCTTTTAGTCCGTGGTTGATGTGTAGATGCATCAATCTGACACACCCCCACCCCTACTCGGCCGACTGCGTGCCGGCCACTCACAGAATCCCCACCGCTACTTCCTGAACTTACTAGAAATCCCCGTGAAGCGAAGCCCTATTGCTTGCTTAAACCTCCTATAAAAAATTTTTCTTTATTTTTCAAACTTAGATTTGAAAATCTTAGTAGCTTTAAAAACTTCACAGCATGACTACGCACATAGTCTAATTCCAAATCCCGTATACATCCAATTTATAACATATCCAAAATATGGCAAACCAAAGATACCAACACATTCTCACAAAACTATATCATGTACATACATATGTTCCAATATACATGTTCGTCTTTTCCCTTACATAATGTTCTTAATTACAAGACTTGGTACAATGTCAGACAACTCCTATCAGGCTCCAACGCTCAAGGCACTGCACTGAAAATAGTTTTAAAATACAAAATAATGAGCTAAACGAGCCTGAGTGTATGCTTGTTAAAGGTTTTGCTTTTCCTGAAACATCTCAAAATGTAAAACTCTTTTACAATTATTTAAGTTTTTCTTCGCTATTGCTTTAAAAGTTTTCTCAAACTTTTCTCCTCGTCGCTTGTTTCAGACTTGCTTGTTTTGTTTTGCTTTTCTTTAAAAGCTTGTAAAACTCTTATTTCTTACTTGCTTAGGGGAAGTCTATAAACTTTCTATAATTTTTCTTGGTTTATTGTTTTATCTTGTTTGGAAAAGTTTCTTAAAACCTTTCACAAACCTTTGCTTTAAAAAGTTTCTCAAACTTTTCTCATAAAAACGGGAGCCTGGGGCTCAACCGCATGCTTTGAAAACAAAATCCCACGGGAGCTTGGCTCAACCGATCATTTTGAAATCTAAACGGGAGCTTGGCTCAACTGTTTTCTTTAAAACTCCTAAGCCTAGGCGACCGGGAACCAATGGGCTGATTTTCAAACTCGTATATCATGCTTATAAAACATCAACCACCTGGAGGCCTATTTTCGTCACAGGCCCCAGTGACACGAACCGCTGGCCAACCGCGCCTGGAAGGACCTTTGTCCCGCATCACCTTTTCCTGAATATGGTGGAATTGACCTCGTGTCGCCGTCACCATACTTAGTTAGGAGCTCATAACCCATATACCCCGCACGCGCTACCTGGCCTCCTTAAATGCATGATGTCCTAAGCTCTGTCGACACTGTGCAAAACTACAATGCATGTATGAGATCCTAACACCACCGCACGCATTTAATACTCGAATCGGGTTTGCTTGCTTAAAACTAGTGAAGGGCCTTGTTTTCGCAAACTTTTCGCTTTTGCTTGCTTGCTTCGTTGCTTTTGTAAAATGGTTTTACAATTTAAACCATTTGCTTATTTGTTTGAAAATGGTTTAACTTTTCAAAACCATTCGCTACTTGCTTGCTTGCTTGAAATGGTTTAACTTTTTAAAACCATTGCTTACTTGTTTGTTTAGTTTAAAAATTGGTTTTACAATTTAAAACCAATGCTTTCTTTTCTTCAAAATGGTTTAACTCAAAACCATTTGCTTGCTTTCTAATTCATTGCTTGCTCTTGAAAATGGTTTGCATTCAAAACCATGAAATACCGTAAACAATTTATAATAATAATAATAATACACTAGTATTTGGAAAAATGAGTTTGTGAACACTCCACCTCTTTCGCTTGCTTAACTTGGAGCACCGTTCCACACTTATCCCGCTTTTAACCTACACACTCAACCGACGACGACAAATTAATCGCCTACGATAACTTAACATACTCCCTAGACTTAGTCACTATCTCTTTGTACTCTTTTTAAAGCTAAGGTGCTAAGGGTCTTATTCCAACTAGAATCACCCACCGAGCACCGAAACTCAAGTTACGTCCGAAACAACCCGGACTACTCTATGTCCAAAGCTGGAAATCAGAATTTTTCTTGCACATGGCCCCACTTTGAGTGAATTTTTAGGACACTTAGGATCAGAATTTGACGATGCCTATTTCTTTAGGTTTGGTTTTTCTTGAAGTCTATTTTAATTGACCACTTGAATCACTCAAATCGGATAAGAAATGAGCAAGTTATGGCCAAAATACAAAAACTGGTCGAAACAGGAAAACAGTCAGGTGTACCTGCATCTAATCGCTCATGTACCCCAAGACACTTTGTTATAGGTGTACCGTACACTACTGTTCATGTACCCTGCACACCTTCCAAAAATTGCCCAGATTTTGTTATTTTCCCACTTTACGCTAATTCACTCCATACAACTTCTATAATTCATAATACCTCAAAAACCAACTTGGAATTCATCTAAAAACAATTCCACAACACTTAAATGGTTGCTATGGAACCTCAAACCTCAAAACCTTAGGTGGAAATCCAAGAACTCAACCTAGGTCCACCAATTCTATTTAAAACCACATAATTTTGATGATTCCATGTTTCTTTTACATCAATTGGGGTTTTACTCTCATAACCCCAACAATTCAAAGGTTTATGTGATGTTTGCACAAAACCTAGACCAAAGGAGAACTAATCTCCATACCAAAAACCTTAGGATTCAAATCAAAACCCGAAAATAAGGATTCCTTACCTTGATCTTCTTCTCCTCTTCCTTCTTCTTCCTTCTCTCCCTCTTGCTCTTGGCTCTCTCCTTCTCTTCTCAAAACCGTGAACCCTAACCTTGGAGACCAAACATTTTGGTTTTATTTTTCCCATTTTTATATTTTTAGCATTTCCTTTAATTGCAAATAACCCTCATCTTTTAATTATTGCAATTGTAACTTACTTTATTTGTACTATGGCCCATCTCTACACTTAATGATTTTCATATTATATCCTATTTGCTAAATGACCATTGTACCCTTGGTTTAATACCACAAATTTCGGGTTTACATAAATTGTCATTCCTACTTTAGTCTCCAAAATACTACAATATGACACTTGGTTCTCTTATACACCCCTACAAGATTACAAATTAGACTCTCTTTGATTCGGGTGTTGGCATCAATCCCTACTGGTAAGATATGTGATATACTTCGAGAGAGTGATATCTCCATGCACAATCAACTCCGCAACAAGAAATTAAGTAATGTACCGACCAACACCTGGCCCATATTATAATCCATTGAGTGTGGCAAGAGGCGGCAAAACCCTAGTCTCCATTAATTGAGTTAGCAATTATTTTAGGGTTAGCTTTTTCTTATATTAGTAATAATTCACTACAATTTGAGATTTGGATAACATTCTAGAGCTGATTCTAGTATTCAACACACTTCTCCTTATGGGAATAACACTTGACAAGTCGCTACACTACGTAACCTCAACACGTATACTTGCACCTACGGGCCTACATTTTATATTAATTTGTACACTCGACATGAGCCCATCAAGTTTTTGGCGCTGTTGCCGAAGAGAAGTTTTGTGTTGATATTGATAATAGCACAATTAGATATTACTCTGGATTTGTTTTCTTTATTTACTTGGTTATTCCATTACATAAGTGCTTGTAACTTGGTCTCTGTTGTTTTTGTGTGTGATTGCAATAAAGGTTGATGTGTGTGCATGCGAAGACGAGGTAAAGGTGAACTACTCCCGTTTGATCCTGAGCTAGAGAGAACCTTAAACTGACACAGAGCAAAGCAGTAAGTACACCGCAGAAATTTAGTAGCAAATATGCAGTAACCGGTGAAGAGCAAGTTCAAAATACAGGAATGAGCCGAATGGGGGACATAATGGAATAATGGTAGGAATTATGCTCCCATGCCGTTTATACAGCCAGATGATCCTTTTATGTTAGTAGAAGAGTTTGCTTTACCGCCTACGGTTATTCAGTCAACTATACAAAGACCACCCCTACAAGCGAATAACTTCAAGTTGAAAACAATAACCCTGCAGATTCTTTAGAACATCCAGTTCCACGGGCTGCCAAGTGAGAATCTGAACACGCATATGACAAACGTCATTGAGGTATGCAACACGATCAAATACAATGGAGTAACAGAAGAAGCCTTAGACTAAGATTGTTCCAGCTCTAACTGGTGATAGAGCTAAACATTGGTTGACGAGAGAACCATCAGATTCCATTACCTCAGTGAATGATTTGGTGCAGAAATTCCTAACTAAGTTTTTTCCGACCTCAAAGATTGCATAACTGGTGCAAGGGACAACACTTTGCATACTGGAGTGGGAGAATTTAGTCAAGCCCGAGAGATTTCATGAACTCGTTAAGGAGGTGTGTCCATATCAATAAAATACTAGATGGAAGCAAGTCCATACCTTTACAATATCCGAGGATTATACTAGAACATTATAGATGCCTCAAAAGAGGGGGCACTTTAAGAAGAAGACTACGATCAAGGATATGGAATTTATAGGAGGACATGGCTACTAATAGTAACCAAGTGGGCCTGTGGACAGTCATGAGCACCGAGGAAGGCTATAGAGGTGGAGCATAGAGGTCCTAAGTACTCAGGTCATGTCGCATAACTCACCAAACAGCTGCAAAGGCAACAAGTTGTTGTAAATGCTATTTAGACTAACCCTTGGGAGATGTGTGAATCATGCGGAGGACAACACGGTACGATAGAATGCTAGTCGAGCCAGATGACAATAGAGCAGACACAATATGTGTCGAGATTTAACCAACCGCAACAACAAGGTCAGTATGGGGGTAACACCTATCAAAATCATAACCAGAACCAAAACTAGGGCCAAGGTTGGTGTAATAATTAGAGCAATCAAAACTATGGATGGAGGAATAATTAGAACAGTATGCCACCACCCCAAGTAAGCAAACCGCCAACGGAGAAAAAAGTGGATTTGGAAGAAGCACTAGCTCAAATGCTTACTTCCCATATAACCTTTATGAATGAAACAAAGGCAAATATGCAGAACCAATCAACCCAACTGAATAACCAAGCAGCACAATTGAGAAACTTAGAGATGCAAATGGGCCAAATGGCCAATATGTTGGCTGAAAGGCAACAAGGGTCATTGCCAAGCAATTCAGAGATAAACCCGAGAGGTGAAGGCAAAGAACATGTTTAGGTTATCACCTTGAGAAGTGGTAGAGAACTAACAGTACAGGGGAAACCACCAGTGATGAGAGAAGTGGAAACTGAGGAAGTAGATTGTACCAGCCCAAAAGGTCAAAGGCAAGGGGAGCAGCCCCAAGGGAAGAAGTCAGTAGAGAGATCAGATGTAAGGAAAGAGACTGGGAAACGGGTAGTTATAGATGAACCCTCTACACCAGTCCCGTATCCTTAGCATTTGAAGAAGAATAAATTGGACAAGCAGTTTACTAAATTCATGGAAGTGTTTAAGAAATTGCATATCAAGATTCCGTTTGTAGATGCTTTGGAACAGATGCCTCGCTACGTTAAATTTATGAAAGATATACTGTTAAGGAAAAGAAGGTTATCAGATTTTGAGACAATGAACCTTACCGAGGAATGTAGTGCTATTCTTCAGAGGAAACTACCATAAAAGCTGAAGAATCCAAGCAATTTCACAATCCCATGTAAGATTGGGAACTCGATCTTCGAGAGAGCCCTATGCGACTTGGGAGCTAGTATTAACCTCATGTCATTATCTATTTTCAAACGATTGGGACTAGGTGAAGCTAGACCTACGACTGTCACTCTACACCTAGCGGATAGATCATTGAAACATCCACGGGGAGTGATAGAAGATGTGCTAGTAAAGGTAGATAAGTTTATCTTCCTTGTTGATTTCATAGTATTAGACATGGAGGAAGACAGGGAGATACCCATTATATTGGGTACACCATTTCTAGCAACTAGAAGGGCTATGATTGATGTGCAGAAGGAAGAATTGAAGTTAAGAGTCCAAGACGAGGAGGTCAGGTTCAGTTTATTCAATGTTGTGCGACATTCAACAGAGAGCGTTGCGTGTCTAATGATAGAGGTAATGGAGGCTATAGTGTCTAGCCAAAGTGGTTTGATTGACCCTTTGGAGACTAGCCTTGTGTAGAATGATAAGGAGGAACTAGGTGAAGAAGTCGTAGAGTATGTGAAATGGATGGACTCTTTCCAGCCGAATAAAAGAAAGTATTATGAGCCGTTGGGAGAGAACACCCAGACTTCAGTACCTTCAACTGAGCGACCACCACAGTTGGAGCAAAAGTCACTACCTAGTCACTTAAGGTATGGTTATCTCGAGGAATCCTCAACCTTACCAATGATCATATCAGCATCTGTGACAACAGTAGAAGAAGAGAAGCTTTTGAGAGTACTTCAAGATCACAAAGATGCTATCGGATGGTCCCTAGCCGATTTGAAAGGGATTTTCCCCTCTATGTGTATGCACTGGATCTTATTAGAAGATGGTCACAAACCTTCAGTGGAGGCTCAGAGAAGACTCAATCCAATAGTGAAAGAAGTGGTAAGGAAAGAAGTGTTGAAGTGATTAGATGCAGGTGTAATCTACTCCATCTCAGATAGTTTGTGGGTAAGTCCAGTACAAGTTCTTCTTAAAAAAAGAGGGACCATAGTGATAAGGACAGAGAATAACGCACTGCTTCCTTCTTGAACAGTTACTAGGTGGAGAATCTGTATAGACTACCGAAAGTTGAATAAGGCAACTAGAAAAGATAATTTTCCACTTTCGTTTCTAGATCATATACTAGATAGGTTGGTAGGGCATGAGTATTATTGTTTCTTGGATGGGTATTCGGGTTATAATAAGATACTATATCCCTAGAGGACCAAGATAAAATGACGTTCACATGCTCGTATGGTACATTCGCATTTAGGAGAATGCCCTTTGGGTTATATAACGCACCAGGCACATTTCAGCGTTGCATGATGGTTATATTCTTAGACATGGTCGAGAAAATAATCGAAGTATTCATGGATGATTTCTCGGTGTTAGGGAAGTTTTTTGATAATTGTCTTGAGAACTTGAGACAGGCACTAATAAGATGTGAGGAAACTAACCTTGTGCTGAATTGGGAAAAGTGCCACTTCATGGTGAAGGAAGGCATTGTACTAGGACACCGGATTTCAGAAAGAGGAATTGAGGTAGATAAAGCCAAGATTGAAACAACAAGAGGCTACCGCTCCCATCTTCAGTGAAAGGAATACGGAGTTTCCTGGGACACGCAGGATTCTACAGGAGATTCATAAAGGATTTTTCCAAAATAGCCAAACCTTTTTCAAATTTGCTAGTTCAAGAAGCCCCTTTTGAATTTGATGATTAGTGTACGCAAGCGTTCTTATTTTTGAAGAAGAAATTGGTGGCAACACCTATTGTAGTAGCACCAGACTGGGATATTCCTTTTGAACTAATGTGTGATGCTAGCTACTACGCAATAGGGGCAGTACTGGGTCAGAAGAGGGAAACTACATTTTAGGTTATCTATTATGCGAGCCGGACTTTGAATGATGTGCAACTAAACTATGCAACAACTGAAAAATAGATTTTGGCAATTGTATTTGCGTTTGACAAGTTTCGACCGTACTTGATTGGTAACAAGGTAATAATGCACACCGAACATTCTGCCATAAAGTATTTGATGACTAAGAAGGATGCAAAACCGAGACTAATAAGGTGGGTGTTATTGCTGCAAGAGTTTGATATGGAAATCAAAGATAAGAAAGGGACTGAAAATCTAGTAGTTTGCCTTTTTCTATATAGACTAAAACCCCTCAAATTAACATAATTACAAGAGGCTTACACTTCTCAGATCCATGTTACTTTCTTGATAACTTCTCGCTTGATAAAATAATTTTCTTAATGTTCAAGTGATTTAAAAAATATGGGTCAAGTCTATGATTAATCGCAAGTGCACAGCCATACAAGTAGTAACCGAATGTAAGTCCGCATCATTCCCATGAGATTGATAGCGACTACGCATCAACTACTCCAACTACTAAAATTCCATACTATTTGACTCAAAACTCAGCGAAGGCTTTATCTACACGACACAAATTAAAAATCCTATACTATTGTCATGTTCAAACTAAACTAAAACAAAAGTAAATGAATGAAATAAATTGTATACAAATGAATGGATTGAATCGCTTCAGAGAAACGAAACTATCAATGAAATACAATGAAATACTAATTCCAAAGACTAAATCCATTGCTCGTTTCTATGTATGGATCTGCTATTGTCCAAGATTTCCTAGTTGTTGAATTGATTTCTCCATATTCACTCGATTGATACCTGCTTCTCTCGAAGACAAGATCAAACCAAATAATTGCATTCCAAATTCTCTTAAAAAGATCTGGGTATTTTTCTTTCTCAATACTTCACACCCATTTCTTGTTGACAACAGAACTTTTCTTTACCTTCTCAGATTTTCGCAAAGTTTCTACTTTCACTTAATTTAGCTTAACCTCCAGATCTATGAGTTTATCCCTTTCCTTGATTAGATCTAAGCTTAACACGGATCGAACTTACCTATAGATTAAGGTGAACTCTGATTATTTATATTGTTAAATACACCCCTCCAACTTCAATTATGAGCTAAATGGGGATTTATTCAAAACGAATCCTCAGAGCTCAACAGCTCACACGAGAAGCCTAACATACCCGTAAAAGAATGCTCAACTCTCAGGAATCTCCCGTCTCTCAGGTCGCAGGCATCCTCGATATCAGCAAGATACATTCCTTTAACCTGGTATTAGGTACTTACCATTGGGAACTTATCCATTCAAACGACACCGATTAAGTAAGAACCGAACCCAATTAATTCTCCATAATGCAAAGACTGCACTAAATGTAAATCAAATTCAAAGTAGAAGCCGCTTCCGACACGTATCGCGACCAAGAAACGGAGCACCCACTCACGCACAACCACCGAATTGCAATAAACCGAGAAGAAATGAATTTTAAATTTGTCTAGATTTGCATAAATTTCAAAGTACACATAAAGGCACATAACTCAAAATCCAAATTCTACTGCCTCTCAGATTGTGGTCATGATTCAAAACCAAAAAATAAAAATAAAAATAAAAATTACTCTAAAATATACACTGAAAGTCTTCTTCTTTCTCCCTTTCCGGGTAGTGAAGATCAGAAACTACTTTACTATTCTAAAGTCATTTATTTATACCGTGCAGAATCATTTAATCCTCAAATGCCCGTGGAACCCAAAACAAAAAGTCAATGTCCGGCGTCGCACCTTCGTTGATGTCATGGATTTCTCTTGGTTGTCGTGATCACATACTTCTTTCTTTGCTGTAACCCATTTGTCTTGCAATCGTTTTGATCAAAGGGTCGTGACATCGCTTGTGGTCGCGACCATTTGCTCCCGTTGTTCCTTCATCATGATGTCGCACCTCGCCATGTCACGACAAAGAATGTCTTTCTATTCTTTCAAATTTCCTGAAGGTAAACATCACCCTTTGTCAGCACCACTTTCCGCTTTGTAAGGATGACTTCATGTTGTGACTTTGATTTCTCAATGAATTGTGCTCAGGCCCTTTGCCTTCATGTTTCATTTTTATGTCGCGACCTCACAGGATGTCGCACCCTTAGTTTCTTTTCAGCCTCTCTTCGTGTCGCGACCTTATTGAGTGTCGCGACATCATTTCTTATCCTTTATTCAGAAAAGGCCCAAAGTTCGGCTTCATGTTCTTCTATTTGGCCACTGCTGCGAATTTCCTTTCGTAAAACTCTAGTTTGCCAAATTTAATCTTCCTGCTTATGTCGCGATAATATATATGTCATTGGCTGTCGGTTTCACTTTAAAAAATATGCTGCAACCTCTTTCTTTTGCAAAGACCTTTCGTGGTCATAGACGGATCCTGTCGCGACCTTAGAGGGTGTCACATCATTCATATCCTCGCGCACGACATCAAAGTGATAAGCTATGATAATAGTTCCTTCTTGATTATTTCCTAGTCTCGAATTACTTTGTCGCAAATTCTCCTTCTTCTGCCACGACTTCACTTGTTCCAAATTTTTCTATTTCTTCTTCAAAGCCGAATTTGTTGATGTCATGACTCCTGAATTGCCAGTAACCGAGCATTCCGTCGCGACTTAAATTCTTCATTTGTGACCCCAATCTCAGTCGATTTCTTCCGATTTTTGCTAAGATTTGAGTTTTGTCAGATTTTTCGCAAATGAAATTATAAAATATCCACATTTCGCAAAACAATCAATAAATATTTATCTCTTACATACTTTAAAAATGGATTAAAAAATCTAATCCAGTTTTTGACTCATCACTTCCTAAAACTTAAAATTTTGCTTGTCTTGTTTAATTCAAACAAATAAGTTTTAAAATTTTGGTGACATTTTTCCGATTCATACTCACAAATTTTTCCTTGCAGCATTCCACCTTTAATTGGAACTAAGAGATACCAACATCATTTTAAATTCCCCGCTTTGATTCAAGAATAAGACATGGTATACTTTTATCACAAATTTCGATGAATTAATGTATTTAAACAGCTTATTCAACAAGACTTTGTTCTGTGTGTGTGTGCGTGTCTTCAACTTTTCATCTTCATGTTGAATTTAGTTAAACTTCTGGGAGTTTTCTTGGACTATTTGTCAAAGTCCCATAGGCTTGTTTTTCATATTGATCTCCACTAATGTAGGTAAATTCAACCTTCAAAATCAATGAGGTCTTTCAGGCTTGTAATGTTGGGCTTAGGTATTTGGGTAGATAATGGAAAAATTTAAGTTGTAAATCACCCGCCCACCTTTTCTATTCTTGTTGCCTTCAACTTTCTATCCTTTTTCTTTTTTGTTCTTGGCCGATTCTCTCTTTCAATTCAAGCCGATTCATCTTCATGTTGGAAATTCTTTAGGGAATTCCTTTAATTTCTATGCTCTTATTCCGCCTTTGTTTCCTCGAACTCTTTGCTTTTTGTTTTTCTAGGATTAGAATAGTGCAATGTTTTTTGTCTTCTTAGGCTTTCTATTACTCTTAGAGAACTTTGCCAGTAACTCCTGTACTCGCTGGTATTAGTGGTACTAGGTGTTAAAACACCCCTACGAGCTTAATTGTTCAAGGGAAATAGGCCACAAGACAAAACTTATTCCCTTTTTCACTAGTTTCTGCTTCTTTACTTCTTCACTTCTTCACCTCCTTCATTGTAAAAAATTTGGAAATATTTTTCCCCCAAACTTGTTTCTTCCTTTATAGTAAACTTTTTCTGAACTGGAAACTAGATAATTTGGGCTCTTGCGTTTATCAAGGAAGGGAATTTAGGTTTTCGCTGTCGCTTATCAAGAAATAAGGCTTATTTGGTCTAAATCAAGGAACTAGAGAATATGCTACATATACTGAGGGTAGGCTTGGGAAGCTCAAACTCGCTAAGGATGGCCTCTATCATTTCATCGCCACCTAAGATTTCGCCTTAATCAATAATCAAACAAGTTCTAGGACTATGGACTTCTAATCTCGAATCTCTCTTTAAGATGTTCCTAATTCCCACAAAGTTTCATGTTTTGTCACTCTAAGTGTATTATTTCTTCAAGACTTGTATTTATTTACTATCTACTTACATTATTTCATCCAAGTATTTTGTTCCATCAGCAATAACCAAATTTCCAATTTTTGCAAACTAAACTGAATTTAAACAATGTGCAAAAATATTCCTAATTTCCGGGGCCATCATTCACAACCCGATTCTTCTTGGAAATTGCCGTTTTCGAAAAGAAATATACTATTTATTTGATCTTATGCAATAAAATTCAACAACTTCAACTATGCATCACATTCAAAATTTAAGCACCAAAACAAGATAAAAATTCCCAAACTTTCAATCATATGCTATATCAAAGACAAATTTTAAAATCAAATCCAAGAAGAAGATACGTCCCTTTTCGTCTCTTATGCCGATCAAGCTTGATTTCAGATGCTCTTCTTTTTGCACAATCTTCATTGTCCTGTAAAACTAAAAAAAATATTTTTACCTACTCTTCAATCAATAATGAATAAAATCACTATAAGCTATTAGAAATTTTAAACACAGAAATTTTAAATTATAACCAGAAAAATTAAAAACAAACTGGTGTGGATTGCCTTCCACAAAGCTGCTCAATTTTGGTCTTTAGGCCGGACTTTCGCCGCTACTGCTCTATTTCAATTTCCTTGTTCGAACTAAGGGTTACTTCCAATTGCTTTCTCCCAAGGTAGTGCTTTAATCTCTCTCGACCATTAACTTCAACTCCTCATGATCGCCGGTTCTAAGTGTCACCGCCTAAACTGTGCTTGATACCATTGTAAATGGTCCACCCATTCGATTCAAATTTTCCCGAAAGAGTCTTAGTCCTGGAGTTGAATAAGATTCGATCTCCGCCTTGAATTCCCTCCTCAAAAATCAGCTGATCATGCCATTTTTTTTGTTTTATCTCAGATTCGCACCATCATAGGCTTCATTCCTCAACTCTTCCAATTCATTTAATCGAGTAGTCTATCTTCCTTAGCGCAATTTTAAAATCAAAATTGCTTCTTGATGGCCCACATAGCTTTATATTCTGTACCAAGAGGTAGGTGACAAGGTTTTCAAAGACAAGTCCAGATGGGACATTTCAATGGGAGTTTTAGCGCTCGTATGCCCAGTGCATCATCAAGCTTCAAAGACCAATCTATTATGCCGGAACTTACAGCCTTTTCTTAATTTTCTATTTCCCTATTGGAAATTTCACTAGCTTCATTGTTTGAGGATGATAAGCCAAGCTCATAATATGCTCGATAATTACATTCCATTTCATGAGTTTGTCAAACACCTTATTTTCAAATGGCTCCTCTCCATCACTAATTATAGTTCCTCGGGAGTCCCAAATCACTGAGAATATTTCTTTGTAAAAATCCTACAACCGTATTGGCATCATTCTTTCGACAAGGTCGTCTCAACCCATTTTGATACATAATCCACAGCTAGAGTATGTATATATTTCCAAATGAAATCGAAAAAGGCCCCAAAAATCCATTCCCATACATCAAACAATCGCACTACACCAGATACCTTGCAAGGGCATCTCATGCCTTTTGCTAATATTTCCCATTCTTCGCATTGATCACATACTTTCACCCATTCAAAATAGCCCTTAAAATAAGAGGGCCAAGAAAATTGATCGAGAATTTTAGATGTTTTATCTCCGCAAAATGTCCTTCATATGGTGATGCATGACATTCTTGTAAAATTCGCTTGCCACCTTCGTACACATCTCCTTATAATAAGATCACCTCTTAAACAATAACGGGTCATCCCGCATGTAGTACCCGTTGTCGGCCTCCCATTTTCTCTCATGGTAGTCAATCTGGCATAATCACGCCAAGAAGTTCACACGCATACTGTGGTGATCGAGTGACAACTAGAATAACTGCTCATCTGGAAAATTTTCTCGTTATTTCTCTTCCTTCCTCTCAGACAAAGGGTTTTCTACTTGACAAGTGATCGCCTACTTCCATCATCACAACCCTTCTTGTCTTTATTTCTAAATCAAATCTCGCACACACCCACTCGATCAATCTCGCTTTGCTTCTTTTCTTTGCCATTAGGATACTTAATCTGCCATGATCTGTGTATAACAACATGGGACCCCAAAATGTATGGCCTAAATTTTCTACATGCAAATACTTCACACGAGATCTCCTTTTCAAGAGTAGAGTAATTTTCGAGCTCATTAAAGGTTTTTCTAGCATAGTAAATGGTCTTGAACACTTTCTCATCTTTCTCAGTCTCCAATACAAATTCCATCTAGTAAATCAATCGCATCAACACATGATTTCAAATTGCTCCAACTGGTTTTCCATGATGGGGCTTCAATTCAGTCTCGATTTGATTTCCTCAAAAGTTTTATATGTGATTCATCAAATAATAGTATCTTTTTTCCAAAGAATCTCGCATAGTAGTCTAGCAATTTTTGAGAAATCTCTCGATAAATCTTCTATAAAATCCAAAGATGTCCTAAGAAACTTATACCCCTTGATCGTAGTAGGTGGCATTAGATTTCTTATAATTGAAACTTTTGCCCGTCTACTCCTAAGCCCCGTCGTTGTAAATCACAGGCCCCAAGACAATTCCTTCTTTTGTAACCATAAAATGGCATTTTTCCCAATTCGTAGATAGATTCTCGTTCGTGACTCTTGAAGCAATTGTGGCCCCTGTGTTATGTGCACTGCTCAAAATCGGATCCATACACTGTAAAATCATCCATGAAGATCTCCATAACTTCTTCCCGCTAGATTCAAAATATGTGACATCATGCATCTTTTGAAGGTACCAGGAGCATTATACAAACCAAAATGGCATTCCTAAAAGCAAAAAGTAACAAACGGGTATGTAAAAGTGGTTTTCCCCGATCTTTCAAAGTAATACAGCAATTTGTTATATCCGTAGTATCCATCAAGAAAACAAAATGAGGGTGTCCTTTCCAACCTATCCAAAGATTCCATCAATGAAAGGTGGGAAAATGATCCTTCAAGTTGCAGATTCAATTTCTATAGTCAATACACACCTCTCCATCCCGTCACAGCTTCAGAATAAGTTCATTCTTTTCATTTCGATCACAATGAATCCACCTTCTTAGGAACCACATGCACCGGGCTTACCCAAGAACCATCCTGATATAGCATATATAAAACCCTGTGATTAACCATTTAAGAACTTCTTTTCGACAACTTCTTTCATCACTGTCAAATTCTCCGATGCTCAATGTGTTTTCGCATTATCATCCGAAGAACATTACAAGATGCAAATGGAGGGGCTTATACCCTTCAAATCCTCAATCGACCAAGCAATTGTTTTGTATTTTCACACAAGAACTTCTCGCTTTCTTAGCTTCGGCCAATGCACCGATATGATAACCGTTTTCTTTTTCCGGTTCTAAAACTCATATTTCAAATGATCATACTCTTCAATGTTAAATTTCGCACTAGTTTCTTGCTCATGAGTTTGTCGCTTCGGCCGCTTACTTCATCTTCAATGTTTTCATTTATACTGAGACTGCTTTCCTTGTTAAACAAATTTGAAGGCGTGATCACAATCAAGACTCTCAAGATAATTAAAATTCATCTCAATTTCATCGATAGAGTGTCAAGGATACAATCAGAATTCAATTCAACATTGAGAAGGCTATTGTTTCCTACAACCATACAACTGTCCTCATCTACATTAGGATGTTCCAGGCTCCTATTAATATTAAAATGCACTACTTCATTTCCAACCCTGAGTGTCAATTCACCTTTCGCACGCCTATCAAGGCGCCCACTAAGTTAAGAATCCGGGCCTTCCCAAAGAAAGAAAGCCAACTCTGGGTGTCTTCTCCATCTGCATGATACCAAAATCCATCGAAGATGAATTTCAACCTTGACAAGGCACATCTTCAAGAATGCCTTCGTTGTGCCATCGACGACACCCATTCCAATGTAATTGCCGCCAGTGAGTTCTAAATTAAGTCTCCAGATGTTCAATAAAGGCATCAAATTTATACTAGAGCCAGAATCACATAAAGCTTTCTTGAATTCATATTTCCCTATGGAACAGGGAATGGTGAAACTCACAGGTCTTTCATCTCTTGTCGGAGCTTTATCGGATAATGGCACCGCAGCGCCGGTCTACTCATTCCCTCCTCAACATTCTCCTTTCGCTTCAAGATCTCCTTCTTAAATTTTGTGATAAAGAGGCATTCTTCAATTGGACAATTTCGAGAATGGAATATTTATTTCTATCTTTCTTGAAATGTCCAAGAATTTAGGAAAATTGTTCTTCTCTTCACCAAGTCTCTATGGAAATGGCAATCAAGGCGTATAAGCTGGTAATTCTTCCTTCTTTTCTCGGGTCATTACTCCTTTTCTCACGTTCAACTGCTGTTCTCTCTCCTTCCTTTCGCCTTCTTTTCCTCGCCTCGCCTCTTCTTTCCTTTTGTCCTTCTATTAACGGTTTCAAACCATTCCCATTTCTTGAATGAATCGCCATGCATCTTTCTGGTTCTTCAGAAAGTATCTCAGTGGAATGTACCCTGCTCGATTTGACATATCGCTGGGGCTGGGTCGTTTCACTTCAGGTCTCCAAATTTTTCAAATAGGCATTAGCATCTCTCCTAAATATCGAGCATCGACTTGAAAGCTTCCAAGTCGATAGTTTCGCTCATGGAATTGTAATAGCCTCTTGTTGTCCCTATGAACTCGCAAAGATTTGTTCTTCAAATGGCTGAGTCTTCCTCCGACCCCGATATTCATTTCGCTTCACCCTCCTCACGTTGTCGCCGAACCTTGCCGGCCGCCGATATCCTTGCCGAGGATTCGCCCATGCTCAGCCTTGTAATGCCTCCACCATATGAGAAATTCTCATGGTTCCTCCGTGTCGATCAGAGGTGGGCAAAGCTAGATTTGGTTTGAAATGATAACTTCGCTCGTTAACGCACTTAACCTCCTCAAAGACCATAAGAATCTTCTCTCGCTGGCACATCGCACTTCTTCTCATAAGCCTTCTTCCACCGCTCCTATTTCATGAGCAAGGTGCATCTTTCTTGTTTGTCCATCCCATGCATTATGGCATCCAATTTGCTTCCATGGTTGTCATCATCTTGCTCAACCCATGACCCCTTTCCTCTCATTGCTTCCCCTGAAAACCGTGATGGAGCTTTCATATTGCATTTTGCCAGGTCTTCTATCTCATCTCTCGCCTCTTCAGCACTTTTCGTTTTGAATGCTCCACAAAGATGAAGTATCGATAATACCCTTAGATGTACTTCATTTAAAGCATGATACACTATGTCCATCCGGGGTCTTCAAATCTATGCCATGACCATCTTCTAGCAACTCTTGAATTTTCCTTATTACAGCTCTCATCTTCCCCCTTTGCTGAATACTATTATCTCTTCTTCTCTCATGAGACGTGGGGAAAGAATCGCCAAGAGCTTTCTACCAACTCTTCCCAAGCATCAACCGAACCATACGGTAAATGATTCATACCATGTGACTACTATATCTCTCAAAGAATAAGAGATGCAATCCTATCACCTCGGTCTCACACCATTCAACTTCATCAGATTCGCCATCCCGAGAAATCTTCCCAGTAGCTCGCTTGGGGTCTTCTGTGATGACCAAGAACCGATGTTGGCCGAACCATTGTAATCAAGGTCGGCTTTAGTTCGAAATTATTTGCATCCACAAAGAGGGTCAGTTCGATTACGTAATACTCTTCCCCGAATAATAGGCCTCCGTAAACCCTCCATTGTGCCGCAATGGGAGGCCTTCGGCCGCCCTCCGTTCCTTGTCCGGGGTCAGTTGCCTATCATCCGCCATAGCCATGTCATTCTTTTTGTCTTTCTTAAGCCCCCGAGTGTTCTCTCCAATTAAGATCGCCAATCGTCGTAACCCGTTTCCTATGCATTAAAGGTTTTCCGAATTAAAAACACACTTATTAATATAGGATTAAGAACCAACAAGTATTTAACATGGCTTGTTAAAGATTAGTGGCTAATGTAGCCACTGCATTGCAAAGCTATTTTTGTTCTTTCTTTAAAAGGTCCAAATTAGTATTTCTTTCTTTGTCTAATATTGATCTATTTAATTATTTCAATCCAAGAACGGCACACAAAAAACTTGTTTGCCTTTTCTATAGACTAAAACCCTCAAATTAACATAATTACAAGAGGCTTACACTCTTGTATCCATGTTACTTCTTGGATAACTTTGGCTTGATAAAATAATTTTCTTAATGTTCATGATTTAAAAATAGTGGTCAAGTCTATGACACCATGCACGTGCCATAGTAACCAATGAAGTCTGTGCATCATTCCCACAGATTGATAGCGACCATGCATCAACTACCCCAACTACTAAAATTCCATACTAATTCTGACTCAAACTCATAAATGGCTTTATCTACACGACACAAATTAAAAATCCTATACTATTTGAATATGTTCAAACTAAACTAAAACAAAAGTAAATGAATGAAAATAAATTGTATACAAAATGAATGGATTGAATCAGCTTTTGTGAGAAACGAAACTATCACTAAAATACAATGGAACAAATTAATCTAAAGACTAAATCCATTGCTCAAGTATATGTATGGATCTCGGTTATTGTCCAAGATTTAGTTGTTGGAATTGATTTCTCCATATTCACCGATTGATACCCTCGCTTCCTCTCGGGCACAAGATCAAACCGCAAACACTGTAGATTCCAAATTCTCTTGCAAGATCTGGGTATTTTTCTTTCTCAATACTTCACACCCATTTCTTGTTGACAGCAGAACTTTTTCTTTACCTTCTCAGGATTTTCGCAAAGTTTCTACTACTTAATTTGTGGCTCAACCTCCAGATCTATGGGTTTATCCCTTTCCCTTGATTAGATCTACACATCGGGATTGAACTACCTATAGATTAAGGTGAACTCTCCGATTATTTATACAGCAAATACACCCTCCAACTTCAATTATGAGCAATGGGATTTATCAAATGAACTCCTGAGAGTCTCATCATCACAATGGTAGTTCAACATACCCGTAAAAGAATGCTCAGCCTCGTGAATCTCCGTCGTTTTCACAGAGGGCATCCTGACATCGCAGCAAGATGTCATTCTCAACCGGCATGCCAGTACTACTATCAGAACTTATCCATTCAAATGACACCGATTACAAGAACCGAACCCAAAATTAATTTCTCCATAATTGTGCAGGAAAGATCAGAATCTGAAATGTAAAATCAAATTCCAAAGCAGAGTTGGGCGCCCCGACATCGTGACGTAATTAAGAAATGGAGCAATCGATCACGCACAACCATCGTAATTGTAATGAAAACCGAGAAGAAATGAATCTTAAATTTATCTAGATTTCATAAATTTCAGCGCACGTAAGAAAATAATAGGAACTAAAACTAATTTCTACCGTTTCTCGCATACTTGCATTCAAAACCGTAAAATAAAATAAAAAAAATAAAAATTCACTCTAAAATATACACCGAGTTCCTCTTCTCTCCCTTTTCTGGGTAGTGAAGACGGAAAACTAATACTTACTATTCTAAAGTCGTCTATTTATACTCCAAAAAGAATCTCAGTCAATCCCTAAAATGCCCTTGTGTGGAACCTTAAAGAAAAAGCCCAACTACGCCCTATGCTCACCTCAAGCTTATGTCGACATGGATTTCTCTTGGTCAAGCCAGGATCGCCGCTACTTCTTTCTTTAAGTTGCAACCGTTTGTCTTACTGTTGCTTTGATCGATGGTCGCGACGCCTCGTTTGTGGTGGCGACTCGATACCTACTTTCAGTGTTCCTTCATTGATGTCAGCGACCTCGATTTACATGTCGCGGCAATAATGTCTTTCTATTAACAAACACAGTTGCGAACATATCCAATTTTACTGTTCGCGACCACTTTTACATTTGTATGATGACTTCATGTTGTGACTTTGATTTTCTTGATACTTAATTGTTGGTGAATCTTCTTGCCTTCATGTTTCAATTTTATGTCGCGAAACCTCATGGTGATGTCGCTGACCTCGGTTTCTTCTTGCCGGCTTCTTGGTGCGACCTTTATTAGGTTAATGGCGACATCATTTCTTATCCTTTATCACGTAAAGGTGCAAGTTAGGTTCTTGGCAGAGTTCTTCTATTTGGCTGGTTTGACCTCCTTTCAAACTCTATTTTTGGTTGCGCGATCTTTACGCACGCCGGCGGCGACGCCGAGTGGTGTCGAGCGCGAAGCCGTTTAAAGTGGTGCAACCTCTTTCTTTTGCAAAAGACCTTTCTTGTGGCTTCATAGAGCGGATCAGCGCCGGCGACCTCAGTGGTGTTGCGATATCATTCCATATCCTTTTATGGCTCGCGACCTATCGTGTCGCGACGCGCTAGATTCTTCCTTTGATTATTTCCTTTAGTCACCGACCACGTTTTCTTTGCCATAACCTCCTTCTTCAAGTCACGACTTCACTTGTGATTTTCTTCTTCTTCGGTAGATTTTTTTGATATCGTGACTTGGGGTGTTAGTGAGCATTCTGTGCGACTTAAATTTCATTGTATTTCAGTGCTTTGTAGGCTAATTTAACACGATTTTTGCTAAGATTTGAGTTTTATAACATCATTTTACTTGCCAAAATGAAATTTGGTAAAATATCCACATTTCTGCAAACAAATCAACATTTATCTCTTAATATACTCAGAAAAATGGATTAAAAATCTAATGAGTTTTTGGACTCATCAGCAGACCATCTCTCACGATTGGAAGGGCTTAGTAAAGAAATTAAGATCAATGATGATTTCACGATGAACAACTCTTGGCAATTGAAGACATAAATTTAGTGCCTTGGTTCACTGATTATGTGAACTACTTAGTGGCAAAAGTGCTCCCACCAGAGTTTAACTATCGGCAGATGAAGAGATTCTTTGCACATTTGAGGCATTACTACTGGGAGGAGCCTATTCTGTATAAGCATTGTGCAGATCAGGTAATAAGAAGATGCGTCACAGAGGAGGAAATAGAGAGTATATTAAATCATTGCCACACTCTAGCATGTGGGGGGGAGTGGGAGGGCACTTTGCTAGGGAGTATGGGACGGCTGCAAGGTATTGCAATAGATTCTATTAATACTATGTTCGAGGATGCTCACCGATTTGTGTGTGATAAATGCTAAGAATGGGGAGCTGTCAAAACGGGATGACCACTGCCACAAACCATCTTAAGTAGAGTTATTAATTATGGGGGATGGATTTTATGGGTCCCTTCTCTTCTTCATTCAGCAACCTATACATTCTCTTGGCAGTAGACCACGTGTCCAAATGGGTGGAGGCTATACGTACCAGAAATAATGATGCTAGAGTGGTAGCAAAGTTCCTTTGTAGTCACATATTCACTCATTCGAGAACTCATGCGCATTGATTACAATCAGATTACTCACTTTTACAACAAGCTTATAGATAAGTTATATGAAAATATGGTGTTACAATGCCGTACAACACTTTGCATACCACCCATAGACTATAATGCTTGGCAGTGTCATGTGAAATAAAATCTATCTTCAAGAAAAATGGTGATAAATTTCGAGAAGAAAGATTGGAAGGTAAAGATAGATAGTGCACTTTGGGCTATGAACAACGTGCAAAGACACCCTTGGGGATGTCACCATTCAGGGCTTGTGTTTGGGAAGCGTGTTGCGATGGAATTAGAGTATAGATCATGTGACCGGTAGTTGAATGGACGGTAAGGTGGCTGAAACGAGAAGCGCATGTAGTGATTAGAAGAATTCCACAATGAGGCTTGCGAAATATAAAATCTATATAAAAAGAACAGCTGCATAATCGCTTATATTATAGGAAAGAGTTTGGTAAGATTAATAAGTCCTCTTATTTAACTCACAACTCAAGCTTTTCTGAGGGAAATTAAAGTCGAGATGGTCAGGACCATTTATTGTGACTTAAGTTTTCCACACATGGAGGTCAAATCATGCACCCAAGGGAGGTTTAAAGTCAGCACAGCAGTTGGCCATGCTTTGGAGGCGACTTTCATGCAGCCAGACCATGGCCAGGCACAGGAAACAATGCAGTAAGGATTCAAGCAGTCCTGCAGTCTCGGGGACATTGAGATTTAGGGAAGTCGAACTAACAACATTAAACAAAGCGCTACTTAGAGGCAACCCAAGCATTTGGATGTTTTTCATTAAGTAGTGCAGTTTTGAATATATTTTATTATTGCTTTGCGTTTTGTTTTGTTCTTTTTTTAGAGATGGAAATTTTCTTGGAGACCGTAAACTTAACCTAATCGCATTGTTTATCGTTGTGTTTTCATGCTCCAAGATCGAAGCAGAGACAGAGAGATAGCTCGAGAAATCTACTTTGGGGTTGGACAAGGATCAGAACCTCGTGAGAGTGCCGCAATAGCAAAATTTCTTTGCAAGTATGAATTAATCCTCTACGTAGCATTCTGACGTTGGATATAACGTTGAGGAAAGCGGAAATAGCTCTTTGTAGCGGCGACGATGGAGGCCCGGCGGTAGTGATGTTGCAATTGTGACTCTCGGGAGCGTCAGCGGCATTGCTTTGACGTTGTGACATTGCCTTGTTTTTATGAACATGAGGGCTCATATTTTTGATCGTACGTTGGCTTGAGTCTCTCTTTGGTTTTGCGAGATTCATGGCACCTCTTCTAACCTCGTTTCAAACGATTTTTGCTTCCCTCAAAGACCTAAGCACACCTCTAGATCCGAAAACCCTAGAGTTCCACCATTGTTATGACTTTTTTTTTTACGGTTTCTGAATTTCGGGTGAGTTCAGGTGCATATTTGATTTTTCTTGGTGTTTTTGGGTTGGTTGTGTTAGGAAAGGACCCTTGTGAGTGGTTGGAGGTTGTAAAAGCCTAAAATCCCTAGCCAAAAGTAGTGTTTCACATAGTGCATGCTAAGTGTTCAATAAATTGCCTAGGTGAACATTTCAAATGGTTTAGCTACCAAAAGGTGATTTGAGCACTTTGCGAATTTAGGTGCTTTATGGGTAATTGGAAGCCTAGGACATAATAACCTCAGAGCCTCGAATCCTAGGGTCAACCGTCTGGCAAAGAAAAATTTGGCTGAAGAAATCAGTAGTTGAAGGCATGCTCATGATTGATGTGAGGATCATTATTGCGACTACGGTTGAGAAATTCAGCCTCATCTCCAAGAATCGATCCCACATCAAGGAGAAGGGATTTCACTATCCTGACGATTTCTTTCGCAAACCTATTGTGAATAAGGGATGGAGGCGCTTGCAAGCCCAGTATTTGCCCTGATGGTGATATGAAAATTCACATGACTCATGCCATTAGTGCTAAAAGGTCTGGGTGGTAGGGTTACGGTAGACTTAGTGCCGAAGTCATCAAAAATAAATACTAACATGAGCCGATTAACTCCGAAGCCTATGATAGGCTCCACGAAACCCTTAACTATCCCGAAGTTCTTAGGATGCTGACAAACGGGCAAGGAGAATGGAAGCTTAACAATGAAGGGCACACAGTGCACTTAAAAGACCAGCTTCTTGGCACTACATTCTAAGGAATCATGGCATTGCTCCATCATCGATCTCGTCCAGATGACCAATGAAGTGACGACGAGAAGTTGCCTATAGTTATGCCACCATCGAGACATCATTTGATGTTGGCTGGGTTACAAAGGATGCAATCCTCTATAACCTGGAATGCTAAGATGAATCTTAGGCATCCCTTTCTCATTTATGGTCTATCTGAAGCAATGAAATTGCCTTTGGGAACTGATGAGGCTTGGATACATCCAATCAAGGTGATAATGGTTAAGAAAAACAAACCTGGTATACCAAGGCTAGAGGAAGTCTATGATTCGGCGATGAACCCTGGTTGAGACAAACAAACCTACAATATAGGTATAGGATGCAGTAGATGCACAGAGAATTGGATGAGTCATCCACCCATCCCCCACCCCCACCACCACCATCCCATGAGGAGGACCCTGTCAGTCCTTCCCCTACACTCAAGGATCAAGTTCATGACCTGACCACACAGTTTGATGTGTACTGGGATGAGACTCAGGAACATCAAGTCTCCATCAGTCAAGAACATGGGCAAAGTTAAAGTGACATGAACATAGTCTCACGACCGGGCGGTAATTTTGAGCAGCAGCAATCTATCCAAGTGCGAGCCCGGCTTCACCGCTTTTCTGCGCATAGCCACGCGCGGGTTATCCGGCGAGTGATCACGGGAGTTCTTACCCTCACTTGATATTGTGTTGACATTAAGGACAGCGTCTAGTTTTGTTTGAGGGTGTAGGTGATAAGTTTAGTTTTATTTTAATTTATTTAATATTTAAGTTATTTAGTTTTTTAATAGTTTGGGTTAGTGTCTTTGTTTTTATATACAATTTTTATGGGTTTGCGTGTTTTAGATTGTTTTCGCAATATTGTGTGTTTTAGGTATTATGTGTGAGTGGATGCCATAATTGCTAAAGGGTGGTCATTTTGATCCAATTTTTTCAAAAGAAACGGTAAAGCGAAAAATGGACTATTTGAAGTTGTTCATGATCTAAACCATGACTATACTAAAGGAGTAGAGGTGACTTCGTTGCAGTCACCTCACTTGCTGGATTCAAGCCATTTCCCGAAGTTTGCTCATACGCACACACACACACACATGTGATCTTCAGGGTATACCAAGGCTCCGGACCTTGTTTACAAGAATTCTACGAGCCTTGAAAGTTTCTACTACCTAAGTGATGGGACACCTTTGAAAAAGAGGATTGCCATTGAGCCCCAAATTAAAAATTGAAAAAAAAAAGAAAAAGAGAAAAAAAAAGTAAAAAGAATAAAAGATAAAAAAGACGTGTGTGAACAGAATAATTGGGGTTGTCTAATCAGAATCCTAGGCCTAGTCTGAGGGGCCTTTCAAAGCTTAATGCCTTGAGCCAACTGGACGAGATTCATTTACTTCACTACCTGCTCCATGGGACCAGTGGATCCTTCCCACCGGTCTCTGAACCTTTAGGTTTGGTTGATGTTCGAGTGAGATTCGAGGGAAGCTATGCGCCCAATATACCTAGAATTTACCATAATAATTTTATTATATGTTTAGGGTATAAATCGAGTCGAATGGGGATTTTCCGAGAATTGATAAATGATTAAATGAAAATGTTAGATGTTATATGATTGAAAATGAGTATATGATTGAATGATATATGCTAATTGATTAAATGATCGAATCCGGAAATTAACCCAAGTGAAAAAGGGAAAATTTGGAATTTGTAAAATAAGGACCTAAGGGTCTAATGAAAATGGGCTTAAATGCCAAAGAGAATTAAATGAGAAAGGAAAGTAAATTGAAGTGCTAAAATGAAAAATGAAATGAGACTAAGTGTGGAAGGCAGGCAGCTTACACTTAAATATGAGTTTAAAGATAAAGTGGTCAGGGGCTCATTCTTGAGCAAATCCCGTTTTTGGAGAAGGAGAGAGGAGAAAAGGGAGAAGAGAGCTAAGGTAAGAGAAGGATCAAGTTTTGGTTGGGTTTCTTCCCATTTTCTTGCTCCTTTGTGATCAAGTAACTTAGAAGTGGAGATTTGAAGAGGCTAAGGTAAAACAACTCTAACTATCTTTGCTGATTTTGATTTTGGGAAAAGCCACAACAAGAGCAATGGGTTTTATTAGTGCTAAATAGCTTTTGGATTGTTTGAGTGGATTCCATGGTGGGTTTTGATGTAGGATGGATTTAAGGAGGTGTGTTAAAGAAAAATGAGTGAGAAATGGCAAAATATGCTGTTTAAAGATTCAAAACTCCTCATTGGTACCGGTATGTCAGTGAGTCTGATGCATTGTCTCGAGAGGGATTTGAATGCAGGTATCAAAATTTGAGTACTGGTACCATTCACATGAAGGATGTCTGGAGTATGATGCTCCCAATGACCACTATTTTGCATACTTTTACACTGTTAGTCGTTCATACATCTATTGTTAAGGAACCCTAATAAAGAATTAATGGGGGTTCAAATAAGAATGAAGCTAAGTGAAAAACGCACCGTACCTCGCCACCTCGTAGACTTAGTGTCTTAACCCAAAATCGTTAACGAAGATTAATTGTCATTCACTAAAAATGTATAATAATTGTTTATCCACTAAGAGTGGCGTAATTGTTATTGACTAGGGACGGGTGAGAATCACCTAACCTAGAGGCTAGAGATGAAGGAAGGGAAGCAGAAATTTGACGGCTTTGGTTAGTTCTCACCAGGACCTCTATTCCGATTCAAGTATTTTTAGTTCTTTGTTCACCAAAATTATATTTGGATTTCAAGTGTTTTGGTAGTAAACCAAATAAATCTGAAATGATGATATGGAATGAGTATATCTTTGAAATGATATTACGAAAGTGCATATGGATTTGAACATGTGATGCTTGAAATGTTTGACAACTAAATGAATGTGAGCTAAATTGAATTGTAAACGAATTGGTCAATTCTTGATATCTTGAATTGAATCGATGCTGCCGAGAACGACCCAGCATGGCGGGGATACTTCAATGGAAGCATACGTCATGAAGAATGGCAAAGAAATTGTTCAATGTCCCATATGTGGGGATGCACCAATTGGCATCCGTCATGATGGTATGGCATTGTTAAAAATGTCTCACTTAGCGGGATTATGATCGGCATTCTTCGTGATGGCGTATGACATTTTAAATGACCACTTGTGGGATGCACCAATCATTATTCGTCATGATAGAGAGTTAGAAATTGTTAAATGTACTTGTGCAGTGACAAAGGACGGGGGTTCATAGAATGGAATCAGATCATGAATGTGGTGTGTAGACAAAGTGAAATGACAAGCTTTGATGAGTGTAAATGGGATCGTAAAACTAAATACATCTTCAGGAGTATATGTTTGAATCTCATGGTTGTTGTAGTTAAAGGATTTGTTGCATGTGAAAATGAATAGCACTATAGTATTGTTTTACATTGATACATGAAGAGGAAGTAAAAAGTATGGTTTTAATATAAAAGCATGTCTTATGTCTTGAATTTGAAATAATATAGAACCACTAAGCATGAAAAATAGCAACGTTTTAACTATCGATGAGTAGAACATGAAGAAAATATTAAGAGCAAACTGTGAGTCATAGAAAGTTGCGGCATATAAATATGCCTACCATCATATGTATATTATTTCACCCAGACATATATAATATTTTGTGAACAAAAGAGTTAATCTACGAAATAGTGTTTGTATATTATAAGGCATGATCGCCGGAGTTTGTAAGCGTATTGTATAAAGTACATGTTTATGGGCACCATTTTTGAAATACTTCCACCTTAATTGAAAACTCTAAATGAAATGACGTAAATAAAATGTTTTTGATAGATAAATGAAAACGGTTGGAATACCTTAGGGCTTAGTTTAGGTTAGGTCGGAGAGATTAGATCGCGACACTTTGAAAAAAATTAAGCCAAAGCCAGTAAAAAGTGTGACATCATGAGTGGTTAAGATCATGGCTACAATTGTAAGGGGAAAAGGGGTGCTCTGAGACTCATGCCGGTGCCTTAACGGCCCGGGCAGGAGTCACCAATGAATCCAGTTACAAGGTTTTCAGATTAAACTCATAGGCATTAGTTTTCTTTCATGCTTATGGAGTTTAGCGTGAATAAAAAGGGTGTCTTCTTATCCTTCCATGGTTAAATCTTTCCAAATGGACAGGTTGACTTCAAGTTTAGAGTCTTGGAACCTAGGTATGTGTTGGAGTCATTGAAATAACTGCACATAGATTTCTGAGGAAGGGTCATTAGGCTTAGGGGTTGAATTGCTTGGTCGGCAGGCCTTATTAAGTTCCTTAGAAAGTTGCACAACCTTAAGGATCCCCTGATTTTAGAGGACAAAGGCTTGAATCGCAAGTTTGGTTTGACTCTCCTTTTTGGTGTCATGTGTATCACACTCATGTTGTAGGCATTTTGGTGTGTCATTTTTCAAGTGTGTTTTTTTATGAGTTTGTTTCTTGCTTAGGGATAAGCAAGAAGCTTAGTTTGGGGGTGTGATGAGTGCCTAAAACACTCATCATATACCCGTGTTTTATCATGTTTCGGTTTCATTTGTTTAAGCAGCAGTGTGTTTATACGTCTTATATCGATGCTCGACTTCTTGCCATTAGGTGAAAAAAGGCGGCATTTGGAGGAATTTTGTCTGAAGGCTTGGAGAAGAAGAAAGAATGCGAGCTTTAGCTCAGCAAATGTTATACGTTGAGTTAGGTGAGCGTTGTAGCTAACCGGCACAACTTCGCGACATTCCAACGTCACGACGTTGAGATGTCGCGACTTCGCCGCAGCTTAGTCAACAAGATTTTTTAGATATATAAAAAAAAAAAAAAAAACAATGAATTGAAGAGGAAAGGACGGAGGGAGATGATAGAGGACAAAGAAAACATGTGAAGGGAATCGAGATCGTATTACTCTGTATTTGTATTTTCTTTCTCAAACACCTAATGATTAAACACTTTATGGTTGTAATGAACAATATGATGTTATAGCTTTATTTCTAGGGTTTTGTGTACCCTTGCTACATTCATATGGATTAATTATTAATTTCGTTTCATTCATTATATTAATGGATATGTTATCGACTTGCTTTATTTTCTGTGATTTATTTACATGGTGGTGTTTGGCCAACACTAGCATGCTCTTGCTAGGAATCTGAGATCGAGAGATAAAGATTCCCGAGGATCGAATGAAACAACACTTAAATTGGAAGTAGAAGTCTCGTTCAGAAGTGTGGCGATTAGGGTTTAATCATTCAAGCGTTTCAAAGTCTAGGGTTAATGCAAAGATGCATGAATTCCTACTAGTGAGATAGGCAGATATACCTCGAGAGAGGATATCTCGTAAGCATGATAAACCTGCCAGCGCAAATCCGTTAATGTACTAACTGAAATTTTATCATATTATAGTAAATTGACAGCGGGGGGGGAGGCAAAACTCTAGTCCCATTAATTGAGTTAGCATTTCTTATATTAGTAATAATTCACTCGAATTTGAGATGCAGATAACATTCTAGACCGATTCGGTATTCAACACCTTCTTGTGAGACGACCTGACCAGGCTGCTACACTGTGTAACCTCTATTTGTGCGTATGCTCGCGTGCGGAACCTGCAGCTTTATCTGAGGCCTATGTTTTATATTAATTTGCACACTCGACACGAGCTCGTCACCGAACTAACCATAGACAAAAACATAATTTCAATAGTTCAATTCATGAAGCATAATATCTCCACAATTTATGTCACAAACAAAACATAAAGGCCCAACATGTTTTTTATGCAAAACATATTTGATTCATATTTTAAAAAATAAAAGTACAAACATTTTCACATGGTAGATATAAATATACATTTGAAAGAAATTGCATTAATTTTCTCTTATCTTAAAGCAAACTCAGAAGTCCTGAAGAATATAACTCTAAAAATATATTCAACTAAGAGCTCATTTCACCTAAAACAAATAATAAAAGAAACCATTAGCATACAAACCATTTTTTTAAGGTTATTTTATTTTATTTATTTATTTTAAATCTATTATTATTATTACTTTTAGAAAGTTTAACCTCGAATATTTGTTTCTCTTTTCTAAAACTAATTTAAATATATTACAACTATTTTCATTTATTCAAAAATCCATCAATACCTAGATTTCTTAGTCATAATGTACTTACGTTTTCAAGACCTACTTTATGTAGATTTTTAGACATTTAAAAAAAAAAAATCTTTCAACCATAACAATATGTCTGTCATTTTTTGTCTTTTCAACTACACATACCAAAACTATGACAAGATTTCCTTTTTACTTTTTTACCCACTTGTCATACACGTATAGTCCATCTCTACAATTTGCACTTGTCTCTATTTTTTTTTTCAATTTTAAATCCTATTGTCAACTTATCTCTATATAACTAATATCACCTAAGACAATACTTGTATGGTGGGCCCATACTCTTGTCTTTTGTATGTGGTACCCTACCATTTTTTCCTTTTCTTTTTATACGGTGGTCCCCTACTTTCTTTTTTATTTACTCTTTCATTCCCATTCTCAAAGCAATCCAGTATAACACCAATAACCATTATTTTATTTTATTTTTTTATTTTTTTGCAAGGAATATAATTTATCTAAACCTAACTTCTTCATAGTTGATCTAAACTTAATGAAAATCCATGAATCTACCCAAAAGAAATCTAGTTATAATAAGGAAAATATCTTACCATTTGAATTGCTTTTTCAACCCTAAATCTAACATTTTAGGTCTTCCCGGAATTTTTACTAACAAGAGAACTATTCAGAGAAGAACAAAAGTGATTTTATTATTATCAATATTGTTATTCTCTTTGTACAAGAATGAGATTTAGAGAAAAAAAAACTCACATTTGAAAAGCTTTCCTCAAACCCTAGGTTATGGTGTTCTATAACAGGAGAGGCTCTGCAAAGAGGAATAAAGAAACATGAATAATAATATATTTTTTATTATTATTTTTTCTATTTATACCTAGGGTTTCCCCTAAGGAATTACCATTATACCATTCATTAAAATAAAATAATTATTTACCTTTTTTGTAGAAGTTATGGGTTTTACATCTTCCCCTATTAATAAAATTTTAGTCCTCTAAATTTAACAAATTTGAGTCTCGAAATAATTGAGGATGTTTTTTACTCATCTCTTCTTCTAACTATAAGTAGCCTCTCAGATACAATGATTACTCCATTGGACCTTTACCAACTTGACAATTGCACGTTGTAGTACCTTATAAATCACATTTACAATTCGGACGAGTACCTCTTCATAGGTAAAGTCCTCGATTATCTGAATAGGCTCCAACTCCACCACATGAGAAGGGTAAAAAATATACTTCCTCAAGGTCAACATGTGAAGGACATTATGAATTTTTGACATGCTTGGAAACAATGCTACTCTATATGCTACTTGGCCTACTCTCTCTAGTCTCTCAAATGGACCCACAACACGAGGATTGAGTTTTCCTTTTCTCCCATATCTCATCACATACTTCATAGGTGAAAACCTTTAGGAAAGCGTGATCACCCACTTTAAACTCCAAGTCTCGACTGCGATTGTTGACATAACTTTTCTATCTACTTTGAGCTGCCTTTCGTCTCTCTTTAATCAAATTTACATTCCCAACTCTCAACTGCACAAGTTCAGGCCCTAAAAGCTTTCTTTCTCCTACATCATCCCAACAAAAAAGAGATTGACATTTCTTCCCATACAACCCCTCAAAAGGTGTCATTGATTCTCTCTAACCCTGGGTGTTTAGGTGAATGTGTTCACAAAAATTTATAATACCTAGTTCCACTTAGAGGTAACCCGTAGTTACTTGTAGGTATAGTGGCTCTAGGGTTGTCCACCGGGATGAGATTTCTACTTGTTTGTTAACTTGGCCTAATTAGTGCTTTAATTGTTTCGAGCTTTATGGTTTGTAGAGTAGGTGTTTTAGCATTAAAATTAATTGTTCTAGTGAAAATCAAAAGAAAATCGTCTTGGGTTTTGCTTCATTAGGGTTCTCGATCCTAGGTAACTTAGACAAAATTTACCTCTTTTTAGATATGGATTAGGTGCAGATTCTAGGTGTGGTTGGTGGTTTTTAACCTTTAACCTCCGTTTTAGTCTTCCAACTAGGTTCTTTTGGAGTCTCGAAAAGATATAACTTTTTGTTGATAGCGGGTGAAGGATTAAATCGACAACAACCCGACGTACTTACTAGGATTATCAAGTGTCAAGAAACCTAAGTGATATAGAGTGAAAAAATCCTTCTAGGGTTTGTCTAAGGGATCCTAACAACCTTACCAAGCCCTAGAATTGGTCCCAGGACGTATTAGACACCAAAATGAGTTTAAGAAGTTAAAGTACTCACCTTTGGCATTGAAATATGTTTCCCTTCATTACCTTAGGTTTTGAGCCCTAAATTTTCTTTTCCCCAAGTAAAGGACTACTCACACATGGTGGAGAAGTAATCAACCACTGTGCGTGTGCAAATTTCGACCAATCACAAAGCAAATAAAAAGAAAAAGCAAACTTTACTAGAAGATTAAATGAAAATTTACAAAGAATGAAAAATTGGCTTTGATCCAAGTTTGATTAATCCAAAATAGAGAATGAAAAGCATATGTGTTTTGGATCATTTCTGTATATTAAAGGAGTGAAATCACATCTTGCGGGCCCTTTTGGCAGGATTATGTGATCCCCGTCAAGATATACCATATAGAGACGTGTGAGATCGAAAAAGAAAAGAAAAAGTTGCCTAAATTGCAAAGGAATAAATTCATTCCGAAGCTTCAAAGCTTAAACTTGAGACCCTAAAATGTCCTTATTGCTTGTCCTCATAATCAAAGTTTTGAATTGCCAAAGAGATATTGGCCATGAGTACTCGAAAAACATTAATTCGAGTTTTGGGACTTGACAATGAGCATAATTGGTTAATTATGATAATTTAACTCAAAAAAGGTTTTAAAAGAAAGGTTTTTATTGGGTAAAAATGTCCTTTTTTGAGTTGTTACCAGTCATCCCATTGCTAGACTAAATGTTGGGCATGGTGCCCTAAAAGCATGTAATTTGTACTGCTTCATGAAAACAAATTTCTATATTTGATTCTTTATACATGTGTTATATAATTTAGTAAATATCATAAAATCCCAAGTTTATTAATGTAACTATAATCTGTATATATGATTATATATGAATGATCAAGATTATAGATAATAAAAGCTAGTAATAAGTAGTAAATCAAAGTAGGGATCTTTGATTTATAATACTACTAAACCGTTGCGAACATTAAAATCTGATGTCTTGATTTGGATTCTTGTGTAGTGACAGTAAAATGGAGGTTCTTTATGTAATATGATTACATAGAGACAGACCCGGACATAGGATTAAACTCTTAAATAATATCTTTATTACAATTAGAAGTTTTAAAGCGTGTCACTAGATGATCACATGCAGATTGATCTTAATCTTTGAGTAGCCATGGACTCTGTCTATTTCAATGAGCCTTTTGGACCATGGAGTTCTGGTTTGTCTGGCAGACCCAATACTTATGTCTTGGGAGCTTCGTGAGATAGGTGTTTTGAACATGTCCCTCACGATATGGAATCAGGCCCTTCTTGAGGCCTGGGATAATTGGTTCCTTAGAGGTGGTGACAAAATTTGAGCGGTTTTAAAGCGCTCTAATTTACACTTAGGTTTTATAAATTAGCGTTACTAAATGAATTAATGGAACAGGATAAGATATTACTGAGGAATCATGAGTAATTCACACAGCTCATTAGGTGATTTTTTATCTTGTTCTCATTCAAACTTATTATTCTTTTTTAAAATCAAAATTTTGAAATTCAACCAAATTTCACAATCTGAAACATCAAGATCTTTGGAAATTCATCTCATTTTCATTGATTGAATTCTAAAAATTACAACCAAACATCAGTTCAGGACTGATGGGAATTATTGTCTCTACAATCTTACAATCTGTACTTTCACATTCAGATTGCTTCAGGCTTTTGTTCAAGTTGAAGTGTACT